>JASUAD010000002.1:5010000-6210000 GCA_037013555.1 Sextonia rubra | reverse complement strand
TCATAATGATCAAATAAAGATAATTCCTCTGGCTACTTACAATTTATGTACAACCCTTGCATTGGTTGATTTTGACAGCGCTGCTCTCCACATTAAGACATGTTAGTTGTAAAGATAGCTGGCTGTTCTTGGTCTAGAAAGATTTGGTCAACAGAGAGTTTGGGTTATAGGAGGACGATCCCCAAGGCCACATTGGCCAGAACGGGGACCTTCTGTGGGAACCCTCCAAGCCCAAACAAAGACTATCTTGGTGTATGAATTTGATGGGCCATTCTTTCCTCTCTTTGTCCTTTTTTGAGCCCATATTTTTATTATCACAAATCCTTGGAATAAGAATTTCATGGGCCATTCTTTCCTCTTTTTTCTTTTCTTTTTTGTGCCCATATCTTGATTATCACAAATCCTTGGTGTATGAATTTGATGGGCCTTCTAACCAAGGCAAAAGTTTCCAATTGGAGCTATTGTCATTATGACTCCAAGTTGCCCCTCCCTTTAAGAAGTCGGGCCCCTACGATGGCCTGTTGGGTTTAAAACTTAAACTTGATCATTTCTCTTTAGCGCTGATTGCCCAAGGAAGAATTTCATCAAAAGCATCCCTCATCTACTCAATAAATCCAATATCTACCAAGTGCAACCTCTAACCCAAACCACACCCACCCCCCCCCCCCCCCCCCACGCAACAACCAAACAAAGACCGACAGAGTATCCCTGCCAAATTTCATGCTCTCACCGGACCAACCCAGCCCATGAAAATTTAAACACCCCTACAAATCGATTGGATTCTGAACTCTAATCGCACCTCCTGTAGCCTAGGTTTTGGAGGACGTCTTGAACTGCAATTCAGAGGTTTTCCCCAGTTGGATTGTTGTGTATGCCAACATTGATCGCAACTGCATCTTCACATCCCCACTTGCTGCTTCATCAGTCTGATTCGGATCCTTCGGAGAAGATTTCTTTTTACCGCCTGCATGGAAGAGGATCCAATGGCCGAGATAGATGCCCTAAGGACCAAGGACCTGATCTAAGATTTGTTTGTTTGTAACAATAAAAGACTTGATTGATGAGATAAAAATAAATTGAATTTTATGTGGTTAAGTTTTAAATTATTATTTTGTGCCACGGGTGTGATGGTGGTGCGAAATGGCAAACCTATGATCAAGTTACCCCTATCACAAAGATTATAAATTGGCATAAGCATAAATTTTAAGAATTGCTATTTCAACACCAATTTAAACTCAGTATAGACATGGATTTTAAATTTTGTTTATTACAATGTTGCCCATCTATGAAAGGACAAAAAAGGCCATTGTCCCATAAAACTCAAATCCCTAATTTCTTTTTCATACACACCTCCTCATTTTCTTCTTCCCTCTTCCAATCATCCATTTTCACGTATATCATTCTTTCAATTTGTCCAAGTGACCATTTTATTCAATTCTCCTTGGTAACCATCTTCTTGCATTCTCCTTAGTGACCATCTTCTTCTATTCTCCTTGATGGCCATTTTCTTCCATTATTCTTGTTCTTCGTCCCATCAAACACATCAAATAGTGCAATTGAAAAGGATATGAACACTCAAATAGTAGTTTTCAATGATAATAACACAGACAAGGTTAGTACTGAATGCATTTTCATATATTTTCACATCCAACTACCATTCTTAATTACTTTTAATAAAACTAGCAACAAAGGCCTACGCCCGGCCCGGGCCATAACAAAAGAGAAATGCTATCTTAACATTCTAAAATAACAACAAAATATTTGAAATTTAGAAGCATAAGACATATAAAAGAATGCAAATGTTTAAAAGAAAGATCAAATTTAGAATAATTTATGAACAAAGAATCCTTTAGATATCCATTGCATGAAAATGGACTTCATATTTTAACTGCATAAAAAAGGCCCTTCAGCCCATTTTAACTTTTTGTTAGTAAGCGAACATATCATTGCTTGCTTTGGTGGAGCAATGATATTGTTGCTCCTTCTTCTTCCTCCCACCAAACCCTTTTGAAATTTATTGATATAAGACACCCTTTTCAACAAAGAACTTTGTAAACCAAGGAAAAAATAAAAAAATTAATAAATTTTAGTGTTAAAAAGGGTTTGTGTTTGTGTTAAACTTGAGACCAAAATTAAACTAATTTATATATAAAATTAGAATAATGCAATAATGTTCTCTAACTTTAAAATTGGTATAAAAAATTATAAAAAAGTGGGAATGGTGAAACTAATAATTAAAATATTATTTTAATAAAATTTTAAAATAATATTTCTAAAAAAACTAAGTATTTACGGGCAACCATAACTAATAATTAAAAATATTATTTTTATAAATTTTAAATAACAAATTTTTTGGAATTTTATTTTAAAATAATTGTTATTTAAAAATTAGAAATATTTTGATATTTTTTTAATATAGGACATGCTTTTCAACAAAGACCTTTGTTAACAAAGGAAAAAATAAAAAAATTTATTCAAATTTAGTGTTCAAAAAGGTTTGTGTTAAGCTTGAGCCCAAAATTAAACTAATTCATTTACAAACTTAGAATAACACAATAATGTTATCTAACTTTAAAATTGGTATACAAAATTATTAAAACGAGAGAACAATGAAATTAATACTTAAAAATATGATTTTAATAAATTTAAAAATAACATTTCTAAAAAAACTAAGTATTTATGGATATATATTTTAATAAATTTAAAAATAACATTTCTAAAAAAACTAAGTATTTATGGATCTATATTTTTGAAAGGACAATTTTATAATTTCCAAAGCTGCCCCCATGAACCAAGATTGCTAAAGTGGGCCATGTAGTGGTTCCTTATGTCGGTCCATGTCATTATATTTGAGAGCCCACAAACATGTTTTAAATGTTGGGCCCACATTGCATGTCCTAAATGTAGACAATAACGAATGTTTGGCCCATAAAAGTGCATTAAATGGATATATGGGTTTGGGTTGTGTTTTAAAATGCAAAAATTTTAAGACGTGGAACTAATGTGCCCTAAGTTAGATCGAGGCCCCACTGACTTTGGTTTGGGCTTGGATATGTAATACAGGTCCATTTAGTATTTTGGTCGATTGGGGTCAATTTGAAAAAAAGATAAAAAGATGAAAGTTTAAAATTGATTGAGAGTTCTATAAAAAAGAAGATTTTTTTCTTCTCTTTTTTTTTTTTTTTTTTTGTGATAGTTCTTTTGGTTAGAGATTTGTAAAAATTTAGGACTCTGCTTTTATGGAAAGTAAAATATTTAGGATTTTATTGAGAGTGCATCACTTGTTGCTCTCTCATGAAAAGAGTTGTCATTATATACATTTGCTAGCGCTATAGGGCCTACATCCAATGTGGGCCTTGTTGAATAAATAATTATAATTTTAAATATAAATATTAAAATAAATTATATATGTATACTAACACATAATTAATTTCACAATCATAATAAAATTAAAATTATTTAAATAAAGATTTTAAAGATTAAGTTAGTAAAATGAGCCTATCAATTTTGGTTATTGTCAAGAAACCCTCTTTTCAAATTTTACCATAATCATGAACAATCATCTGTAAAAGATGAAAATTAACGTACGAAGAGGGAAAACCACACAAGTGTCTCTCATCCTATATATGTTGAGGGATTGGTGCACATGAACATTGAGATTTGACTTCTATATATATTAGAAGGTATGTAATATAATATTTATTATTATTATATTTTTAAAAAGTTGCCTCTATGGGCTATGTTTTCTTTTTCTTTTGACATCCCAGCTAATGGGGCAAGGCCCCACCTTCGGTAGAGTGTGGTATACCTCAGCTCTATGGGCTTTGCTAAAAGCCAAAATTAAGATGGTCATGTGGGTTTGAGTTTAGCTGGTCCTGTGTCAAATCTGAGCTATTGTTATTATCTTGGTTGACCGTGGTCTTCAATATCAGTAAGAATTATGTAGGCTCCATGTAAATGTAATTAAGATAATTAACCTCAAAAGTAAGAGGAAAACACTGAACTTTAGTAGGTCAAAATTAGCAACTTTAATATCTAATAATAAATTTATGTAAGGTCGGAGGAGAGTAACGATCAAAATTGAAATATTGAATAGTGAATTGAATGCTTATAGTATGTAATAATCAAAATGGCAAAAGACATTCATTCTCTCCACAATTCAAAAATGCAGACACATTTCTCGCCTTGAGGTTCTCATTAATTAACTCTCAATTTTGACTAACACACCTCGGTTGACCGTGCCCAACACAGGCCAAAAAAGAAATATATATATATTCCAAAATAAAAGAAATATCATTGCATATTAAAGAATATAGAAATGTTAAGGAAAAAAATATTTGTAGAGAAAGTAAGATGAGGAAAGGAGTAAGAGGAAAATATAGATTTGGATCGGTTAGGTGGGCCCATAATGATACAATACTCTAAACCAAGCTATAATAATAATAATAATAATTCAATTTTAAAATCGATAATCGTAACTTGAGTTGGGACCAAATAATAGGCCTAGATTGGACCCAAATTGAGCCCAAATATATATATATTTTTAAAACATTTAACACTTTCAACAAGGTTGTATGAGTAAAAAGTATCAAATTAGTACAAATATGCTCTTCATATTTTAAAAAATTCGAAGTTATAACATTAGGGCAATTATTATTTTTATTTTGAAACATATATCAAATTTCGAGTAAAACATCTACATTATATTGTATATGTTCTTCAATTTTCCATTCTTAGGTATGCTTAGATCCAACCGTCAATCTAGGGACAACATCTAATGACCATCTACTTGAATGCTAGCCCTAAATGATAGGCCGATTTGAGAATAGGATTCATTTTTATGTGGGCCCATGAGTCATATTATAGAGCATGAGACATGGATGTTATAGGGTTTGACGTGGACCCCATGCCCATGAAAAAATAAGCTACTTTAGTATCATGCATCACAAAAAATCTTAAATTGACATTAGAACATCTTTATCAACCATCTTTATCAACTACTTTTCATTTTCAAAGCATCTCTCTCATGTCCTGGTGCAAAAGCATAACACTTATCCAATCAAAGCCCATAACCTAAATTCAAGCCCTTTGAATATTTGGCGGTTGTTGTATCTCGTTGATTCGAGAAATCCTCACCATTGAATGAGACACATTCAAAAGGCCATTAACTCAAGAAATTAATTTGAAAGTCAAATACTTGCTTTTTTCAAGTATCCAACCTTATTCTAAGTTGAATCCCACCATACACGGCAATTCCAAAATTATCCCAACACTGAGCAAGTGGGTAATAAGAGATTTTAGGGCAATATTAGGTCGAAATTAGACGAGCAATAAGTGAGATTTTAATGGAAGATTAAATATTTTAGAAGAGATAAAAGATATTTTAGATTTCAGGAGAGATGAGAGATATTTTAGGAGATTATGTTGACTTGTAGAAGTATAAATGGTAAAGGAATTGAGATAAAGAGATTTTAGAGGAGGGATAGTGGGAAAAATTTTTAGGATTTTAATCGGAGTGCCAAATATTACACTCTCGTAAAAATGCTCGCCACGTGTCGATCTCTCGCGAAAAGTCCATCCTTATTATATATAACTAACGCTTTAGGGCCCACGCTAAGTGCGGGCCTTATTTAATAATTATATTATTTGTAAATAAGAATATTTATAAATATTTAAATAATTTTTAATTTAATATTAACATTAAATTCATTTTATAATTTGGCACATATATTGTGACATCACATGTACCCCATTAATGAAGCCCACTTACAAAATTAAATTAAAAGGAAAATAGTGTGGGATCAATCCCTAAATAGCTTGGTCACATTCAACTTAGTCCTACCTAATCCACCCTATCCAGTCCATTCATGCTTCCCCAAGTTCATATCAATTCATCATACTCATGCCAACTCATAGCTCAATTCAGCCCATCAAACTCAAATTCCAATTTCTCCCACCTTGATATCCAACTCAAATTCCACTTTCCCGCACGCAACAACTCAAAATGGATGTCCAAAAAAAGTATTGTAATGTCATCTGGGTCAAATAAGGTTGACTAGCCACGTTGTGGCTTGGAAGAATCCAACTTCTTTTAAATAAAGGTTAGATTTGGGTTAGAATCTAAATTGTGAACTCCACCTTTCTGACCTGACAACCCATTTCTTATATGAATTACCGTATATACTTATATACATATATCAATTAAAATAGGAAGTTTATATTTTAATGATTCTTTGATAATTTGAGATTATCAATGATAAGGATATGGATTGTAGATTATGCTAAGATTACGTAAAAGGGATTGCTTTGAGAATTTTTAAGAAAATCAAAATTTATAATGAGGATTAAAGAGGAAATAAAATGCCTACCAAAATAAAAAAAACAATAAATATTTGAAATTTTGAAAGAGAAAATGACTAAAAGAATTCAAAAACTTTAAAGAAAGCTTAAATTAATTAAAAACTATAAATAAAAATTCATTTTTGGATTGGGTTCTAAAAGTCATAGAAAGGATTAAGATTATTATCTTATGCATGTGTAAAGAATTTTTAGAAAGGAATTAAGTAACAACACATTACTATCATCATTACTTTATGCGCCACAAAGTAAGCAGTTATATGCATCGTTACAAATAATTGAGAAGTTCATACTTGTGCACCATCTCTGTTTTAAAAACTATAAAATTGCTATAATTATAAGAGGTGGTAATGAACAAACATAAAGGTTGCATGTCTCAATGATCGTGTCCGCATTGCACACTGAGGCGCACCTTTACAATGTCTCAATGCAGAGTTTTTGTGGTCATGTTCCTTGATCGATCAAGAAGTTCATCATTAAGAGAATGTTGATCAATCTGTTATCGGTCTCAATGGAAAATTTCGATTGTTTGCGGCAAATGTCAGATCTAATTAGAATGGGCTTTTACTCTCTTTTCATATGTTGTCTTTTTTTTCTCTCTCTTTCTCTCTCCTCCGAGTAAATCTTCTAATAATGGGCCCACCTAGCCAATTGAAATCCTTTTGTATAGGATTTTGGCCAAGTTTTATTCCATGATGAAGTGGTACCCTGTGAAATTAAACTTGTATAAATACATTTATATAAGTGTATGTATATTATATGTAGGAAACTTTTAAGCATTATATTCATTTTTCAATATGCAAATTGTTTCAAACATGATCAATCTAACAATGAGCCCATTTCAATTAGATGTTACATTATTTGTTTTTTTTACATAATTGATTACATAGTGGGCAACTGGGTATCCAAAATTGATATTAGTAGTTATTGAAGTTTGTCATAAAAATTAGAGGAAAAAAAAACCCTGAGATCCTATTTAATTTTGAAATAAAAATTTGGATGCATACAAATGTGAGCTGAGTCCACTTTATAAATGCTTAAAGAAGGATAGGCTCATAATTGAGACCTGCTACTTGTAAAAGTACATGATCAAATCCTATGCAAACAATTTTACGGAAGCCTAAACATGCACACTTGATCTATAAATGTGGGGCCAAGGATGCTATGAAATTCCAAAAATTAAGAGATCTTGTATTTGATATTGGATAATAGCAACACATTGATTGGGCCCACTTTCTATGGCTGAACGAAGACAGGCTGATAAATTAGGTCCCACTCATGTGTAAAAACGCATCATCCAATCTCTTTGGCTCATAAACTTGGTCCTATTTCTGAAGGACAGACTGATGCCATGTCATGTAATAGTGTGTGGATCCATATCCCACCTCATGCATAGTGATTTTCAATGGAGTTCCATATGAGAAGATACAAACTTGCTTGTAAAGTTTATTGTAGATTAATTTGATATGATGGATTGCTTAGAGAGAGATTTTAGAAAAATATATAGGAAAGAAAGTAGATAAGATATATATAGATTTTAGGACTTTAATCAAAGTGCCCCACGTATCACTCTCCTGCGAGAAAAAAGCGCTAAATGCCGCCCTCTCGCTAAAGGGGGTATTGTCATAATATATATAATATATAGAATTCGCATCCAATGCAAGCCTTGTTTTAAATTTTTTTATTGATAAATAGAATCATATTTAAGTATTTAAATGAATTATAAATTCATATTAAAATAAAAATCATTAGGGCCTAAATGGAGGTAACTAAAGAACAAACAAACACAAAAGCAGAGACAAAAAGGAAAAAAAAAGAAGAAGAAAGACTTACCTTTTCGCTACAATGCAAAGAGGCCTAGATACCTAACAATCCAACTAGAAGTTTCCTTTAAAAAAAAAAAAGAAAAGAAAAACCTACGACTAAACTTGGTTAGCAGAAGATCCTAAAAGGATCAAGCCTAAGGGCTTATTTGGCATTTCTACTCTTTTTATTATAAAACCATCCAAAACAGATGCATTAAAAAAGGGCCATAAAAAAATAAACTAGAATCAAAATGTGTATTTAGTAATACAAGGATCTATTTTAAATAGATTTTTTAAATCAATAGCTAAAAGTTTTTTTACAAATTTCTTAAGATCTACAAAGTATCAAGCTTTGATATTCATCCCCATAGTTATGTTCATCCTTCAAACAAGATTTTATGGTTTTGATCTTGTGTGTGAGGCTCACAAATTCTAAAAAATAGCAAAAAATTCACAATTTTTTTACCAAATACCTCAACAATGGTGATGATCCAATTGCTGAAATTTGGGCTATTAATGATCATTGACCTTATAAACATTTTTAACAGTTTGGATCGTTATTTATTATCTTATAAATAATAATAAAAAAGAAAAAAGGGACTACCTTTGCCTATGGAATAATCCAAAATTGAGAATGTAACATCAATCGTTGAAATTTTTTCACACAAATTTCTTGAGATCCACATGGAATCAAGGCTTGAAAATTGACTCCATAACCATGTTAAACGTTCAAAAAATTTCCAACGGTTTGGATCTTGTGTTTAGGGCTCACATAATTTTAAAAAAATATCTAATGTCTCACTTTTTTGCATATATCTCGAGATTGGTGATGATCCAAAGGTTGAAATTTAGATGCATGGCTGTGTTTGATCTTGTGAACATTCCAAGAGTTTGGATCTTCATTTACCCTCCTAGATTTGAGGGGGGAAAAAAAGGTATTGGGAGTGATAACCTCAAAAATATTATAGCAGTGCCTCTTATTTTTTTTCTCTTATTTTGATGAGCTTAGATTTGAGGCATTTAACTTTTAAGTGGTTTTTTGCCTCTATTTGTTTAAAGAAAGTAGAGGATAAAATTACATGACAAACGCTCTTATTTTTTAAAACTATACCTATTTTAGACATTTAGGCAAGTAGAGGCAAAAATTTGTGATGCCAAACATGGGCTAAGCCTAGTTTATTTTAGAGGCAAATTTGCCATGTATAATTCATAATGCATTTAGATATTATTACCAACATGGATCCACATATAGAAACTAACTTTAAAGCCCATTCATAAGCCCCCACAATTCCATTGGTTTGGATGGAAGTAAAGACAAAACAGACAAACACAAAAGGAAAGACGAAAAAGTCAAATAAAGTTACAAAAATAGTAAAAGGAATAGTTACCTTCCGGCAATAATGCAAAGAGGTCAAGCTAGCCAAGTTCATTTGGACTCAATATTATGACACCAAAAGAACTAATTAGACATTGTTCCAATTTTTTTGTAGTAATTTATGTGAATATTATTTTTTTATGGCTGAAGAGTAATAAAAAACAACAAATTAATATTAGTAATTTTATCCAAATAGAACATTTTAAAATACAAACAAAATAAAAAAAACATATATGTCTTGACATTATTTGTGTAATAATCTAGATTTTGGGCCAAAAAATCAACTCATTATTATTATTATGTTATAATACAAAACAGAAGAGTAGGGGGAGGAAGAGAGAGAGCTCTTATTAATGAGATCTGTGTACATAACAGGGGGGAGGAGGATCTTATTTATAGAATAAGATTGCTTTCTCCCCAAGCAACCTAATAGAGAAAAACCCTAACCCTTAGTAATTCTTTTATCTCATGTGGGTCCCAATGTGGGCATCCACCCATGATAATACATCTTATAACACTCCCCCTTTGATGACCACCATTCAATGACAGTTGCCTCATTAAAACCTTGTAAAGGAAAAATCCAGTTGGATAAAAATCAAAGCGAAAGAAAAAGAGTACAACTTCTGACAGGATCATTGATTTGGTGTTGGACGTGCATAATGCTGCCTCGTTAAAACCTTAACTAGGAAAACCCAGTGGGACAAAACCTAGAGAAAGAAAAAGAGTACATCGCACATATGTCCTGGGTAGCATACTTCAGGATGCCTCCCCCTGATGACTACTCCCCCTGATGATAACAACATTTCGCATAGCTTGGTATTTCAATCTTGAATACAAGTTTCTAGAATACTGATTTTTGGTAAAGACATCGTAAACTGATCAATCAGGTTGTTGCTTGAACGAACTTGCTTAACTTCAATCTTGTTATTCTTCTAAAGCTCATGAGTGAAGAAGAACTTTGGTGTAATGTGATTCGTCTTATCATCTTTAATGTCTCTTTCTTTAATCAGTTGAATACATGCCCCATTGTCTTCGCAACTAACGCTCGGGGTACCCATACTAAGAGGTAATTGACAAGAACTACATATATGTTGAGTTAAAGATTTTAGCCACACACATTTCTTGCTAGCTTCATAAAGGGCTAAAATCTTAGCATGGTTAGAATAAGTAACTACCAAAGTCAATTTTAGTTAGATACCAAAAAATGATGACATTGCCATTAAGAAGCATACAATATGTCTATGATCAACCCTTATGAGGATCAAAGATATATCCTGAATCTACATATCCTACAAAATTTGAATTCTTTATAACCATAAGAATAAAACAGACATAAATAACATAACATTTGTTTAATACCAATCCAAAGCCTTGGTGCAAAACTATATATAGGAAGCATATTTATAAAGAGTGAAAATCTCATTAGAACTTCTCTCGATCTGCAGGTCGAGATAAAATAGTCAATAGTGTTTTCGAGCTCTTCTAGAGTCCTGATTAGATTTATAAACTTCTACTATTATAAATCCATTTAAGGATTTTATAAAGATACACGGGCAAATGAGATTGTTTTCATACCCTTCATTAGATAAATATTCACTAAAACGATTGTACCATGTTCTTCTGGAATGCTTCAGGCTGTACAATGAACGTCTTACTTATATTGAGTACGTACTCTCTGACTTTGCTTCGGGCAAAGCAAATCCTTCTGGGATTTTCATATATATGTATGTGTATGTTTACAATCTCAAGTTTCTGCAAGAAACCTTGTATCACAAGTCTTGTCTTTCATTCATTTTCCTTACAAACACCCATTTGTAACCTATAGGATTCACACTTTTGAGGTTTATATTATAGGTCCGGATATACCACGTCTATTGAGAAACTGTAATTCTTTAATAGCATCTCTCTATTTTGGCAAATATATTCTTTGTCGACATTCATTTATAAAACATGATTTTATATCCCAAAACAGCATTCTTAATTTCCATTGATATTTAAGTAGCTACCGCATATGCAAATGCTTCATCGATGATAATTTCCTTTCTATCCCATCTCTCTCTTGAATAATTATAAAGTATAGAGATCTCTTTATTTATTGGGTACCCATTGCCTCTTCAGGGGCTTTTTAAGTTTCTTCCGGGACTCGTGTCTCTTTCCGGGACATTAATTTCTTCGGGAATATTAGAGATAGTGGGTTTTGTCATAAACTCTTAGGAGTATACCTCTTCTGGAGTATAATTGGGATATAATTGCTTTTCTTTCCTCTTCTGGGGAGCTAAGTCCTTGAAAACTATAAGTCTACCATGCTTCTGGCATGTATAGATTCATTTGCTGCCATATTTGGACTTTGTATCATACGGGGACACTAATTTGTGCTTGTGTGTTCATAGCCGATACATGTAACCTAGTCACTTTTGCAGTATCATTAAAAGCATCAGGGAATTCGTTTGTAATGAAGTGCACAATTCTCCGTACTTCATTTTCACATTGTGAAGTACATAGATTTAGATGAGACAGAGTGAAAATATTCCACGTTAATTTTCGCCGTTCTTCAGGAATGGGTTGTTCTACAGGAACAAGGTGTTCTTTAGGAACTCTCTTATTTCCCCCTAACGGCGAGAAGATTGTCTCATCAATATGACAATCAGCAAATCGAACAATTAATATATCTCCTGTCATTCGGTCTAGATATCTAATAATTGGGGGTGAAGTAGAACCAACATAGAGTCTACGTTATGGGTTCATGCAGGTTACAAACCTACGCTATCAAGTATTATAAACTTAAAAACATGCCCAAGGAAGTGTACCATAGGTTTAAGAATTTGTGCTAATAGGCAGGATTTGATAGGTTCACAAATGTTATACTACATCCTTTGCGGAAAGGATGACAATAGATAGTACTCTAAGGAGTACTTAAAAGAATTATCAATAATTTGCTATAGCATAGTACCCATAGGGTGACTTAACCTATCATGCCAAAACATAAAAGCCTTAGGGTTAGTAAGTTTAGGGCATAGTGTGAGCTTTAGGCTTGACTTTGTCGTTTTGCTCATAATCGAACGTAATTCGATATTCGAAATTGTCTTGTAATATAGCCCTGAGATATAAGGAGAATGCACTGAACTTTTCTAATATCAGCTTCTAGCTGTCAATACTAGTAATGATGTACAAATATTTTGTATAAACTCTTCTGGAGCATGCAAGTATTTGTACAGATACAGCTATGATCAATGCCATGCACAAATTAAACACTAACTCTGAGAAAAACTTCTGGTTTTTCAATGTAGCGTATTTTGTTGCATTGTCTACCGGACATATATTATCCTCAGTTGCATGCATTCCATGATCCATATAACAAGTAATAATAAACTAATATAACTATCCGGTTGCATGATAAAAGTAAATAAATAAATAAATAAAATTAAAAGCAGCTAAATAATTTAGCATTCAAACCAAATATAATGTATAAACATAATATACGGGAATAAAAGTATAAGTCCTAGCATTCAACAAAATATTTAAAAACTGAACTCAATGTTCAAACTCATAAAAGTAGTCGTAGGTCTTCTAGACCATGCTTGGTGGTTTGCCAAATTTCAAAACAAAATGCCTTCTTAAGCACCTCTCATAGGGTGGTTATTTTCATATTTATTATAGAACATATTATATTTACCTCTTTTAGAGGGATTTTAATTGACTAATCTGGCATTTATTTCAAGCATTTGGTGTATGACCATCTGCTGGTGATCAGTACTATCTAACAGGGATATAATGGCATAGAAAATAAAAGCAAATGTCATATCCTCCACAGATATCTTCTTTCTAACTTTGATAACATCACCAAGCCTTTTAGTGTGTAAAGATCTATTTACCAATAATTAGCAAACAAAAATAGAACTTCGGGTTCTCAATATCCGATGACAAAGTATAATAAAGAATTGACCAATTAGAAAGTTAGAACTTCGGGTTCTTAACTGACAAATCAGAACTTCTAATTCTGTCAAGACTTCAGGTTCTCAAAACTGCTAGTTTTAACAAAGCTTTAGGTTTGAATCACAACTTCCGGGTTTTGCCAAAACTTCAAGTTTGATTTCATGGCCTTCGTATCGATCTACACTACTTTGAATCAAAGCTCTAAGTTTGATTATGAATATAAATCTTCAGGTTCATATTTTAAATCTTAGAACTTCTAGTTCTAGATAATTTATGGATCTTCGGGTCCAGGTTATTCAGTGGATATAGAACTTCAGGTCCTATCAAGACTTCGGGCTTGATAGTATGGCCTATTGGTTTTATTTCTGAATCTAAAATTAAACTTCAGATTCGAATAGGAATATGAATATTTGAGTACATATTGTGGATCTGAAAACTTCTTATTTCAGAGTAAAATAACCAACGGATTTTCTGGTCCGAATTCGAAAGAACTTCTGGTTCATAGGCTAAAATAATTTACGGAACTTCAAGTCCGAATTGTTAATTCCATATAGAACTTCTAGTTCTAAATATCGTATGGAACTTCGGGTTTCAATTACTTGCATAGAACTTTTGGTTCTATTTATGATCCATGATTTTCAATTTTATCATGATCTTCTTTTGATAAGAAAAAATGAATTATTCATCACAAGAATTAAAATTATAAATATTTACAGATCTAAAAGGAATAAAAATAAATGCAAACTAATAAGAGATCATAAAATAAGGAGAAATTATTTAACCTTTGAATCGTCCTCCTTTTGCTTTCAATGTTTAGATCTAAGGTTTAAACGGATCGTCAATTGGACTCCAAGCAATCAAGATATTGTAAAAATAATTTTTAGCTGTCTATCGCTAGTCAAACTGGCTTTGATCGTATTCTGAACCCAAATTGACTCGTGGTTGCAAACTAAAGTGGATCTGGCCTTTAAGAGTTCACTAAAGAAAATGGATTGAAAATCCGAGTTCGTATGTGTCCCCAATCATCAAATTACTATTTCAACGGTTCAAACCATAAATCTGTGATTGATTGCTGACATCAGCATTATGGCAGCATCTACATCATACTAGAACTAGTCCTAGATCTTATGAGTCATTTAAATAATGACCAGTTTAGATTACCTTATTGAAATCTTTTCATAAACTAAGATGTATATATATCTATGATAACATGCCTTGTTAAGTCTGTGTTATGTAATGTCAAGTTCATCAAGGAGGACGTTCTGTGTTGATACTGTGAAACGCACATGTGACTTGCTGCCATATGTAAAATAAAAAATACAACATAAATAACTTCAAAAGGAAACGGTGTACTTTTGAGTCTTTGATTTGTCATGTACCGATGCCATGGATGTATGCCTTTATGAATGCTTTTATGGTTTATTGGACATCCTATCCATGGTTTGTAACAAGTGTCATCATAATGTTATTTATGAATAATTGTGCCACAACTTACAATGAATCTAAGGACGACTATAAGGTGGAGGCGCCGTATCGTCTACATGATGAGAAACGGGCGGCACGAGTTACAAGTTTCCGCTACAGAACTCGGCATAATGTGCTAGTGCACCACCAATCACAAACACACGAGTTACTTTAGCATGTTTTTTTAGGCATATTAATGGTATTTAACAGGTATATTTTATTAACAAGAGAGAAAAAAAATAGAGATCAATGGCTGATCTAGAATGTTAGATATAAATACCACGATAGACGACAAAATAACATGGGTTTTAAATCTGTTTAAGTAGAAACTAAATGCATTGACATAGACCGTTATGTACCAACAGATGCATATCTTCTTTAAATTAATGAACAAAAAAAAATATATAATAATAATAATAATAATAATAATAATAATAATAAGAAAAGTGGTGTAAGACTACTAACCTCTATAAACTCTGCTAATAGCAAGCAGTCGATAGGCGTTTTGAGAAGAGGAGAGCGTGCTGTTTATTGAAGTGTATTGGGTTTTCTACTTCTCTTTCCCAATCTGAACGTCATCTGCAAGTTTGAGTTGCAGTCGACAGTCAAGACCGAGACCAAGAGCCCTCGGATTGCTTGCTTTATGTGTCCCTTCTCCAAATCCGAATTATTAGAACTTCTCGTGCTGATAATGTGTTATAATACAAAACAGAAGAGTAGAGGGAGGAAGAGAGAGAGCTCTTATTAATGAGATCTGTGTACATAATAGGGGGAGGAGGATCTTATTTATAGAATAAGATTGCTTCTTCTCCAAGCAACCTAGTAGGGAAAAACCCTAACCCTTATTAATCCCTTTATCTCATGTGGGTTCCAATGTGGGCATCCACCTATGATAATACATCTTATAACATATTATTATTATTATTTTTGCAAACAGAGCATAAGCTTTTCCTTATTTCCATCAATGAGGAGGCACAAAAGACTTTGGGAATCTAAGATTTCCATAACTAGTAGATGTAGATTTATCTAAACTCACACAAAAGTTGACTTCTATTTGAAAAGCGGTGAAGTGCACTGAAAAGTCAATTTTTTTTAGAGAATCTAGGTTTTGAATCTTGCAAAGCAATTTGGTACTCATAATATCAACTGGCATTTTGCATGACCTAGTATTGCGAGCGACGTTGTGTACAATCTTGTAGTGATTAAAAAAAAAAGAAAGTTTTATTACAATGTTGAGGATTAAAATTTGTTATGGACTGACTTTTATGCCATTGAAATTCATGGAAAGGGGCTCGAGACAATTTGAGACATACGGCGACAATCTTAAGTGAGGCTCTCTCTTTTTAGCCATTATTATAAATATTTTATTTAAAATCTACTTTATTATTTACAGTCTTGATCCCTAACATTCAATAATCTACTTGGCCCCTATATAATTAATTGATTGAAATGGTTCACAACATGCAATCCTTTAGTATTTTGTCTTTTTGAACCTGTTATAATATTTTTCGTTGGCGTGTAAAAATTTCGGCGTCAATAAAAAAGTTTGGATGTTGGTACAACCCATTTAGTGGATTGACTTTTATAAATATATAAAATTTTATATTCATATAATTTTTAAATAACTATTTAATTTTTTTAGGGATGCCCTAGTATAGGCAATATTAGATATCTTCTGAAAAATATTAAAATGGAAAAGATGAAATGACACTAATAATATTTTTTTGATGAAAAGACACATTAATAATATTAAATATGCATAAATGAGACCTACATGTGAATAAAAAATCATATACAATCTGATTTTCACTACCTCAAAAGACAATTAATGCGGCTTCAAAAAATGAAAAAGATTAGGAAGAGTCATTTATGGGGAGAAATAAAAGGAAGCAGTTGTTGTTTTTAGAATTTTTAAAAAATATTCTTGCTTTAATTATGTCATGGGGCATTTTTTTTAGGAGGCCTAAAGATATTCTAAGATCATGGGATATTTTTTTAAGGGGGCCTAAAGGAAGGGCTTTCCTTCCTTTATAATAGAGCTGGCCTATTTTATGGAAGAATCTAAGTTAAAAAATATCTTCTTGATCTTCAAGAAACTTCTCTTGGCTAAGTGTGAAAAAAGTGTCGTAGAGAATTATTGAATTTTCTTTTCATGTATTTTTTTTATGACTCCTTTGGCAGCCCAACGTTTTGGCCTTTGGCCTCTAACTAGGGGTTACTCAATTCTGACGAGCACAGGCCATTCCCTAAGGAGTACACACTTGGCAGCACAGATAGTACCTGAATAATGCAATTGATGAGTGTTGAACTTAAAACCCTGGAGAGCAATTTAAACTATGAAAATAGTAGAGAGATATCACTTTGTCCAACACAATTTAAGGAAGGAAAGTAAGATTTTGATTACATTTGCTAAAGCTAAAGGGATATGCTGCAGAAGAGGAAACCCCTCTCCCTTATTTGTGGCATCCCTTTTATCACAACACATTAAAAATAGAAATAATTGAAGTAAACAATTATGAGAAAAGATTGTGTTGGCGGATATACATCACATCAAGTATGAAATGGGACTTCATTTTAGAATCAAAAAGTGAGAAAAATTTCCACTTCCTCGTGCCTCAAAAACTTCAAAATTTCTAAAGAAAAATTTCCAAACCAAACACCCATGAAATTTCCATCACATCCAAATAATTCATCTAGGACCAAGTGAAAACATATAATAAGAGAAGATCAAATTAAAAAAAAAAGAAAAGAAAAGAAAGGACATCCATCCATGAAATAATGATCCATCCAAGCTATTTAGGGCAAAATCAAAACCCCTCATTTCTTCTCCTCCCTCTCTCTCTCTCTCAAACCCTCCGCCCTCTTTTCTCGTCCCTCTCCCACTCTTCCTCTACCTCTAGGGCTAGGGTTTTCTCTTCCTCTTTCTCGTCCTCTTCCTCCTCTCAAACTCCACTTCATGGCCACCAACAAGCAGTCATCCGACCTCGGCATGTCCGAACTCGGCTCTGCTCTTCCCGCCGCTGCCGCAGGTACAAAACTCCTAAAACCCTAATCCTCTCTCTCCCTCTCTCTGTCTGTCGATCTAAGACTTTGTTTTTGATTTTTGCAGCTCTCAGCGCAGAAGATCGAGCTGGCCTTGTTAATGCTCTAAAGGTGACCTCTCGACAGGATCAATTAGTGTTTCTAATTAGGGATCAGGATCTAGGGTTTTGTTGTTGTTGTTGTTGTTGTTGTTTTTGCTCTTGTTGATGATGATGATTTTTTTGAAACTTGGTTGTTTGATTTGGATTTGGGGTGTGTGCAGAACAAGTTGCAGCATCTTTCTGGACAGCGCTCGGATGTTCTGGAGTCTCTGTCTCCGAAGGTCAGGAAGCGCGTCGAGGTTCTCCGGGAGATTCAGGTCTGTGTCTGTTCTGCTCCATTTTGGTGGTGATTCTAGTGTTTAAGTTATTCTTGTGTTTAGATATGTGAAACTTGAAGTGGTGGTGGTGGTGGTGTTGGTGTACTTACGGCATTGCTTTTAGGAAGTGTATATCTCTAGTGTATGTTTTGCTGAAAATGGTATTGGTTTCCGAGGTTGTTCCGGGTTAACATTTTGGCAGTTTCCATTTTTTTTTCCAATGGGGGTGAAAAGATGTGTCTGCCATTTTTTTTGCCTTGTGGGCAAGAAGATTCTGATACAAAAGGTATGTCTGTAGTCTTAGAGAAGCAGTAGAAACAGAATTCTCGGAGGAAAATATTTTGCCTGCCAAATGGTTGAAACAGAAGCTGTTTGAAAATGATTTTTTTCTGTTTCCTCCTGCAGAAAATGAAACCGGTGTAGAAAGCAAATGCTGTGAAAAAAAAAGAAAAAACAGTTTCCAGGACAATGATTTTCATTCATTTATATTTTTGATTTTTGGTGCAGCAGAACATTTTCCCAAGTCAAATGTGTTTCTGTCTCTTACTAAAGATGGAAACAAATGGTTTTCTAGCTATTGGGTCTGAACTTGCTTATTGCAGAAATTATGAAGACCTCTTAGAAAATCAAATATATGAAATGTTTTTCTTTTTTTGAAACTCAAATATATGCAAATTGTTAAGATGGAATGACAAAAGATCATCCTCCCTTGGAAACCATGCTAGTTTTGTGGAAAAGACCTGGCAGTTTTTGCAGCGTACAATATCTTGATGGTGTAACTCAATGACAATATCAAAACTTGAGTTTTGAATGAATTGGCAATCGTTGTCTTGCCTAACCCCGCACTACGCTTTTGCAACATTAACATAATCATTCATCAAATGCTCCCAGCCAGATAATTTTCTCATATTCTTGCTCCACTACCTAAAAGAGCTCGTGTAGAGTCCCTTGCAACATCTCATTCCTCCATGTGATTTTTCTTCAAATTTATGGATTTTTTTTCATAGACTTTTTTCACACGTTTCGGCCGTTGTGTGACCTTAATTTTTATTCCTTTCTAGATCGCTGTCTTTTCCTTTTCCATCTTTTTCTACCTAGTAATCTGTCCCGACTAATCATTAAATTCTCGAAATATTATTTAAGGTGTTCCAATTACCCTTTTATATAATTCAATAACTCTTTTATAAAAAAAAGGAATGAATGTGCATACACAGTTTTAAAGGCAAAATTGATGACTGCTCATACATGCGGCCAGCCATCTCCTTTTTGAACTGTCTCTGCACAATCATTTCTAAAATAGAAATTAGAAATGAATGTGCATAGACTATTCGAAGTATAATGGCTGGCCCCATATATGAGCGGTTATCAATTTTGCTCATTCATTCCTAAACAATTTTCTTGTATAAAAGGGTAATTGAAACACCTTAAAGAATATTTGGAGAACTTAATGATTAATCATGACAAATTAGCGGGTAGAGAAATTGTGGTAAAGATGGAAATGGAAAAGACAACGATTTGTAAAGGGAAAAGAACTAAGATCGAGGTCATAGAATGACTGAAATGTATGAAGAACTCACTGAAAAAGTCCATTGAATAAAAAAAATTACAAGGAGGAATGGGATGCTGCAAGGGGCTCGACACCAGCTCTGGTAGGTGTTGTAGCTACTGAGAAGACTATCTAGGAGCATATTATGAATGACTGTGTTAATGTTGCTATCATTGGAGTGTATGGTATTGGTGGGGTTGGTAAGACAACGATTACAACGTATATATATGCAACCGATCCATTCAAAACTCGCATTTTAATAGTGTCATTGTTTTACAACATCAAGAGATTATAGGGTCCAGTTTTGAAGACATTGAAGTTCCATTTTTTGTTTTGTTTTGCCTTGAGTGGTATTTTTTCTTTTGTGTGAATTACTGATGAGTGTTTCTCTTTTGTGAGCATGAAACTCTAGTGAGGTTGTTGAAACTTGGTTCTTGGAGATTGGGAATTGTGTTTTTTTTTGTTTTTTTCTGTTTTTTTGGCTGTTGGATGGATGGATGCATGGTGCTAATTGATGTTTCATTAGGTTGTTTCTCATGCCGACAGCTCGTGTACATGTGAAAATTGGGTTAGTAGGTATCATGATGTCATCAAAAGAGAGAAAAAAAAGATTCTTATCATCACTGTTGTCATTGCTTCATTGTCTCTGAGCCAGCTGATCTAATTAGGTTTTATTACTCATCCTATACAACTTACCCTATATTTTTTTTAATGCATTCATTGAAAATTATCATTCAATAAAAAATTAATCTTCCTCTCTCACACTAAGTGATTAAAGAGCAAGTGTCCCCTTGTGTGAAGACTCCTTGGTTGCCAATAGCAAGGACTACAAATGATGCAGGCCAGACCATAGGTTAGCCAACTTGTTGCGCTTATGGACCGGAGCCAATGGGTTGGCTTGCATTTGCATGACATGGCTTGAAAACTTGACGTGGTTGTTTACTTAATGGAAAAGGCATTGGACATGTCGTTGTTGCTAATGTACGAATTTAGCCCAACTGTATGATCTAACTTGTAGATGCTATAATAGTTGGCTGTTTATCACCCATTTTTAATCCCCAAAGATGAAGTAAATGTGGGGGACTTCAACTAATTGATCTTTTTGCGAAACCATTGGGGCAATTGATTTAATTCTTGATGATCCAATGTGAATTGCTGGAAGTGGAATTATAATCCAATCGCCAGGATGTTCAATGTCCTTGCTAACCTGATCAAGTTTCGTGATGGCTGCTTGTTCTTTTTCTTCCTCAACCTTTTGTGGCTCTTGATTATCACTATTGTGTACCGAATTTTCCATGAGATCAGCTTTGGGTTGACTTTGCGCAGTTGTTGCATCATGAATGTCAGCTGTCATGGTTGGCATCTCCTATGGTGCAATCATGATGTCAATTGCTTCTTTTGTCTTTGCCTTTGATTTTTTGGTGGAAGGTGATGATGTAAGATGAGTGTCTTGTGGTGAGGAGAATGGAGTTTCTAGATGCCGCCATTGAATTCATATTTCATTCCATTTAAAAGTGTAAGTATTATTCTCATGATCGGTGATGACCTTAAGATGATGGAGCCATGGATGACCATGTAAGATGTGGGCAACATTCATCGAGATAACATCACACTTAACATTATCTTTATAAGAACTAAGCTGGATTGAAACTGTACACTGTTGCCGGATTGGAATTGCATAATCATCTACCCATGTAACTCGATAAGGCTTAGGGTGCTTTTGTAGTTGGCAATTGCAACTTATCAATTGCTTCTTTGGATACAACATTTATAGCACTGTAACTATCAATAATAACATTACAATGTCTACCTTTGCAATTTACTTGTGTTTGGAAAATAGGAGCTAGATTCTCATCATCATCCTTTGTATTTTCTGCAATTAAAAGGTGCCGATGAAGGAAAAGCAAAGGACTTTGGTGATCAGGGTTTAAAACTTCAAATCGTGTTTATGACTCACGATCCATGCGAGACCGTCTAAGCATATGATCAACATAAAGGGCTTCTAAGTATGCCTTATGACTGGTTTTGCAGCAATTCATATTCTCTAAGATACTTGTTCTCAACCCTCTGATATAATGAACCAAATCATGTATCCTATCCTCCCGTAAGGCACATATATCTTGCAACTTCCAAAATTGGCGGGTATATTCATCAACTGACAAGTTTTCTTACTTTAAATTGAGAAATTACTCAAAATAGAACTCATTTTCAAAATACCAATTGCCATGTGTATTGATACAAAATTGGTTGAATTTCATAGGTGTTTCCAAAAATTTGCATCATGATGTAGGATGCAAGGGCAATAATTTGTAGCTGCTTTCAAAAAATGGGTTGATGTGCTAGGTTGTGTGTTTTCTTTTTTATCTTTGTTGGGCTGTTGGTGGACTGGACTTGGTTCAGGTCAGACTCGAACTTGTGCCCAACTGGGTATGGGCTTAGGTTAGACTCGGGTCAAACTTGGAGTATTACTGGACTTAATTCAAACTGGACCTAGGTTAGGTCAGAGTCTAACTTGGGCCTAGTAGGAAACTAGGTCAAATCCAACTGTGGCACGTGTGGGGATGCCTTCCCCCTTCTTCGACTATTGTTATTTGAAAAGAAGAAAAGGAGTGAGAAGTGGGCTTATCTGGTTGGATCGAGACGAGAAAGAAGAAGTGGAGTGTCTTGTAGCTGATGATAACAAGCCTGGGGGGAACTTGCTTTTGACAACGAGAAGTGCTCAGAGATGAAGGGCGGGCGTGGCACCTTGAAGATGATGTTGGCGACTGTGAAGCGGTGAGGAAAAGGCGAGTGCATTGCTGATCCGGCGAGGCTCTGGCAACTCGAATCTGGTGCACGGTATGTTCTCCAACCTTTCTACTTCCTTTTTTGCCGATCTTTTTCTTTGTCTGCTGCTTGTCTTTCTTTTTCTTTCTTTTTTTGATGCTAGGGTCGTGATATTTGCATTAGAAGTAGAAAGACAGCGGTAGTAAACAAAATGGGCTCTAAAATAAGGTGGAGAGATTTGAAAGGGGAAAAAGCAAATGTATTTAAGGACACAATGATTAAGAAGGGAGAATGGTATCTTGAAAGGGAAACTACAGTGGAATCAAATGGTTAATTGCATTAGGAAGGTTGTAAAGGAGGTATTTGGAGAATCAAAAGGAAAGAGATATGTTAATAAAGAAACATGGCGGTGAAGTGTGGATGTTCAGAAAGTTATTCAAACGAAAAGATATTGCTACAGAGTTTGGCAAAGGACTAGAGTAGGGAAAATTTTAAGCTGTATAATAAAAAGCAAAGAAAGAAGCTAAGAAAGTAGTAAGTAATGCAAAGTTCAAAGCATACGATGACCTTTATAATAGGTTGGGAACAAGAGAAGGAGAGCATGATATTTTTAAGCTCGCAAAAATAAGAGAAAAGCAAAGTAGGGACTTAGATCATGTCAAATGTATCAAGGACAATGAGAAAAATGTTTTGGTGAAGGACAATGATATTAAAGAGAGGTGGAAGGAATATTTTAGCAGACTTTTAAATGAAGAACATATGTGGGATACAAGAACTAGCAATGATACTTCATTACCAGAGCATACTTTTCTTCGTAGAATTAGAGGGGTGGAAGTGAAGGAAGTATTGAAGCGAATGAAGACAGGAAAGGCGACAGGCCTATATGCTATTTTGATAGAAATATGGAAATGCTTAGGAGAGGTTGGGGTGAGTTGGTTATGTAGACTATTCAATAAGATACTTGTGACAGAAAATGCTATATGAATGGAGAAGAAGCATTGTAGTACTATATATAATAATAAGGGAGATATACAAAATTGTACCAACTATTGAGGGATTAAACTTATGAGGCATACTATGAAGTTATGGGAGAGAATAATGGAGCAAAGACTTAGACGGAAGACCAAAATCGCTGAAAATCAATATGGTTTTATGCCAGGCAGGTCAACTATGGAAGCTATCTTTTCACTTAGGCAATTAATGGAAAAATATCAAGCAAAGGGGAAAAATCTACACATGGTCGTTATCGATTTAGAAAAAGCCTATGATAGGGTACCGATGGATTTAATTTAGTGGGTTTTGAAGAAAAGAAATGTCTCTAGAGATTACATTGAAAATTTTAAAGATATGTATAAAGGAGCAGTAACAAATATGAGAACTACATGTGGAGAAACAGGTGGATTCCCTATGATTATAGGTTTGCATCAGGGATCAGCCTTAAGCCTTTATCTCTTTGTATTAATTATAGACGAGTTAACTGCGCACATTCAAGAAGAAGTATCATAGTATATGTTATTTGCAAATGATATAGTATTGGTGGATGAATCAATAGATGGTGTAAATGCAAAACTCGAGAGATGACGAGGGGCTTAGAATCTAGAGGTTTTAAAATAAGTCGTACAGAGATAGAATATATGGATTGTAACTTCAGTGGACATATATAAAGTGTTGAAACTATTGTCAAAATTAAAACCCATGAGATACCACGTAGAGACTTTTTTCGGTATCTGGGCTCGATGATTAGTAAAGATGGGGAAATTGACGAAGATGTAAAGCATAGGATAAAAGCTAGATGGCTGAAGTGGAGATTAATTTCTGGAGTGCTTCGTGACAGATGAATGCCAACAAAATTGAAGGAAAAATTTTACAGGACAGTGGTTAAACCAGCTATGACATATGGAGCAGAATGTTAGCCAATTAAGAAGACGCATATACATAAGATGGATGTGGTGAAGATGAGAATGCTTAGGTGGATGTGTGGTAAAACTAGAAAAGATAAAATTAGAAATGAGCGCTTTTGAAAGCGTTTAGGGGTAGCACTAATAGGGGATAAGATTAGATAAGCCCGTTTAAGATGGTTTGAGCATATTGAACGTAGGCCGGTAATGGCACCGGCGAGAAAAAATTTGGCTATATAGGTGGATGCCCATTAAGAGATAGGGGTAGGCCAAAGAAAACATTGATTTGTGTGGGGGGGGGGGGGGGTGGTCATTGAATCAAATTTAAAAAAGTTTAACTTATCTAAGGATTTGGCTCAAAATAGAACGAAATGGAAAAACAGAATTCGTTAGGATAAGGCTTGGATGATGATGATGATGCTGGGGTCGTGGGGGACCATAAGTGCGAGGGGGTTTTGGAATCACACGGGTTTGGTTGGGGTTCACAATCAGGACTGAATGGTTGGGTATAGGGTTTCGAATGTTTGGGAGAAGATTGGGTGGGTTGATAATGGGTTTTGGGGGTCAATTGGATCCTTGGGTTTTGGGGATTGGGTGCTTGGGTTCGGCTGTGGGGTTTGGTTGGTTCGTGGTTTGAGGCGTTGGCCTGGGCTACTGAATGGGGTTGTGTGGGTTTTGGGGGTCTCGGGGATTTGGACTTAGGGTTGGGATGGGATTTTGGGAGGGGCTGTGTTGTTTTCTGTGTGAATCATGATGGGTTGCTTGGCATTCGTCTGATGAAGCCAACTCCTATATATAAGGATGTTGGGTGACGCAGCCCTGGATCCTAAGCATGGTGTAGAACAATCTGCCGAGGGATTGTTCTAATCCGAAGATTCAATGACAGTCACGATGAAAAACTAAAACGAGAAACTCTGGGAAAAACTGAATTTTTATTGATAAAATGCATGTCTATTACAATGAAGGACTCCTCCTTATATAGGAGTGATTATTTCTAAAAATAGAAAGACTAATTCTAAACAAACATAACCTACTAACAATAAAATATGAAGCATATAATTAAAGATAGGGATCCTTGAGGAGGCCAAGGATCAATCGGATGGCCTGTGGGCCTGTGATCTGGGCCGGATTTGGGTTCGGCCTGCATCATTGGGCCTCATTGTTATGTATGCTCAGTTTTAATTAATAAAAGTTATATTTTGAGTTGTTATCTCTTATGGTGTTTGCCTCTCTTGTGAGGATGCTCTAGGAGCTGAATCTATCTTTGGATTCGATTAATTCTTCGGGAAATTGATCTAATTTGATCGTGGATTTGTGGCTGCGCCACCAAAGCCTTGATGTTTGTGGTGAAGATGAAAAGATTCCATCCATCATTCTAAAGAAGAAAAGAGAAAAATAAACCATTTGTAGTTATTTCTTGCCAATTGAGGTCAGGAAGCTTTGTGGCAGGTCAGTTGGCCGATGACTAGGCTTGTCAAAAGGTCGGGCTAGGCATTGTCATTAACTACTTGAGGTATGAACCATCATGTTTTCAATGTGTTCAACGCCTCTAGTTTCTGCCTCTGGTTTTCTAGCTATTGGTTCTCAAGCTGCTGTATGCAAAAATTATGAAAATGCTTTAATCTTGTAGAAAATCAAATATATGAAAATTGTTAAGGCAGGATGACAGAAGATCATTCTACCTTGGAAACTATGCTAATTTGTAGAAAAGAGTTAGCAATTTTTCCAATGTATATCTCTTGATGCTGTAACCCAAATGACACTATCAAAATGTGAGTTTTGAATGAGTCCGTTGTGTATATGCTTCGTAATTGTTGTCTTACCCAAGGATGAAAATAGCAGTAACGGGGCATAGTGGTCTACTGCAGAAATGCTATGTATCGGGTACTACATAGCGGTACGATTTAAAAATATTATAAAAAATTCTGAAAAAATATTAGAAAATCCATAATATTGGACAATGATAGAATATGTATTTTTCTTACGAAAGTAACTAAGATAAGGGGACGTAGAGGTTCCTTCATTGCTAAGGTCCTGTATCGCTAAATTAATAGAAAATAATAGTAATGATCAATTTTTTCACATGTATTCATGTTGCTTTGTTATGCTAAGTTAGAAACTAATGAAAGGCTTATAGAATAAACTATGTGATGATGAAATATCAGCAAAATAAACAATATATTGAACTTTAAGTCAAGACTCAAGACATAAGAGTTGGAACTTAGGAGTGCAATAGTAAACACTAAACAATGAATAGTCAATACCATAGTTGTCAATTCCGTTCTGGTTATAGTTCCCATTTGGCCTTCTAGTGGAATGTTTTGGCATTCCAGTCAATTCCGGTGTTTTGTTCTGTAAAAGGTGCGGTTAAAAAATAAAAATATAATTATATATGTGAACCTAAATGAAAAAATAGTAATTAGGAAAAAAACTTGCTGCATTTAAAATGTATTATATAATTAACATTCTGGAATGTTGAGAAATAAAAGGAAATTAAAGGGATTGGTTTTTATCTCTATTTAAAGAGAGAGCTAGCAAAAGAGAGAGCCAACAACATATTTTCGTTTCCTACTCAAATAAAGTGGCTCATAGAGACTTGAAAAGTTTTAAACTTAAAATAAGAGGATTTTACCTGAAAAATCAGCTTAGGTGAATGGTCAGTGTTATTTTTTTAATGTTGTGGGGGAGCATTGAATCCGATGCTGGTGTCTTTAACCCAGAGCATTGTACTCGATGCTCCCTTGTTTTCGAAATCCTTGTCTGTTCATCTTCTTCCTTCCATGCACTAGAATTTCTAAGCCCTATGCTTAGGAAAGCTCCAGCTCATTTTCCTTCTCTTGGGTTTTTTTTTTACTGGATTTGAGGGTATGTGTTATGGAGATTCTGTTAATTTATGACCTGGGTTTGTTGTGATTTGTAGTTTTTTTTGTAATTGTGATCGGATGTGGTTCTTATATTATGCTGATATGCAATTTTGATGGTAGCTCTCTACTCTGTCATCTCTTGCAATTCTGCTAAACAAATGCAAAGTTAGCATAGGAGGTGCATTTGGGTCTTCAAATAATGACCTGAATGAGCAGAATGGATGGAAATTGCATTTGGGGAAATTCTCTTTTCTGCCCTAGTTATTATCAATTTGGCTTGGGTTTGTTTGACCTGACATATAAGGGAAATTGCACTAGGGGTAGAAAAACATCTGTTCACCAACCTTTACCGAGCATCCAAAGGCACGTAACATCAATTTTTGTAGAACTCATCTGTGCTTTCATTATTTTGTTGTGTTTGAAAGTAATCATGGGAAGGACGTTTAGGATAACAGTAGGGATATTAATGGAGTATTCTCTCTCTGCCCTCTTAACCTTGACGCACCCAAAATTGTTTTCAAATCTTTCAATATATCAGAATTGAGAGAGAGAGAGAAAAAAAAAACTGATGTATTTTTGGACTTGAACATGTTCTTGAAATCTTTACTTGGAAATGACAGGTTTGTTTCTGACTGAAAGCATTCTTCACCTCATCTCTTCTTATATTTTCAGCTTCCTCTAAGCATAGGGCTTAGAAATCCTCATGCATGGAAGAAAGAAGATGAACAGACAAGGGTTTTTTTCGTATTTAGAGAAAATAGGGGAGCATCGGATCCGATGATGGGTTAATTTCACCAGCATCGGATTTGATCCCCCAAAACATTAAAAAATAACACTGGAGTGGTCACCTGTGACCACATTGGTGCACCTAATGCTAAGGTGATTTTTTTATGTTAAAGGGTCACCTAAGCTGATTTTTTGGGTAAAATCCTCTTAAATTATAAAAAAAACATAATAATATAAAAATGGACACATGTCCCTTTAAGTCTCTTTTTGTATATCAACTTTTAAAAGTTGGGAGGCAGCTCCTGCCGTACAACAACTCATCATCATCATCATCATTAAAGCCTTATCCCAACCATGTTGGGGTCGGTTACATGAATTCTATTTCTCCATTCCGTTCTATTTTGAGCTAAATCTTTCGATAAGTGCAACTTCTTCGAATCTGAATTAATGACTTCCATCAATGTTTTCTTCGGCCTACCCCTACCTCTTGATGGACCCTCCACCTGTATATCCAAACTTTTTCTCACCGGTGCCATTACTGGCCTACGCTCAACATGCCCAAACCATCTTAAACGAGTTTCTCTAATCTTATCTCCTATTGGTGCTACCCCTAAATGTTCTCGAAAGCGCTCATTTCTAATTTTATCTTTCCTAGTTTTACCACACATCCACCTAAGCATTCTCATTTCCGCTACATCCATCTTATGAATATGTCTTCTTAATTAGCCAATATTCTGCTCCATATGTCATAGCTGGTCTAACCACTGTCCTGTAAAATTTTTCCTTCAATTTTGTTGGCATTTGTCTATCACAAAGTACTCCCGAAGCTAGTTTCCACTTCATTCATCCAGCTCTTATTGTATGCTCCACATCTTCGTCAATCTCCCCATCCTTACTAATCATCGAGCATAGGTACCGAAAAGAATCTTTACGTGGTATCTCATGGGTTTCAATTTTGACAGTGGTTTCAACACTTTGTATATGTCCACTGAAATTGCAATTCATATATTCTGTCTTTGTACGACTTATTTTAAAGCCTCTAGATTCTAATGTCCTCCGCCATCTCTCAAGCTTTGTATTTACACCCTCTCTTGATTCATCCACCAATACTATATCATCTGCGAACAACATACACCATGGTACTTCTTCTTGAATATGCACAGTTAACTCATCTATAATTAATGCAAAGAGATAAGGGCTTAAGAATGATCCCTGATGTAAGCCTATAGTCACGGGAAATCCGCCCGTTTCTCCACATGTGGTTTTCACATTTGTTATTGCACCTTCGTACATATCCTTTAAAATTTCAATGTAACCTCTTGGGACATTTCTTTTCTTTAAGACCCACCAAATTAAATTCCTCGGTACCCTATCGTAGGTTTTTTCCAAATCGATAAAGACCATATGTAGATTTTTCCTCTTTGCTCGGTATTTTTTCATTAATTGCCTAAGTGAAAAGATAGCTTCCATAGTTGATCTCCCTGGCATAAAACCAAATTGATTTTCCGAAATCTTAGTCTTTTTTCTCAGTCTTTGCTCTATGATTCTCTCCCATAACTTCATAGTGTGACTCATAAGTTTAATCCCTCGATAGTTGGTACAATTTTGTATATCTCCTTTATTCTTATATATAGGTACTACAATGCTTCTCCTCCATTCATCCGGCATTTTCTTTGTTACAAGTATCTTATTGAATAGTCTACATAACCAACTTACTCCAACCTCTCCTAAGCATTTCCATACCTCTATCGGAATACCATCTGGGCCTGTTGCCTTTCCTGTCTTCATTCGCTTCAATGCTTCCTTCACTTCCACCCCTCTAATTCTACGGAGAAAAGTATGCTCTTGTAATGAAGTATCCTTCTCCACTCTTGTATCGCCCAAATATTCTTCATTTAAAAGTTTACTAAAATATTCTTTCCACCTTTTTATAATATCGTTGTCCTTCACCAAAATATTTTCCTTATTGTCCTTGATACATTTGACATGATCTAAGTCCCTACTTTTCTTTTCTCTTATTTTTGCAAGCTTAAAAATATCCTTTTCTCCTTCTCTTGTTCCCAACCTATTATAGAGGTCATCGTATGCTTTGAACTTTGCACTACTTACTACTTTCCTAGCTTCTTTCTTTGCCTTTTTATACAACTCAAAATTTTCTATACTCTTAGTCTCCTGCCAAACTTTGTAGCAATGTTTTTTTTGTCGAATAACTTCCTGAACCTCCATACTCCACCACCATGTTTCTTTCTTAATATGTCTCTTCCCTTTTGATTCTCCAAGTACCTCCTTTGCAACATTCCTAATGCAATTAGCCATTTGATTCCACATTACTGTAGTTTCTCCTTCAATATTTCATTCTCCTTTCTCAATCATTATGTCCTTAAATATATTTGCTATTTCCCCCTTCAAATCTCTCAACCTTGTTTTAGGGTCCATTTTATTTACTACTGCTCTTTTTTTGCTTCTAATGCAAATATCTAAAATTCCAAGCCTATGTTGCGTAGTCAAACTCTCTCCTGGGATAATCTTACAATCTTTACAAGCCAATCGGCTCTGTTTTCTAACTAGAAAAAAGTCTATCTGACTCCTATTACTCCCACTTTTATATGTAATTAAATGCTCATCTCTCTTTTTAAAGTAAGTATTTGCTACTATAAGATCAAATGCCACTGCAAAGTCCAATATAGTGTTTCCGAATTCATTCTTTTCTCTAAATCCATGCCTTCCATGCACTCTCTCATATCCTCTATTATCTCTTCTTATATGCCCGTTTAAATCCCCTCCAAGGAAAATTTTATCACTATTTGGGATTTCTCGCATTAAATCATCCATCTCCTACCAAAATTGTTTTTTTACACTTTCTTCTAGTCTTACTTGGGGAGCATATGCACTAATGATATGAATTATGTCTTCCTCTAGTACTAGTTTAATTGCTATAATTCTATCACCAAACCTCTTTACCCCCACAATGTTCTCTTTTAAATCCTTATCTATAATTATACCCACTCCATTTCTTGTATTACTTTTTCCTATATAGAAAAGCTTATACCCATCCATGAGCTCCTTAGCTTTATTCCCTTTCCACCTTGTCTCCTGTATATAAGCCACACTAATTCTTCTTCTTTTCATTACCTCAACCAACTCCATGCTCTTGCCTGTCAAGGTTCCTATATTCCAAGTAGCAAGTCTAATTTTCCTATTCCTCCTCTTCTTCTCATGGACTAACTTCTTTAACCGCATTAGCCTAAAGTTATGCGGTAGCCCTTGCACACTTTTCACTGCAGCCGGGCGATGCTGCAATGCGTCGCTTAAAGCGGGGAACGCCCTAGCCTTATCGTGAAATATCATTTGTTCAGAATTCATGTTTGGGTTGTGACAAAGTTTTACGCTGGCTATCACCTACCTAACGCAATCCTTCTCCTTTACCTGGGCTTGGGACCGGCAGCAAAACTGGCGGAGTTATTCTCTTCCATTCAAGTTTTTTTTCTTTAATGGTCGAGCCCGGATTCATCCGAATTTCTTGATTCTGATAATATTCATCCAAATTTAGGGTTTTCTGTACAAAACCTAAAATTTCGGTGAATTTACAAGAAATCTGAACCGAACATCTTCAGGCGAGATGTTTGGTTTGGATTTGGCTTCGGAACGAATTAACTTGGATGTTTCGTCCAAATCGAAACGAACTTGACAACTATGTTTAGATCTTGGTGATAGGTTTGGGCGTAACAACTTTCTTGATGTAGTTCCAGTGGTGAACAAATGTGTGGAAATGGAATTGATATGTAAGTTGGTCGAGCCATGTTTTATTTTCAAACTCAGATTTCTGTTAAACATCTGTCGTAGTGCTTTTGTGCATGATAAACAATTTGAATCTTGTGCTTGCTTGTCAATAATCCTTATTTTTCCTATTCCTTGAAATGGCAGATGCCATATTTTGCCCAAAGTGTACTCAAGTAGAGTTGACATTTTATGTGGTCCTTCATGCACGCACACACATTGCTTTTTAAAGATCTTGTATATGATTCCTTTTTATCCATTTATCTTCTCTTGTACTAATCAATCATTGAAGGGGTTTGACTTGTCCAGGTTTTAAATCTCATTCAATGCACAAAACTAATAAATTATAAACATCAAAAGACCTTGTATGATGGTAATTTCGTGATATTGTACTTGAATTTTGGCTTGATATGATGTAAGGAATGATTCAAGTATTTATGATATTTATCCTCTCAAGGCTTTATGATGTTTTTAACTTTCAGAATATTGTATTTCCTGGACTTATTGATAAATTCTACATTATAATTACTTATCCTCGCTTGTGTTTGCAGAGTCAACATGATGAGCTGGAGGCAAAATTTTTTGAGGAGAGAGCAGCACTAGAAGCCAAATACCAGAAGCTGTACGAACCATTATACACTGAGGTATGTCATTTATATGCCACTATATGAAAGAGGTAATTTCAGAAAATGGCTACATAAAACTGCCTGGTAGAGCAGGACATCAGCATGGCATCAATGCTGTCTTTGGCTATACGTGCCATCATTGTTGATACTCTATAACAATTGTCTGGGTTCAGCAGCCCAAATGTATTCCTAATAGCATTTATCTAGACAAGATTCCCAGGGGGTTATCTATCTTCACTGGCTCTATTGTGCTATTGATTGGTATTGCTGTTTTCCTGCATTATGCTGATATGCCAGTTGTGTGCAGTGTGTGCTACACTGTATCTTCAATATTTTGTTTTAGAAACTTATGTAGTTGCTTCTTTTGAATAATTAACAGAGGTATAAAATAGTAAATGGTGTTGTCGAAGTTGAAGGCATTACAGATGAAGCTGCAGAGGAGACTCCCACAGAGGATAAGTCAACAGAAGGTATTTTTTTTTAGCAAATGGCAAGGCTTGATTCTATTGCCTGTAGAGCTTTGTATTGGAAGTTTACATATATATATTTTTCATCCATTAGAGAAGGGAGTACCTGATTTTTGGCTCACTGCAATGAAAACCAATGAAGTACTAGCTGATGAGGTGAGGGGCTCGAAAGATCAATTTTTTCATCTTTATCTGCATTATACCATGATCATAATTATGTTGTTTTTTTTCCCTCTGGTGTTTAGATTTCCGAGCGCGATGAAGGGGCTCTAAAGTATCTCAAAGATATCAAGTGGTGTAGGATTGCTGATCCTAAGGGCTTCAAGCTTGAATTCTTCTTTGATCCAAACCCGTATTTTAAGAACTCTGTTCTGACGAAGACTTATCACATGATTGATGATGATGAACCTATTCTTGAGAAAGCAATAGGGTAATTATAATCTCTTTATTATTATTATTATGATTATTATTATTATTATTATTTTTGAATGGTTAATTATGATCTCTTAACATTTCATAAAATTAAGCAGGCCTCCCTTTTTCCTTTTCGTTATTTATTTCTTGGTTATTCTCTTAGGACGGAGATCGAATGGTTCCCGGGGAAGTGCTTGACACAAAAGCTTCTGAAGAAGAAGCCAAGGAAGGGATCAAAGAATGCCAAACCCATCACTAAAACTGAAGATTGTGAAAGTTTCTTCAATTTTTTCAATCCTCCTCAAGTACCAGAAGATGATGATGATATTGATGAAGAGACTGTAAGTTCAACCTCACCACGAGCTTGGAACTCATACGCTTGTATATTGGTTAACGTGCTAGCATCATATTATATTGCATTTGAACTGATGCCTTAATGATCGTTTATGATGTAAATTCATTTACACTACTGTATTGGATTGATTATTTCCTCGCCTTAGAAATTTGATCCTAGTATATTCTGATTACTGGATTCGATATTTGTATTTGTGTCCATGCCCTAGAACTTAAGAAGTTAAGTGCTTCCTTTACAGATTGGTAGCTTTGTCTGGGGCATGGACATCAGATTATACGAGAGTGTAAAAAAAAAAAGAGTGAAGTTGCAACTCATTCTGGTATTTTATTTGTCTTCTGTTTCTTTTTTTATTTTTTAATAGGCTGAGCAGCTTCAGAACCAAATGGAGCAAGATTATGACATTGGGTAAGTGTCTTATTTCATATCTTGGTTCAAATCCTTAAATGTATGTAGGGTCTACTTACATGGTATCCATTTTTCAAGATGGAATGTTTAATATATTTGTTAAACAACAATGAAAAGAAGTCCTTTATCAATTATTTATTTATTATTTTTTTTTGGGGAGTTCACTTAGAATCAGTACAAAACTGAGAACCTTCCATCTTTCTAAATATTAAGTCTCATTGCATTAACAACTGGCTCCCGTGACCATCTTATATTCCATAAAATTAATGCGGTGTGTTGGAGGCATATTGTAAAACTGTTTTGCTTCCTTTGGCAGGTCAACTATTAGGGACAAAATTATACCTCATGCTGTCTCATGGTTCACGGGTGAGGCTGTTCAAGGGGAGGATTTAGAAGACTTAGGAGAGGATGATGATGAAGAAGATGAAGATGGGGATGATGATGAAGATGATGAAGAGGAAGAGGATGATGAGGAAGAGGATGATGACGACGAGGATGAGGATGAAGGAAAGAACAGCAGGAAGAAGGTAACACGTTTGGATCTGTAGGTTTTTGAAAAAAATGGAGTTGCAGCCATACTAAAATTTCTTCTGAAATGGTAGACACTGACTTCGTTTTCACCCGTTTCATATTCCTACAGGTGCCTGCGAGACAGAAGGTATGTGAGATTCCTTGCTCCTTTTTTTGAAGTTCTTGTTTCTTTCCTTCCCTGAAATAAACAATCCATTGAGTTAATCCGCCTCATCATGAAACTTTTATTGCCAGTGTTTTTAGATGCTTAAAATTGGCCTTCTGTTTGTGCCTGAAACTGCAGAAAAGTGGAGCCCAGGTTGGGGAAGGTCAGCAGGGGGAACGGCCTCCTGAGTGCAAGCAGCAGTAGCGGCTTCTGTTTGCTTTGAAGTACATGTAAGTATCAAATGGTGAGATGCTTCAAAGTTTCTGGGTGATATCTCCTTGCTGTCAAAACCCATTTTGGAGAGAGAGAGAGAGAGAGAGAGTTTTGGTGATTCTTTCCTCTTTTAAAATTTGTGTCATTTGTCTTTGGTTTGGTTTAAGAAAACTGAATAGGCAGTAAGGTACCTTTGTCCATTAGTCTCCAGGGACTTGTCGTGAACCGAATACTATTATCTATGACTTGTTCATATTAAAGCATTGTTCTTTTTTTGTTCTCAGTTTTTGTACTTATCATTCTTGTGTATCTATCCAGACATTTTGACTGAAATGGTTATTGGTCCTTAGTGATTTTAGAATTGAATTGCTTATTTGTGGAAGCCAAAACTACATATGAACCAACATTCAAATTCATTTCATCTGGCTGTCTTAATTTACATGTAAAAAATGTAATATTGGTTACTGGCCATTTTCCAATCTAGAAAAGTGAATGGGGTGCTCTTTTTATGGTACGAGTATCCTTCACCTCGTTCCCTAAAATCCTGGTCTGCTTATCTGAACCTAGCAGTGCTACATTTTGGAGGATGCAAGAGACTTTCAAACAAACTGACATTTACAGTGCGAGCGAAATCCGTTCACATTCAACTTTTGGAGCGTATCCACTGAAAATCCTTCACTGCTACTTGCTCAGGAATTGGGATTCAGGGAATACTGGCTATTTTGGTAAAATGATCATCTTAATGCAACGTGGAATGGTAGTTTTTTTCCCTGATTGGGAATGGTCTGAGATGCTAATTGCTAAGTGTTATAATATATTGAGCTAATAGGTTTTGGAATCAAGTTTGAGTAAAATTGTTTTAATTTTGACTTTTTTTTATTGAGCCTTAGTAATGGCAAAAAATTTGAGTTTGAGATTTGAACTCATGACCTCCTGCCCATTTAAATTACAAACCTAACCAGTATGCCACATTATATTAACATGCAATTTTTTAAAAAATGTAAAAAAAAAATATAGGGAGATGGAATGGGGGCCCTAGACATGTGCGTCGTGCCTGTTTTTAGCACAAGTTATTGTGCTATAATATATTAAAGCCACCTGAACAATATTCATAATTTTGATTGATAGTTATCCCCTTATTGTGAATTATTTCTGTTCTGTTCCACTTTTTATGCAACTTTCATCTCCATCAGTTATGCTTGCAACTTCTATTTACTTTACATTAGCGTGTAACTGCTTAATTCTCTTTTCTTTTCTCATATCCCTTTCTAATGAAAAAAACTTCATTTCTTCATATTCTCATCTTGGCTTTTCTAATCTAAACCACTTTTCTTATTTTCTTTCTATTCCTCATCCCTGTTTGCAGAACGAGGTGCTTTCGTTATCTTTTATTTTTTCAGTAAGTTTTCTTTCAAAAAATAAGTTTAAGTGTTCGTTTAATTTTAAAATTTATGCTTGTTCAATTTGAAATGTTATTGATTTACCTATGTTAAGCATGGGTTATTTGCTAGTAATAATTTACGTTTACAGTTGTGCATTTTTCGTAGAGAGAAGTGGGGAATAAATTAAAATCTCTCATTTGAGGTGGCGGGTGAGGGGCCCTGAGCCATGACTGGTTACTCTAAGCCCTATTTGGATTAATTTTATTGCCCTGTGTTTCATGCGCTTAATCTAATTTTATCTGCAATGGGCTACATGACAAAACACAGCAAGTTACTTCCAATTGGCTTACAGAGATCCAAACAGACTGCCATCTTTCTTGAGTAGTGAATGTGGCTTCTTCCCCTGGTGGGCACACCTAATTTCACTTTTCCACATTCAAAAGCACCCATCATTCTTCTAATATAAGCAGGGGTGTTGCTATGTGAACATTTTTCATTTCAATTTTCATCTGGTCAAGCCAAGGGACGCCATTTTACCATCTCTATCCATTTCTAATACCTTACAGACTCTTAAGACGAGACTTAAAAAGGTTATGATAGGAATTACAGTGCATGGTACGCAATGGCCCAATTTACTTCCAAGCTGGGTTAGATTAATATTTTCGATTCCCTTAATAAATGGGTGAGTCATGTTATGTGCATACTTGCAAGCTGAACCCAACTTGCTGCTTTTGGTCGACTCTCTTTAATCAGGTTGGGTTTGGGTCTGACATTTTTTAACCTATTAATATATGGATGGGTTTGGATAGAGTATGCTTCTATCCACTACTCTAATAAATGACTATCTTGAACAAAATAATCACTTAATCTTTTTTTTTTATGACCAAAGGTAAAGGGTTATCTGATTGTGACGTGCAAGGATTATTCATTGGGGGCTACATACATAGATGCACATATTGTACCAAGATAGTGCGCTGGGTCGTAGTAAAACTTAAAGACCTTAGGGAGCAAATCTTAGGCTCAAACCAACTGAGCCACCGTCTTGACGGCATTTGATTTTTATTTTAAAAAACCACTCTTCTGGGTGGAGAAAAATAGGAATGTAGATCTGGAATGCATATAAAAATCTAAATAATAAGAGATCTTTTTTTTTCTTTCTTCAATCCTATTCAAATTGATAATATCTGATAGAATTCTCATCATGATTAATAATGTATAACTCATGTACTGTGTCTACTGATCTTTCTTATGAAAGATATGGGTCAAAATATCTGTCAATACAATGCATATTTATTGGAGGACTAAGTTATTACAGAACCAAAGAAAATAAAATATGAGATAAATTCGAGAGCCCTTTTTATTTAATAGTCTGATGGACAGATTACTATTGGTCTAATTTGGGACGCTTCAATGCAACCTTACTCTTTCTACACACCAAATATTAATAAAGAGGATTTGCTATTTGAAAGCAAAAAATTTCTTTGTAGACTCACTCAACCATTTAAAAATAAAAAAAATTCAAAAATGGCTAAACTACCACTACCCTTTTCTCTCCCCACTCAGCTCCCCCTCCTCTCTCTTCCCCATCCTCACCTTTTCCTTCGGCGACTATCCGCAGCTTGGGCGGAGGGAGCTGTTGGATCACCCTGTCCTTCGCCTCATCCTCTCCCTATTCCAGATTTCTGCCATGTTCAGCCTTATGAGGCCAAACATTAAACTACTGTTTGGTTTTGTAGGGTCGAACAAAAAGATCGTCCTCTGCTTGACTAGTCTTGGCCGAATGTGTGCGTGTCGTGGCAGGGGGGGTGCTGTTGAAAGGGAATGGGAGGGATCTGCTGCAGGTAGAGCAGAGGGGGTAAAGGTGGGGAGAGTCAAAGAAAGGGAGAGAGATAGAGGGAGGAAAAGGAAGGTAAGGAAGAGGAAGAGTCCAGTGGCCACTGGCAATCATGGCCAGGAGGGAAAAGTGGGGAAGGGGAGGAGGGAAAGGTGAGTGGGGGACAGAAGGGGTGGGAATTTGCTTTTTTTTTTTTTTTTTGAAAGGGTGAGTATACCCAGACCCTTTTGGAGTTCAAATAGCGAGTCCCTTAATAAACCAGTCCTCACATTTATTTGTAGCTATCAAGGAGCCATATATAGCTGAGGCCTTTTGTGCGCCTCTGGAATGAAGATCGGAATTAGTGATGTTATCGACCATGATCATCCGACCGTGCAAAACATCTTGAATAGGTACCACTTACCTTCGAAACTTGGCAACTGAGAGTCAACTCTGACCAGGCCTTTGCTAATAAAAACCCATTGAGAAGTTTTTTTTGGTAGCCAAGGGGCTGAAACCTAAATATAAGCACGAGTCAACTCACACATGCAAGGTAATAGGGACTTATACGCGAGGATACAGGCACAACTCACATGTGAGGAGATAAAACACAATTCACACATGTGAAGTAGTAAAAGCTGACACATGCAAAGAGGGGGAGGCCAAGGTTTGAACCTGGGACTTCCCAATGAGAACAGCACTCCTTACCAAGGTAAGGAGCCCTTCTCTAAAAACATGCGCACCTCCACCTTTTTATCCCATCATCATTTAATGATTATAGTTTGAATCAATATTCTCATCATTTCCAACCTTTGTGTTCTTGTTTACTACCTTTCAGCACCGCCCTTAGGTACAGAACATTATAAAGAATTAAACAACCATTATGAAAGCAAGGGAAGCAAGTTCACACAAAAACAATTTTGAAAAAAATCCTTGCCCTTTAATTAGACAAATGCAAAAAGAAAGGTGTTAAACAGCAATGGGCCACAAAGTCTCAAAAAGTGACAGCCCAATTCCTGTGTCTCACATCCCAGCAAGGAAAATCCGTGTTACCTACCTTGTTTGAGCTTTATGTCATCCAGAACCAAACACCATGGCAGCATCTGTACTAAAAATGTTAGTTTCCTCCAATATGAATGAACTAGTGCAAAACATTCTCTGCTATAATCCACCCCAGTTGATAAATTTCTTGACCTCATCATATAAAACCAGGATCGCAGCAGCACCTGTACTCCTAAACATGTTGGAACATGCTCCACGGTAGAAGGAAGCTAGCCCTTCCATCCCGTATATCTTCCTCCAGCAGTCCAGGGTGCTCTGGTACATTGGCTGCTCTAAACCTGATTGCATCATCATACGTCTCCGAACAGTATCCAGTGGATACGACAACAGGCCTGCTGAGGTGGTAACTGCTTGGGCCACTAGCCAACGCTTCCACAAGGGCAACTCTCGATTAGAATATTCTGTCATCATCTCTTTTGCAGTGTCAAAGCCTCCAAAATATAGACCGCGATGAACAATCATCCCATGCACTGAGGCAGGAAGGCCTCTGTAGATGCCCCTAATGCCATCTTTCCTATAGATGGTACTGAGAAAGTGAGTGATGCCCCTGAATTGGCGGACCTCTGTCTTGCCAATGTCCGCTGCAAGACGTGTGTGAGCAATATCAAGGGGGTAGATTATTACCAGTGTTGTACAACCTGCTGCAGCCCCTGCCACGAAGTTCGCTGTAGGCCCCGCCAATAAATGATTATCTCCACTCTTCAGCATAGTTCTGTAGAGATCCTGTCCAGCACCAAAAAAGGATTGGTGAGTGCTAGTAAAAATAAAATTTGTGACCATATTCCGTCCAACTGAAGTTGGCTGAATAAAACTTTTCTTAAAGTAAACTTCCATTTTCGGTTGGGGAATTTATATGACCCTGCTTAATAAAACACCTTTCCTTGCTGACGAATGACAAATGGCAAAAGGAATAGTATCAAGTGTGCCAGTAACAAGTATATCTAGATATATCTATAGTATATATATACATATAAACATATATAGGCTTAGGGTGCAATGAATGTATATTGTTAAGTCCATATAGTTGACATTATTTCATGTAGAATTATGGACTTAATTACATTGCATCAATTTGATTGAATGTCATGATTTCATACATTTTAAGCATTCAATGTTGAATTCAAGTCAAAGTTGATAAAAAATCATAAAAATTGCATGTTTTTATGAAATTATCCCTTTTGCATTATCCTATTATCGCATTAAATATCTTTCAATTCACATGCAAACTCACTTGATTTCTTTGCACCACAGCGTAGAGCACGAAAAATTGATGAACGTGGTGTATTCATACAAGTTCATGTGTTGAATTGGGCCCCATGCATTGCATTATTCTTTTCTGCATAAAATTATTATTTCTAAATTTTATTTGATTATTTGTGCAGCAAAAGTCAGATTTGGGGCCCACATTGAGAAGACAATTTGAAGTTAAATAGGAGAATTTCAAGAAGAGAAGAAAATGGAAATTTTGAAGAGACCATGGGACCTACCATGGTGTGGGCGTGAATCCCAAGTTATGGGGCAGCCAAGGTGGGTTCACTCCTCCAATTTGTTGCACAATTTGAAGAATCTCTCTATAATCTTAGAAGATTTGAAAATTTAAATTCCAAATTTGAGATTGGAGGCCAAGCAAGAGAGAAAGGAAAGAGAGAAGGAGAAAAGTTTGCAAAGACGAAGATTCCATGAAGCATGGACGTCCCAAGGGGGGCCCACCTCGAGTTGCACACCCTTCGTGGGGCCCACATGATTTAAATGAATCAGATTTTCCCCCTTTTTACAAGATTTTTTCAGATTTTGAAGAAAATTTCATGAAGATTCCTTTGAAGCTCAAAGAGGAAAGTCTTATCCAAGAGGCTAACCTTGGGCCATAAGTCAAGCCAAAAGGCATCAAGCAATCCAACTCTCTCTCTCTCTCTCTCTCTCTCTCTCTCTCTCTCTCTCTTATTGGCCAACCACCCTCTTGGGTCCATCCCTGGGCTGCCCAACCACCTCCCACCACCTTCTAGACCTGTTTTGGGCTTCAATTTTGCAATCTAATAAGACGAAGTGCTGCTGGATTTTCTGAAATTGCGAAAGAAGATGACCATGGTTGGCTAGTTTCTTTCTTGTCTTGGTGAAAGGGTTACCTTCTCTTCACTTTTATTGGTTTTGTGTAGGCAGTGATTAGATTTCAATGTAATTTTTCAATTAATGTAGAGAAGTGATTTGAACGTTATTTGTCATATTTATTAACCTCTTTGATGTCTTGTCTTCTCTGGATACATCGCATGCTTAGAGGCAATGCAAGTGTGAACAGAAGAATGCATGATGCTATGGAATGTTTAATTAATCACTTATGAAATTAATTGGTTTAATAATATTGTTTTTGCTCTTTCTTGAGATTAGGTGACAACCTAATCTTAGGGAAGAAATCCTGCTCTATCCGTACCTCCATCTATTAGGAGGAAAAAGGATCCAAGACTTTTTAATTCTGCTGTCTCTTATTATTTTTAATGGTTTGTAAGACTTGTAAATTGTAATAAATTTAATTTCAGACTTTTATTACTGTTTTGTATAGATTTTTCATGGGATTTTTAGATTTTCTCTAGGATAGGTACAAGTCATTCTTTTCCTGCTCCTTGTGGATTGACCCCACTCTCACCGGGTTTATTACTACTTCGCGACCCTACACTTGGGGTGAGCAAGCATATATAAGGCGCTACGATGATCTAATGGGTTTGATATTTTGCATATTAATAGGTCTCATTCTGCATTTTCCACCCCCCACCTCCACCATGATTGTCATGGCCCCAGGTGGGCCATAGGGACCCATCCCATCATCTAGTTCATCGCACCAAATCATATAGGACATGAATATTTCCTATATATATATGTATGTATATGTATATGTATATGTATATATAGGCTCGGACTCTGTGGACATGTCTGTTGCACTAAACTATGTGCGGGCTGCCCTTTGATGCCACTTTTTTGGGGGATAAAAAACAGACAGATCCTACCAGTATGAAAATATTTCAAGTCCATTAGATCATCCTAGCTCCTTGGTCTATGACCCTCAAGTTTAATGGATTTAGAAGGCATCATTTTTTTTTAAATTCCAATTTAACAGTCAGTCCCATTTGGATCGGTGTAAAAGACCCGGGGCTTATGACATTCAAAGGGGTGGTTAGTGGCATGTGAGGGATTGGATGGATCACATGAGGTCCACCAAATGGGAGACTCCATGTCATCCCCTGTTTCTAGTATATGGGAACCCTTTGATCAATCCAACCCCCTCACAATCCCTACGCACCCCACACTCATCCAAATATTACCCATCATTGAATTGATGCCTTCTAAAACCATTAAACTTGACGGCCATGGATCAAGGGGGTTAGGAATAGATTGATCTAACTGAGTTGAAATTTGCTTATGTATAGGTCCCATCTAATTCTTTCGATCCCCCACTTCTCCCATGATTGGGGTGGCCCTAGGTGGTCACCAGAAGGGAATGAGCACAAAGAGTCCATAGCTGTGACCACCACAAGGGAATGCGCACAAAGAGTCCATAGCTGAGCACAACCCGTATATATATGTCCATGCATTGTCCATTTCATCCACAAGTGACCACTTTATTTCAATGAGACCACTCAAACAGACAACTTGAACAATCAAAGAAATGCAACACAGGAAGTAACTGAAGATGAAATCTCTCTCTCTCGCTCTCATGTGTGTTTGCTTGCGTCTTACCAATTTGGGTTATGCCAAGTAGATGTACTATAGAAGCCACACATACACACACGTGTGAAAGAAAAACCAATTTGGGTTATTGTCAAGTAGATGTAATGCAAGAGCCCTTTTCTTATTTAGAAAACTAATAAAAAGGTTGAAGAGGAGAGAAGTTTACATCCAACGATAGTAGCTTAATTGGTAGATATTGCTATAACAATTTTTTCTTTCTTTATTTCTTTTACTGGTGATAGTGTAGTTAATCTCCCTTCCATTTTATGGCAAAAAAGTTGGTAACTTTGTAGTTTGGACAATTTTGATTATCTCCTTTGTATTTGTAGAAAGGAATCACATTGTTTTTACCCCATATCAGGCATTACTATTAGTATTAAAAAAAATTTTCAAACAATTTGGTTAGCAACTCGACCAAAGTTTTGGCAATAAAATTCATATCTCTATAGCTGTACCATCCGGTCCAAATGCTTTATTTATTCACTTTTTCTACTTAGGCATGTCAGTTTCACTTCTGTTCAAGAAATTTATCATTCCTAGATTCACAATTTACTTCCCTCTCTATCACACAAGCTAGGAAGTGAGACTTCCAACCTATTATGTCCAGAAACAGCAGGACACACATTAGACATGGCAAGTAACACGGATTTTACATATAAAAATTGAAATCGGATATGACATGACATGATGCCGTAGGGAGATGCATTGGACAAGGCAAGAATATAGATTTTACACATAAAAAGTGAAGAATCGGATACGATACGAAACGATACGTTGCCCATTATGAAGTATCTGTGCATCATAGCTTCCAACATGAGGACCCTGGATCAATCTTTGGTTACTATACCATGACATTGAGGTGCCTCTGTCACCAATACAAGTTTACCTCATCTTCTTTTACCAAGACCTTTTTTTTTTTTTTTGGAGAGCTGCTATTTCAACATCACTTTTGACTCAGTTTAGACATGAATTTTAAAAAAAATTTATTACAATTTTGCCCATGCACGAAAGGACCCAAAAACCCATTGTCCCTTGAAATCTTAAATGCCTAATTTTTTTTATACACACATACCCATCTTCTCCTTCCCTCTTCCCTTTTAAAGAGCATCCCCCCTTTCCACACACAATGGAGACCGTCTTCTTCTTTGAATGGTCTTCTTCCAATTTGAGCAAGTGACCCTCACACTCCTTGTGCAAGTGACCATCTTCTTCTCTTCTCATTTCTCTTTGTTCCATCAAATATCATATTTTGTAGTGCTTTCCAATCAAATAATGCAATGAAGGAGGTGCTGAACACTCAAATAGTGTTTCACAATTGTTGCCCTGTTCAGCCCTGCGAGACTAAATAGGACAGCTAACTATTTGGCCTCTTAAGAAGGCACAGTTAGTTATGTGCCTCTTTGAGAGGCCGAATAGTTAGTTGTCTTGTTCGGTCTTGCAAGGCCAAACAGGTTGACGACTGTGAAATCAAAAAGAAGAGACATGTAAAAAAAAAACATTAAAAAATCAAACTTATTCAAGCTAAACATTCACAAAATCAAAAGGAGATGAGCTTTTTGTGTTTGGACAGGTCAAATGTGGAGAGAAAGTGATAATGGAGGAAGAAAAGAGAATAAGTGTAAAGAAAGAAAGCGAAATATGTGTTTAGATGGGTCAAATGTGCAGAGAAAGTGATAATGGAGGAAGAAAAGAGAAAAAAAAAGTGTAGAGAAAGAAAGTGAAATATGTGTTTGGATGGGTGGGGGTATGCTGGGTAAATGGGTGACTGTAGAGAGTAAAAAACTAATGTGACTAACTTAATCACATGTATATAGGACGAACATGTCTAAACCTATGATGCCCAGATACGGACACGGGTACGGATACGGACACGGGAACGAGGGTTCGATACGCCGACTTGAAAATTTTAGGATACGGATACGGGTACGGCATTTCAAAAAACATAAACATATAAATACTTATCGTAGTGCTCAAATATTACGAGGCCCACTGTGTGGATTAAATTTTCAATGAGGTGGACCTGACAGTATCGTAACATAGAAGAAAATAAAAGAAAAGCAAAAAAATGGGCCAAGTGTCTTGGTTGGCCTAGTAACTCAACATTAAAATAGAAAGAAATTAAAATAAAAAAAAGCACAATAGGCCCGTTCTCATTAATAAAATGCGACGGGTTCTTTTGCTCCTTTTGCATCTCTGGGCATCATCGAACAAAAAAGAAAAAGAAAAATGATTAAGAAGAAGCGGAGGCATATAAAACACCTGAAGCTAGAAACTCGAAGTAGCAATAGTAACAGAAAGGAACACAGTAGTCTACCACCTAGTTAAAAAAGCAACCCGTCAAAATGAAAGCAGTAGCCTCAGTTAGTTTAGTTATCTTCTTCCTCGCTACCACCTTTTCCTCCTCCTCTTCACCTTCTTTTTTGATTTCCATTTGATCAAATTGAGAGAGGGCTCATTTAGGAGTAAATTGGTCAAAATGGACAAAATTTGTCGTAATTTTAGGTAAAAAATATTGCAGAGCCGTATCCTAAAATTAGTGGCCGTATCCTAGCCGTATCTTGCCGTATCTTGCCGTATCCCGTACCCGTATCCGTATCGTATCGTATCGGTACGGATACCACAGGGCATTTGGAGTATCCGGGTATCATAGGTCTAAACTCAATCAAAAGTGGTGTTAAAATAGCAGCTCTTTTTTTTTTTCATATTTAATACAGCTTACATGATTGGAATGGAGAAACATAATTCATGTAGCCAACTCCAATATAGTTGGAACAAAGCTTTGATGATGATGGTGATGATGATGATGACGATGCCGCCGCCACAATCAAAGTTTCTACTTTTTCCTTCTAATCATGGTGAGCTTATAAGTGTCTTTATTCTGCTCCTTAGTTCCCAAATTGAGTATACAAACAATCGCCAAAGCTTCGTACTAGGCCCCACAACTTTCTCTGCCATTCTTTTCATTAATTCATACATTGTAAAGTCTTTCATGATTTTTGCGTTCTGCCATTTCATAAATATAGTCAATCACTTTATGTATTTTATGCATTCCACCACCAAGTTTCATTACATCTTCTTCCCCTCGGACTCACCGAATATGTCTTTTGAAAACTAATACATTTTGAACTACATTGAAATTCACTGGTTAATTCCAATTGCTTTGCACTGATACGCAATCTTTGAATGATGAAAAATCCCATGTAAATCCCACCATCTAATTATTGAGAAATTCCTCACTTCCTACTTGGCTATTCTACTCTGAATGAGAATATCCAAAATCAATAACCTATACTGTGTTTTTTAAGACTTTAATGGGATGACTTTGCAATTTTTTTAAGATGATCATCCTCGACATCTCACTGAAAAACAATACTTTTCTGTCCTATTATATGCCCACTCTTAAAAAGTCACTACTGTGTGCTTCACAAAGTACTAATTAGCCATGTCAACATTGAAAAACAAAGCAAATTCCAGCAGAGGTTCCCCATCTCATTTTTCAGCCCAAAACTGTATCCTCTTCTCTTTAATAGCCAAATCTTTTCTACTCTCAATTACCATTGAAGTTTACTCCAATCATATACTTTCCTCAACAGAAATAGCTTGCTCTACTTGTAACACTCCAACCCAACTTAATCGAGTTTAGCGACTAAATAAAGACAAATTAGTTGTTAATTGTGTTTTGCCTTTGTTTCGGTTTCGTTCCGCGTCATGGATAGGTAGTTAAGTTGAGTTTCACCAGGGATAGGTAGGCATGAGCCCTTTTTCGTAATTTTAGATTTTGTAAGACGTTGTCATTCACGCATCATCTTGGCATTAACACGTGTCTTTCGTCGAGCTCGTCAACTTCCGTAACTGACTCGTATGCATTCGACTTCATTTACTTCCGTTGGACCCTGATTTGACTTGAACTGTAATTAGTATAAACTACGGACTGTTTTCTAGTTTTCTAATTTTTTCAACCTTATCTTATATAAGGCAATGACTCCACCGACTCTCCCATTTCTTTTCTTCGTTTCTCCTCTTCTCTCGAACGCCGATTCCTCTCTTCTTTTTCTCTTGTTTCTTCTTCTTCTACAATTAAGCAAGAAAGGGAAAGATTTTTGGATTTTGTCGAGTAACTACGCTTAAGGTAAGATTTGGGGTTCTTAATCATTTTCCTTTCCTCCTCCTTCTTCTCGTTTGTTTCCTGCACGTGCTCAATGTCTCTTCCTTTCTTTTTTTGCATGCATGATGATAGGAAGGTGTTTAGACGTGTGATTTGAGCCCAAGGACAACCCTCTCGTTGAAAACGTTTGTTTGAGGCAAGTATAAGCATGATTTGATTGAACACATGTTAGTATATGGTGATTGTTCTTAGTCTCTTGTCCGCTTGTGCATGTGTGTTGTGTGAAGTACAACCCTTTGCCTTTGCATCGTCTTAACATTTGTTGTTTTCGTGAAGGCAAGTGTCCAATTCAGTACACAGCCGTTCTATAACAGAACCGATTGTCCGACTGATCGGGCTTTAGAGCTGATCGATCGGACACTCCCAGGATCGCTGTAACAGAGCAGACTGTCTGACCGATCGGGCTTCAGAGCTGACCGATCGGACACAGCCAGAACAAAAATTCAATTGGTCGGACTTCCTAACCGACAGATCGGCCCTGAAGTGCTCTGCTTCAGGAGATTAAGTCTGTACACTAAAAACTTTTGTATTTATTTCTACTCTCCGACCTTTTCACACTAACCAAGGAACCTTTCAGGCCATATTCCCGGGCCCCGTGGCTCGTGAATCATGTAAGGAAGTCTTTCTAGAAACCTCCAATAAAAGGTAGGTATAAATGGGACCTGATAGGGCCTTCACAGTAGAATATTGGTGACCCGTAACTTGCCCACTGGAATACGAGAATCGCATGAATGGTCTTGAGGGCGGTGACTCATTCATGTGTTCATTCAGTGTTAAGCACCTCCCCATGGGTGTTGGTTTAAGGGACTTCGATACACTTTCCTGAATGCAATGCAACACTTAGGAAAGACAACTGTGTATTGGATTACTTTAAACTACATCATCATGCACGGTTAGAAATACTGGATGACTAGATTAAGGTTGGCTAGTAAATGTCCTTGATTCAAGTAAACATGAGTTGCATGACATCTTGATTTACGTTATTTGACCTCCACTATTCTGTATAGTTTGTCTAGACGCGATTTGTTTGATACGTTCATTATTCCCGATGTGTTTGATATGTCTACTATGATATCTTAAGCTTTGTATGTATGAGTTAAACGTATGCTTGGAACGTATGGTACATGTTTAATATGATATGCATGCTTTACGCAAGTTCTAGTAGTTCATTGACTCCATATAGTCTGGCACTACTTAGCCTTAGCCTTAGGATACCTGGCGGGATTGAATTTGGCGTAATATGTATAGCACCACTACAGTAAATTATGTCTTGGGGCTTTCGGACCCCAGAAACCCGAGACCCATTCGTATCCTGACCGGTCGATGGTATTCTCAATATATATGTAAGATCCCTTTTTGGGAGTATAGGGCATATGTAGTAGCCACCTAGTTATGTTCACGTCATGTTTACATTGATTTTGATAGCATGTTCATCTGATTGCACGATTGCCTCGTATACGAAATTGGAACTCTATGACTTATCTATTGTTACTAATTCTACTAGATACAACATGCGTTAACTTGTTGTTGCTTATATTTTGCTGAATCGTTGTATTTATAAGTTGTCCTTGGTGTTGCAGGCTCAGATTCCTCGACCGACCCCTCGTCGGTCAACCAGACTCCAAGGGAGATCTCCGATGTCCCATCAGGATTAGAAGAGTGGATGTGATCACTCCATCGAAGCATGACAATGTCCTACATGCATACAGGTCTTCCTCATTTTGGGATCTCAGTGGAATTTTGAGTTTAGTCATGATCTTTATACTATGTAGTTTAACCCAGTTTGTATAACTCTGAACTTTTTGTAATCTTTGTATATACATTCTTTTGTTCTGATGTATGTCTCTTTTTATGGTTTGATACCTACAGCTTCCGCGTACATGTATTGGCACGTGTGAATTTCCTTTGTGCGTATGCGTTCAGACCAAGTCTAAGTGTATATGCACGGGAGTACGTGTGTCACTAGTTAGGATTAGTCTTAAACCCTGATCTCCTGGGCTCGGGTTGTGACACTAACTCATCCATCATGTCCCACCATTTCTCTCTTAGTTCAGCTAAATCTTGCTTTGGGTGTGTAACCCTAACAGCATATAGGACTTTACAATTTAACACAACCTCAGCCATTGTCACTCTTATCATGGTCTCTCTTAACCTCTCTAATTCTCTCCATCGTATCTTTATCAACTACAAGACTTATGTTGTATTTTAAACTGCTCTTGTTAGAATAGAAAAGTTTGAACCCTTTCTAAAGGTCCTCGTTGTCTTTTCCCAATTCAACCTATGTCTCCTGTAAGCATGCTAAGCTTATCCTCTTTTTCAGAATTGTCAACTAACTCAACACTCTTTCCTATCAAAATGCCCATTCTGATAGGACACCTATAAAGCACAGCCAAGCTTCTTTATATGTGCCCACCCCTGAAGCTACGGGAGCCCATACTTACACATGTGCCATGTGTGGCTTCTAGGGGATGAGGTAGTCAACCTTGCTCGTATGACACTATAACCAAGTTATAGTGTAAGATGTTGCCTTTGTTGCAAGCTCTAACATGAGGATTTATACTCCTAAAGAATATAAAAAATACTCATAACAGAAAGTATGGCAAGATTTTACAGCCAACTGCTAGTTTGATACCACCCTCCTTTATTTGAGCTTGAGACTTAAATATGATGAAGAACAGCACATGCAAATGAAAGAAGGTATACTAAACTACTATTAGTGATCATAATAGAATAGTCTCAAATGCTTAAATTTGGTAAAACGGATAAATATTCAATGTACTAGTCAAATGCTCAAAATAACAATTACCAAGTCCATATCTAATGGTCTGAGAAGATGCTTCAGCCTTCAGGAACAAATCTTTTTATAAAGACCCATTGTGGTCAATCGTATGTTATTGGAGACTCGAATCAACTTGTTATTTCAATTAATATATTATAGTGGAAGGTTTTCCATTCAATTTTGACCATCTATGACCAATTGACTTTCAATGAAGCCCACATCATTGAAGATTATTAAAAAACTGTAAGGAAAGATTTGAAGTCACAATCTTTTCAATTTTGTAAATCTCTAATGTACTATATCCATTGCATCATATAAGGCATTTCTATTAAAATTCCTAAGAAAATCTTTCGTAGTTATAAACAAAGCAAGGTGGAATGGCCAAAACCCGATCTCACTCCAAACCCAAATCAACTACTACCCCAGATAAGATTTTTGTATCAAAATACATCAGAAAACATCTAATGCAGTTACATATAAGGGTGAGGTGAACCCCGCCCCAAATCCAACAAGAGTCACACTCACAATATATAAATCCATTCTGATCACTATCTAAAGTTATGAAGTGAGGTGGCCAAAACCCACAAACGCAAAATACCAAAAAGCACATTCCCCAAAAGAAAGGCAAAATCCAAAAAAAAAAAAAAAAAAGCCACAAACAAAAAGGAGTACCCTCCCAAAAGTTAAGAGATCACCTCCCTCCCCTCCAGTTAAGAAGAGTGGTATCTATAGCCAGACCCCAAAACTCCTGATGAACAGACACCCAAGAAGCAGCCAAAAATCTGGATTTGGAAATAACAGCAGTGGACAGGGATGATTTTCCTTGGAAAAATCTTTGGTTTCTTTCATTCCAAATGGCCCACATGGTTGCAAAATAGCACACCATAATAATTTCCTTTTGAGAGACCCAAAAGCAAACTTCCAAGCTCCAAAGAGGTATTGAATAGAAGGAAGAACCCAGAAGAAATCAAAGCACCTGAGGAGCGTAGTCCAAATTTTGAACGCCATTGGACAATGAATGAGCAGGTGATCAATTGTTTCTTCAGCAAATAGACAAAGACAGCAAGCATTAACCATTATCACTCAGCGAAGTCACAGGTTGTCAAGGGTGACAATGCGACCTCGGAGCACCAACCAACCAAAGGCCAACATTCTAAGCGGCACATTAGACTTCCATACAAAAATCATAATGATTATGGTGAATGGGAGCAGCAGACATGACTGAAAAGAAGGAAGAAACAGTGAAGACTCCTTTAGAAGTGACCCAAACCCTGCAATCGGTTTCCTCTTTAGGAACAAAAACATGCTGCAAAACACCCAGAAGGCAAAGAAGATGTCTCTCTTCATTCTCTAGTAAATGCCTCCTAAATATCGGAGTCCATACAATTTGATCATTAATCCTTTCCATGTAATCTTTGACTTTAGACAACTGATTAGAGGCACATCTGAAAAGATCAGTGAACTCCTCTGCAATAGGTTTGTCCCCCACCCAAACATCAAGCCAGAAGAGAACCTCTTCACCTAAGCCAATCTTGTATCTGATGTTAGCTGCAAATAGGGTGTTAATAGAGATGATACCTCTTCATAACCTAAAAAGTTTGAATGAAGGCCCTGAGATGTCCCAACCATTTCTTCTCACTTTATATTTAGCCACAATAATGTACCTCCAGAGACTATCAGAATGTTCCCCTATCCACCAAAACCATTTCCCCAAATGGGCACGATTCATTTGGTTCAGTGGCCTAATGCCTGGACCACCCTTCCTTTTTGGCTTACAAATAGAGTTCAATCGACCAGGTAAAACTGCTTCTAATTGCTTCTACCCTACCACAAAAAGTCCCTAAGGAGTTTTTCTGTGCACTTAATGACCAATGCTGAGCATTTGAAAATAGACATGAAGTAAATTGGATGAAAGCAAAATACCTATCCTTTTGGGGTACAATTACTTTGATCCAGACAGCCTTAACCCTGGTATTCTTGTTTCCTTTATTTGAATTCTCTTGGGTTTCCAAATGTTTGATAAATAGTTGGAATCTTTGAGACAAGCTATCATTCTTAAGGGGTAAAATCTCATTACAACAGTTGAGTTGTATGGTCTCTTCAACAGGAGCGCATGGCCTTTTGCAGCAAGTCATCATTGGTGTTAGGATTTTAATTTTGAGCAGTTGTGTAACATCTTGGGCTCAAAGAGTTCAGTGGAATTTCAGTTTCTACCATTAAGAACTTGCTCATTGTTGTTGCCTTGTTGGAGTGATTAGTTGGACCATCCAACCACTGTGAGCCCTTGTGGCAAGAAGAACTGAAGAATAATACAATCAAGCTTGATTTTGACAGGGGCTTGAAAAGAGCCACTATTCCAACGAAAACCCTGCAGGTACTTGTAATCTTGTATGATCCACTTCCGACCTGCTGGGCTTCTATCATCAAAACAAGATAGAAACTTGGTCCTCTTGACCATCCTTCAGCTAGAGTAGAAAGGGAGTTGCAGGTTTCCAAAGAAAGGTGACATAGCTGATATCATGAATGCACTCTCGATATTATGACTAAAGGAATTTTCATCAGGAAAAAAAATTGACCTCATGCACGAAGCAATTTGTAGATGGTTTCTAAAATTTCTTAACTTCAGTTTTTTTAAAGAATTTAAACTTAAATTTTTTCATAAAATCCATATATTATTATTCCAGAGAAAGTAATTTTTATGTTACAAATGTATTTCGCTTGTTTGCCGGTGTCAATGTTGTCCATTTCACCTTTATGAGTTAATCCACTTTTCCAATGCTCCTTTATGAATTTTCATACTTGGGGCCCTTTCACAGACACCGAACCCCTTGAATGCATACAGAACCAAATTTTACTAAGTGTAGACATTATTTGCCGCTAGATTTTGTCCAAAATAAAAAAGAAGTAAAGTCATTAAACTTTGAGGACTTAAAGCTAAAGGTTGGGATCATTTGATTGACCTGATATCTCATATTTCCCTCATCTATGTCCAAACTGTTATGCATCCATATCCCAGTCATTTCATAGGTATGCCCTATGTATATGTGCATATGTGCATACTATGCATCAATGAAATATATAAATTGCAACTTTAGGGGGGGGGCGATATATAGAGAAATGCAACTCCTATGAGAATTGAAGATCAAGATATATAGTAAAGAGACTCCTTCCAAGTTCCAATTCCTTGGTTCTACACTCATTCGATGAGGATGTAAAGAGATTGATGAGGATGTAAAACATAGGGTAGGAGCTGGATGGTTGACTTAGAGATTTGCTTTTGAGGTGCTTTGTGATTGGTGTATACTAACAAGATTAAGGAAAAAGAATCATAAAACAAATTACACCAGCTATGATCAATGGAGCAGAATGTTGGCCAATAAGGGGAAAAAAAAGGAAAATAAATGAGTGTAGGTATGGGATGGAAGGGGAGATAGGTTTTGGTTGGATGATTTGGTGGGAGTGGCCCATTGTATGTCACTTTTCCATTGGTGCTCAGGGTGGTGTCCAATAAAAAGTTGTCAGTCAGCGAGTGCTATGAGGTTAGGGATAGACAAGAGTGTTTATTGGGTAGTGGCTCTTAGGAAAACCCTTCGTCAGTAGAAACGCCCCAATATGGGGAGTCGTTGTCTTGTTTCTAACACCCATCTTTGAAGGAAGCCAAGGATGCCTAGATTTGGAAACCCTCTCCCTTGGGAAGGTTTTCTAAGCATAGTATTCAGCTTTAGAGCAGCCACCTCAATCTTTTATTCTAAGCGCACTAATTTGGTTGGGTTTGGCTCCCCCAAGAGTGGAGGTTTTTTGCTGGTTGGTAGTTGCAAGGAAGGTTTGTACGGCTGATGACCTTGCAACTAATAACCTGCAGAGAAGGGGATTGATGTTAGATAGTATCTTTGATATTTGTGTGATGTGCAAAAAACCTTAGGGGGTCTGTTCATCACTTTTTTCTTTTCATTGTGAATTTGCTTCCAAGATTCAGTACAATTTCTTAGGAGTTACGGCATGTCAGAGTGTCTCACAAGTGCTATCTTAGAGCCAGCTGAGTATTGGAGGTGCGGATTATTTCATGGTTACGAGCTTATTATGTGGAGGACTATTCCTTCTGCTAGCCTTTAGTTTATATGGAAGGAAAGGAACGATAGGATCTTTAGAAGTTCTTCATCTTCAGCTGCTAAGCTTATTTTGGATATCGATTTAAGGGTGGCAAGATGGGTGCTGGTTAGAAAGGAGTTCGAGAATTTCAATTTGTCCAACTTTTTTATCTGATTGGGAAGCTTGCATGCCTTGTGAGAGAATTGCATGTCTTGTGAGAGGCTTGTATGTCTTGTGAGAGGAAGAAGAAGAAGACGACAATGACCTCTTAGACCCCTTCATTGGTTGGAGCATTGAAATTTAATGTGGAGGAAGCTTCTCCTGGGTGAGCTTGGTATTGGAGGTCATCTTTGCAACTCCAAGGGTGACATTTTGCTTCTATTTTCCAAGAATGCAAACAGTTGAGTCCAATGGGTTAGAGGCAATGGCAATTCTAGAAGCTAATTGGTTACTCTAGAGTTCCTTTCAAGCTAAGTTAATTGCAAAAAGTGACTTGGCTAACGCAGTGTTATGGGATACTCAGTGACTCACTTTGACTCTAGGCCTTGGAGATTCCAGTTTCTTTTTAATGAAATCAATGAGTTTTCTTCCAGTCTAGATGAGCTGTTTTGTTGGTGGATGGTTTAGCTAAACCAAGGGTGGTTTATGCTTTCGAATTTTTGGTGCTGTTTGTTTGGTTACAGTGGGTATAATCTCTTATTAGTCTTATACCATCGTCTCGATTTTTTTCGTAGTTTAGCATTGCAATATCTTTCCTTCTTAATAAAATCTCTCGCTACCAATAAAAAAAAAGTGGCGTAATGGAGATAAGAATGTTGAGATTGATGTGTGGTAAAACTATGAAAGATGGAATAAAAAAATGAGCGTGTTTAGGAGCATTTAGGGCTATTATCAATAGGTGATAAATTAAGAGAGACTCATTTGAGATGAATTTGACATGTCCAACGTGGGCCAACAATGGTGTAGATGAGGAGAAGTTTGAAGTTTGATGGCCCCTCAAGGAAAAAGGTAAGGTTGAAAAGAACACAAATGGAAGTAATAAGGGTAGATCTGAAAAAATGTAATCTATCTGAGGATTTGGCCCAATATAGACTAGAATGGAGAAATGGAATTCATGTAGCTGATCCCAACATAGCTAGAACAAGGCCTTGATGACGACGATAACGTGCATGCCGTGCATAATACAAATTTGATCTTGCAAAAGATAAGAATATGACTCTATGAAGGTACATTGCTCGAAGTGGATAACTAAACCTTTGAGAAGTTCAAATGTTTGATTTTGTTTTAATTATTTTAAGAAGATCCATGGCAGTAGCCATTTTCTCCCTTCAATTATCTACTTATCTTGTAGACTTATTTGTGTTTGAGCAACTAAGTTTAATGAAACATATAATACCAGGACGGCATTTACTACTATTGATTGCATCTTTTATCTTAGTGAATTTATCTATTTGTGTGCATGTGCGCGTGCGTGTGTGTGTGTGTTTTTTTTAATGGAAAAGCGAGACATATAAGTTTTGTAGATGTAACTCTCTAAGGTATCCGCGCATGGAGCAACAACACTTTATTATGATCCAAATTTCTTTTTAATTTGGCACTTTTTTTTATCTTTTCCAAATTCATTTCTATAAACATCATATTGCAGACATACCCACGCTGAGCATGGGTTATTTACTAGTTAGACTTCACTGTGTTTTCATTTTGACTGTAGCTGTCTATAGATATTCTCACTTATCTTCAGATTGCTTCAACTGTTGGGTCATCGATACAATTTGATCCATGACACCATCATGATTAACCACTAGAATACCATCACCCACTTTAGGATCGACCGGAAGCACTTGTGGATAGAGGTTGATGTCTTTCTCATTGTAGAAGATACTGCAACTTGTCCTTGCACATCTAGGTTCATCATAGATATGACCATAGTTACCATAAATCTTCAAACCCATAGTTGGCCCATATTAAATCTTCGAATGCCATGTGTGAATGCCATATAAAGGCAGCCATTTCTGATGCCAAACTCTATCACTACTCCTTTGAATAAATAATTTTCAAAGCTCTATAGATGGGTTCATATCCTCCTGTGACTTGAATTGAGAACTGAATCGCTCAACTGTTACATATGATCGTTTTGTTAAGACCATTTTATATAAAAATTCTTTAGCTGCATCATCCGCTTCCACAAACAATCTGCTTTCGAATAATTTAACCAATGTCTTCTTATTTGACTAAAAAGGAGGTTTTATAAATCTCAACATCAACAAATAATATTTGAACTTTACCGCTACTGCTATGTAAGGATGGCATCATAAATCACTTGCTCCGTTATTTAACAATGATCAAACACAAAATGAGACTCAAACTTGAAGGGCGACCAAGAAAAAGGAGGTGCCTCTGGAAGTTTCCCATCCTTGCCTAGTAACCAAAATTCATCACAGAAGAGTTCCCCCTCGAGCGCTTTGCCACCTAATACCATCCAAACTTTTCTTTTCCAAAAACAAAGGCAATATTATTACATACGTGAGATATATAAAATTTCAGAAGTTAAAAAGTATAAAAATGATTCATTTTCAATCCATCATTGCAATAGAGAAACTTGCATACCGATGCTGTGATTATCTAGCATCTCCTCTACAGCAAAGCAACATGTCCTTGCAATGCCTCCCTTATCAAGCCCATCCACCGCAAAACCGGCTTCTCTAAGAACATGGCAAAAGGAACATCGAGTACCATTTTATTAAGTTAGCAAAGAGATTGAATCTCCATGGGTATACTAAGTGACCCTCTGCATAATCCTAAATTCTTTGGAGTTTGGAGCCTTCTAAAAATAATTGACTGGCAAGATAAGATGTTAATGTAAAGGGCATGGGCAAAACATAGTAACACATTTACACTTATTATTATTTTTCATAAAAAAAATTTTGTAAGACTTGCGCCTAGAGATCAGGAACTCCAAATTGTATGGTAAACAATCACCTCAACATATCATCGCATTTACAATCACTCCCTTAGTTTAAATTGACTCCTCACACCAAGCCTAAAGGATCGAGTTTTTAATCACGTATGTAGAAAGTCAACTTCGAAACAGAATTCATGTAGCCGACCTCAACATAGTTGGGATAAGATTTTGAAGATGACGATGATGTAGAAAGTCAACTTGGTAGGACAAAGGGGTTATCTCATTAAGCAGGAGTCAACATCTTCTTTCAAACATAGCATCAATACCAATTCCACTTATGCTCCCAAGTCTTGCCAACAACCTTCAATTTCACAGCATCACACAAATCACAAAACAATTGCATCTTATAGAACTCCTTTAGCAGCTTTGCATCCCTCGTTTAATCATGCATAATATAAAGTTTTGACCATTCTTGATGCAGTACGGACCCGGCCCAAGAAGGCAGCTGGGCCCAAACATTGACCCACAGGTCAACCCCAGTCCATTGGGTTCAACCATAGGCACAATTGGCTAAAAGCTACTGTGGCATCTTCTATAGTTATCCTACTTCTAATATTATTTATTGCTTAATTAGGATTAGGAAGTTTCACAATTTAATTATTAAGTCTTGCTTGCCAAGAACTAGGTTTGCTACTCTATAAATAAGAGAGATCTCATTGTAGTTGCATATACTTATTTTGATTAATAATATTCAGATTGGGTTTTCCCTTCAGTTGTGGTGTGTTTCATGGTTACGTTTATGCCTAGCGCAGGAATCCCTTTGGATTCGATCCATCCTTCGGGAAATTGTAATATTCCTCTCGAACGTGAATCGTGGCTGCACCAATTCTGCTTACAAAAATGCATCAAAAAGGACAAATCATGATAGAAAAATAGCCCCAACCAGTTGCAACACACATTTCTAAAGGCATGATTCTTGCTTTGGGTGCTATAGTTCACAAGTTTGATTTTCGCAACACCACCTTCACACATCATATCATCCTCATAGCCATAAAAAGTTCATGACAAATGAAGATATTACATGAATTAAGACTAAATAATTCATTTCAGAGCACTTCTTTTCAATGATAAGTCCCAATTAGGCCCATAATTCACAAATTGACTCTTCCTGATTAAAACAAAACAAAATATGGGTAGTCACTTTCGTGATTGTAACACAATCAACCAATCTTTAAATGAGGATAAAACAATCAAACAACCCCATGAAACAGCACACACAGGAGAACTAGGTTTCATTTTATTAAAAAGGTTACACACTCCACAGCATTTCGTTCCAAAGATGAGACCCAATTACACCATAATTCATAATTCAATCTCCTTAGCTAAAAAAACCGAAAAGAGACATTCACCATGTTGATTGTAACACAACCGGCCAATCTTTAAATGAGCAGGAAACAATCAAACAACCCCATGAAACAGCACACACAGGAGAACTAGGTTTCATTTTATTAAAAAGGGTACACACTCCACAGCATTTCCTTCCAATGATGAAACCCAATTCCGCCATAATTCGTAATTCTCTCTTCTTAATTAAAAACCCGAAAATGGGCATTCATCATGTTGATTGTAACACAACCAGCCAACCTTAAATGAGGAGAAAAAAATCAAACAACCACAAACAGAAAACAAGAGACACGGCTGCACTGGGTTTCCTCCTATCAAAAGGTTCAAACACTCCACAGCATTTCATTTCAATGATAAAATCCAATTACACCCACAACCCAGAATTCACTCTCCCTGATCAAAACACAAAAACCGGGCATTGGGTTTCGCGATTCTAACACAATCAACCAATCTACAAACCAAGAAGAGGAAAAAAATAATCAAATGCACGAATTAGAAGACATGGGTGAGGTGGGTTTCATACCTTCAGAGAGAAATTGAGAGCGACAGAGGGATAGTAGCGGAGAACGCTACTTCCATTCCCTCTCCACAGCGAGAGAATGCCCTCTTCTCTCACGATCCTCACAAGGCAATCAAGCATCCCTTTGAACCGACGGTTTCCACGGCCAATGGCCAGATTGCTCTCTTGGGTCTGCAGCAGAAGCTTCGCTCGCTCGATTGGGGCGACGATTGTGTGCACAACCCCACCCATCAGTGCACCAGCCATCAAATCCCTGTGGAAACTCATGACCCATGTTGGTTTTCTCTTAAACAGTTCTCCATTATCCCTCATTCCCCTTGTTTTTCCTTCTTCCCCTTCCTCTCCTCACCTCTCTCTCTCCTCTAAATCCCTTCCTTTCTTTCTCCTTCCTAGTACTGAGATTGCCAGCATCTCTGCCTGGGTCTTTGTCTGTTTGTCTTCTGGTGGGTATTTGAGATATGGGTTTTGTTTGGATTTGGGTTTGGAACAGTTTGTTAGTTTTTTTTTTCTTTTTCTAAGGCATGGAATCAGTAACAAAGCTGATGTTGAAAGCTTTCATGTTGATGCTGTTGTGGTTCTTTTGGTGCAAGCAAGGGAATGAAAACGAATGGAAAGGAGCAGAGGAAGCGCGTTCGGTTTGTGATTTAGAGAGAGAGAGAGAGAGAGAGAGAGGAATCGATTGTTTTTCGTGATCACGTGAGACCAAAGCGTTTGGTCAAATTGAAATTTTGGGGGAGATTTCTCTTTCACTTTGTTCCTTTTGCAAGAAAGAAGATGTGAGGACAGATGACATGGACAAAACATCCATCTTGTGGGACCCACTAGGGCATGTTTTTAACTTGTCAAAGATGAGGATCAGTTATTCTTGATTTGATGATCATGGGGTGCACTTTGGGTGGGGCTATGGGGTGCTCAAGGGCTGGGCTAGCCCATGCCTCCCTACCTGGTTTGGGCCGTGCCTGGATCTAGATTCCTATTTAATATATGAGCTGGGCCGTGCCTGGATCTAGATTCCTATTTAATATATGAGCTGGGCGGCTTGGATTGAAAGATAAAAAGCCTGGCACGATATGGCGCAAGTAAATAATATGTGTCATTTAGAGGAAATGAAAGGGCAGTGTGTTGATTCAAGGAACGTGGAGGAACGATATGGTGCAATTAAATAAATAATAGTTTAATGTGTATTGATGCGAGCATGAGAACTGCTGAGGAATGACGAACGGCATAGTTGTAAACAAATGATATTACTATAGTTTTTAGGTTGCAGCGAATTAGAAGAGGTCTGTGAGTATTTTGTAACTGTTAAATTTATTGTATTTGGTTTCCGTTGGTTTAGATGATAGGATTTGTAGTTTTTTTTTTTTGGTATTGGGTTTTCATGTAAAATTTGTGTCTCTTCTTTGTGTGGTTGATTGATTTATAGTTATTTTATTTTTCAACCATAATTAATTGAACTATAATTTAAAATTTTGACGGGGACCTCAAATCCTTCATCCTTTTAAGGTTCTAAAAAATCCCTCAACATCACTAGGTAGGCCCTCGTGTGGGACCCACTTGAAAGACCAGCGATCATGGTGAGGTAGGGGTTAAAAAAGGCTCCATACCATCTAACTGGGTGATTAAAAAAATGACAATCAACTGAGCTAGAGAGGTAACTATGTGAAAAAAAGAAATGAAAATCATGTTAGCAAGAGAGGTATTAGTTTGTGGCTGTAAGGTTGTCTAAATCCTAATCATAAGATTAGATAAGGCTTGATTATAGCCAAAATTTAAGCCAATTGGAAGGCCTAGAAAAAACAGAGAGTCAAATTAAGGCCGGTGAGTGATTCTGACCTTTTGTACTTCCTTTGTCAGCAGTACGACACTAATTATTGATATGCTTCTCTTCCCCAAAAAAGAAGTCATTGAGGTACAGCTTCATGTTTTTAACCTTTTTAAAGAAACAAGAATAAAAATAAAAGAAAAAACACGTATCTATAAAAATGATGGATGACTCGTTTTGATACCGACTTTCCAAAATCTTACAAAGTAAAAAAAAAAAAAAAAAACCCTTGCATCTTCCATTGAAACTTTTGGATAGGGGCCACAGTGGAAGGACAAATCCACAAAGGTATGTCCGCTACTAACGTAATCTAAGGTTGCGTTTGGCTTCAATTGAATACTAAATATGGGGACCAATTACTGTTTATAAAAGATTAGTCGCATGTGATTCGCTCTTCATACTCTAATGGGTAGGATGAGTACCTTCCATACGAAGAATGACATTGGATGGTCACTAAGACATTCTCCTCTTCAGATATTTGTGTGGAGATCAAATGCAAAACTTACCATCTATATCATATAACCTCTTGTCAAGGGTGATAGGATTTCTAATCAAGTTGAGAGAGGTTATAAGAAGTATCTCTCAATATTAATATATATATTGTATATATGAAAATAAAGGAAATAATCTTAAAAGAACTAATTCTCATCATTTTTTGTGAGAAGTTTAAGCCTCTATCACCAAATCTAAATCTTGCAATACATAGGGATTTCTTGATAGTTGTATGCCGTACGTTTTGGTCACATTCGAATAGGCTAGATTGTTGGATTGAATGTACACCTATCCAAATGAATTAGACTTGTAGGCCACGGATGAAGAAGTTGGGAATGTGATTGGAGCCAAACTTGATATTTTAGAATTTCTCACATCTATATTTAAAACAATATACAGAGAGAGAGAGAGAGAGAGAGAGTATTAACATATTTAAAGAAGGGGAACACTGTAGTTTGGACAGGTAGGTCATTTTATGAGTAGTTAGCTTTTTCACAAATTTGAGTTAATCATGTACAATGAGTCCTACTAACCAAACCATCACCACTGCTGCCATCACAATCATCAAAGCCTTCTTTTACAAATGTAAAATACCAAGAACACCAACTTTGAATGAAATGAACAACCAAAATTGGATCATCAAGCTATAGGATCAACCAATTGACATGGTGGTTGTGCAAACAACAGGCAGCAAAGCTGATAGGTTCACATAGCTGGAGAGAAAATGTGAACCATCCTAACTGCCCACCTTTTCTCGAATCCAAGCCCTCAATCAGGCAATCCCTACTGATGGTGATCAGTCAATAGCCCCCTTTATTTTCTTTCTTTCTTGGATGTAAAATGGATCAATTCCACATGATCCACCCAATGCAGGGGCCAATTAACAATCCACTAGTTGGGAAATGAAGGGTGCAGTGACCGTGTGTAACAGTTGGCCCCATGCAAAAGTTTGAGGCACAGCATACAATCATTTCCAAAAATATGAAAGAAATAAAAATCTTCATTCCTAATAGCTTTTAGGATTTTTTTTAGATGAAGATAAAACTTTGAAACACAAAATAAGGGCAGAGAAAACCATGCTCAGTAGTGTCATTTCTGAGGCGAATGGAAAGCTTCAACATAAATGCACACTTTGGGGTCCATGGTGGGTTAGCTAAATCATTTCGTTTGGTGAGGCTAGCGAGAAGCAAATGCCGTGCAGATAGTTTAGCTGAGGGCCTATTTAGGTCATAAAGCAAGTGCAAGGAGTCTGCAAAGTGTTCAGATGTTGGATAACCTCTGTTAGTTGCGAACCACAATGTGTTCTTTGCCAATAAGCAATTTCGATGTAAACGGAGTTACAGGTGATTAGATTTACATGTAAATTGAGTGCAGAGTAACTGAGTTCCTAGGCTCCAAGTGTGGTTAAGGCCTAAGGGAAGTGATAAAGAGAATAGAGAGAATCTATATAGGGTAGTTGCTAGTTGCTACGCATTGTGCTGTTGCATTCTTTATGTGTCATCTTCACAATGATCTTTGTAGTTTATCCAGTAAATGAAATATTCAAATATCAATACTGTCCTAACTTAAATAGGAACAATCCTTCAATGTGGATGCTCTAATCTCTCAAAACACGCATATTTCTGACCATTTCAGCAAAAACCCTTGATTTCTTTTCCCGAAGTCGGGGAATTTGGAGCACTTTGGAGGATGAACACTACTGAAATATCAACAGAAACATCATCAAGCAGCACTATTAGTTGCAAACTCCAATCTCACATCTAGCACTATCATGGATTCAAAGAAACAAAGACAATAAGGTATGACCACAAATTTATGGACTGCATTGATTTTATTAACCATTCCAAGTCATTATTACAATTACAAAACAATAACAGCTCAAACTTTAACAAAGCATTTGGCTGAATCTTACAAATATTTAAAGCATTTGGCTGAATCTTGCAAATTTATGAAACAAATGCATCCCCAGAAGGGTTGGTTGCATTCAAAGGAATATGGGGAAAAAAAGGTTAAAAAAAAAAAATTGCAAGCCAAGAGCTTGCCTATGACACCGAAAATGCACACTCGAAAACAGATACAACATCCAATTTATTTATATACATGTAATCTTCTCACTTTTCTTGTCTAATCTATAGGGCTTTGGCCATTGTGTGTTGCAGTGGTCCAACTTCTACTGCCTGCTGAATGCCAGTGCTCTTGTTCTTGATATGCATACCTAACAAGATTACCCTGGAATGTGTATGCATCTAAAGAAGAATATGAGATTATCATCTTTATTTGATTAACTCGATTTATTTTAAGGTATGAATTAAATGGGTATTTGAAACCTATTACTGGCAGATGGCTTCAACTGCAAGATTCTTCTCACGGTCCGGACATGGATCTCCTCCAAATGCTTCAGCAGTTACAATTACTTTGCATGATTGCTGACCAACACAGTTCTGCAATAAAAACCCATATTTTAAATTCTTAAAAGACAAGCAAAAAGGGATGCAAATCATGACTCAAATGCATGCTGGAGTGGGGTGCAACAGTTGATGGATAGAAAAACTTGTGTTAAAATGGATTGATTCATTAATTTTCCCCGAGGCATGGAAGCTTGCACTGTACCTTCAGGAACGGGTCATATGATTTTTGGGCATGACAGCTTCCCTGCCAGTAGCTTCCACACGATCCTCCTGGTGTTCCGAAGCTAGCAAATTTTATGGATGAGATCTTTTGTCCATTGTTACATGAAAGTTCGACTGTGGGGTTCTGCCACTTTTCAGCTTTCCCCCAGTTTGGGATATTCCAATTCTTCATTGTTGGATGCCACTCATTGATATAAGCACATGCACTCCCTATTGTCCTTCTAACCAATGTAATCCCAGTTGGGTCACCTCCCCATTCTTCAAACACAACCAATAGATTCCCAGTTGTGTATAGCCAGGAACGAGGGATGTGATACCTGAAATACATCATCAACTATCAGCTCTTTCAAATTCACAGCTATTGCCATAATAGGATGATTATGGAAAAAACCGCCACTCTTACCATCTTTGGGAGGCCTCTCCACAATTAAACCCACATTTTTTCTCATCATACCATCCAGTGTAGTTACAGGCACTACATTTACCATTTGCTTTGTAAGCAGTCCAGTACCGTCCAATACTCTGCCCATTTATCCATATCTGGCCTTTTCCCATGGTATTCATATCTAAAGCCAAAGGGTCATTCCCTCCTGGTGCATTGAATGTTGTCTGAAATTGTTAAAAGGTATCGAATTGTCAATAGTAATTCGTAGCAATTGAAGATTGACATCTTTCTTTGAAATCAGTCATGGAAAACAGTTTGGTTTCTGATCACAATCATCAGCAAACCTTGAATTTTCATAAACTCATTAAGTATGCTTCTCTCACCTTGTACCATGTAAAGGGCTGGTTTCTTGTAGGTGAAGAACCCCACTCAACAGATGAACTTCCTGTTGGTGAATGAAGTTGCAAAGCTTCACCTTTTACACCAACCTGGATGGGAAAACACCGGGTTATTTCTCTTCAAATGCTTGTATAAAATGAAGAAAAAACACAGATAAGAACGAGGTGAACCTTGTATGACCACTTCTGCCATGACAAGTCTCTCTTCCCCTCATTGAGACCATTCAATGTGACAGGACCAAGGACCCCATAATTCCAAGTCTCAAAATGAGTGCCCACATTCTGGATCAAGTGAGATCTTTGTCAGATTTTAATTGCCTGAAATTAGAATGCTACCCACAAAAGCTAATAAAACAATAGGATATAAATGCCTGCATATCCACTGATGGTTCAGTGGTAAGGCATTTCCTTTTCCACAGGGATGACTAGGGATCAATCTCTAGTTGTGTGGCCCTGTTGGTTAGGGATTTGTATAGTGTGAGTATTTACCAGTGTCAAAAAAAAAAAAAAAACCCTAACCGGAAGGCCCACAGCTGAACTTAGAAGAGAAATCTTGTTATTGCCAGCCCACAGCTTCACTTTGCCAGAAAATGTTAGTCTTGGGTCATTCACATTTCCATATGCAGTCCCTGTTTAACAGCCATAAAAAAATCAACTAATTAAACACTATCGGCAAGAGGTAAGAAGCACTAATGGCAAAAGGTTCTCTCCAGGTTGTGCTTTGGACACTTTGGTGTTCAGATGCAACCCAAATCACAAGCAGTTTGAATGTTTTGTATAATTATCACTCCTCAACACATTTAAGTTGTGTGGAAAATGAAGATCGTGTAAGGTATGTTATGACCTTTTACCTTGTCTGCTTCAATTATTACTTCTGACGATAATATTGTTTAGAGGCAGAAAAGTCACTAAAGATTTTTTTAACACAGTATCCTGTCTAACATGCGAATCGAGGTGCTTCAAATGCACATTAGAGCAAATTGGGGATCTCCAACCATTTTACTGAAATATTCAAATCCATTACATCTCAGGATACACATCCAAACAAAACCCCAATAAGCTGAAACAAGTACCTGATAATTGGCCATTGACAAAAACTTGCAAAGCATGGCCCGCTGATTCTACAGTAAGAACTGGGTAGTCTCCATTCTTCAAAAATCCTTCATTTTGGCCTATTGTGACACTGAAATGAAATAGAGGTGAGAAAAAGATACATACATACACACACACACATATAGAGAGAGAGAGAGAGAGAGAGAGAGAGAGAGAGAGAGAGAGAGAGAGAGAGAGAGAGATGGGGGCCAGCTCTTGGTATGTCAAACTATTCATCTGATGGGGCCCACCACCCCAATATCTCTGCCATTACATGATCCTGGTAAACAGGTAGGTGGCTGCTAATTGGCATCCACATTTAATAAGGGTAAAATCAATCAGAATAGTCCAAAAAGTGATTAACCATCATTTACCAGGAGTCAAGAACTATTATATGCATGGTATGGGTCAACGAAGAGATTTGCCTGACAAGAAGTTTGTAGGCTGATTAAATGGTTTGGCTGATTATGTATATGAAGGATAGGCGGATACCCTAGTGCACAAGGCTCCTGCCATTGCGGTATATATATATATATTGTGGCAATTTCTTCTATTCATGTTATTAGAACTCATCAAGCTGATCCAGATTGATGGGAAAAAGATATGGTGGTGATGATCGTGTTGATATAGGTCTCATAGTGGCTAGCTACTCACTCAGTCGTATAACGTAAGTAGTCAGTGGAATCTTTTGTGATGTTTATCTGCTCCAACAATCCTTCTCCTGTCATGGATTCCTCATTATAGGAGGCAGTATCTTCATTGTATGATGCCCAAGAGAATCCATCATTACTTGCAGATAGCATTGTCATCATTGATGTCTGAGTACCAACCTGTATTGGGGTCAAAAAAGTACTTAGCTATCTCAATATATAGAGTGAACACTGAAATTCAATTCACCACAAGCTTCTCTCACCCTTCCCGTGTTGTAAACCACATTTACGCAGTCAGGAAGTATGCTGATGGACCAAGGAGGAAGTTCGTATTGCATGCCTTGGAATGTCACTTTGACAAAATTTGTCTCATCCTTGTTTTCAAGGAATGCAGAACAAGCTCCAGACTCAAATTTGAATACATGTGCCTGGCCAGTCAATAATAATCATTTCCAAACTACATAAAAAGGATAATGCATTTGCTGAAAATTTGTCAAGTTTGTAGCACGTAAAAATGGGTTGAGTCCGGATACCGAACAGGTCCCAAGTACAAGACCCACTCCCAGATGAGAACTGGGTATCTGGACCCCGAAATGAGATAAAAGATATAACAGAATTAGTATTACTTAATTTTCAGAGTTTATGACCCATTATGTTTGGGCCCAAAACGTGGAGCCAACCAATCAATTGGTCTGGTCCTACCAATTAGTCCCAGGTTTAATCACAGGGCCCAAAACTGGATCAAGGTCAAAATTTTCTGGTTTGAGTCAAGTCTCTGATCCAACGTGGCTCCATTGAGAGCCCCATGCTGTATTCTACACTCAAGTCAGAGATGCTGGGCACGTGATGATTCATGATGAAGTGATTAGGAAAGGACCTTTGTTTATTTTTATGCTGATCACTATTGTTTTAGAAGGGGGAAGTGTGGTGTTCCTCCAAGTGGATGAGCTTGAGTCATGAGAATGGGAACTCTCATGTGGTCAATCACATAGGATCATTTATCTTAGATGTCTGTGCGAAAATATTTGTATTTCAGTTCCTCCAACAACATAACTGACCCTGTCCAAGATAAATTACTTTTTATACAAACCTCCTGATTATCGCCAATTTTTGTCACTGTGGGATCATTAGAGACTAAAGCTGCTTCACACATCTTGATGGCTCTATGCAGATCTCTCAAGTGGCCCCATTTGGGTTCTCTTTTAAGTCCTAAGAAAAGAAGAAAAGAAAAGGTCAGTCCCTGTTTGTGCACCATAGTATTATAGTTTCGGTATATGCCTTGGACATGAAATAACTGCAGTAGGGAGCTTCACTTAAGTCTTATTTAGAAAAAAAAAAAACCAGCAAGAGGGCAAGGCCCTTTCTATTGCATCCATCATGCATATGAACAGGAAAATTGTTTGGTGAACAATTCTAAGGGATGAATCAATAATATTCTACTTACCATATTCATCAAGTGGCGCATCATAGTCATAACTTGTGGCAATAAAAGGACCACCAGCTGTTCGGCCGAAATTTGTTCCTCCATGGTACTGGGAGAAGATAAACAAATATAAACCATGGCATAAGTCTGATGAGTTTCAAGGAAGTCAAACTTAGTTCAACTGCAAAATATACATAAAGACCAACCATGTAGTAGTTGACGAATGATCCCCCTTTCTGTATGAACTTTGCGACAGCATATGCTACATCCTCCACTGGACGGTATGGAACTGGACCCCCGAATGGAGTATACCTGCATATTTTATAGCTTCTTAGTTTTGAAGTCAAAAAATAATATTTGTGAGATATTGGAATTCAAAATATCTCAGGAGGCAAGCAGCAATTACCAGGCAGTCCAGAGTTCAGTCCACATAATGGGTTTGTAATCCTTGTTAGGTTTGAACCAATCACAGTAGAAACCGTTGCAGGTGTTTATCTGTTGCAAGATTGATACATGTTAAAGAAGAGGGGAACAGCTTAAGGAAACACTGCAAACAGAGTCCCCTTCAAATCACAAAGTAGATGGATGTGCATATGAAATTGCAAATTCTGATTAGTAACTCGGACACATCTTGGATAACCCCAAATGATTCCCATAAAATTCTAATCCAGGGACCACATGAGCAGACAATATTGCCTGTCATTGTCAACAATCTGATGTGGTTTGAAATTTGAATGCAAGAAAATAACACAATGGAATGTTACTTTTTACTTATTTTTTCTTATCAGTAACAACAATAGAATTCTTGCAATACTCTAGAATTCTGTTAGTAGTTGGTACTTATTTACAAAAGGGTCATGAAGTTGTAATGCACAGGTTATGCAAGAGAGCAAAAATGGAAGCATGCGAAGAGGAAACTGGAATGATGTGAGATAGGATCATAGACTTGGGCATTGTCACCATCCAAAGACATTTATATCACTTATTTGGGACCCCAACCCATAAACACAAATAAGGAAGGGATCACCATACGAGAAGTAGGAACAAATGCTCCAGAAAAAAGACAAGGAAATCTCAAAAAAGTGCAGAAGCACTTACAATTGGATCAGGAACTTCATCTTGTTTGCACATGATCCATGGGACACCAGTGTTGAGATTGACAGCCATGCTCGCCGCCCATTTGGTGTAAACCTTACCGATGGCACCTATCTCCCACTCTATAGGCCCATACTCATTCTCTATCTGCAAACACACAAACAGAGCAGGACTCATAAGGTTATTTATATGCTAGAATGATTTGTGAAATTTACCAATAAAAAGAAAGTTAGTGTAATTGAGAAAGGTATTTACATTTAAAACAGCATTAACAATCATGAAAATCGAAGTTGTGGTATTGACCCAAGCGCACCAAAGGAACAAATTTATGAATTTCATGCAAGTTCTCTCTCAGTTGCACATATATAAAACTGGAGGAAAGGGATTCCAATCCTTTTCTTCAAATATGAAAACACTACGTTAACAATACATCAGATACAGAAATTACCCAGAAAGAACTACCTAAAGGTAATTAGGTAATTACTAATTACATCTAGATGAGAGTGAAAGAGAAGGTGGGATGTGACATCCCTACACAATCAAGACGTATGCATGTGCGATATAAACAAAATACTGACATAATAACTTACTCCTCATATGTGAATATACAATTGCTATAGATATGAAAGATGCACTAATTTTTACAATAACAACGTAAAACCATCTCTGAAATGACAGAAAGATGAATAAAAGCTCTGTGCGCTTACTTAGACTCAGAGAAAATGACGTGAACCATTATAAGAAAAAGATCTAGAGACCATGACTAGTTGGGCAATCACCTGGGACATAATGATTGGACCACCCTGTGGTTCAAATAGCGATTCGGCCTTCATCATCTCCACAATCTTCTTTGTAAATCCCGCCATGTACCACTTCACAATGATTCCAACATGAACATTCAATCACAATGGAGGACAAAAAAAAGTCCAAAACCAAACTTCTCTTATATTCTTCACAGAAGGACCTACCTTGAACGGTTCATTGTCTGTTCTGAAACTAATACCAGGAATGTATTTCAGCCAAACAGGGAACCCTCTGAGGCAAAACAGATAGATTATCAATAACATAAATAAACACTGCATTTGAAAACCCAAACGAAATAAAATATTATATATATTTATATACAGAGGATATTTATGTGTATACATCCTTCACACTTCCTTTTCTAAACCTAACAAGGTAAAAAAGATAATATGATGTAAGATGGTTTTGTCCTTTTATACATTAATACCTTTAAAAAAAAAAAGTGTCCACCACCATTTTGGTGAGGGATGTATACACTTAAATATTTTCCTATATATATATATATTAATATGGGCGTCTCTGTAATTACCCAAAATTCCATTCTGCACAAATATAAGGTCCTATTCTCAGATGAACATAGAGGCCTGCTTGCTTCACCAGTTTGATGAATTTAACCAAATCATACCTCCCCTCAAAGTAATACTACAAAACAAGAAAAACCCACAAAATTTCAACCCAAGCCAAAAAAAAAAAAAACCAGTAAGAAGAAGAATCAGAGATGACCCAAAAAATGAAAATAAAGGACAAATACCTTGCCAGGGGAAGGCTCATGCCCATTCCAGAAAACGTACGTCTGAATAACATCCAAACCTCCTTCTTTGGCCTTCTGAATAAGATCCGGCCACATCTAAAACCAACCCAAAACCCCACAAAAAAAAATTATAAAAAACAGAAGAAGAAGAGAAAACTGCAGAGAACTAAAGAAAGAAAAGACACCCATCATCCACATTCCCATAAAAATCACATCTTTATACCTCAGGTGTGCTTCTTGGGTAGTGTATAGAGCCAGAGATGAGAATTCTTCTCTGCCCATTTATGATTACGGCCTTACGGTCATATGTAACAGCGCATGTTGCAGAGGGCAAACAACTAAACAGAAGCAAGAAGGAGGTGAGCAACAACAGCAAAAACCCATCATTGCTGCTGCTGCTACTAATTCCAATAAAACCCATGAACAGATGATGAAAGCAATGCTCTTTTCTTCCTTTTGCAAGAAAGATAGGATCTTTAAGAGGAAAATAGAGGCAGAGACAAGGGTCCTTGGCTTTTTACAATCTCGGCAGAGAAAAAATGTGAAATGGGAGTGTGTGGGTGCATTGGGTTTGATTTTTTGAAGTGAAAGGTGAGAGCTTTGGCAGGCCCCTTTAAAGAGGAAAAAAAAATGGGGGAGGAATGGATAGTTTGAAAGCGGGGTTGTGGGGCCCATCGTGATGACCCACGAGATCAAGTGACGTGGATCATCATCCAATCTGTTGCTATCTGCTGAAGGAAGCAAAACTGTACAAGGCGGTTGTTGTGCAAGGAAGTGGATTCCGGACTGATTGTGTTCTTCTGCCACATGAATTTCTTTATTTGACCAAAGATGCCACAAAAATAGGTAATTCTGGTATTTCTCACATTGCACTTTCATGTCCTAAATCTGACGTTTCCACGAGTGGTTTTCGCGGGAAGACTGAAGGACATAGGCACACGTGTGAGAATTTTTTTTTATTTCTATTTTTGAGCTACTCCTTGCAAGAAAAAGTACTAGGGTGTGTGAACGAGCCGAGCCAGACTACCTGCGCCATGGCTCGACAATGGCTAGCCTTCGCACTGCTGGAGCTTGATCACAAAGAAGCCGAGCTCGAGTCCTATTTACAGTAAGCTGACCTTGGGCTTAGGCTTGTGGCACACTTGTCTCGTATGGGACTCCAGCAGGGCTGTTGTGTAGGAATTTTGGTGGGAACTTTTAATGTAGGTGGCTTCAATTTTTACGGATGGAGTAGGGAAATCTCACACCATCCCTCCAGCGGAGTCCAGTCGGTGAAAATTTTGTTGGTATTGAATTAAGTAGGTGCACTTGATTAAGCCGGGCTTGAACTACTCTTAGTGAGTCAAGGTGATTAGCCCAAGTTCAACATGGGCTCATTACTCGACTAGATAACAAGCCTAGCCCAAGCTTGAGGCCGGGTGATCTGAGTCAAGCTGACTTCGCTCCTCGACAGTGTTAACTCTTCTATTGATCTGATGGGTAAGGATATAAATGGGTTGGGTTCTGTTTGTGCCCACTTGTGGCTGAACAATGTGTTGTTTTTATATGGGTGGCAAGGGGCCGAACATGGGCTGAACCCATGCAAGCTCTGGCTTGAGTCCGATTAGATACACCTGTTCTGATTGATAACATTGACAATTATAATGAATCTTTATGTAATTGTCCTTGGATAGATTAGGCCTTATTTTTCATTTAATGATTGCTGTAAGGTGAGAATTTATGTGCTGCACAGCTTGTGTATTTAATGGATTGTCATGAAACTTGTGGCACATGTGGCAGAACAATTGATGGTTTAAGGTATTTTAATGTCTGCTATCTTGCTTAATGTGAAGGTTATGTGCTTGCTAAGGAATAATGATTTTTTTGGCAAATTTGGATCCATCGTTATGCTGTATATGGCCCATCTTCTAATACACATTTAGACCATTAGTTATAGTCTGCCGTTGGATAAAATCATGACAAAAAGATGCAGTAAAGTGTTTCAAAACAAATCAGTGGTCAGTATGATCTTAGTAGAGTGATAACAACCTATCCTGTTAATGAATCACTTTATATTTGGCATATGCTTGTGGGTAGTATTGTGTATTTGGAGTTTTGCCAATGATCTTCTGTAAAAAATTCGTAATGATCAACTATAAAGAGGTCGACAGGTTCTTTATCATTAAACTGGAACAAAAAAGTCGGAACCGTGGGGAGAGGATGAATTTCTGAAAAGCAATAGTTCTGAATTTCTGGATTCCGTGGAAATCTTCATTAGCCTAACTTAAAAAATAGTGTGTTTTTCAAAAGATGCTGAGTTCGTGATCGACCGTACTATAAATTTTTTGTCTTCTGGAGCATTGTGGCCAACTGGATGGGGCTCAGTCATAATACTGAGCGCGGATCTTCTGAGGCATTGACTTGGGAAAATTTTGAGCTTAAGTGGTGGAATCCATAGTGGGGCTGCTGCTGAAAATCTATACTGCTAATTTTTTTTTGAAAAACACCATTCCACTGTATGGGGTATCACTAAATTTTGCTGCAGGAGTGAACCCACCGCAAGACGTTTTTATTTTGCAGTCAATTTTATGGAGGGACCAACTCATATATATATTGGGATAAAATTTGGGAATGTCCCCATAAATTGCATGAGCGTCTATTTTGAGTTATTTGGATTTTCAATATTCAACTCAGGATTTAGAGTCTCAGGGGGATCTGTACTCTATGAATTAGCAGTAAGGCCAGATTGATAGTCACATGGGACCCACATCAAAGTATGTCTAATTAATAAATTAAATTGTAGAAGGGGTAAAAGAATGAAAATTGTCTAACCACGGACATAGGCTGACAAGCCTATATATATAGAGAGCAAGAGGGTCCTGTGGTCCTTATGGACCATTTCTTATTGCTTTTGTTAGTGGGATGTTAATGTGCAAAAGACAAAAAGGTATATGAAAAAGGAGAAATGCTTATATACAGAAAAAGAAATGCATGTAAGCATCTCTTATACTATGGTGATGGATGGTTGCATACTAATGTTCTTCTATATTCTCTCACCAACATATATATATATATATATGAAAGTTGAAGGTTTCATGGGTCCCACATCTGAGTATGCTTAATTGTTAAATGGTGAATGGTAAAAGAATGAAAATTGTCTAATGATAGTGTGGGGAAAATTGACTTGAGTTTAAGGTTTAAGTTGCTTGGCTTGTTTATATTAAACTTGAGATTTAAGTACTTCATTTGAATTTGAGGTTGCTTGTCTCCATCCCTAATCATCATCTCTGACTCTGATGACACTGGAGTTGTTTGTTAATTTAACTGGTAGAGTAAAGTGAGATGAATGGTTATTTCAAAAGATAAAAAAAAAGGTGAGGGGCTACATCAATTCCATGATGAGATTTTGTCTTTTAGTGAAAACAGAATGTACAATTAATTTTTTGACTTTCTGGGTTAAATGTAGATACTTTTTTTGTCAATTAGTGGAATAAGAAAGTAGCATTTTGACTTTTTGGTATAAAAATATAGAATAATTTTTTTTGAAATGTGGTATTTTAATTTGACTCTTTTAGTTTATTATTTTGTCTTGAAATGACAGGTGACTTTAACTTTAGTTAGACATGAAATTATCAAACAACCCATAAAGATTAGAGAGTTGGTGTAAAAAAGATTGAAGTGTTGGTCCTAAATCATGTATATATTTGTCCAGTCATTATGTCAATACCATTATAAGTAAGATATATATTTTTTTGAAACTGCAAGGTATTTTTAATTTTAGGAATTTTATCAAGAAAATGACGTAGAAAACTGTTTTTTAAATAATTAAAAATAAACTAAATGTAAAGTACTATCATTCAGAGATTTGAACCGTTCAAGTTGTGGCCCACCGATTACCCATGACAGAAAGGGACAAATTTATTTTCTTTGCGCAATAGGGTTTACATTGTGGTGATCCCAACTGTCCATTAGATGTGTAATTTTCTTCCTAATAACCATATGCATTTCCATTTCAATCAAAGTGATATCCAAAATCAAATTGGACAAACACAAGTGATATTATTCACATGTATCCAATCCAATGGTCAATTTAACACTGATTGACTCAAAATTTGTACATTATACTAATGCACTGAGAAAAGATTGAATTGATGGTGCGAATCCATGCTTTGTGGCCTTTTGTTTAGAAAATTTGAGTCTACTAAAAAAATCTAGCTATAAACAAAATGACGGTTGATGCGATGAATCATGGACCTACATAGATAAACACAGGTGGGCACATCTTTTGAATGACTTAAGTTTTTACAAGGTAGACTGCACATACACGAATTCTATTCTGCTTTAGAGTCAAGAGGAGTTGTTAGGAGGAATTACTTCCCAAGGGGTGTACCTGCGTAAGAAAGAGAGAGAAGCAATTCCTCTTGTTTCTTTCTGCTCATGAAAGAAAGCTTTCTATGCATTGCCTTTTCCTATAGGGAAATGCAATGGATTGATTTTACAATATGATTTCCCATTTGAAGCTGGATATTTTGCTCCTCACATGCTTGACACTTTTTTCTCATTTTGACGGGGGCATTTACTTAATTCAATGACCTTTCATTTGTGAAAAGTCAGAGAGTTTTTTTTTACACAAAAGGGCATTTATATCGTCAGATAACCTAAAAAAGGCACCTATATTTTGTGTTGTCACTAAGGTGACTCTGCATATCCTTTTACAAATCTAAACCGGTTGTCAACCCTAATAGGCATTGTATTGAAATTTTGTAAATTTTCAAAGTCAATTTCAGTGGCCCGACTGTTACATTGATCACATATGGGGGCTTCCTTTATTTCTATTTGTAGACAGGAGAAAAGTAAAGCAAATTCATCACCTTTCCACTTATAGTCAATCCAAAGGTGGGTTACCTTACTGATTTAAGTAATAATTTATATAGTTAGCACTAAATAGGGAGTTGGGTTTTGCAATAATCTCGGATTTTGGAAAGGTCAACCCCTTCATTCATTTAGGGTGTGTTTGGCAAATGTGCTTTCTGCAAAAAACTAGTCGGTTTTCCACGAAAATACTAAAAATTCATCTTTAGATAGAGCGTGGAATGCAGAACACCGGCATTCGCGTTCCACGCTCCTGCAAAAGAAGAGGAAGAGGGGGGGGGGGGGGGGGGGGGGGTGGGTAGATTTCAAATAACCCCCCTACTGACCGGTGGATTTTATAGCAGTGCAGAACGTGCTATTACAGTACCCATAAAGGGTGTACCAGCTGCGGGCCCGATATAACATTTATGAGTCCCATATATATGATTAGCATAGTGCAAATTGTTTTCTATCCCAAAAATGGTCACAAGACTAATTTCCAGCCGTTTGGTTTTCTTATATGTTGAGATATTTTTAAAAAGGTAATCAACGCTGCTGATATAAATTTGGACTTTTGTGGCCTCCTTTTGAAAAATCTTTTAGACCGTTAATTCTGATCTAGAGGTTAAGAAAAGCTATGAAACTAAATTTCATAATGTGGGGCCTTCTGAGTCATGATATATTGGCCAAAACGTTCGAAGCCGTTGATTTCTTAAATGTTTCTTTCTTGGAAACCTTCTTTTTTGCCAAACATGATTTTTTAGGAGAGAATGGGTTGATTCCAAGCTGTATGAAAGATTCTTTGAAATAACAGAATTTTCTCATTCCCGCAGATGTTTAACACGCATGGCTTTAAGAAGGGTACTACACTATATTAAATCCTCTCTTGACTAAGCGTCCAATGGTAGATAAAGTAAGAAGACTGTTCAATTTTTTTAATTTTTGACTGATTAACCCTTAAGAAAAGCTCAAATGACCAAGTAAAAAAGACATTTGCCCCTTTTAACTCTAAGAACTCAAAACCAAAAGCCAGAATCATGTAAATGGCTTGATTTTGTATATTTTCCTATTATACATCCAAGTCTTTCCCACCACACCTCCCTCAGTCTTCATGCATTGAAGTGGGCCACTCACTAAAGGTAACTTGAATTAGTGAGATTTTCTAAGCTTAAATAATCTGTCATTTATCTATAAAACTAAAAGTCTTGTTACACCACCAAATCAGGGGCATTTTCGTAAAGAAAAAGATTGGGGCCTTTCTTAGGTTGTTTGAAAATATAGTAGCCTTTTTGGAAAGCCTTCACATATGTTTTTGGAAAGCCTTCAATGCCTATTACATAAGTAGGGATGATGATTAGAAGAACACATTACTTATTTAAGTCTCATCACACATGTGTTTCTCATTTTTGGATGGCCCATGTTATCTCATCACTTAAGTTTTTTTTAATATTTATTTATGAGTCTATTTTCAGTGAGATTTTCTAATACTTGCTGAGTAAAACCAAATTATTTTCTAATCTCTGTGTATATTTCTTTTTTCCCTTTTTAAAATCTATTATCGGCTTGTCTTTTTTGTATCATGCACCATACTAACATAAACTGAACATAACATATAGTATTGAACATGATATGCAACTAACAGAGAACTATATAATGAGAAATCACCGACTCCAACAAGGTGCATCTTGTGGGGCACCTATAAAATCCTATTTTATAGTGAGATATGAACAAGTCCAAAACCAAGTGCATCTTGTGTGGTCCATATCAGCCATGGCAGAAATTATTCTACAAGAAGGGCTTTACCTAGATTCCATATAGCCAATATATTACCCACTTTCAAAAATCAAATTTCATATTGAACCTTTAAAATAAACTGTTAAACTCACCAATTCAACGGTTCATTTTACATGCACGTGATTCAATGGCTATGATCATCAAATCAAATGTAAATTTAAACCCAACATGAAATCTTTTCCATCAAAGGCCCATTGGACTCTACTATCGTAGTCAATCCTGTTGGACTTGGATTATTATTATTATTATTATTATTATTAATGTTTTTCGTATCTTTTATGAGTATGCTCTTGTCAAAGGTGTTTTTTTTTTCTCTCTTGTCAAAGTTCATTGCAAGATTCTTCACGTCTTTGAAATCGTACATATATCTGAAAAAGGCTGCATGCGATAGGAGACGGTTTGATTGGATAAACAAACTTTAGTTTATGTTTGAAGAAAGGGGCATGTCCTATCCATGAAGGATAATGGATTCGTTGTCCAAACAACAGGGGGATTTGCTTGTGTTCCTAACTTCCTCTTCCTACTGCTATACGCTTCCTCCAATGGGCCCCACAATACCCACCATCTTATCCTTATCAATCATACAAAACTTGCTAGAATAGAAAATTAATCATGGCATTGGTGTAGCATAGTTTTGAAACTTGACTCGCCCGAGTGACTCGGTGAGAGTGACTAGGATGAGTACATCATGGTTGTTAAAGCTGACTTGCTGGAGTAACTCGGACCGGTATCAAGTCAAACTGACTTGGATGAGTGCATCATGGTTCTTAAACCCCACTTGCTGCAGTGTCTCGGTATAAGATATCATAAACCAAACCCAGCTTGCCAGATTGTCTAAGTATAAGATACCATATTACCAATCCAAAAGTTTAAGCTGATAGGTAAAAAGCCCAAACAAGTATTATGAAGCCATTTCAAATCTACTACTAAGAGATGTGGGACGTAAGACTTTTTTTCAAATACCATGTACCAACCCAAAAGCTCAAGGTGATAGGTGGAAGACTCTAACAAGTATTATGAAGTCATGTCCAACTCATTACTTAGGCGATGTGGGACATGACACTTTTTTGCAACAAGGGTCTCAAGTATGAGTGACTCATGTGAGATTGACATATTTTTTCTTCCTTAAAACTTAGCTAGACTCATTTGACTTGGGTGTTCTGGGTGTCACAAATATTATCTTTGGAAAATTGTTATTCTCGAAAGTTATTAGATGTTTTGAATTTGGAATTTTCCCAAGATATTATTTGGAATGTATAGAAGAAAATAAATAAATTATTAAAAATAAAATCTAAAAATAAAAAATAACATATAGTACAATTAAAATTATTTTAAATAATTTTAAATGATTTTTTACATTTTTATTGCTCTAATGCAAGCCAATGTGAATTACGGAATTCATAGTCAACCTCAATATACTTGAGATAAGGCATTGATAATGATTGCTATAGTAATTATTGTTTCTAATGAATTTTGTAGTGTTGGCGATATTTTGAAAATATCTTGATATTATAACGAAAATATCATTTATGTGAAAACCACCAAGTATCATGATATTTTCAAAATATCATCAATATTTTCAATAATGGTTAGTTGAGCCTAGTCATCTCTGCTGACTTGGGGTTAGTTGAGCTGAGATCATGATCAAGAGTGAGCTATGGTGAGCAATTAGTTCTAATGGGTGACCTCTCACCATCTGATTAGTTCTAATTTTCGGAGGCTCTCTGTTTCACTTCGTAATGGTTGTTGGGGTGGTCAAATGTGGGCTTCAGAAAGACTTCACCTAATTTGGTTAGATTGGTTCTTATATCACTTTCTTTGATGAGATAATAATTAGTATTGATAATGAAAATAAAATGATTAGCTTATCCTTCTCATAGGCTCCAAGCAAATATCATTTCCTCCAAAACATTGCTAAAATAAAAGAAGATATTATTCTTCATGGTTATTGGCTTATTGCAGTAACAATTGTAAGATATTATTCTTCATGGTTTTTGCAGTCACAAAAGGAAGAAAAATATAAAAATAAAAATAAAAAAATAATAAAGCGATTAAAGAATACAGTGTGTTTTATTTTTGATACACAAAACAAGGCGGCTGAAACACAAGAACCCACACACGTGGGATAAACAATATATCCAAGACTCAAATCTTGGATAACCAGGTGAGAGTTGCTGCTCCTTACCACTAGAGTAAGGAGTTATTTTTAGAATACATCGCATAATGATATGATTTGATATTATAATGAGATTTTAGACATTACTTTATTCTTTTTCCTTCTAAATGATAAGTTGTCTTTGCAAAATTTGTTTTTGATTTGAGTTTGAATCTTGATTTTTTTTTGTTGGTATAAAGAATCTTGATTGGTAGTTACAAACTAATAGGTGTTTTGAATTGGGGTTTGCTAGCATATGCAAGCATTCATTAGTGCTTGGCATCAAAGTATATATTTATATCTATATATATAGGGTTTTGATCCCGTGAGAACTGTTCTTACGCACCGACTGTGAGAATTTTTTATAGGGCTCACTTGTGGGTCTCATATGGGGATGGGACTAGCCAGATGGAAAGATCTATGTAGGACTATCCTACAAATCAGGTTTGGCCTCAATCACATGTCTCTAAACCTTTCATCCATAGCCCACAAATTCAGTCCATTCAGATTGGTGTATAGTTGATTCAATAGTTCAGTAAATTCGGATTTGACTGAAACTTAGGCCAAGTGACTATCAGGGGGGTTTCTGTGTACTGCAAGGTTTAGATTGGATGATAGCTTGGCCCCACTTAGAGTTCTTACAAAAAAAGGTAAGAACTAATTCTTATAGAATTATTTTTCATATTTATTTTTACATATATCTATTTATTTATCTTTGTATGGGTGACGATGCCTTTGGTCCTATCTCAGTAGGTACCATTTTTATCGTCTTTAGAGAGTGGTTGGCCATTATGATTTTGATTATGTGGGCATGCTCAACTTGAAAATGACACAATTTTTATTATATATAAATATATATATATTTCTTTAAAATTTATATCTCTCTAAATAAATAAGTATTTTGAACTTCCATAAAATATACACGTTTAAGACGTGCCACTTGTCCACATTGCTTCAAACCTGTTGACAAGGGTGCTTTCAGAATGGATTTCTTTAAGAACTAAAGGTGTTTTTTTTTTTTGAACCACTTACAAATATTTCAGGGTTTCTTTATCCAAGTAGGCAAATGGCTGGCTGTATAAAAATTAGAAGAATAAAAACACAAGTCAAATGCGGTGCATGCGTGGTCACATTTCAATTTTTTTTGGGGTAAAATTCTTTGAAAGATTTAAACTGTCCATATGATACTTCAACCCTTTTCAACCATGGACCAAGATCCCCTTTACTAGGACCGACATTCACCATCCAATATTAACTTAATAACAAAAGCTGTTTTAAAAAAATTACTGAGTTATTACACTATAGGGATAATCTTTTGGGATCTATATCTACCCTTGTAACGTGCTGCTTGTTCAGCCATTAGTAGCTCAGCTGGTGAGGCATGGCTTTGCGTATAGAAGTAACTGAATTAATTCCAAATTATAACACTAATACCTAATGGTGACGAATTTGGGTGAATGTGTATGAGTGTGTGTAGTAGTTAGCTATGACAACAAATAAAATAAAAGCATTGAGTAAAGTTTACCTTCAATTGGGGTCATAATTTGTTCGATTGGACAATCATAACTAGACTGATTTTTTATATGCTTCCGACCAAATGTCAATATTTATCACGACAAAGTGTACCCAGAAGCATTAGGTGGATTAAATTTATCAATATTTATCATCAAACCTTGGATTAAAATTTGATTGGATAATTTCAATATGCACCAGGTAATTAACCCCACTGTATAAAAGTTCTTGATTTTAAAGATAGTCATATGCATGTATGTGCACTCCAATGGTGAGGATCAAGCTGAACTCCAACCACGCAGATGCATCTTTCGTATGATTTGGGTCTTTAGATATTGTACCTTGCGCTTGCTTGAGCTTATTGATAAGGTTTGATATTCTAAAATGGCGTGTAATGTAATAAACTCTATTTTTTTTACCCAAAGGAAGGAAGTTGGTCTCATGATAGAGCCCGCACATGCGGAGCATAAGCCCATGTATGTGCAAAAAGCAACTTGCATGTGCAATAACAAAAGCCCCATATGGTGAAAAAAGGCATATAAAGCGAAAAAAAAAAAGGTGACATATCAAGGATTCGAACCCGAACACTCAAGTGAGGAATAACGCTCCATACCACTTGGGTAATGATGTCTCCCACTTTTCATCGCTGGTGGGGTTGATATGTACATGAAACTATTATTTTTATTTATATCCTTTTAAAAGATCATTTTCATTTATTAGGACTGAAGAAGTTAATATAAATTCCTTAATTTACATTTTACGCATATGATACAAAAAAAGTCCTAGACAATAACAGATGGAAAGCTAAGGCCCTTTTGTCTCAAAGGGCCCATATTCCACAACTGCCCAGTCTTTGGGATGCATAGGCGACTGCATAGCTTTCAAATTTCAAAAACCAGGAAAACGACGTGTGGAATAGCTTTCCCGGCAGCTCAGCTACCATAGAGGAATCCACAACCTCTAGATTGTAGGCCCAACTTGATGGAAACTAATCGTCAACTAGTGTATGGCTGTCTAGAGATAGCTGTAAAAGAAGAAATGATCAACGGTCCAAATTGCATCTAAAACTCAATGGCGCATGGGTCAATCTTAGGAGAAGGGGCCCACTTGATCAGCCACCTAGAATGCTAGAAGAGGAAATATGCTGAAATATCACACTCATCAGATTGATATTGATCACCCAATGACTTGGATTGAGCAATATAGCCCCCACAGGATCATTCGTCCGTAATCTTGATCACTTCCATTTTCATGATATACTTTCTAGTCACTTTATCTGGTGGCTGCTTTTGGTGTGTCGACCTGGTATGGGACCCACTATTTTCTAGCTTTAAGGAATCTGTTGAGTACACACCTGGTTCCTTCATCTCCGTCAGTGTGGTCCACATGGTTGACTAATTTGATAACTCAGTTTTAATGTACTTCTGCCTCTCACCTGTGCTAAAAATTGTTTTGGGTATGACTAGTATGTTTTAAATGTTTCTAATGTCATAGTTTATTGTTGAAGCACAGCACTAGTTCCTTGACCAAATGACCCCTTGTTTTTCAACAACACAGGAAGAAAAGACTGGCATTGGTTAGTTTATGATTCAATGCCTCAACTCCCTACTAATTCCATCTCCTCTAATTCATTTGGAGGCACCTCATAGTCTTCTTCTTCTTGGTACATTATTTTTTCCCGTCAGCCACCAACCATTGAAATGTGAAACATACCAAACACCTTCCTTTATTATATTACACTACTGTTATTATTTTTTCCTCTTGTTTTGGATAAGATGGAACCAAATCCATGACCTTCAACCACTGTTAAGCAATAATCAAGGTTCAACCAAACCCTCTCTCTTTGGCACTGCCAAATTCACCACTCCACCTAGGGACGGCTAGCTGGCAATGGGCTCAGTCACAGCCACACCGCGTTCCTTGTCTGCCTATCATGAGTTTGTGATATGAGATATCAAATCAGTCTTGTAATGAGAATGGTTATGGTTCTCCACTAATTTAGGATGGGTCCCAAGTCCAGATAAATGAGGAGGGTTACGTTAGGTTAATTAAAGGCCCCTTGTAAAGCTTTTGTAACATCTAAACCATGAATTTTGATACAAGAAATGAAAATTACGTAAGTGACTCCAACAAAATCTGGGCAGGACTTTGATGAATGACGATGATGATATGGTTGCTTGCATAGGAATTTCCCATGTTCCCTTGTTGTAGAGACAATGCAGTATTCAGTTGAAAGATCTATTTTGAGTGGGGTTTGCGGTTCAAGGCAGTGAAAAACCCAAAGTCGTTTCAGACTCAGACTTGGGTCAAGTTCTATCCAAATGCACCTTGAACCCATTAAAACTACTATCAAACTCACTCCAATAGGAGCAGGTTGGATGGGTTGCGTCTCAAATAACCAATTGTCATCCCTAATTCTATCCATGGTTCGCAAGACGGTTTTATATATTTGTCCATTATGTACCAGTTTCAGCTGCCATCTGTACCAGCATGTGATCAAAATGGTTTAATTTTACAGTGATTTCCAGGCGCTTATCCATGCTTAAAACACCTAAAAAGTGTTAGCATTGAAGCTTTAGATCAAACAATTTCTTTCTTGTGCCATGCCAAACTTTCTTGTGACATGCCTAACTTTCTTTTCCTTTTTCTTTTTCTTTTTTTTTTTCTCTTGTATGTATTGGATAAGTTGGGACCAAATCCATGGCTTTAAACCACTGTGCATAAAGGCCCAACCAACATCAACCTTCTTTGTACTTGGCTGCCGCCATATTCCATCTGTCTTCCTTTTTGTTTTGACCCAAAACAGTCATACTCCATATCATGTTTTTGCACACCAACATTGATTAATCATCACATGGGTCTAAGATTGCTTGAGATATCTTCTCTCCCTTGTCTCATTGTTCAGGATTATCAGCCGTGGCTGCAACCATTACTACTAAGGATGAGGTCTACACATCAGCCAATGGGTAGCTATCAGTGTCCAAATGCATGTATATGATAGGATTGTATGGAGTGTAGGCAGGGCCACCACATAAAGCACCTGAGGGTCGTCCTTATCCATGTTTGGATGTCATAAAGTGACAGATAAGAGTCTTGCATAATGGTGCAAGCTGGGCTTGGCCAGATCAGAACCACATGGCGTGGGCCACATGAGCATGTGATTTGGACTGGGCTTGTTCAGTTGTTCGGGTACTGGTACTTGGGTAAGACTGTCAAAGATCTTGATTGAGGCTGAACTCACTTGTGTCCAAACCTTTGAGTCAATTTAGAAATGAGGAGCCCAAGCTTGGGTCAGAATTTGGGAAGGAACCTAGTTGTTTGATTCAAAGACAACCATTTAAGGACTGAACCCGAATTGATAAGAAAGAAAATCTCAGATAATAATAAAAGACTACGTTTCATATGATTAACGTTATTTTATTTCAAATACATAATATAAGACACAAATGAGCATAGTGAGTCCATTGATCTAAAGACCCAAGGCCCAGGTCTCAGCCGCAATGGGTTTCAAATTCAAACCCTTAACCTCGATCCAGATCCACCCTGTTCGACCTGAATGAATGTCCAGACCAGTCTTAAACGGACCCAAATATAGGTTGAACAGGGCCCAGTTCATGTTCATTGGGTTTTTTTGGTTACGGCTTGAGCTCAGACACCTAAGCTAGAATTTGGGCTTGCCTCATGTTGCCGAATTCTCTGGGTCCATTCATAGGATCCACGCACAGATGGTTATTTGGGTCTATAAGTTGCAAATCTACTAAATAATAATAACATATTGTTCTTGTCAACTCAGATCAGAAAGAGAGAGATTGTTAAACTCAGTTCTTCAGGGCCTTGGGCCTTGGGTCTAGATCCAATATCCCTCAGGGCAAGTTGAATCCGGTGTTGTTACAACCCGACCCATTTTAAACATAATTCATGAATAGTCCATCCAAATTATTTATATCATGGGTTAAGGACCAGGAGAGTCATAGCCCCTTATTGTGGCCCACAGATAAACGGTTATGAAAGGTTCACATTGTACAGAAAAACATTAGACGGCTTATCTTGGGGATTACTTGTGCATGATCAATACGTCAGTGGGTGTCTACATGGGCGAGGTCAGAGTTATCAGACATGACCTGGGTCATTACAATTGGTAGAATATCTGAGGGCTTAGTGAAAAACTCGGACCTTATGAGTTTTAGCCAGATCTGGATTAAATCAGCAAAGACTTGATTCGCTCGGCCAAAATTCAATAAAAATTATTAGAAACCATTTCTAATTTTATTTTATTTATATAAAACAGATCGAGTTTGGGCTTTTTAGCCTGGTCATGAGTCACTGGAGCATCCCGAATTCCAAATCGGCCCAGCCTGGTCACTTTCCGAGCTGGATCATGTTTCCCAGTCTCTGTACTACGTTCCAAGCAGTGAGTTCCACTTGTACAAGTTGCAAACAAACGAAAAGCTCGTATGCTTCCATTACAGATCAGGACCGAAAACATCCTTGTCATGCCCTCATGGGATTGAAACCTTCCCTTATCAGTAAGAACATGGATATACAATCAAAGAAGAAGAAGAAGAAGAAGAAGAAGAAGAAGAAGAAGAATTTATATAAAATTCAAGAGACGCTACCTTGACAATCTGATTTCACTAGTTATATCAGGATTTCAAATTATATAATGATAAATGCTAATCACATGTGCATTTCATAATAGCTTTTCTATTGATGCTAATTACAAAATAACTTATGAGCATATATGTCGTGGTTTAAAATAATTGCAGTTTGAAAGCTAGCTTCTGTGCATTTTCATTGACTCGACTTGCAAAAGGTTTATAACTTGTGATACCAAAACCTGGCCCGAGATATGGTATTAGTAGAGTTTAAAAGTAAAATATTGTAATTAAATTATATATTTCCTATTTAGGAGGATTTAAACCACAGCCTCCTCTCACACTTTAAATTCTCAAAAACTTCCAATTTTAAAAGAAAAGGAGAGTTTTTGCCCATGTTGATTTATCCAATGAGACTATGCCTGCTTAGCTTATACATGCCAACTTAACTCATATTAAGAAAGAAAAAATAAGCATGTTTAAATGGTTTGACTTTCAAAATAATAGCACAAGAAGAATGCATTATCCAATCAGAAAAGAAGCATTTTTGTGAGAAAACATCTGGCATGTTTTCTAGCATGCCTCATATACACACAGCCACACACACCCCTCCCCTGATTGTGCCTTAAAATTTAAAGTACATTTAATATCATTAGTAGTTATAAACAGTGTAGGATAAGGTATGTCAAAACCTAAACCTACCTCAAATCCAACTCAGGTCACAATCTATAAATCCATAATTGTCCCAAGGCCCAAAATGTCACTGCCCAACCACCACCTATTAGGAGCAGTTTAAGGTGAATCACTTGTGTAATCCAACATTGCCATCCCTAATGCATAGGCTAAACCCAAACCCAAACCCAACTCATTTTTAACTTATTAATCAGGTTAAAAATGTCAACCCAAATTCTACGTTAGGTTTTTATTGGATTGGTTAGTTATTTTATGACTGGCCAGGTTGGTCGGTCGAGTTGGATTGGTAGATCAAATAGCAATAATGAGTTTCACCCAAAAGCCATTTATCAAACTGGTAAAAAATATCAACCCAAATTCAACCCAAGAAAAAGGAATTCGCCCACTGAGAATTGTCAAGTTAGATTCGATCAGTTTGCTTGGTCAGTTGTTATCTAAGGGGTTGTTTGTTAATTTAACTAAGAGTAAAGTGAGATTAATTATCATTTCAAAAGAATAAGTGAAGGTTTTAGGTGTGGCTATTTCATTATCCATAGTCAAAACTTTGTTTTTAAATCATAAAATATTCATTTTATTGACTGGAAAGTGGAAGGAATTGGGGAATGTCGGCGCCGTAGGACATATTGCAAAGTGTGCATGGATCCTACAACATACGCCTACAACACACCGTTGAATTTGGGAAACTTTTCAAGCATGGTTCGTGCATTTAGAATTCTCCACTTCTAGATAAACCTTGAATTTGGGGATCTCACTTCTAATTGAATTAATTAATAAACATAGACTGTCTTCTTCTCATAGAGGAGTGGTTTGGACTTTGGAGCAGTGGAGATTTAGGTGAGATGGGACCGGGGTGTTGACTAAGGCTGCAACTTGGCCCGGGCCAAAACTAGGCTCAGGTGGCCTTCTGAGGAAAAGTTAAATGTGGGTTGGGCTTGCTTGTTAGGGTTGGCGTCAAATATAGATTTTGGAACCTGGATTTACGGATGAAAACGCACGGCATGGCTGCTTCTGTACGGGGCCAGCCATGATTGGGCGGAGCAGTCTTCGGTTGGCGGGTCTAGGCCCAGCACGGTCCTGTGGCATCCGGCCCACGGTCCTTCCGTTTTCTTTTTTTCACTTGAGATAAAAATGACATTGGAGAAGAACCAAATAAAAGATAATAACAATTAATTACTCCCAACTTGATATGAGGGCCTGTTTATGGAACATATTCGAGAGAATGGCCCTGTGACAATAAACTTTTCTATAGTTCACATTTTGCACATTTTTTCCCTGCATCTCCCAGCGACTCTTGCAGAAGTATATGAAAATCTTGTTGAGATTGACTAATGCCAAGTAATCCCCATCCACAGGTATATACATCTAGAAAAAAAAAAAAAAGGTACAAAGACAACCCGAAAGAGCAATGATTCCTTGTCATATATTCAACAAATAGAAAAACGAAGTATTACCAAGCCAATTAAGTCATTACTGAGGGTGGCATTGTCAAGTGTTTTGGCACTTGGTCATCCAACTAATCATAATTACACATTGAAATGTCCCATCTTATGATACCCTCCTCAGCCCTCACGGGAAGAAATTTAAAAGAACAGTTTTCAATCCTGCAACTATACAGATGGATCAATTTCAAGCTCACCGCCACAAGTCCAAATGCTCCAAACACCATATGACCTAACCAATTAGCTTAACCCCATCCCCACCGCCCACTTATCAATGGGCTACACTGGGCAGCGCCATGTGCTGGGCCTTGCCAGGCCCTAAATGTGCCGTGATGGGCCTAGGCGGCCTACCCCAATTTTCATCCCTACCTGCATGGAATAGGGTTTAGGCTGTGGGTGTCTAAATTCGGCTTTGGAGCCCAACTCATCCATAACCATATGTGTATATTCTCAGTTGAATAAAAAAAAAAAAATATATATATATATATATCTCAAGTGGTTTTTATCATTTCCATCTGGCCCTGAAAAGTTTAATAGTCAATAGTCCGGTGAAGAGTTGATCTAACGATGGTCCAGTAATTTTGGATTTGATCAAAAATTGGTTGACAAGTAGAATTTGGGGGGGGAGGTCATGTGGAATTTGGTCCATTTAGATTGACCAAGGGTGCACCCCAAGTTCGAGTATTTGACCAGATTTGAATCAACATGACTCCACCTGAACTCCAGATTGGAAGAGAATTTACAGTTTGGGTCATGCTCAGATTGTGGAAGTAGGGATTTCATTTGGGTCAAATCTAAGATGGAGTGTGACTACTGACAAAGTAGAGTCAGGTTTGTGTGAGCTGATAACCGACCTATCCAGCAATAAGTTGCATTCCATTGTCTACTAGGAATGAAAAAGGGTCTGAATGAAATCTTGTCGGACTGTTCACCGCCTGGGAGCCCAGCCTGCATGCCATTTAGCTCAAGGACATATAGAGCTTGAGCATAGGATGGGACTAGACCCATCTTTCAGGCTGGCGGATTGTATTTGGAACTGAACATTAGGCCTAATAACTGAATGGAACTGTCTCGGACAGCCTTTGGTCTGGTCTTACCCGGATCATGAATACCCCTTATATGGGCCTTTTTAGTATATTTTTTTTATGATCCAAAGTATTTCTCGTCAGCCCAGCCTTCAAATGTTTGGCTTCTAGCCCGGAAGCTATTCGATTGTAATGAACAAGGACTAAAAAGTCATCTAAAAATCTAACAGAGTATCAGAGTTTTTGACAAATTGATTTTCTGATCTCTCTGGAAGCCTTTGGAAGATCCAAAAAGTTAACAGAACTTTCTATTGCCATTGAAACAACCAAGCTCCAACAAGTGACAAGTCCTTCAACTTAGGGTTACAGGGTTCCAGAGTTTTGGAATTAAAGAGATCTTCACTACAAATCTAGCAGGCCAAACAAACAACAGTGTCACAAAGAGATCTTCGCCACAAATCTAACAGCCCCAAACAAGCAACAGTGTTACAGAGAGAACTTCGTCTTCTTCATGATCATCATGATGAATGGAAGAGTTCCTTTTTTATTTTACGACGAGGGTTTCCAGGGGTATCCACAAAAACCCACACACACGTGCATTGGGTAAATCTACACGCGATGTGGGGAGCAAACCATATCTTACGCCACTCAACTAACCCGCAGGTGCCCTAGGATTTTTACACAAAAGAACTAAACCTCCCAGGTGGCACTTACAAGATCTCCATAAAAATGCACACAAAAGAACTAAATCTCCCAGTTGGCACTCGCTAAATCCCCTCACAAATGCACATAAAAGAACTAAATCCCCCACGTGGCACCCACTAAACTCCCACACAAATGTACCCTAGGCAAATCCGAGGTGGTTTTGAACCCTAGACATGGGCAGCAAACCTACTCTGCCAAGTCACATATGGATAGAAGAGTTACTTCATGTTTATTATGCTTTTATATTCTTATATTATACTATGCATGCCTTGTTTAATAATGTGCTATTTAAAAAAAATTATCGAAAGAAGCCATAATGGTCGTTTTAATATACAAAGTAAAATGGTAGTTTTACTATACAAAGCAACGGGCTTCCACAAGGTCATTTGCAGTTGAACTTGGGAACCATGCAAAGAGAATAGGACTAAATAGATTTAGAAAGCTCATTTTGTCGCCATAAAATTTGTTTGACTAGAAATAACTAGAATTACAATTCAGGCAAACTGCAGACAAACTGACTGAACCTACCCCACGTACCGCATTGTGGGTCATATGAACTAGTCGAGCTGCGATTTGGTAACTATGGCTTGAATAATTTGGTAGAACCGCCGGATGCCCTATTTACTCCATTTGTGAATTGGACAATACACATAAACTTGATGGTACAATAAATATGATTCTTTTTATGCAACTTCTCCATCAGATCAGTTCTACAATTATTTCAAGAAAAAAAAAGAGAAAAAAATCCCACCTAATTTCATTTTTTGGTTTTTTTTAATGGTAAACTATAAACTTTACTAAGAAAAAGAAAAATAAATAAATTCAGCAAGGTAGTGTAAGAGATGTACACCACAGGAGCCAAGAAACACCAAACGCCCAATATTACATCAAAAGGCCTATAAAAGGTTCATCTCTATCTATGAAAGGCTTCCTCTATCCATGGGAGATAGTGGTCCTTGTGAAAGGAATTTTATATGATTGGTTAAATTTATTTATTAGACAAAACTCAAGTCCTAGTTAAAGTTGCATTTCTATTTATTTTTAAATAAGGAGTTTCAAGTGGTTGTAGAGTCTCAGAAGAGTAAATTGAAGAAAATTTGAAAAAAATCGAAATAGGCTGCTCGACCGATCGGGCAGATATCCGATCAATCGGATAAAAGGTAGTGGCCCAAATCGATCGATCGGACTTGCACAGAAACCCTGCCAACTTACGAATTTCTTATTCTGATTTTAGTAGAATTTTTATGTTTGGTGTCAATTCCTTTCCTAGTTGGAATACTATTATAAGGTATGAATTTGAGGTTATATAAGGGGGTTTTCTCTCAACCCCAAGCACAGATTCATTGCTCTAAATAGCGATTACTTATTGGAGATCAACGTTTATAGAGTTTTTCATTGGAGAGTTGAATAATTGAAGCTTTACTTTAGAGATTTTTCTCTTTTATATCTCTTTGTAGAAGATTGTCTCCTAAGCATTAAAGATTTTTCTAAAGAGTCAAGTACAACATCTAGAAAGTGTTTAGGTGCTTGGATCTCTAACAGAGAACGACAATGAGTCGTTGCAGTGGAGTGCTGTACAATGAGAATCACAAGTTCTTAGGTTGCATGGGAATTGGATAAGGATTGTGAATATATCTCTTGTAATTGTGGTATAATTTATTGTACTTGATTATTGGTTCGATATGGACTTGTCGTTTTTTCCCCTGTTTAGGTTTCCACATGAAAATCATGTCTTCTTGTGGTATGTGCTTTTTATTTGATTTATTTCCTTTGTATAGTTGATTGTCTGCACAGAAATTGATTGCGTTAATCCATTCTAAAAAGCCCCTCAAAACCTTCAATTGGTCATCCATGAAGAGGACAGAGCTTTCGCCGCAAATTTGCGTATCTACATCACACTGAAATGTACAAAATATTGGAATAGATCTGCAGCCAATGTAATTTCTAACTTGAGCAATGCCCAAAGCATATTGGAACATGTAACTATCCTTTTTACCTAAACATTTAAGCTAGTGATCACGGATATGGAATAATCCTTACTCATCAGAATTGAATAACCTTCAGGCCGGATGCCAAAGGTCTGAAGGTTGGGATGGTGAGGGATACCTGAGTCATAAAAAAAAAATCCAAATTCAATCTTGATCAACTCATTCCTAGTCTTCAAAATGTGTGTGTGTGTGAGAGAGAGAGAGAGGGGTTCTATATTATATGGGTTGATTTTCTCCGCTCTACCATGGAAAACGTACATATAACAAAAAAAAAAAAAAAAAACTGTGGCCGCTGCCACATGATCTTTCTCAAAATCAGGTAAATCTCCTTTTCAATTTCTCATGAGAAATCTTCAAGGATTGGGCAAATTTCTTCAACTCCAGCTCAAGGTAACGATCGCGATGAGAAAAATCTGTTGCATAACCATCCCTTGATAACAAGGTCTTGTAGCTATAAGGTGACCCAATATCACTAGCTCTCCTTTGATAACCTGTGAATTCCTTGAGTTCTTTAATATTGATATTAGCTAACCTTTGGGTATCCAAAGAAATCCTTGGTATGTTCTCAGACTGAGTGATTCTGCTCTGCCTGTTAATGTCATTCACTTGTGTTTCCGACTGGGGTGTTGCTGGAATGCTTGAATCATGGAAGAATTTTGCTTCCGGCATATGAAGATTGGTGGCAGTGTGCTTTACAGAGACGCATGAAGAAATACCATCAGAACATGATCCTCCTGTATCATCCAAGGACCCTGTTGAAGTTGACACCCTTGTTGAAGTAACGCTGCTCATCGAGCTTCTGCCTACAGATGAAATTTTTTTGTTGCTGTGATGATCTTGCTTTCCTGAAAAAATTCTCTTTAACTTACTCAAAATTCTGTGTCTGTTTGAGTTGCTGGTTCTCTTATTCGATGAATTACTAATGGAATAATCATCAACTTCTCCAGTCTCAGTTAGTACAGATGCTTGGGATGATGAGCAATATCCAGAGTCTACAGGATCAATGTTATTCTCATCATTCCTCGAATTTGCGTTGTCGAGTATTTGCTGTTTTACTGTCTGTTCTGATCTTGCATTGTGTGTCTCGCTTAAATTCATTGCTGCTGTTTTTCCAGATCCTGTCTGAATGCTCCTCACCTTGCATCGTAAACAGGCATTGATCCATCGGAGAGAAACAAGCTCCTCAACACTCAAGCTGTGATCCGTTCGGAGTCTATCAAGTTCCTGCTCCAAGTCATGGTTCACTTGTCTCAGTTGCTTGGCTTCCTTCAACACTCTATCCTGTAACAAAGCACTGTTAGATATGTTAAGATGGCTTGAATTAGAATTTAAATAAGTCTGAATTAGAACTTAAATAGGTTTGAATTACAGTTTGTGTTAGATCAAGTTTACTACTCTATTTCATCTGCTATGAATTGTTTCTCAGTAAAAATATCAATGGTGAAATTTATGAAAATGCAGTCCTCAATTTTCTTTTTACAATTGGACAGAACCATATAAGAAAATTGAGTGTTACAATCCAAAGGACATCCAGTCAATTACCTGAGTCAATTCCAATTTCCTTCTTAGCTCAGATTTTTCATGTTGCAATCTTGAATTCTCCATCCTGAGTTCTGACAGTTTGTCTTCCAGGTCCTTTAATCTGTTCAGTTTCTCTTGCGTGTCTGCGTCATTAAAGGAAGGCTCACATTCCTGATCTTTCAATATCATAAACTTCTTCTGAAGATCAAAAATCTGTTGATTAGCCTGCTTCAGTTCCGATTTCATCTTCCTCTTCAGTAGCTTAGACTCTGCCTTAGCGAGTTCAAGTTCGGTGACAACTCTTTTATATTCAGATGCCTGAGTCTTGAGAGTCTGATTTTCTGCCTTCAAAGATTCAATCTTGAGGGTGGAGAACTTAGCCTCCATAGTGTTTATCTTCAAGTGGTTGTGCAGCTCTTGGATGATGGCTTCTTTCTCTTTGAGGCCATGATACTCGAGCATTTGCATTTCAAGATTCCTCTCCCTCTCTTGAAGGATTTCGACCATATTCCTTAGATTCATGATTTCTTGTTCCACAGACATAATCTCATCATCTGTGGACTCCTTGTCTAGCAGAAGGAAACACTCTTCATCTCTGGGACTTCTATTGTTTGGGTAGAATCCAACATTGGCATTGCTAACAGCCTTCTGGGGATATTCTCCCTGTGAAAAACAGAATATCAAACAACTCAAGACCAATCTATGAGGAATTCCACAAATAGCAGAAAGGAAATTCAACACTAGTGAAACAATCGAATTCTCCATTTGACAAAGGAAGGTTTAAGAACTTGGTACTAGAATTGGTGGAACCGCGAGAGGCAATTGATGTGTCCAAAGAAGAATTAGAACTATCAACAACCAATCAGTTTTCATGTGAAAAAAATAGAATACAGAAAAAAATAGACAGAAACCAGCAGGACACTATCAAATGATCCTTCTTCAACATTTTAGTGTAATTCAACAGACTAGTTACATCCATAGGTAAAATCAAAGGAACCCATGAAAAATAGACGAATGGAGACTTTCATTATGTGTTTCTCCTTGGTATATTACTCTTAGACCTTGCGCCCTTTCCTCTATTAGGGCCTTTGGTTTGTGTCTTCATAGTTTCCCTTAAGATAATGTGTTGTAACCAACAAAAAAATTATATCAGGAAAGTCCAGAAAAAAAAATTATACACATGAAAGAGATAATGGTTTGTAGAATCTTTGTAGTTGAACCCGCCAACTAGCTACCAATGGAAAAAAACCTTAGTGAAATTAATTTAAAAACTAAAAAACAGATCCCTGGAAAAAAATAGAAACCCAATAAAAAAGAGCAAGAAATAAATGGCTAGTTACAGAAATCATGCATACATTTCTGGATTCATCTATTGATGTTTGTGTTCCACAAAGTTCGCCTTTGAGCCCAGATCTTCCACTACCAACAATCTTTTTATCTGAATCCACCATCTAAGATCATAAGCACAGAAAAAAAGAAAAAGAACTAGTGCCACATATATAGACAGATAGATAGTTGGAGGGAGAGAGAGACCTGTTGATGATCGACGAAAAAGACGCGAGCTTTGAATTCTGATATGATTTTTGTAGAGATAGCCTCCAGCAAAGGAAAGGGTCAAAGCCACTCCCAACTTCACTAGGATAGGTTTTATCATCACCCTCTCCTCTTCCATCATTATCTTTCTTTTTCTCTATAACAAAAACTCAAAGCTAACTCTTCGGCTCCCAAATTCCAACAAAATACCAAACAAGATAAAAAAAAGTTTCATTTGCTTTTGATATTGGTTCAACCCCTCTTCCTCATCCTCCTCCATCTATATGAACATAAAAAGAAAATATTGCTTATAATTCAAATCATAGATGAAAGAAGAAAAGTAAGAGAACCCATCTTCTTCTTATATTTCAACGCATCGATGGGGCTTATTAGGAAGAGAAATGCAGCACAAGAAAGTACCTGCATTGGATCAAAACCAAAGGGTAAAGTAAAAAAAGGTTTGTGTCTGTAAAAATCAATACAAAGAGGAAGAGAAGGAATGAATTGAAAGAGAGAAACCAAGTGATTGGTTCGATGGCATGAGGAAGTTGTTGGGTGGTGTTCTTTTCTTCTTTCTTTCTTTCTTTCTTTCTTTTTTTTTTTATTTGGATTAACTTATGATTGCAGGAGAAAAGCGGCAGTTTGTCGCTTCCCAACTAACAAAACGGTCGTCAAAATCTGGACCCGTGCTTTTTAGGGAATAGGAATTTTGGTAAAGCAGCCAATTCCTCTTGTCGGGTCAGGTGGGAGGGACGTGGGACAATAGCTCATGATCCCAACCGTTTATTAAGTAGGCCCCATGTTATACTAGCTGTTGAATCCCACTATGTTCTTTTTTTTTTTTTTTGGGTAGAACCCCACTATTTGATGATCTGAAAATGAATGGTCGGAAAGGGTAAGGAGTGGCCAATTCACCCCCTGCCAACCCAACCCAAATCAAAGCGATCTAAGGTTCGGGTTGACTCTTTTTTATTTCTGGCATGGGTCCAAATTCACATTTTTGTGATTGATGAAAGAATAGGGTTCGAGTTGAGTCCTCACTTTCTATTCAACATCCAATCCAACTCCCAGCCAAACTTGACCCCCTGCAGTTTTAGCTGCTAACTTGACCCAAACGTGGCCAGGTAGGTAATTTGGGATTTCCATTGGACATTTCCAACCCAATTAATAAATGTGTCGGCTTCAGGTTAGGTCCAAACATATTATGCATAGTGCTCAATCCAACCTGAGCCATTACTATTGGCAACAGTCGTCAAATTGGGAAAGGACCACCAATTGGCCATTAATAATGAGGCCCACCATAGATCTCCACAGTGATTCATCTGGGGCACCCCAGAGTGAGGGCTTACCAAGTACTTCTCATAAAATTAGGCCAGTGTCCCAGGGGAAAGATTTTGACTGTCACAATCACAGCAACTATAATTCGCATGTATGAGGAGGACTCGCAAACACAGGGGAGAGAAGGCGCAAACACAGGGAGAGCCCACAAATAAAGGGAGATAACTTATACATGAACACAGAGTGGGAAACTCACATATACAAGGAGAAAGAAACTCACATATGCAAGAAAGGGTCTCAATGAGAACTGATGTGTATTACCACTCAGGTAAGACGCTGTCCTCGGGTTCGGGCTAGACTTAAGTTCATTTACAATTGGGAACTCTCAGTCCAAGTGTTGCAGAAAATAAATTATGTTTAATAATAAAAAAATCAAAAACATTAAAAAGTTAAAGTAAAATGATTTTTAAAAAAATAAAAAAGAACTTGTATAGTTTTTTAGGCGTTTCATATTTGTTTCTAATGTTTTTAATGGGAAAATTCCAATTTTGACAATTTAAAAATAATATATCATAATTTTATTGGAAATTAGAGAAGCAGTCCCATGACTTAAATCACCATCATCCCCCACAAATTCGTGCCCTTATGTCTGACGTCTGTAATCTCAACCATCCACTTCAGCCAATCTCCTTGCTCCAGTGGGGTGGATTGAAAACCTTTGCGCAAAAATCTAAACCATTGATCACAATGGGCCCCATCCAACTTATCAGCAAGACATTTATTACGCATAGGGGACGGTTATAACACAGGCAGCAAAGAGACAACCAAGAGATGTCATGTGAATGGATTCCTGTTCTGTAAAAAGAGATCGGGAGTTTGCATTACTACTTGTCATTCCAAGCTGCTAACCATTTCCAGAGTTGTGATGAGCAGCTCACCTCACTTCGGTGGGGCACTTTTTTAGTCTTCTTCTGAGCATGCATGTATATGATGTATGTCTTCACTCCACTTTACTATATGAACTTTTAGATAGGCCAACATATGATTAAGATTGTCATCTTCGCCTTAACCCATCAATATGGTGAAAAACCTAATACAATATCAATGACCAGCTTCTAAGTCATCACACGGCCATAACCAAAAAAAAAAAGAAAAAAAAAAAAAAACACACACACACACACACACACAAAAGCTTCCGTAAAAGGAAAAGGAGAAAAGAAAATTGAAACCTAATTAGTTTTGGACTAGCTCTCTTTTTCTGAGAATTGGAAAAAAAAAAACAGATAGATCATCTGCATGTGGTGCTAATTAGTTGCACGCTGATTGTCATGCCTGAACCCCAAAGGGATCATTGGCATGTTTCTCGAGGTGCAAGCACATGTCTTTGGCGCTCAAGTCAAACATTCATGTATAGGTCCCCACGTGGAAGTTCCCGCAAAATTCATGTGTGAGGCTGATCACACATTCCCTAAAGAATAGGGTACACAAAATTCTTTCATGTAAATGCAAAAGCCTGTGTAACTTTTCTTCATAAACAACAATATATAACTATCATTCCATAACAAACTATATGGTTAAGAGCATAGTCTATCCATAGCAAGGTTAAGTTAAATTTTGCATTTAAATAAGTAGCAAGTGTGGAAGCAATAAATTTAGTAAAGTTTACAACCCATAAATATAATATACGTTTCTCAAATGATAAATATCCATAGGCCGACTGGGCCCAAATCTAAACCATCCCATGACGAGTACTCTGACCATGGCATTTAGAAAACGTCATCAGTTGTTCACTTAGCTATAATTCTTGAGGGGTCTCCTTGACCTCCTCATTTTCTGCAGCACAGTCGGGGGTGTCTTCACCTGTGTCACCAAGGGTAGCAATATGAATACGACGATTTAGCAAGCTAAACGACATATAAAACATTAACATGCAGTACAAGATAGAATTCAGTCAAGTATATAATCATATGAGGTCGATCAGTACTACACTAGCCATGTTAGCATGAGTAAGCAAGTATAAACAAAATCATTTAAGACAATACAGTTAAACTTGTAACTAATTGGCAAACCACTTGGCTAAATTCTCTCTCTTGGCTAAAACCCATTGCACAAGAAATGTGCGAGCAAGCTTGTACATGACGGTATCACTAGAAGACAGCAGAACCCTTTTCCCTTCATCGTGAACCTGGAGTTCCAAACTACTCTCAGGTAAATAACTAGACTGCAGCTGGGATGTGAATATTCTGAACCCACACTTCACCTCGCCGGGTTTGGCTAGGATTGAAGCTATATGGTGCCAACAGTCGTGAATCATGTATAAGCAATATAAATGGTGAATGTGCAACCATAAGGAACTACTCCAACAAATACAAACATGATACATGAGCACTAGTAATATAGAGTACCCACATAGACAATCTGGACAATAGTACAGTAACATTTTTTTTAATAAATAGTAGTGTAACAACATTAAAGTATGAAAACGAACACAAGTATAACAATACGTGAATGATGACAACAATTGCAAAATGCATAGCAATAGTTATACAAGAAATGTAATACAAGTCATGCGAGGACAAGAAATGTAATACAAGATGTATGTAAGCATAGGGTTACCCGACGTACCATACCATCCAATTTGATGTAGTACTAGGGTCCTCAAACGTCGTGGGATACCATGGCCTTGATGTCGCTGTGTAAGCAAGGATGCAAGTAGCCTAGGCTAACACCCTTGATCTAATAATGACACATATCGAATACCCAAGTAAGATGGTGCAAGCTCCAACATCTCTTACTAAATCTAGTAAAAACCAGTAGGCCTTAGCAGATAAGAGAAGCCATTCTAAAGGTCCAAACAGGGTCTAAAACAATTCTACGAACATAAGTTAAAGTGGGCAGAAAGAGGCCCCAGTCGACTGTGCCTGGTCTCGGTCGACCGAGCCCACAACAGAACCTAGGCTCGCTCAAGCAGGCCTGGGCGGGTTTTGCCCAACTAAGCTGATTTTAGTTATGAATCGGAGATCCACTCTCCTGAATATGTAGGCCATCAAAATACATTTGTAAATGCCTTTTTAAAACATTTGACACTTGCGTTATTACATGAAACCAATTGGAAGATCAAATCTAGATTGATAACTTTAATAACATGTAAACCAAGCCTGAATCAATTATTTAAACACACAAGCCATTAGTTATGAGTGGTTACTTGCCAATGCTCTAATACCCATGAAATCCAAGCTTTTGCCCAACTTGAGCAAGCTTAAAATCACCAAAACCTTTAAGTAGTAGCTCCCAAACAAACCCTAACATGGTGAATACAAGAAATGGGCATCAAATGCACATATGGGTAACCAAATGAGCTTGGAGGCTTGATTTTAATAAAAAGGAATGAAAAGAAAAGGGTTTTCTTACCTTTAGATGCAATGGAAAGAGATAGAAAGAGATGGAGCTCAACTTTGTGAAATGGGTACTTGGAGAAGATGAGCTTGAAGCTTGAGATCTCTCATGTCTTGGCTAGCTCGTATTGGATTAGGATGGCATGATGGAGGAAATGAAGTAGCATAGAGAAGAGAAAGGAGGCTGGATAGTGTAGCGGCTGAAATAAAGAAATAAGGTTTAGGGTTTCAGGGATTTGCTTTTACAGAAAACTTTCTCCAGCCATCACATGCAAACCTAGGGGTTCATGGATTTTACAAGAAAGAACTTTTACCATCTAAATGGAACTAGATGAGCTCAAATGGTTTAGGTCAAAACATGAAAGTTGATGTGAATATAATGATATATTCAATGCACTTAAAATCCTATCAAAGTTGCACATAACTCAATGTAGACCATAACCCAAATTTCAAAAAAACCCTCAAACTACCTATGCAAGGTCAAATCCTCTTTAATTCTACTTAACCACAATCATTAAGTTGTAGAACATACATTTAACACCTAATCATGATTGATTAGGCACTAATCAAGGTTAAGGAGGGTCGGGGTGTTGCACTGATCATGGGGTAAGGGGATGAAAATGTCTAGGCGCAGAATTGGGGTAGGAAAGAGAAGTTTCTTCTATTTCATCCTAAACGTTGGTTAAAAAGTCTTTAAAGTTTGACAAGGGGTAGGCTAGATATGTTCCCATAATTCATCCTAACTAGTGACTAAAAGGCCTCAAAGTTTGACTCCTTTACCCTTTAGATGAAATGCAATGAGTCTGGATGAGTGTACGTTGTGTTGAGTAAAATTAAGTCACACACAGTGGAAGGGGAGCAATGGATGGCAAGGGAGGCATTAATCTTAGGTGAACCAGGTAGGCCCTGCAAACTAGTGCATGTGAGCGCATGTGGGGGGTTTGCTAGACAACTGGACACACCTGGAGAGCCAAATTTTTATAGCCATCACTTCATCCTATCTCCACAGATCGTAAGTCCAACAATGAATATCAATTAGCTCAGTCAAATTGTTGTGGCTACCGATTTATGTGGAGAGAGTGAGTTTATCGAGATTTGTATTCATGAAAAAAGAAGCAACAACTTAGGGGAGGAGTTAACCAAAGTGATAACAGGCAATCAAGTTGACCAAAGTGACAACTGGCAATCAACCTTGGGACTGATGTGCAGAGCACATGAATACTTTTAATAGAATGATAAATGACTTGTTGAGGCTCGATGTGAAATTTGATGATGAACAGAAGTCCTTACTGTTGAGGACCTTTTGAGCCAAACCCAACAGGGACTGTTGTAATGGGTTTGTGAACTTTCAACTAATCAAGCCAGACCACATTAAAAAAACTTGGTTTACCAACATCCAATCCAGGCTTCACCCATTGACAACTCCATCCTCAACCAACAAGTCGACCAACCAAATTGGCGGCTCTTAAAGTATGATGAAAGGAGAAATTCAAGAAAATCCTTATGCATGAATCTTCTTGACGCAATTCACCAACAGCCAAAGAAGAAGACCCAAAGAGAAGGACCATTTTAAGGCAACAACTTCCAATATTCTTTTTTTTTTTCCAATAAAAAATGTTATTATTTATTTTTGTAAACAAAAATTTTCAGCCTAATGTAACACCCTAACTATCCTTAACCTTGATTAGTGCCTAATTAATCATGATTAAGTGCATGTTTTGCATGTTTATGATTGTGGTTAGGTAGAGTTAAAGGGGATTTGACCTTGCCCATGTAGTTTATGGGCCATTTTGTAGTTTGGGCTATGGTATACATTAAGTTCCGTGTGCGACTCTGATAGGATTTTAAGAGCAGTAGATAGATCATTACATTTGCATAAACTTTCATGTTTTGACCTAAACCATTTGAGCTCATCTAGGGCCATTTAAGTGGCAAAAGCCCTATCTTGTAAAATTCATAAACCCCTGGGTTTGCATGTAACTATTGGAGAAAGTTATGCTTAAAAGCAAAATCCTAAAACCCTAAACCTCATCTCTTCATTTCAGCCATTACACTCTGCAGCCCCCTTTCTCTTCTCTACTACTTCACTTCTCACCTTCATGGCATCCTAATCCAACAAGAGCTAGTTAAGATAAGAGAACCACTCATTTTCTTGTTTCTCTTCATCTTCTCCAAGCACTCATTTTACAAAGTTCAACTCCATCTCTTTATATCTCTTTCCATTGCATCTAAAGGTAAGGACACCATTTTCTTTTCATTCCTACTTACTAAAATCAAGCTTCTAAGCCCATTTGGCTACCCATATGTGGATTTAATGCCTATTTTATGCATTCACCGTGTTAGGATTTGTTTGGGAGCTTCTACTTGAGAAAAAGCTTAGATTTTGTGGGTATTAGTTAGAGCACTATTGAAAGTCAAGTAAACACTCATAATGCATGCCAAGTGTGCTTAAATCATTGATTCAAGCTTGGTTTACATTTAGATACCCTTTTAAAGCTCATAAATGGAATTTTCCAAGTTAGATTTGTTCTTGCATTTGATTTCATGTAAAATATGAGTTTCAGATGTTTAAAGAAAGTACAAATGTGTTTTTGAATAGTTGGAAAAGCCGGGGAACAAATCTCAAAACCCCCAGGACTGAGACAGTACAAGTGGGCAAAACCCGCACAGGCTCTACATTGAGTGCAGGGCGAGACCCCTTTTATACTCCTTTAATTCAGTTTTTGTAGTACTATTTTAGACACAGTTTGGACCTCTAGAATGGCTTCTCTTACCCTCTAACAAGGCCGAATGACTGTTAACAGATTAAGCAAGAGATGTTGGAGCTTGCATTTCTTACTTGGGTATCTGATACATGTTATTACTAGATCAAGGGTGTTAGCCTAGGGCACTTGTGTCCTTGCTTATACGGTGACATCAAGGCAAAGGTACCCCATGACATTTGAGGACCCTAGTACTACATCGAATTGGATAGTGTGAAACACCGAGTAACCCCATACCTAAGTTTGGCTAGTAATTTACCTTGAATGATTGATCGATCTTATGCAGATATCTCGTATTACATTTCTTGTCCTCGCATGACTTGTTCATGTCTTCATTATTGTTCACACGTAAATTATTGCCATGCATTTGGCAAATTGTTGTCACTATTCACGTATTGTCATACTCGTAATCTTGTTCATGCTTTATATCTTGTTACTTGCTTTCTATTGTCCATGTGGACACTCCATACTAATGTTCATGTAAAATGCTTGTATTTAGTGGAGTAGTCCTTTATGCTTGTACATGCACCGTTTATATTGTTCATAATGGATTCACGAGTGTCGGCACCACATAGCTTCAACACAAACCAAACCCGGCGGGGTGAAGTGTGGATTCAGATTATACACGATCTAGCTACAGTTTAGTTATTTATATGAGAGTTGTTCATAACTCTGACTTCACGATGAAGGGACAAGGGGCCCTCAGCCTTTTGTTGATGCCATCACGTACACGCTTGCTCGCGTAGCTCTTGTGCAACGGGTTTCATCAAAGAAAAAAGAATTGAGATAGTGGTTTGCCAACTAATTATAAGTTTAACTGTATTGTCTTAAATGATTCTATTTATACATGCTTACTCATGTTAATATGCCTAGTTTACTAATGATTGACCTCATAAGATTATGTATCTATCTTTATCTATCTTATGTTGCATGCTAATGTTTTATGTGTGGTTTATCTTGTTAAATCGTTGTATTCATGGTATTACCCTTGGTGTCACAGGTGAGGACAACCCCGACTTTGCTTTGGAGAATAAGGAGGTCGAGGAGACCCCTCAAGAATTAGCTAAGTGGACAGCTAATGATGTCTTCTAGATGTCATGGTTTGCCAACTAGTTACAAGTTTAACTGTATTGTCTTAAATGATTCTGTTTATAGATGCTTACTCATGCTAACAGGTCTAGTTTACTAATGATTGACCTCACATGATTATGTGCCTTGTCTTTATTCTATCTTGTAGTGCATGCTAATGTTTTATGTGTGGTTTATCTTGTTGAATCGTTGTATTCACGGTGTTACCCTTGGTGTCACAGATGAGGGTACCTTCGACTGTGCCCTAGAGAATAAGGAGGTCGAGGAGACCCCTCAAGAATTATCTGAGTGGACACTAGACAGCTGATGATGTCTTCTAGATGCCATGGTCATAGAGTTCTCGTCATGGGATAGTTTAGATTTGGGCCTGGTTGGCCTATGGATATCTATCATTTGAGAAACGTGTATTATGTTTATGGGTTGTAAACTTAACTAACTTTATTGCTTCCGCACTTGGTACTTATTTGCTTCTACTTATGCAACTCAAACTTAATTATACTATTGATGGATTATGCTCTTAACCATATAACTTATCATAGATTGCTGGTTATATATTTGTGGTTTTGATGGAATGTTACAAAGGCTTCAGCAATTACAGGAAATAAATTTGTATACCCTATTCTTTAGGGATTGTGCGATCAGCCTCACACATGAATCTTGACGGAACTTCCACGTGGGGACCCATACATGAGTTTTTGACTTGAACCCCATGCGTGAAGACGTGTGCTCGCGCCTCGATAAACATGACAGTCATTCCTTTGGGCTTAAGGCATGACACCTACTGATAAAATGGAATTAATGTTTTAATATGCTTCTTATAATATGTACATGTTATTTAAACAGAAAAATACTAGCAGCTCTTATGCATTTCCATATGCATAATAATACGGTGTCATACCTAATAAATAAGGTACCCAAGTAATTCCAAATATATATTATTTCTTATTTTTTATCAGCAACATTAATTCCAGAGATACATCATTGATCAGAAGTTCAACATGAGAAGGGATTTATCAACATGAGGATAAACAGTAAAAAAGGATGGCAGATATTCAAATCCAACTGATCACACTACTATGGTACTCCAAACCACATATAGAGAGGCTCAGTTGGATAAGCATCAGCCTTGCATAGACTCTGCACAGCTCAAAAATTACCTTGTTTTTGAAGATCATTACTACCAAATAAGGGTCTCCGAATAGACTGCTAGAACAATCCAGTCAAATGCACACTCTAGAATCAGAGATTTTGACCATCAAATCAAGTTGAAACGTAAATCATAGGCAATCAACACTGCATCCATCCTATCCCTCCATCCACTATACACGAGGAAGAATAAAATGGGCCCTAATGGTAGTATGGCTGTTTTGGCCTCATAATTCCTTAAAAGGAACTTCTGTCTGAGAGCCAACCTGTCAAACTAATTTCAACTTCCTTAATGATGGTCAGTGTTTCTTATTTATTTATTCATTTAGTTATCTATTGTTAGAAGGATTAAGTTCAAAACCGTAACCTCAAGAGCACCGAAGTTGAGGCCATCACCATTTGAGTGAAAGCTGAACTCAATATGTTCCAACACTTTCACTTTATTCATCACTTCAAGAGCATTTTAGCAAGTCTTGTCACTATTCTTCAGTGCCCAGCTTTCTAGAGTTCACAGAACGAAACTCATCCATGTTGAGATTCATTTCCTGAGCACTATTTCTGTTCATGCTAAATGCTGGAAATGCAGATGAATCTGGAATAGCGGATGTAGTAGTTTTGGCTCTTTTATATCTACCCAAGTTCCAGTAGGAAAAGGCTTCATCAGGCTCACTTGGACAAACAGGTTTTTGTGGTACAGCATTGTGATGGATGAGATGAGGGTCCTGCCAATATAACAGAATTTAGTTAAGATTAGTAATCACAATTATTAGAAATAAATGAAAGTGAAAATCGTGAAAATACAAGAACAAATTGATACTGCAGATTAGGAGGATGAAACAGCAAGAAAAATGTACAAGACAAAAAGCGTCCTTTGGGGAAAAGAAAAGAAAAATATGCATTATAGTGCAAGGAAATCAGTCTCTGATTATTGGAAGTGATGGAAATTGCATTGAGGGGCCTAATTGACAGTATAAAGCAATCAAAAAGCAGCCAGTAACCAGTTTGACCAACAAAACCACACAACTCACACTGGGGAAAAAGATTCACTGCAACTTTTGGGATTTTGAGGAATCACCCCACATATTCACATCAATAATACAACAAAATGGAAAGAACTATCCAGGATATCCTGCTCAATGCCGCCTGCGATATCCTCTTGCAACCCTTGAGCTCTACTCTGGTATGGCCCAGGGCAGAGGTAAACTTAAACCAGTCCGCTATCACCACAATAGGCTTATGAATGCCTTCAGAAAAAAAAAATCATCTCATATTTCATTGTTTTTATTCTTTCTTCAATTTCCAGCTCAATACCCCCCACATTTGATGATAAACACTGTTTTTAATTGCCCACATCTCCCAGAAGTTTAAAAAAATAATAAAAAAAAAACTTAGAATGAGACACAAAATCCAAACTTCAACTGCACATTTGCCTGTACAAAGAGGCGAGGAAGATAAATCAAGGTTTAATAACCATCCAGACAACCTCAGATTCTTTTTTTTTTTTTTTTTTTTTGTTCCTAACCTTCGTGCCCTGGCACATGTCATGAGTTTTTCTCTCTCTAGTTAGGTATAGAGACAGAAACACACACTGTCTGTCTGGTAAAGTTCAGAATTTGAGGAATCCAATTCCCTTACTTTTCCAAAAAGCAGACCCAAAGCAGAAAGCACCACCCAATTTACCAAACGCCCTCCTTTCCTAGATTCCAATTCCCCAAAAAGTTCTTTCCATTGCTTTCCTCCAAATCCAAGTTTTCAACACAATCCAAACATGCAAATACACGAACAAAATCACAACTTTCTCTTGGATCCAAAAAAATCAAAACCTTCTACCCTCCTCCTTCATCCTCTTCTTCTTCTTCTTCTCCACACCATCTTTCAGCAGCTCTGTTGGCAGCAAAAGAAGAACAGTGGGGAGGAATCCCCATCTCCATCTCCATCTCCCAAACACAAGAAACTGGTTTCCCTAGAAGAAATCTTCCAAAGCCTTTCTTCATTCTTCCTGGATCCAGTGCTTGCACCTCAGGCCCCTCCCCAGCTCTGCAACACCACCCCACTTCCTTGTGTTCCACATTACTTAAGTAATAACAATTATTAGAAAGAAATGAAAGCGAAAATTGTGAAAATACAAGGACAAAATTGATGCTGCAGATGAGGAGAACGCAACAGCAAGAAAAATGTACAAGACAAAAGAGAATTTCAGAGAAAAGAAGAGAAAAATATGCATTACAGTGCCTGGAAATCAGCCTCTGATTATTGGAAGTGATGGAAATTGCATTGATGGGCCTAATTGACAGTATAAAGCAATCAAAAGCATCTAGTAACCAGTTTTGCCGACAAAACCACACAACTCACACTGGGGAACAAGATTCACTGCAACTTTTGGGATTATGAAGAATCACCCCACATATTCACATCAATAAAACAACAAAATGGCCAAAACTATCCAGGATATCCTGCTCAACGCAGCCCGTGATATCCTCTTGCAACCCTTGAGCTCCACTCTGGTATGACCCAGGGCAAAGGTAAACTTAAACCAGTCTGATATCAACACAAGAGGTTTATGAATGTCTTCAGGGGAGAAATAAAAAAAGATCTCGTATTTCATTGTTTTATAGCTTTCCACTTAAATCAAATGGCATCATGGACCATGGTATCTTCTTTCTTATATTTACGCTCCATTCCCCCAACATTTGATGATAAACAATGTTTTTCATTGCCCACATCTCGCAGAAGTCAAAAATAATAACTTAGTAATGAGACACAAAATCCAAACTTCAACTTTACATTTGCATGTTAAAAAGAGGTGACAACCATTTCCATTTCTTCCTTAGACAAAGAAATGCTCGCTCAGAATCTCAAATTTGTACAATGAAAGTGGTAAAATGCGAGAATTTAGTTGGAAACAATAATCCAACAAAAAGTTTCCTCCTTTAAAAGGAGTCCCAAAGCATTCAAACTAAGCTTCCTAAAGAGTGAATTCACTGAGAAGAGTCAGATTCAGTTTCCAATTCAATGTTTCGGATGTTGTCATCCCCTTTACCAATATGAGTGGCCCAAAGCACGCTTGTGAGCCTGTAAATTATGATTTAGTAATCAAAGACGTCCACCTCAACAACAGCCTTAAAGAACATGATTCGTCCCACCACAGCAGCCAATAATAAAGGCAAACATCCTTTCAAACTCAATTTATTTATTTATCTATTTATTTAGTCAGAGTGACAAGAATACCTAGTGGGGTGTTGTGTAACAATAGTAATAACAAATCGAGTCAGTTTGGCTGTTACCCAAAACCCAAAGCCGAGTAGAACTGATTATGGGACTTCACCCTCAACATTTTTCAGTGTCAGGTTTGGAGTGAATGCTTCAGGTGATTCTTGAAAGAAACCATGGGACCAATCTGTATCTCATCGAAACATCAGAAATCACATTCCCGAACAACTTAAATAAACTATATTATTGAACTTGCAGTTGCTTTTGCTATGTAATCCACTTTTAATTTCTCTCTTCTCTAAAATTGCAACATTCCGTAGTAAGCTTTAGCAAGAAATCATGATGAGCATGAAATCACCCATTCAACTTCTTCAGCCTTCAATCCATAAGATAAAACTAAGATTCAAACATGACAGTCATCGAAGTCAAACATGGCATCTACAGTAACTTCAAAAACCTTTAAAAACACAAGAGGAAGGGAAGCGGCTCATACCAAAAAGGCTCCATGATCAACCATCTCATGCTGCCCTCCACCACCTCGAGTAGCCCTGGAAATGTAATTGGCCCCATTCGTATTGCCAGCAGCCCCAAGTGATGGGTCCCCATATAAATGCCGTTTAGACACCCTCTGATGAAGCCCAAATGGGGGCAATCTTTGCAATGGAGAACACCCACTTTCATTGCCAGAAAGCCATGAATGTTCACAATCCATGAACCTCTTCATGGTTTCTTCCACAAATTCACCAGAGGTGCCTTCGTCCCTCGTCGATCTGACGAAAGAATTCGCAATGCTTCTCCTCAAATTTTCCCGATCATTCAAAAGGGGCAGACTGAATTTAAAAGACGGAGATGCCCCCACCGCAGGCACGCTTCTCTGCCGGAATGAGCTCGACCCACCACCCAGATTGGCGAAATTTGTATTGCCATGAATCCGGCTATTCACAATTCCGCCCGGAAGCCCGATTTTTCTACTTTCTTCTTCTTCCTTCCTCAAATTCCAGCGATTCCAGTCACTGGATGCGTCAAGAACTTCAACAGAATCCTTCCTGACCAACCCAAAACCCCCAATTCCGCTGTCATTCCAATCTGGGTCTTGCTCTAAACTGTCAGTTTTGACGTCCGGCGGACTCACCCACGGCAGTGCCGGCTTGGCGGGTGTTGGCGCCACCGCAGACGCCGGACGCAGGAGCCGTTTCCTCGTCGCGACCCGAAACGGCCCGAACCCGACGAACGGCCGGGACTCGTCATCATCATCGCCGTCGAGTTCCGGCCGCTCCCGGCAGAAGTAAAGGAGGCGGCGGAAGAAGGAGGATCGGAGGGTAGAGGAGGAGGCGCCAGTGCGGGACTCGCCGGTGGAGATGGTTTTCCGGTGAGCGGGATCGAGGTCGTCGGCGGCGCCGGAGGGAGGCAGAGAGGAGGCTTGGAGTAGTGCGGGAGCATGGAAGTGGGGTGGTGCTGCAGAGCTGGGGAGGGGCCTGAGGCGCAAGCGCCGGATCCATGAAGAGTGAAGCGAGGCTTTGGAGGATTCCTCTTGGGGAAAGCAGTTTCTGGTGTTTGGGAGATGGAGATGGAGATTGGGATTCCTCCCCCCTGTGCTGCTCCTGCTCCCAACAGAGCTTATGAAAGATGGCATTGAGAAGCAGAAGGGGAGAAAGTTGTGATTTTTTGTTTTTCTTAGGATACAAGAGAAAGCTGGAAAGTTATGATTCTTTTGGTTTTACTAGGGAGACAGTTGTGATTTGGTTTGGAAGGTGAAAACTTAGGCTTGGAGGAAAGCGATGGAAGGAACTTTTTGGGGAATTGGAATCTAGGAAACGAGGGCATTTGGTGATCTGGGCGGTGGTTTCTGCTTTGGGTCTGCTTTTTTTTGGAAAAGTAGGGATATGGGATTCCTGACAGTGAGTGTTGTTGTCTCCATACCAAGAGAGAGAAACTCATGACATGTGCTAATAGAATTTGAGATCGCCTTCATAGTTAAAACCTGTTTTATCTTCCTCACAGAAATCCTTGCTTATAAGTTGTAAGAGCTAGTTTCACATGAAAAGGTAGGCTTTCTGGTAAATGTGCTCTACCTATTCCAGTTGAAAGTCTCACCACTGTCTCTTTTGGGTATTGGTTGATATCATCATCCACTTGACTATCTATCTGACTTTGCGGTGTCCTTTTTGAATGTTTGGGTTGTACAGGTACAAGCAGTGGTTTTTTTTTTTTTTTTCCTTGGGTAAGGCAACTGTAGTAGTTGGAGATTGCAGTGGTTTGGGTTCAACAGGTGACCAGCTCCAGCTAACCATTTAAACCAACCTTCCATTATGGGTGGGTTGGTAGTGGCGTTGACGGACTTAAGAAGCTACTACTAATTGGTAGCTTTCAATGTTGAGTTGGATTTGACATTGCGGAGTCGCTCATTCAGGGACGGAGGGATAAGGTTGAAAGGATTTTAATGTTGTTTAAATCGATGGCATGTTTGTCGCTCCTCATTTGCTCTTTTTACTTCCATAAAATGATAAAATTTATAAGGTTTTAAGGTTAATTTTGTCTTTTCTTTACTTTCACAAGATAACTCCAACTTATAAGGAGAGTTTTAATGAGCAAATCATATTTTTTTTTCCTCCAAAATGCAAGTCTCGAAGAGAGGCATTTCTCCTTCATCGCATTTTGGGGCAATTGGATTTGGGCATCTTGGGTATCCATCTTTAGATTAAAATAGAAGTCAGCTGTCTATATTCAAGTATACATTTAAAATATGATGTGCTCAAACTTATGGTGGGAATAACCCCTACTTGATTAAAGTCTATTTAAAAATATGTCATTTATTTTAAATACAATTGATATTACACTTTGATCCTTCACCTTTTTACGACATATGTTAATTGCTATTAATGGTATGCTCTCAATAATCCATACCTACCATAGGCATAGCAGCCCATCAAACAATCACAAAATTCTATCATAAGCATTGTGGCCCTTTAAATGTTCATAAGTAATCAATCAACATATTTTCATTAATTAAATAAGAGAAGACTGGCTAACATGTGATCAGTCCGATATAGGTCCTACTTTTAATTAGAGTGAATTACAGCTTTGAGTTCTAAAAGAAAAGGTAAATGGTTATTTTGAGTGATTTGAATTCATTATAGTGAACCCTATTATTTTTGTACATTAAGTGTCCCTAGAGTTTTGAGAAATTGTTTCTTAAAGATATTGTAGTATTTTCAAATTTAGTATTTATCTTTAAATAAAAGTAAAAATTCCTCAGATAACAAATAAATTTATTTTTAAATGATATAAAAAATCAATAATTTATCTAAAGATTTGGCTTAAAATATACTAGAATGGAGAAACAAAATTCCTGTAGCCGACCCCAACATATTTGTGATAAGGCTTTGATAATAAAGATGATGATATATAAAAAAAATTAATAAAAAAAATGTTACTGTTGCATTATTAGTCAACTATTGCTTGGCCCCACTAAAAGAAAATCCTAGCTTTGTCACTATGTTTCAGTTGGTTGAGAACCTTGCGGATGACTAATGATTGATCCTTGGGTCTCTCCCTCCTTGCATGTGTGGGTCTTTCATCTTTCTATGCATGGGTGTCCTCTCCTCATATGTGTGAGTGCTCTCTTCATGTGTTGCTCTCATGTTTTCAGCCCCCTTTTCCTTTGTTAGAATTAAAAAAATAAGAAAAAGTTAAGTTAGGTTTGGGATTTGGATCTCAACCTACCTCACTTACAATTATGACTTATCTTACATATTTATTAATAGAGGATTTTACTGGTAAAAGCCCTTAAGTGGCCTTTGAACTCAAGCCCCATTGTATTATAACTTCCTTAGCTCTTTTTTTTTTTTTTTTATGCATCTAGAAAGCAGTGTTGAATTTGACATTGGGTTTTTATACTAATGTCAAATTTGACACAACTTTGTTCCTTTTTAAGGTGAATAAAGCCCTTTGAATATCTATGTTTCCAATTGATAACTTTTTTAGTGTTGTTGAGATCCACAGTCTCATCCTTTAGGAGACTCACTCACAGGGTCACTCATTAATGCCCCAAATGATGTGGGGCTTGATCTTTGATCGAGTGGATAACATGCAAGGGCGGGCCCACCTACGTGGAATGATGCCGTCGCCCAGGTAGATTAGCAAAACCCCCTACCAATGTAAGCATTGATAGCCATGCCGTAGTTTTTGTACGTCCATCGCCCCATTTTCAACTGTAATAGGCACCTTCAAATCAGAAATGGTCAACTAATTACATTAAAAACGTGCAACGTGGCATTCAATTTGAAAGTCAATTCAAGGTTTTCAACTTTGGATGCCCCACATCATGAATGCATAATATAAATTCGCCATGCTGTCTTCCACTTGTAGGCCATAATCATTTTTCAAGGAGACACAATTAAATATGAACTACTAAGATCTGTTGTCATGGTCGTGCCCACCTGATGAAAAAAAATGAAATACTTTCGTGAGAGTCCAAGTGTGTAAGTGGTGGGGCCCTTTTTCCAAAGGTGATGGATATCAGAGGTGGGCCATCTAGGCTCCCAGCCCAAGTATGGCCATGTGGATTACAAGCAAAGCGCATGGAAGCAGGGGCTACGTGCATGGCTATGTTGCGCGCGAGGTGCTAATGCTACATGGTGCCGTGGTCATCGCCAATTTTGACTTTGAACTTTTGGATTTACTTGATTTTCTGTTTTTGTTCTTTAACATTTATTATTATTATGAGTTTTGTGTACATTTGATTGTTGGGTAAAAAGTAGAAAGCACCTTGAAATCAAGATTTGAAAATGCAACCTTTTCTTGTTGGTACGAAGAAGTAAGAGATAAGTGTGTGTTTTTCTTTCTTTATTTATTTTTTGCTATTGGCAGGAGTTTTATTTATTTATCTCATTTTAATGTTTGAGCTATTGGGGTGTATTTGGATTGTTATTTATTTTTAAGTTGATTGGATCTCTAAAGTAGGACTTAGAGAAAGGGCTGTAAAATTTATTAGTTTCTTTTCCTCTTTTAGGTATCAAACTTTCTATGTAAAAGTTCATTGACTATTTCTTTTTTTTTAGAAAAAAATTCTACCACTAATTTATTTCTTTTTGGAACTACTTTTATTAATTATTTTCTGCACCAGCTGAATAAAAATCCGCCACTAGCTACATGGACTGATCATTAATCTGGAAAAAATCCACATTTTTTCCTCTAGTATCGAATTCGACATAGTAGACCTCTCTTCCTCTTTTTCCTCATTTCCTATTTCTCTACAACATGGATGATGAAGCTGCTTCTCCTTTTCTACTTATTGAAAATAGGCCTGATATAGACCACTAACGGCTTATTTGGCATCTTTAGTCTTATTATTATAGATCTATTCAAAATAAAGGTATTAAAAACAAGAGCCATACAAAAAGTGACTAGAATCAAAATATGTGTTTAGTAATATGAGGATCTATTTTAAATAGACTTTTTTAAATCAATGGTAGAACCTTTTTCACAAATTTCTTAAGATCTACGAAGTATGAAGCTTTGATATTCGACTCCATAGTCATGTTCATCCTTCAAGTGAGATCTAACGGTTTGAATTTTGTGTATAAGGCCCACAAATTTTTAAAAAAAGCAAATAATTTACTTTTTTGGGGCAAATATCTCAATATTAGCGATGATCTAATAGGCAAGATTTGGTTTCCTTATAATCATTGATCTTATAAATATTTTTAACGGTTTGGATCATGATTTATTATATCAGAAATAATAAAAAAAAAAGGATTGCTTATGGAATAATCCAAAATTGGGCACATTACATCAATGGTTGAAAGCTTTTCATAAATTTCTCGAGATCTACATGGAATGAAAACTTGAAAATTAACCCCATAACCATATTAAGCTCTCCAAACATTATCAACGGTTTGGATCTTGTGTTTGGGGTCCATAGAATTTTTTAAAAAATATTCAATGGCTCACTCTTTTCTGCACATATTTCGAGATTGGTGATCATTCAATGGCTGAAATTTGGATAAATGAATATATTTGATCTTATGCACATTTCCAACTGTTTGGATCTTTATTTGCTATCTTAGATTTGAAGAAAAAAAAAAAGAGCACTAGACGTGATGACTATATTTTTATTGTAGCAGTGCCTTTTTTTTTTTCTCTTATTTTGAGGAGGTGAGTTGTGGGGCACGTAGTTTTAAGAGATTTTACCTTTCTATGTCTAAAAATAGTGGAGGGTAAAATTACATGTCAACGGTCTTAGTGCCGCCAGGGGCTTACTGTTGTGTGCGACAGTGGAGGAGTTACAGGTCGTTTTCTCCCGTCAAGTCCTTAATTTTTTATATTGGGTCATACCGGTTTGACGGGTTTGAGTTGGGTTAAGAGGGTCAAATAGATTGGTTTAACACAATTGGGCCTGAGTTAATGGACCCCTTTTTGGGCCAGAGGACTCTTTTTGAAATTTCTTAAAACCCACTTGAAAGCAGGAGGCCCTTCTTTGTAATTTAGAAAAACCCCCTCTTTTATATAAACTCTACTTTTAGGGTTTTTTCCCCATTCTTCCATCTTCTTCCTCTCTTCTGCAACCAAACCCTAGAGGCTATCTAAGGGGGAAACCAAGGTGGCTTTTCCAAGTTTTGATCTTCAGATCTACTTTTGCTTCAAGATCCAGGTAAGTGGATAACTGTAAACAATGGCTTTTGGTTATTTGCAATATCTTTTTGTTGTTTGTTGGATAATATGCTTTTAGTAGGATTTCTTCGTTTAGATTTAAACTTTCATATGATTTCATTGTTTTGATTTGGTGCCTTGAGTTGGGTTACTAATGGAGATGTAATTTCTTTCTTTTATATAATATAAAATTATGTTAAAAAAAAAAAAAAAAGAAAGGGCAGACGCTGCTGCCTGCCTAAGGCAGCAGCAGCAGCAGCGCCTGCCAGGCCGGGCCTGGCCCGGCTGGGCCTGGCAGCTCCCGGCCCGGGTGCTGCTGGGCCCAGCTGTGGCTGGGCCGGGTTGATGCAGGTCGGGCCTGGCCCGGCTGGGCTTGGCAGCCCCTGGCCCGGCTGCTGCTGGGCCCAGTTGTGGCTGGGCTGGGTTGATGTAATTTAGGCCCACTTGTGTTTTTTTAAAAAATATATATATATTTATATAATTGTGATTAGCATTTTATGTTAGTAAATATAAACATTACAGTATTATATTTTGATTAATGGTTTAGTATACTAGTGGAGGTTAGGTCATATTAAATTAAATTTTAATTCAATGTTATTAGAAATTTAGTTAGGATTGGTTAGAAATTTAATTGGAAATTATGTAATTGTGATTTATACCTTATTTAGTTTGCTTAGAAATTAACTAAGATGCAATTGGAAATGAATAAATCTTAAGTAGATTGTGTTTATGCATCTAATTTGGGTTTTTAATTTGAGTTTGATTTCAAACTGAGGCCTGGGAGTTATACCTTTAGTTTTGTATAAATTAATAAGGTGTATTTGTACACAACAATGATAACTAAGGAATTAATTATTCCCTTTCCCCCTTTGATCATAAACTTGATTTCAATTTGGATTTGTAATTTAAACATCTTTTACCCAATTAGTAAAACATGCTAATTATATATAATTGGATTAGATGAATTATGACTTTTAGGAATGTTAGTTGAATGTTCACATGAGAATTAGACTAAATGCAGAATGGGAATGTGAGGTTCAGAATGCACCACATGATAGGCACCAAAAGTAGTATATCGGCATCGTGGACTCATATTTCCATTGTGATAAAGAGTTAGTTCTCATGTGCATATTTATCTAACTTTGACCGTTGGTGGATTAGTGCTTACCCTCAAAGAATTTGAATTAACACACGTTCATAATACACTTTCAAATTTAAGTACTCTAAATACTTACCAGGGATTTTTCGAGTAAGGCATATTGGGCCAAGGAGGTGGTTAGGTGCATGGCCCCTACAAGCCAAGTCAAGCAGAAAGTTACTCCGTCTTCGGTTTCACAGTACCAATTTAATAAGCAAAAGAGGGAGTCTTGTGGCATTTGTGGCAATAATCACCCTACAACTAAGTGTTGAAGACAGAAAACAGCTAAGTTATAGTTGATGATGACACAAGGTGCAATTGTGAGATCAAAGAAGAAGGTTGTTATTCGTATGATTTCAATTATTAAGGCTATAAAGTTGTTGAGAAAAGGTTCTAAGGGGTATATAGCGTTTATCACGGAGGATAAATGGACTAAAGTGGTGGCGGAGATACCAGTGGTGTCTCGGTTTCTGGATGTTTTTCCCAATGATATTCCTGAATTACAGCTGGTCCGTGAAATTGATTTTTCAATTGAGCTTGTTCCAGGCACAGCCCCGATCTCAAAAGCCCCATATAGAATGGCCCCAGCAGAGTTGAGAGAACTCAAAGAAGAATTGCAGGAGTTGTTAAACAAGGGTTTTATTAGACAGAGTTTCTCTCCTTGGGGAGCTCCAGTGTTATTTGTGAAGAAAAAGGATGGTTCTATGAGAATGTGCATTAATTATAGATAACTAAATCAAGTGACCATAAAAAATAAGTATCCTTTACCGCAAATCGATGAATTGTTTGATCAATTGCAAGGTGCTCAATATTTTTCTAAGATTGATCTAAGGTCAGGATATCATCAGTTGAGGGTACAAGATCAGGATATTCCAAAAACTGCATTCAGAACTAGATATGGGCGTTACGAATTTTTGGTGATGTCGTTTGGGTTGACGAACGCTCCAGCAGCTTTTATGGCTATGATGAATAGGGTTTTTGCACAGTACTTGGATAAGTTTGTGGTGGTATTCATTGATGATGTACTTGTATATTCGAAGAGTCGGGAAGAGCATGCTTAACATCTTCGTACGTCATTACAATTATTGAGGGAACACCAATTGTATGCTAAGTCAAGTAAATGTGAATTTTAGTTGGAACAGGTAGGATTTCTTGGTCACATCATCTCTAAGGAAGGTTTAGCAGTGGACCTAACAAAGATTGAACCAGTGGTAAAGTGGGATAGACCAAAAACAGTGTCGAAGATCCGAAGTTTCCTAGGCCTTGCAGGATCTTACCGCAAATTCATGGAAGGATTTTCCACAATAGTAGCCCCACTGTCGAGATTGACTCATAAAGAAGCTCTTTTTGTGTGAAATGAGGATTGTGAGCAAAGTTTTCAGGAGTTGAAAAGGAGGTTGACCACAGCTCTTATACTGACATACTTGTGGCAATGATGTTTTGTGATTTTTACTGATGCATCTGGAGTTGGACTTGGTTGTGTTCTCATGCAACATAGGAAGGTGGCAGCGTATGGGTCTCGACAGTTGAAGGAACATAAACGAAAGTATGCAACTCATAACTTGGAGCTACCAGCAGTGGCCTTTGCTTTGAAGATATGGAGACATTACCTTTACGGAGCCACTTTTGAAGTACATTCAGACCATAAAAGCCTTCAGTATCTCTTTACACAGGGTGATTTGAATATGAGACAGAGGAGATGTATGGAGTATATTAAGGATTATGATTTTGGGTTGAAGTACCATCCTAGGAAGGCTAATGTGGTGGCAGATGCTCTAAGTAGAAAAGCAGCGTTCACTGGAGGATTAATTGCAGAATACTTCTGAATTCGATGTTTGGAAGATATGGATGTTTACTTTCAGCCTATCAGTGAGCAAGCAGTATTAGCTAATATATTCTCGTGGGAACCCGAATTACTCCCGAGGATTAGAGAATACCAGCTACTAGACCCCGAAATTACAAGAATCAAAGATCATATGGAGGAGAGGCCCGATTTTAAGTTGGAAGATAATATTTTACATTATAAAGGCAGAATTTGTGTGCCCGATTTTCCAGAATTGAAGGATGAAATCATGGTCAAGGCACACTATACTCGGTATACTATTCATCCAGGCAGTACCAAGATGTATCACGATATGAAGGATCACTATTGGTGGAAGAATATGAAAAAGGATATTGCAGAATTTGTTGGAAAATGTTTGGTTTGCCAGCAGATTAACGCAGATTATAGGAGATCCCCAGGTCTTCTGTATGAGTTGGAGATTCTCAGTGGGAGTGGGAGCATGTCATTATGGACTTTGTGTCTGGATTGCCTAATACTAGAAAGGGATTTGATGCTATTTGGGTGATAGTGGACCATTTAACTAAGTCAGCCCACTGTGTACCATTCAAGACTGGTCAAGGAATGGAGAAAATTACAGAGTTTTATATTAAGGAAGTGGTGAGATTGCATGGAGCACTAGTTTCTATTGTCTCTGACTAGGATAGTAAGTTCGTATCTAGGTTTTAGGTATCACTGCAGGAAGCCTTAGGAACCAAACTGAGTTTAAGTACAGCCTATCATCCCCAAACAGACGGACAAACATAGCGGACAAACCAAACACTGGAGGATATGCTAAGGGCATGTGTCTTGGATTTTAAGACTAGTTGGGATGAAAGTTTGGCTCTATGTGAATTCGCGTACAACAACAGTTACCACTCTAGCATTGGCATGGCGCCTTTTGAAGCTTTGTACGGAAGGAGATGTCGAACCCTATATGTTGGTTGAATTTTGGAGCTCGTGGTTTTCATGGACCATTGGAGAGTCCAGTGACAAGATAAGACAGATTCAGGAAAAGTTGAAGGTTGCCCGTAGTCGTCAAAAGAGTTATGCCGATAAAAGAAGGAGAGTTAAAGTTTGAGATTGGTGACCATGTATTTTTGAAGGTATTACCTACACGTGGTACTTTACGGTTTGGGCAAAAAGGAAAACTCTCAGGAAGATATGTGGGACCATTCTAGATTATCAGTAAGGTTAATAACGTGGCTTATCAATTAGCATTGCCACCAGAGCTGTCGGGTGTTCATAACACCTTCCACGTTGTTATGTTGAGGAAGTATATAGCAGACCGTTCGCACGTGTTGCAATACGAGCCGTTGCAAGTGCAATGTCAGTATCCGCACCTTTTTCCTGAGGTATGTTAGTCATTTGGAGGACCAAATGTCCTTTAAGGGGGATGAGATGTCAAGTCCTGAATTTTTTATATTGGGTCATACCGGTTTGACGGGTTTGAGTTGGGTTAAGAGGGTCAAATAGATTGGTTTAACACAATTGGGCCTGAGTTAATGGACCCCTTTTTGGGCCAGAGGACTCTTTTTGAAATTTCTTAAAACCCACTTGAAAGCAGGAGGCCCTTCTTTGTAATTTAGAAAAACCCCCTCTTTTATATAAACTCTACTCTTAGGGTTTTTTCCCCATTCTTCCATCTTCTTCCTCTCTTCTGCAACCAAACCCTAGAGGCTATCTAAGGGGGAAACCAATGTGGCTTTTCCAAGTTTTGATCTTCAGATCTACTTTGGCTTCAAGATCCAGGCAAGTGGATAACTGTAAACAATGGCTTTTGGTTATTTGCAATATCTTTTTGTTGTTTGTTGGATAATATGCTTTTAGTAGGATTTCTTCGTTTAGATTTAAACTTTCATATGATTTCATTGTTTTGATTTGGTGCCTTGATTTGGGTTACTAATGGAGATGTAATTTCTTTCTTTTATATAATATAAAATTATGTTATAAAAAAAAAAAAAGAAAGGGCAGACGCTGCTGCCTGCCTAAGGCAGCAGCAGCAGCAGCGCCTGCCAGGCCGGGCCTGGCCCGGCTGGGCCTGGCAGCTCCCGGCCCGGGTGCTGCTGGGCCCAGCTGTGGCTGGGCCGGGTTGATGCAGGTCGGGCCTGGCCCGGCTGGGCCTGGCAGCCCCTGGCCCGGCTGCTGCTGGGCCCAGTTGTGGCTGGGCTGGGTTGATGTAATTTAGGCCCACTTGTGTTTTTTTTTAAAAATATATATATATTTATATAATTGTGATTAGCATTTTATGTTAGTAAATATAAACATTACAGTATTATATTTTGATTAATGGTTTAGTATACTAGTGGAGGTTAGGTCATATTAAATTAAATTTTAATTCAATGTTATTAGAAATTTAGTTAGGATTGGATAGAAATTTAATTGGAAATTATGTAATTGTGATTTATACCTTATTTAGTTTGCTTAGAAATTAACTAAGATGCAATTGGAAATGAATAAATCTTAAGTAGATTGTGTTTATGCATCTAATTTGGGTTTTTAATTTGAGTTTGATTTCAAACTGAGGCCTGGGAGTTATACCTTTAGTTTTGTATAAATTAATAAGGTGTATTTGTACACAACAATGATAACTAAGGAATTAATTATTCCCTTTCCCCCTTTGATCATAAACTTGATTTCAATTTGGATTTGTAATTTAAACATCTTTTACCCAATTAGTAAAACATGCTAATTATATATAATTGGATTAGATGAATTATGACTTTTAGGAATGTTAGTTGAATGTTCACATGAGAATTAGACTAAATGCAGAATGGGAATGTGAGGTTCAGGATGCACCACATGATAGGCACCAAAAGTAGTATATCGGCATCGTGGACTCATATTTCCATTGTGATAAAGAGTTAGTTCTCATGTGCATATTTATCTAACTTTGACCGTTGGTGGATTAGTGCTTACCCTCAAAGAATTTGAATTAACATACGTTCATAATACACTTTCAAATTTAAGTACTCTAAATACTTACCAGGGATTTTTCGAGTAAGGCATATTGGGCCAAGGAGGTGGTTAGGTGCATGGCCCCTACAAGCCAAGTCAAGCAGAAAGTTACTCCGTCTTCGGTTTCACAGTACCAATTTAATAAGCAAAAGAGGGAGTCTTGTGGCATTTGTGGCAATAATCACCCTACAACTAAGTGTTGAAGACAGAAAACAGCTAAGTTATAGTTGATGATGACACAAGGTGCAATTGTGAGATCAAAGAAGAAGGTTGTTATTCGTATGATTTCAATTATTAAGGCTATAAAGTTGTTGAGAAAAGGTTCTAAGGGGTATATAGCGTTTATCACGGAGGATAAATGGACTAAAGTGGTGGCGGAGATACCAGTGGTGTCTCGGTTTCTGGATGTTTTTCCCAATGATATTCCTGAATTACAGCTGGTCCGTGAAATTGATTTTTCAATTGAGCTTGTTCCAGGCACAGCCCCGATCTCAAAAGCCCCATATAGAATGGCCCCAGCAGAGTTGAGAGAACTCAAAGAGGAATTGCAGGAGTTGTTAAACAAGGGTTTTATTAGACAGAGTTTCTCTCCTTGGGGAGCTCCAGTGTTATTTGTGAAGAAAAAGGATGGTTCTATGAGAATGTGCATTAATTATAGATAACTAAATCAAGTGACCATAAAAAATAAGTATCCTTTACCGCAAATCGATGAATTGTTTGATCAATTGCAAGGTGCTCAATATTTTTCTAAGATTGATCTAAGGTCAGGATATCATCAGTTGAGGGTACAAGATCAGGATATTCCAAAAACTGCATTCAGAACTAGATATGGGCGTTACGAATTTTTGGTGATGTCGTTTGGGTTGACGAACGCTCCAGCAGCTTTTATGGCTATGATGAATAGGGTTTTTGCACAGTACTTGGATAAGTTTGTGGTGGTATTCATTGATGATGTACTTGTATATTCGAAGAGTCGGGAAGAGCATGCTTAACATCTTCGTACGTCATTACAATTATTGAGGGAACACCAATTGTATGCTAAGTCAAGTAAATGTGAATTTTAGTTGGAACAGGTAGGATTTCTTGGTCACATCATCTCTAAGGAAGGTTTAGCAGTGGACCTAACAAAGATTGAACCAGTGGTAAAGTGGGATAGACCAAAAACAGTGTCGAAGATCCGAAGTTTCCTAGGCCTTGCAGGATCTTACCGCAAATTCATGGAAGGATTTTCCACAATAGTAGCCCCACTGTCGAGATTGACTCATAAAGAAGCTCTTTTTGTGTGAAATGAGGATTGTGAGCAAAGTTTTCAGGAGTTGAAAAGGAGGTTGACCACAGCTCTTATACTGACATACTTGTGGCAATGATGTTTTGTGATTTTTACTGATGCATCTGGAGTTGGACTTGGTTGTGTTCTCATGCAACATAGGAAGGTGGCAGCGTATGGGTCTCGACAGTTGAAGGAACATAAACGAAAGTATGCAACTCATAACTTGGAGCTACCAGCAGTGGCCTTTGCTTTGAAGATATGGAGACATTACCTTTACGGAGCCACTTTTGAAGTACATTCAGACCATAAAAGCCTTCAGTATCTCTTTACACAGGGTGATTTGAATATGAGACAGAGGAGATGTATGGAGTATATTAAGGATTATGATTTTGGGTTGAAGTACCATCCTAGGAAGGCTAATGTGGTGGCAGATGCTCTAAGTAGAAAAGCAGCGTTCACTGGAGGATTAATTGCAGAATACTTCTGAATTCGATGTTTGGAAGATATGGATGTTTACTTTCAGCCTATCAGTGAGCAAGCAGTATTAGCTAATATATTCTCGTGGGAACCCGAATTACTCCCGAGGATTAGAGAATACCAGCTACTAGACCCCGAAATTACAAGAATCAAAGATCATATGGAGGAGAGGCCCGATTTTAAGTTGGAAGATAATATTTTACATTATAAAGGCAGAATTTGTGTGCCCGATTTTCCAGAATTGAAGGATGAAATCATGGTCAAGGCACACTATACTCGGTATACTATTCATCCAGGCAGTACCAAGATGTATCACGATATGAAGGATCACTATTGGTGGAAGAATATGAAAAAGGATATTGCAGAATTTGTTGGAAAATGTTTGGTTTGCCAGCAGATTAACGCAGATTATAGGAGATCCCCAGGTCTTCTGTATGAGTTGGAGATTCTCAGTGGGAGTGGGAGCATGTCATTATGGACTTTGTGTCTGGATTGCCTAATACTAGAAAGGGATTTGATGCTATTTGGGTGATAGTGGACCATTTAACTAAGTCAGCCCACTGTGTACCATTCAAGACTGGTCAAGGAATGGAGAAAATTACAGAGTTTTATATTAAGGAAGTGGTGAGATTGCATGGAGCACTAGTTTCTATTGTCTCTGACTAGGATAGTAAGTTCGTATCTAGGTTTTAGGTATCACTGCAGGAAGCCTTAGGAACCAAACTGAGTTTAAGTACAGCCTATCATCCCCAAACAGACGGACAAACATAGCGGACAAACCAAACACTGGAGGATATGCTAAGGGCATGTGTCTTGGATTTTAAGACTAGTTGGGATGAAAGTTTGGCTCTATGTGAATTCGCGTACAACAACAGTTACCACTCTAGCATTGGCATGGCGCCTTTTGAAGCTTTGTACGGAAGGAGATGTCGAACCCTATATGTTGGTTGAATTTTGGAGCTCGTGGTTTTCATGGACCATTGGAGAGTCCAGTGACAAGATAAGACAGATTCAGGAAAAGTTGAAGGTTGCCCGTAGTCGTCAAAAGAGTTATGCCGATAAAAGAAGGAGAGTTAAAGTTTGAGATTGGTGACCATGTATTTTTGAAGGTATTACCTACACGTGGTACTTTACGGTTTGGGCAAAAAGGAAAACTCTCAGGAAGATATGTGGGACCATTCTAGATTATCAGTAAGGTTAATAACGTGGCTTATCAATTAGCATTGCCACCAGAGCTGTCGGGTGTTCATAACACCTTCCACGTTGTTATGTTGAGGAAGTATATAGCAGACCGTTCGCACGTGTTGCAATACGAGCCGTTGCAAGTGCAATGTCAGTATCCGCACCTTTTTCCTGAGGTATGTTAGTCATTTGGAGGACCAAATGTCCTTTAAGGGGGATGAGATGTCAAGTCCTGAATTTTTTATATTGGGTCATACCGGTTTGACGGGTTTGAGTTGGGTTAAGAGGGTCAAATAGATTGGTTTAACACAATTGGGCCTGAGTTAATGGACCCCTTTTTGGGCCAGAGGACTCTTTTTGAAATTTCTTAAAACCCACTTGAAAGCAGGAGGCCCTTCTTTGTAATTTAGAAAAACCCCCTCTTTTATATAAACTCTACTCTTAGGGTTTTTTCCCCATTCTTCCATCTTCTTCCTCTCTTCTGCAACCAAACCCTAGAGGCTATCTAAGGGGGAAACCAATGTGGCTTTTCCAAGTTTTGATCTTCAGATCTACTTTGGCTTCAAGATCCAGGCAAGTGGATAACTGTAAACAATGGCTTTTGGTTATTTGCAATATCTTTTTGTTGTTTGTTGGATAATATGCTTTTAGTAGGATTTCTTCGTTTAGATTTAAACTTTCATATGATTTCATTGTTTTGATTTGGTGCCTTGATTTGGGTTACTAATGGAGATGTAATTTCTTTCTTTTATATAATATAAAATTATGTTATAAAAAAAAAAAAAGAAAGGGCAGACGCTGCTGCCTGCCTAAGGCAGCAGCAGCAGCAGCGCCTGCCAGGCCGGGCCTGGCCCGGCTGGGCCTGGCAGCTCCCGGCCCGGGTGCTGCTGGGCCCAGCTGTGGCTGGGCCGGGTTGATGCAGGTCGGGCCTGGCCCGGCTGGGCCTGGCAGCCCCTGGCCCGGCTGCTGCTGGGCCCAGTTGTGGCTGGGCTGGGTTGATGTAATTTAGGCCCACTTGTGTTTTTTTTAAAAAATATATATATATTTATATAATTGTGATTAGCATTTTATGTTAGTAAATATAAACATTACAGTATTATATTTTGATTAATGGTTTAGTATACTAGTGGAGGTTAGGTCATATTAAATTAAATTTTAATTCAATGTTATTAGAAATTTAGTTAGGATTGGATAGAAATTTAATTGGAAATTATGTAATTGTGATTTATACCTTATTTAGTTTGCTTAGAAATTAACTAAGATGCAATTGGAAATGAATAAATCTTAAGTAGATTGTGTTTATGCATCTAATTTGGGTTTTTAATTTGAGTTTGATTTCAAACTGAGGCCTGGGAGTTATACCTTTAGTTTTGTATAAATTAATAAGGTGTATTTGTACACAACAATGATAACTAAGGAATTAATTATTCCCTTTCCCCCTTTGATCATAAACTTGATTTCAATTTGGATTTGTAATTTAAACATCTTTTACCCAATTAGTAAAACATGCTAATTATATATAATTGGATTAGATGAATTATGACTTTTAGGAATGTTAGTTGAATGTTCACATGAGAATTAGACTAAATGCAGAATGGGAATGTGAAGTTCAGAATGCACCACATGATAGGCACCAAAAGTAGTATATCGGCATCGTGGACTCATATTTCCATTGTGATAAAGAGTTAGTTCTCATGTGCATATTTATCTAACTTTGACCGTTGGTGGATTAGTGCTTACCCTCAAAGAATTTGAATTAACACACGTTCATAATACACTTTCAAATTTAAGTACTCTAAATACTTACCAGGGATTTTTCGAGTAAGGCATATTGGGCCAAGGAGGTGGTTAGGTGCATGGCCCCTACAAGCCAAGTCAAGCAGAAAGTTACTCCGTCTTCGGTTTCACAGTACCAATTTAATAAGCAAAAGAGGGAGTCTTGTGGCATTTGTGGCAATAATCACCCTACAACTAAGTGTTGAAGACAGAAAACAGCTAAGTTATAGTTGATGATGACACAAGGTGCAATTGTGAGATCAAAGAAGAAGGTTGTTATTCGTATGATTTCAATTATTAAGGCTATAAAGTTGTTGAGAAAAGGTTCTAAGGGGTATATAGCGTTTATCACGGAGGATAAATGGACTAAAGTGGTGGCGGAGATACCAGTGGTGTCTCGGTTTCTGGATGTTTTTCCCAATGATATTCCTGAATTACAGCTGGTCCGTGAAATTGATTTTTCAATTGAGCTTGTTCCAGGCACAGCCCCGATCTCAAAAGCCCATATAGAATGGCCCCAGCAGAGTTGAGAGAACTCAAAGAGGAATTGCAGGAGTTGTTAAACAAGGGTTTTATTAGACAGAGTTTCTCTCCTTGGGGAGCTCCAGTGTTATTTGTGAAGAAAAAGGATGGTTCTATGAGAATGTGCATTAATTATAGATAACTAAATCAAGTGACCATAAAAAATAAGTATCCTTTACCGCAAATCGATGAATTGTTTGATCAATTGCAAGGTGCTCAATATTTTTCTAAGATTGATCTAAGGTCAGGATATCATCAGTTGAGGGTACAAGATCAGGATATTCCAAAAACTGCATTCAGAACTAGATATGGGCGTTACGAATTTTTGGTGATGTCGTTTGGGTTGACGAACGCTCCAGCAGCTTTTATGGCTATGATGAATAGGGTTTTTGCACAGTACTTGGATAAGTTTGTGGTGGTATTCATTGATGATGTACTTGTATATTCGAAGAGTCGGGAAGAGCATGCTTAACATCTTCGTACGTCATTACAATTATTGAGGGAACACCAATTGTATGCTAAGTCAAGTAAATGTGAATTTTAGTTGGAACAGGTAGGATTTCTTGGTCACATCATCTCTAAGGAAGGTTTAGCAGTGGACCTAACAAAGATTGAACCAGTGGTAAAGTGGGATAGACCAAAAACAGTGTCGAAGATCCGAAGTTTCCTAGGCCTTGCAGGATCTTACCGCAAATTCATGGAAGGATTTTCCACAATAGTAGCCCCACTGTCGAGATTGACTCATAAAGAAGCTCTTTTTGTGTGAAATGAGGATTGTGAGCAAAGTTTTCAGGAGTTGAAAAGGAGGTTGACCACAGCTCTTATACTGACATACTTGTGGCAATGATGTTTTGTGATTTTTACTGATGCATCTGGAGTTGGACTTGGTTGTGTTCTCATGCAACATAGGAAGGTGGCAGCGTATGGGTCTCGACAGTTGAAGGAACATAAACGAAAGTATGCAACTCATAACTTGGAGCTACCAGCAGTGGCCTTTGCTTTGAAGATATGGAGACATTACCTTTACGGAGCCACTTTTGAAGTACATTCAGACCATAAAAGCCTTCAGTATCTCTTTACACAGGGTGATTTGAATATGAGACAGAGGAGATGTATGGAGTATATTAAGGATTATGATTTTGGGTTGAAGTACCATCCTAGGAAGGCTAATGTGGTGGCAGATGCTCTAAGTAGAAAAGCAGCGTTCACTGGAGGATTAATTGCAGAATACTTCTGAATTCGATGTTTGGAAGATATGGATGTTTACTTTCAGCCTATCAGTGAGCAAGCAGTATTAGCTAATATATTCTCGTGGGAACCCGAATTACTCCCGAGGATTAGAGAATACCAGCTACTAGACCCCGAAATTACAAGAATCAAAGATCATATGGAGGAGAGGCCCGATTTTAAGTTGGAAGATAATATTTTACATTATAAAGGCAGAATTTGTGTGCCCGATTTTCCAGAATTGAAGGATGAAATCATGGTCAAGGCACACTATACTCGGTATACTATTCATCCAGGCAGTACCAAGATGTATCACGATATGAAGGATCACTATTGGTGGAAGAATATGAAAAAGGATATTGCAGAATTTGTTGGAAAATGTTTGGTTTGCCAGCAGATTAACGCAGATTATAGGAGATCCCCAGGTCTTCTGTATGAGTTGGAGATTCTCAGTGGGAGTGGGAGCATGTCATTATGGACTTTGTGTCTGGATTGCCTAATACTAGAAAGGGATTTGATGCTATTTGGGTGATAGTGGACCATTTAACTAAGTCAGCCCACTGTGTACCATTCAAGACTGGTCAAGGAATGGAGAAAATTACAGAGTTTTATATTAAGGAAGTGGTGAGATTGCATGGAGCACTAGTTTCTATTGTCTCTGACTAGGATAGTAAGTTCGTATCTAGGTTTTAGGTATCACTGCAGGAAGCCTTAGGAACCAAACTGAGTTTAAGTACAGCCTATCATCCCCAAACAGACGGACAAACATAGCGGACAAACCAAACACTGGAGGATATGCTAAGGGCATGTGTCTTGGATTTTAAGACTAGTTGGGATGAAAGTTTGGCTCTATGTGAATTCGCGTACAACAACAGTTACCACTCTAGCATTGGCATGGCGCCTTTTGAAGCTTTGTACGGAAGGAGATGTCGAACCCTATATGTTGGTTGAATTTTGGAGCTCGTGGTTTTCATGGACCATTGGAGAGTCCAGTGACAAGATAAGACAGATTCAGGAAAAGTTGAAGGTTGCCCGTAGTCGTCAAAAGAGTTATGCCGATAAAAGAAGGAGAGTTAAAGTTTGAGATTGGTGACCATGTATTTTTGAAGGTATTACCTACACGTGGTACTTTACGGTTTGGGCAAAAAGGAAAACTCTCAGGAAGATATGTGGGACCATTCTAGATTATCAGTAAGGTTAATAACGTGGCTTATCAATTAGCATTGCCACCAGAGCTGTCGGGTGTTCATAACACCTTCCACATTGTTATGTTGAGGAAGTATATAGCAGACCGTTCGCACGTGTTGCAATACGAGCCGTTGCAAGTGCAATGTCAGTATCCGCACCTTTTTCCTGAGGTATGTTAGTCATTTGGAGGACCAAATGTCCTTTAAGGGGGATGAGATGTCAAGTCCTGAATTTTTTATATTGGGTCATACCGGTTTGACGGGTTTGAGTTGGGTTAAGAGGGTCAAATAGATTGGTTTAACACAATTGGGCCTGAGTTAATGGACCCCTTTTTGGGCCAGAGGACTCTTTTTGAAATTTCTTAAAACCCACTTGAAAGCAGGAGGCCCTTCTTTGTAATTTAGAAAAACCCCCTCTTTTATATAAACTCTACTCTTAGGGTTTTTTCCCCATTCTTCCATCTTCTTCCTCTCTTCTGCAACCAAACCCTAGAGGCTATCTAAGGGGGAAACCAAGGTGGCTTTTCCAAGTTTTGATCTTCAGATCTACTTTTGCTTCAAGATCCAGGCAAGTGGATAACTGTAAACAATGGCTTTTGGTTATTTGCAATATCTTTTTGTTGTTTGTTGGATAATATGCTTTTAGTAGGATTTCTTCGTTTAGATTTAAACTTTCATATGATTTCATTGTTTTGATTTGGTGCCTTGATTTGGGTTACTAATGGAGATGTAATTTCTTTCTTTTATATAATATAAAATTATGTTAAAAAAAAAAAAAAAAGAAAGGGCAGACGCTGCTGCCTGCCTAAGGCAGCAGCAGCAGCAGCGCCTGCCAGGCCGGGCCTGGCCCGGCTGGGCCTGGCAGCTCCCGGCCCGGGTGCTGCTGGACCCAGCTGTGGCTGGGCCGGGTTGATACAGGTCGGGCCTGGCCCGGCTAGGCCTGGCAGCCCCTGGCCCGGCTGCTGCTGGGCCCAGTTGTGGTTGGGCTGGGTTGATGTAATTTAGGCCCACTTGTGTTTTTTTAAAAAAATATATATATATTTATATAATTGTGATTAGCATTTTATGTTAGTAAATATAAACATTACAGTATTATATTTTGATTAATGGTTTAGTATACTAGTGGAGGTTAGGTCATATTAAATTAAATTTTAATTCAATGTTATTAGAAATTTAGTTAGGATTGGTTAGAAATTTAATTGGAAATTATGTAATTGTGATTTATACCTTATTTAGTTTGCTTAGAAATTAACTAAGATGCAATTGGAAATAAATAAATCTTAAGTAGATTGTGTTTATGCATCTAATTTGGGTTTTTAATTTGAGTTTGATTTCAAACTGAGGCCTGGGAGTTATACCTTTAGTTTTGTATAAATTAATAAGGTGTATTTGTACACAACAATGATAACTAAGGAATTAATTATTCCCTTTCCCCCTTTGATCATAAACTTGATTTCAATTTGGATTTGTAATTTAAACATCTTTTACCCAATTAGTAAAACATGCTAATTATATATAATTGGATTAGATGAATTATGACTTTTAGGAATGTTAGTTGAATGTTCACATGAGAATTAGACTAAATGCAGAATGGGAATGTGAGGTTCAGGATGCACCACATGATAGGCACCAAAAGTAGTATATCGGCATCGTGGACTCATATTTCCATTGTGATAAAGAGTTAGTTCTCATGTGCATATTTATCTAACTTTGACCGTTGGTGGATTAGTGCTTACCCTCAAAGAATTTGAATTGACACACGTTCATAATACACTTTCAAATTTAAGTACTCTAAATACTCAAAATGATATTGGACTGAATATTGGGATTGAGGGTTTCATATCATGGTTCATTTTGCACCGGTATACGTATGTATATGTAAATATGTATGTTTGTATATATATATCTGACCGACTGCAGTTCGGAGGTGGACGTATGCCATCGGGTCAGCGTGTACTGTGGATAATAGTATGCAGCTGTGCCTTCTGTTATTATTTGCGGGATTACCCGTTTCTGTTATTATCTGCGGGATTACTCGTTTCTGTTATTATTTGCGGGATTACCCGTTTCTGTTATTATCTGCGGGACTACCCGTTTCTGTTATCTGTATGCGGGATTTACCCGTTTCTGTATATTTATCTGCGGGAATACTCGTTTTTGTGCATTCATGCCATTGGGGTTTGCATCTGATTCATTTTGGTTCATAATGAATATATCATTTAATTCAGTTGATTAATCCATTGTTGCAACTTACCCTCTTGCCAGATTATGTCAATCTGACCCACTACTTTTGGTGTCTAGGTTCCGTTACAGGGGCCGAACCAGAGGGTCAGGCTACGCAGAAAATTCCGCTAGGTGGCGGAGTTGTTGAGTGGCGCACCGATGACATCATCTGAGGTGTCCTAGTGCGGTGCTGAGTTCGAAAACTTTAGGTTATGTAATAAGGCTATTTTTGGGCCATTAGTTTATTTAATTAAATTTATTTGTTTTGAAATTATAACTTTAATTATTATGCTTCGAAGCACTTGACCTTGATTTTATTATTAATGAGATTTGTTACATGGTTGTTATGTGATATTCGTCTGCGATGAGTATGGATTTTTGTTCCGCGTGTGATTATGGTTGCTTGATCACCAAGCATAGCCTCTCAAAGGACTTCGATCCACCCGGAATTGGGGATCGTATTGATTATGTTAAAAAAAATTTTTAATTAGCCCCAATTCTCACACCCCTGGAACCGGGTTTGGATCCGGCCCAGTTTTGGGGGTGTGACACTCTCCCACGTAATATGGGAGACACAAGTCATTCCTCCCGGTGACTTCCTGTTTTGCAACAAAGCAGACAAGAGAAGAGCTCGTCTTTCAATCTCTCTCCGATTCTGCAACAACGACAAAGAGACCGGTGAACCCGAGGAGGCAGCGGCCTTGACGCACCGGCGATCTGGGTTCTTTGTTTTCTCCGGTTCAATGGCCAACTCGCATTAGCAATCGTTTTTTGCTTCTGCTTCAGATTGATCGCGGCCAGCCTAAAGATCATCTACGGTCCACGGAAAATCGGATCGAATTCTCCTCTTAGATTTGTGGTTCAGATATGCAGCATGTGGCCCACCTGGCCCCGCAGTCCCAAACGTAAAAGGCTCCTTTATGATGACCTGGCTACTGTAATGTTTGGATGAAGACGGTGATCCTCACCCACATGAGAATGTGATAAGCGAAGCCACTGGAATGGTTAGCTTGAGAGCTTCATCGCCCTCTGAACAAGGACAAAGAGGAAAAGAGGGCTGCTGCGTCAAATTTCATATCGATCGAGAGATTTTTTTTCAAATTAGTGATCGGTCCATGTGGCCCACACGATCAAAGATTAAATCCCCAAATCATGTGGGGCATTGATAAGCGACTCTATGAGTGGATCCGTTTACGGATTGAAACGTTAGATCTCAACTACACTAAAATTTTTAATTGAAACATAAATACTCAAAAGGGTTTCATCCTTATCAAAGAGTAATAGAGTTGTGTCCAATTGGACATTACTTTTTAGATGCCTAAAAAAAAAAACAAAAATGGTCTCTGGGATCACTTGGGAAGCTAAAATACTAAGGGGCTTTTTTTTGTTCAAGGGTCACATAAGGGGTTTTTACTGATAAAATCCTCTCATTTATAAGAAATATATATATTTAATGAGAAATATTAGAGTGCATCCATCCCTCACCATCTGGTGAGGGATAGATGACCTGGCAGCTGGAGATTAAATAAAGGTAAATTGCTGAGTTTGAATATTTCAAACTACCCACCCAAATCAAAATTTTGAATTCATTCAAAGATAAAAGCTGGAGCTTTTGTTTCTCTCATTGCCCAAACAAGCAGTCTCCAGCCTCTCTTCTTTTGTCTTTGCTTCACGTTACTTCTTCTTTCTTCTTCTTCTTCAGGTTGGTTCTTCTTTCTTCTTCTTTTTCTTCTTCCTCTGCATCAGGTTTTTTTTTTGCTTCCCGTTGCTTCTTCTTCTTCTTCTTCCTCTGAGTCAGGTTTTTTCTTCTGCTTTACATTGCTTCTTCTTCTTCTTCATGGCCCTATTTCTTGAGTTATTGGCCTGCGTTCAGACATGGGCATGGGTTGGCTACAGAGGCTGTGTTGAGATGTGGATTTGGGCTGGGTTGAGAAGCTGGGATTTGCCTGTTTTCCTTTTCATTATAGAGGCATGGGTTGGACTCAGATGTCCGATTTTTGTTGTTTTTTTTTTTATATCAACTGATTGCAAAGAAACGAGGGAAGCCTTGTTTCTTGATTTCTTAGCTTCGGTAAAGACATGGACACAAGCTAGTTACATAGGTTGGGTTCAGATGTGAATAATTTTTTCCCTGTTTTATTACAAAGGCATGCCTGGGTTGAGTTGTGGAACACAGCCGGGTTGGAGTTGGAGTTGGGTTCATACAAACTTTTGTCTCTTTTTCATTACAGAGACATGGGCTAGAGTTGGACACAAATGTGCTTCTTTTTTGTGTGTCTTCTTTTTCAAATGTTAGCAAAGAAAATGTCTTTTTTGTTTATTTATTTATTTATTTTTTGTTTCGATGTTTTTACAGGATGTCTCTTCCCAACACCTCAACTACTAAAATTGTTTCTAAATGCCGATGTGGGCATGGTGATATGAAATCATTTACCTCTCATACAAAGTCCAATCCAAATGGGAAGTTTTGGAGATGCCCAAGATGAAATGTAAGTACCATTAGGTGTTATTTTGAATGTTTCGTTTATTATAATTATTTTTATTCAAGAATTATATGAAACACATTTTGCTGAAAAAACTTTGCAGGATGGTGATGGTTGTCGTGCTTTTATATGGGAAGATTAAGTTTTGAGAGAACAAGTTATTTAATCAAATTCAACATAATGGGCAAACAATGATGGAAATAAAGATTTACAAATGATGACCAATTTAATTATAGATTTGAAGAGTTTAATTGAGCTGCACAATAGATTGTTGTATGCAGCCGTTGAAGAAAAAACTAGAGAAGAATAAGCTTAGAGATTAACAAATCGTGTATTTGCGTAAAATGTATCATTTAATGTTGTTTATGTCCACCATTGTAATTATGACATTAGTGCTTGGCTCATATAAGTTCTAGCAATTCTAATACAAAAAATCTCTCTTATATTGCATCTTCTAATATATTTGATCTTTTTTTGCCTTGTTCCCATTCCCCTCCCTTGAGTATATTACTGCTCTCCAAATCTCCATGTGCTGCAACTATAACCATGCAATGAGGCCCTTTTCTACACTATCACCCAATTTCTACCTAACTCACTAGCAGTTTATAAACACATGATATTTTGGAATATATTACCCTTTGGATCTTAATGCAAAGGGAAATATAAATTAGATATAGGCCATTGATTAAGGGGTACCAACCACAAGGACCAATGTTTTGGAATATCTACAGAAAGCCCAAATAATCTGTAAATCAGAGTTGACCATTTGACTGAATCCATCCTGTATTGTGTGAACTTCTAACTAAATCCAATACTCAATCATCTGCACAGGTATCACAGAGATAAAGTGGTCACTCATGTCTCAACCCCTAAACAGAGCACCATGCATTCACCAGCCAGAGAGGTGATACTTTCACCCTCCACCCCCTAGGCCCCTACTAGTTGTCTAACGGTCTGCTTTGGCTGGTCTTAGGCCCTTGCCAACTAATAACTGCTTGGCATCATCCCCTTTACTGACTAGATGAGGAAAGGAAATTAGATAAAGGAAGAACATAGGGAAAGGAAAGGAAGAATGAGAAGAAAGATAGGAGGGAAGATGTCACAACAGAATAAGACCTCACATTAAGCCTCCTTGATTTAAAACCACGAAAAGCAGGTACACATTAGATTTAAGAATAGTCCCAAACTGCCAATAGCCTCTAATGAAGAGGTTATACTGATTTTAGTAAGTAATATTTTTAGATATTACATGAAACCCCATAAACTTAAGTGAAAAATAATTAGAAGCATGGAGAAAAGGAAATATAGTTCAAACAAAACATAACATAGAAATTATTCATGCACAATAAATCTTTACAAAAGGTGTATTACATCAAACTCATTGCAACTTTAAATCTTTAAATTAGCATCTTGCACAATAAAAAAAATAATTCACATATGTTAGATTTTCTATTGAAACTAACATTGATTCATACGTAATTAATATGGATCAACAAGTAATAATTTATACCTTGACAAGATGGATTATCATTCGTCATCCGAAGTGAACTTATCTAAATATTCACTATCATCAGAACAATTGGAGTTGATTTCATGTGAAGTGGAAAGATTGGATGAATTCTGGACTGTGCAACTAAATTAAGAATAAATCGATTAAGTTATTGAAGGAACTAAAGTACAACTAGTTTAAAATGAACAATATTACCTTTTCCAAAGAGAAGGGCAATTACGTCTATCATGTAACACACTTTGCTTGTTACACCCACGGCATAATCTTTCTTTTCTCATTGCCTTTTCCTTAGAGGATTTTAGCCTCTTTCAATAGCCTTTTGTATTAGCATGCGCAAGCTCACAATATTCCACTGGTCCAATCATTGTTATTCCTTTATTCCAGTGATCTTTCTCCCCAATCATTTCCAAATCATTTATATTCCGAATTTCCTTTTTTAGTTGTGTGACACCCTTTCTTGTATGTAACCAAGCCTTCATTGACATGCAACCTTCATCAACAATTCTTACTACAGAATATGATAAAATAACTATGTCTTTCAACTAATGTGCTACCAATCATGTCTTGTTCATTAACAATCTCTCCCTCATCATCGTGATTGACCCTCTTTGCAGTATCAAAATTTTTGGTAATGTATAAATTCTCTCTTGCCTCAAAACACTGAGAATATAAGAACAAGGAATACCCTCAAAATCAAACTTTTGACAAGAACAATATGCAAATTTGGAGTCATTTTTAAATATAATATTCCGTTCAATCTCTACTTCATTTTCAATATCCAACACTATGTAAGTCTTCTGATCAACACTTTCACTTACAAAGTTAGTGCTACATGTTACCATGCTACATGTTACCATTGACATAACTTGTTCTTGGAAGTCATAGCATCTCCTCCTCGTGTAAATCTCTGACATTTATTTCTCCATTGGCATCTTGCTCATCACCTTTGGCCTTCCATTTAATATATGATGTTGCTCAGTCATCTCTAATTGTTTTTTACGACTAATGCCTCTATCAAATTGGATGAAGAATTTTTGTAAAGTAGTTTTCTTTGTAACATGCCCCTTCACAAAGGCATTCATGCTCTCACTTCTCTGACTACTTGACATTTTCCCTAAGAATATATGCTTGTGAAATATTGGCACTCACATTTGACGTATTTGATATATGTCATTTAACCAATCATGATCAGTTAATTTATATTTAACCATAATAGCATCCCATTGAAGCTCAAAATGTTCTTTTGTGATAGACTTTTTAATACAATCTTGTAATTTTTTCAAAAAACCTTCATAATGAATGGCAACCCCATCTAATTTTTCAGGCAGCTTATCCAAGATATGCCACAAACAAAATCAATGATATGTATTTGGCATTACATGTTTAATGGCCTTTGCAATGGCAGGATCTTGATCAGTTATGATTGCCTTTGGTGCACCCGATGGCATTGCTTCAAGCCATTTCTTGAACAACCAAACGAAGTTTTCAAACGTTTCATTTGAAATGAGAGCACACCCGAATAAGATATTTCCTCCGTGGTGATTCATTCCTGTGAATGCAGCGAAGATGAGCCCATATTTATTTGTCATGTATGTTGTGTCAAATGAAACTGCATCTCCAAATACACCATAGGACTGCTTGAAACAAGGTTTTGCCCAAAAAATATGTGTGATTTGATTGTTTGAATATTTCTCTATAGCAAAAGCAAACCACTTGTTAATTTATTTATGATGAACAACATATTCATATGTTAATTGGCCATCTTTTGCAAATTTTTCCAACCTTTTTTCATTACTATAGTTGCGATAGTCTGTTTGAGTGAACCCCACATTTTGAAAACCATTTGCTTCTAATTTGAACACACCTATTGCATTTGTTGTCCTCACATTAGCCGCTTGATAGGTATCTATCAATCTTTTTTATGTAGAAGTGACTTTTCGCTGTGACTGTAGCAAATAACTCTTGCTAGGAGTACATAGCAAATGAGCATGCTCCTCAACAAATTTACAAACAGAATAACTTACATCCCCCTTTCCTTTTTTAATTTGAAAATGAGCTTCGCAATTTCCCTTGTCTCCATAATGCGCCTTTCACCGACAAAATCCGGCTTCTTTATTTGATGTCCTTCTTTTGAACACATAAATTTCTTCCAATATACATATTTCTCATGTTTTTCAGCATTCATACTCTTTTTCTCATAACTTTTTCTCACACTAAAGCCGCTTCTTTTGCATAGGCATTATAAAAATCAAATGCCTCATTTACTGTATTAAACAACATTTCGAAATTTGGTCTTTTCTCATAATCAACTGTTGGAGTAAATGAAGGCATCATTGAAGAGGGAGCCGGTTCCTTCTAATTTTAGTTCCGCACATAACACCACATGCCATAAAATAAATAAAAACTCATAATCAGATTCACATAGAGGAACAAATCACTATAACTATTAAAAACACAAGAACGTGATTGCAGTAAGAATCTATTTAACAAATGTAGATACATCAATGAAATTTTCAAACCTCATAGACAACTTGTTCTTTACACTTTATTTGAATGCTTCCAAATCTACAATTGGATTTATTTGATTTGGAAGCTAGAAATGGAAACAATTTTAGCTTTCAATTCAACCTACCATTTAGTGGATTTATCTGAATTGGAACATCATTAACTGGAAACAATTGTAGCTTCCAATTCAGACCACTTCAGTTCGGACCTATCTTTTGCCTGTTTTGCCAATGATGAAATACTTCATTACCTTTGATAATAAAATGAACAAAATTTGATAGAGATGTAAAGAACAATTTCTCCCTTCTTCTGAACACTCAGTTGAACACCTTGGACTGTTTGAGTGATCTAACAATGGAGGGATGAAAGGAGGAAGAGGGAGCCGGGTCATGGATGGGTGGTCTAGGCTAGGTTTGGGAGAGGAAGGGAAGAAGGTTTAAAAGGGGTTGGGTGCTGGGTGGGCGACTTGGGCTAGGTTTGGGAGAGGGAGGGAGGAAGAGGGAGAGGGGCTTGGTTTGGGAGAGGGACAGTAGAAAAGGAAGAGGGGCTGGGTTTGGGAGAGGGAGGGAGGAAGAGAGAAAGGGGCTAGGTGGTGGGCTGGGTTTGGGAGATGGAGGGAGGAAGGTAAGAAAAGAGACAGAGAGAAAGGGATGAAGGGATAATGGGTGGGTTTGGGCGAATCAAAGGGAGGGGGAAGGACAGAGATTTTTTGAGGGCAAGTGGGTGGGTGTCGGCAAAACAAAGGGAGGGGGAAGAAGAAGAGGATGGGCGATTGGAAATTGCATGGATTGGCCAAAATAGAGGGAGAAGAATAAGAGAGATGGGCTTTGGGAACTCAGCCTAATGAGGCTATTGAAAGAGTCCGGTGTAGAGACGATTGCATTATCTGGTGTGGGCACACAAAGAGGTAGCTGCAATGTCGTATTCATGGCGGATGCAAAGAGGGCTGGCTTTGTTAGTGCTCAGCAATGGGAGACTACAAGGGATCCGACAATCTTCTTCTTCTTCTCGTTGGAGATTGTGGTCAGTTCTCAACAATGGCACTCCATAGCCTTCTTCTTGCTGGAGGTCTCAAGCATAATGGCGAGCTTTAGGGTTCTTCTCGTTGGCAGGACAATTTGGAGGGAAAATGAAAAGTTGGAAGAAGTTGTGAGACGTTTGGTTGCTTCATCTTCATTTTATAGTGCTTTCCTTATTTATTGGATTAAAAATGCAATTCGACGATTCTCCAGCTGCTAGGTCATCTGTCCCTCACCAGATAGTGAGGGATGGATGCACTCTGATATTTCTAATAGTTAATATTTTTTGTAAAATAGAAAGAGTATTAAATAACCCACTTCTATGGTTTCGGGTTTGGTATCACATATCCTACACCCATCTAGTGTAAGATGGAACAAACTTATGTCGTAGAGGTATGAGTTTGCCTAATTGGGATTATATATGGCTTTTGCCACGTCACCAAGGGAAAGCATACTATTCACGTGGGCAGTGGTGTGCCATGTAAGGCGGCCCCTCTCCATGGTGACGTGGCAGATTGGTCCACTCATGGTGATCACCACGGAGAAAAGCCTCAAACGATTTAGACTCGAGTATGCCTTGTTGCAGCAAACCCTACCTATTAACATCTCTAGTCTCTACCTAGTAGGTGTAGACCAACAGGCTGGGCCTAATATTCAGGCTCAAATCCAGTCAACACATCTAAAAGTCTATCTTGGGTTGCGCCTGTTTGAAAAACATATGGGCTCTTTAAATTGATACGTGTCTGGGTGGGGCCCTCAAGCATTGGTAGACCCATGTTCTCCCATCCAATAACAAGGAGCCTAAATCTGGCCGAAGCCCAGTGCACGTGCATAAAAACACAGCACAAAAGCACCCAATGCAGGCCAGGGTTTGGTAGGCACAGTGAAGCTTACACTTCCGGGGCTTTCTCAATCCTTTTTTCACATAGGATCATTTGGTGAAGGAGTGCTGTGTCGGGTTAGCACAGTCAGTAGCATATGTTGGGTCAACCCGATTCTGACCAATTTGTCAATCTAGACCAGAAGTCTCAGATTGAGTTGGCATGAGGTCCAGTCGGGAATATTTGACAACTCTACGCTCAGCCCAAGGACCCCATAGCAGTGTTCTAAACTATGAACCACTTGACAGAAGTGTCCAGCCCAAATCAGTTCAACACTTCGACCTGTGATTCAACTGCCTAACTGTGATCATAAATTTTAATAAAAGAACAATAAATTAAAAGTTGAAATCAGTTAAAATCAGTAAAAGCTGTTAGATTAGTTGGTTTGAGTTATGTTTTGCTTGCTGGCTAATTTAAATGGTTTTGACTTTTTTCCTTTTCTTTATTTTTACCAGCTGGAAAGGTTTAGGTAGGGCAAACCCAAGGCAGAGGTTTGGATCAAACTAGGTCCAACCATGTGTGCTCCAGTCTGGCTTTTAAAACACTGGTTGATGGTTCAGCATTAACCAATGTTTTTATTATAGTGTTTTTTGCATATACCGTGCTAAGGTTTTTAATATTTGTAAATAGATCCCTTCGGTTTAAGTATCTATAAATAGGTCCCTGTTTTGGCATTTTCATACCTCTCATATCCCAAAACATGTGGATTTGTTGATAATGAGCAATCACCATGAGAATTTTGCTCAATTTTTTTTATCAAAATGACACTTTTGACCCTACAACCTTTGTTGTATTCACCCTTCTAAGGTTTTTAATATTAATTAATAGGCCCCAATGTGGGTTGGATAATAGATCTGCTAAATGCCTCAATGTTATAAATGTGTCACCAACTCCTTTTGTTTTTCTCCACTTTGATTGATGTCTTAAATCTATCCCTATTAGCAGCATGGGCACTTTTTTAATTAATTATATTTAGGATATTTTACCAGCGTAAGTGATTGAGTGAGGTTTCATTTAATTTAATATGTCTACTAGAAAATCATATATTCATATAATTAGGTGGCTCAAGAGTAGGGCCCCTTAAAACTTTTTTTTATTAAATCAATGTCTTCCTTATTAATATAATTTTTTCCTTTAAAAAAAGTTCTTTAAAACAACTTTTTAAATGTTTGAAATTGAAATAACCGATATAAGAATAGATTATAAAGACGTGAATTTAAGAGAATTATTGTGTAAAGAGATAACCAACATAAATTCCTAAAATTTCTGAGGCGTACCTTCCTAGCCCTTAAAACCATTATGGAGAAAGAGAGAGAGAGGCCCTGTGAGAATGACATCTAAACATATTTCTAGTTTCCCTTTTCATGCGACCGGTTAAAAAAAATGTTAAAGAGGCCCTAAAATTCTAGAAAAACTAATAATGTGAAGAAAGAGAAAAAAATATATCTTAATGCCAAAAGAGAGGATGTCTCCGGCCACCCACCATAAAGAGCTTCATGGGCTTAGTTGAAAAAAAAAAAAAGAAAGTAAAAGTGAAAAACGTAATTAAAAAACTCATATAAAGGAGAAGGGTTTTTGTTGTGATAAATAAAAATATGGGCAAAACTATCAAAATCGGCAAAAATCTAGTGAACTATTTCCTTTATTGTCAAATTAACTTAATTAGGGATATAAAATGTTTAAAAATGTCAAAGTAGGGAATTATTTACAAATATTAAAACCACAGGAGCCTACTTACAAATACTAAAAAACCTTACAGGGGTATATAACAAAAAAAAAAAACTCTTCATTATAAGACAAGATCTGTTTGCATCCTATATGATGGGCAATAAGAAAGCACTCAACCCAAGCCCACCTAGATATGGGGCCTTGAAATAGGTTTAGTATCAACCCGTGGGCCTAATAATTCATTATGTTGACTGGCATAGCAGTAACCTGACATCAGATACAAATAAACAATAAAAAAAACTGTTGAATGAAACTGTCACAGGGAAATGGTTCGGTTAGCTTTTGGGCCATATGCTTAACCCACTTCTATGCATAGATCATGCAGTACATTTCAACCCATGGGTTAAGTATCTGGCCTTAAAAAGAAGGCCCATTCGGGAAACATATTTGGCCTAGAGTAACCCAATCTAACTTGGTTCAACCAAATGATTACTAGGTTTTTTGTTTATCAGTAACAAAAGCTTCATTAAAAAACAAGGAACATGCAAAGATGAAAAGTACATAAGAGAAGGACAAAGAAAGGTATAAAAGCAATGAATCAAATCCACACCTAACTACAGAACCCAATCCAACTTGGTTCGACCATATGATTACTTGTTTAATGTAAAGGATTTAGTCATTCCTCAATTTCCTACTTATTTTACATTCATCCATAGTGTAAAAGTTCAAAACCAGAGCTAAGACCACGTCACAAAACTCAGGCTAACTATGGCTGTAACAAGTTGAGCCTGTCTTGGCCCTCATAATCTTCTTTGGATTGGTTTGTGGATTAGGTACGCTAGGACCTGATTCATAACGTGGTTTGACTCGACTGCATCAGCTGGGCCATCAAGTTGGGAGAGTCAGCCAGAGTACTGGGACAGAAAGCTGGGATTGTTGGCCCAGTGACGTTGAAACCAAGTGAAGTTCAGGAAAGGCCGAGTTTCCGAGTATAAACTGTACATTTTACGTGTCTCAATCAAGATATCCTATTCTGAAATGATTCTCTGTGGAGCCCAAAAGTATGTACCACACATAAGAAGAAACTTCAAGCAAAGGACAACGAGGAGAGATGGATTGGGAAGGATCCCAGAACCACATCTGACATCACAGCAAAAAGATAACCCATGCGTTTGCTCAGCCTTTTCGATCATGGAATCGCAGGCCATTCCCATCTCCTTTATCTTTATTAAAAGTGTGAAAGATATCAGTGCTTTGATGATTGTGATACCCGCATCAGCTTTCTTCCCATTTTCCCAAAGCACTCTAGAAGGCACCTTTCAACTTTTCTATGAAATACACCCTTCAATCGGGTTATCAATGGACCCCAATTACCCACACTGCGGGCCAAAAAAATCCAGGTATGGACCTTGTTTAGTATGATGGATAATTGCGTTTGGGTCCAGATCCGTTTGAATTCGAACCCAAATTCCCATATTATCCAAGTATATAGCATATATCATGAATTATACGGTATGCATCGATTATCTATTAGACAATTACTTTAGTAGTAGCAGTAATAATGATATATATATATCTGGATTTTGGATTGGGCTCAAAGTTTGACGTGGGTCAACATTGGCTCAACTGGAGTCAAAGCTGGGTTTTATACATGAGGCTCTTTGGGCCTGCGTCTGGGACCGGCTACAAAAAGACTAAATCCAAGTCCACCTTGGAGCCGACCATTTATTTCCCTACCTTTTTTTTAAGAATCTCAATCTCATGTGGGCAGAGAAGAACTCATTTAAAAAGTGGGAACCAAACACTGTTTTGATTACACCTTTACAAGAACTGACGTGCATAGATATTTTATGTTAGACTTTGGTGGCATTATTCTTTTGACCGACAGGTAATAGTCCTTTGCAAAAAGAGGGTTTCTCTGTATGACTGAATCTTTTCTAATTGGATCTTTTTATAATTGGATGTTTCCACATGTTGGGCTACGTGGCACTAAAAAAAACTATGCACATAAACCCCCCCCCCCCCCCCCCCCCCCCCCCCCCCCCCCCATTCTTGATTATCATCAAAGTCTTATCCTAATATGCTAAAGGTAGACTCTTCTCTCTATACATGAATAAATCACTGCACTAAATCTACTAATAGGTGACTAAGAGAATGAAGCGCATCTCAAATAAAATGTGCACCAAGATGTTATTTTCTAATTTTCATGAGAATATTATTAGGAAAACTTCATGAAAATAAATTTATTTTCAAAGAATTAAATTGATAGATAAATAAGAAGTAGTGTTAAAGATGTTACTATATATAGATTTTTGTTTTGGGCATTATTTTGGAAATATCATTCAAATATATTTTGAAAATATGTTTTGATACTTCCAAATAGATTTTTTAGAAGAAGTATAATATGTTCAAGGATTTAGCTCAAGATAGGTTGAAAAGGAAAAATAAAATTCATATAGCGGACCTCAACATAGTTGGGACAAAACTTTAAAGAATTATATTAAGTGAGATTATCGTGATAATTTAAAAAAAAAATAGCACGAATATTCAATTAACCAATTTCTTCTAATCATTTGATTAAGTATGTTGACCATTGACCATTCATCTGTACATAAGGTGGGTATGCTTTGATAATCCATTCAATACAATCTCTGATCAGCATTATCCTATCCATGCAGGTGCCGATGATTTGGGTAGTCTAAGATTGATTTATAGGGAAACCACTCACCCATATTTCCTATAAACATGCAATGCACAACTATTCTAGGGTACATATATATTCATTGAATTACATAATATTCCAGAAAAACAGAAGCAGTAAGAGATGATTTCGCTGCTCTTCAGAGAAGGTGAAATGTGGGTCCTTTCATCCAACACTCAATCTTATGCGATTCCAAATGTCTTTATTAATTTGATTCTAGCTGTATCTATTCTATTAAAAGAAGTGTAAAAGAAAGCAAAAGGTCAGTGACAACCACGAGTGAGAGGCACTAGAAGAATGCATGAATGCCAGCAAAATCAATCAACCCTTTTTGGTTGTTTCCTTCTAAGGCAATTGAAATTCTAGAGATTTTCAGGGCCCAATAGGCTGTTACACGCTCGAAGTCTTTAGGTCACGTTTGGCAATTATGTTGCTTGGAGTCCTTTACAGGTTTTCACCAAAGTTGTTGAAAAAATTCATGTGCGGCAATTATAAATATGGGGCCTTTTCCTGTGCATACGTCCCTCATGAACTTTTCGTACACATTCTTTGGTAGAGCCCACTGTGGACCCCACCAAGGGATGAGACTGGGGGGTTGAAAAGATCTACCTGAAAGCACCCTACATATCAAATTTGGTCCCAATCACATATCCCTAACTCCTTCATCCATGACTCACAAATCCATTCCGTTCGGATTGGTGTATAGTCAATCCAACGGTCCAATAAATTCAGATCAGACTGAAGGTTGGGGTGAGTTGCTATCAGGTGATCCCATGTGTGTTGTAAGGTTTGGATTGAGTGATAGATGGGCTCCACCTAGAGTTCTCATGAAAAAAATGGTGAGGGACGGATGTGTATGAAGATTCTCCTATAAATATACTGAGTGATTTGTCAAGTAGTACCTTCCCCTCCTGGAATTTGAAAACTTTTATTTTTCACATCTAGCACTAATACTAATTGTTCTTCGACTATACACACTGATGTGAAATAATCCTCAGCCATACAAATCCTTAGTGAGAAATTTTTATTCAAGGGCTAGTAAGGAATCCATAAAACTTCAAGTTCCTCATTGTTTCCTCACCAATTACAAAACATGTTTATACCATGGAGAAAATGTTTTCTTTTTTCTCCCAGACGGGATCACAAGTCTTCAAGTGTACTTCGAATGCATGGACTAGGGATCAATACTAGACTAAGGGGCCTTACAACTAACCTATCGGCAGTTTAGCAAATTGATCATACTCATCCATACCTTTTATAATCATATCTTTGACATGAGTTCTCGACTTCCTATAATTTACTCTTAGACTAAGTTTCACTCTACCTAGAGTGATATATACCATTAGTTTTGAATTTTTTTTTAAAAAATATATTTATTATTTTATTAATAATTAGTCTAACGGTGTGTCACTCAAGTTGAACTCAAGTTCCCATAGTACAATATGAGCTAGTTAGATTTAGTAAAGGTGGGATGCACATCATCTCATAGTAGTACAATATGAGCAAGTAGGATCAAGTAAAGGTGGGATGCACATCACCTAATAAGTTATTATAAAAAAATTAACATAGTAAATTAGTAATGTCAACCATAATGACATCAACTGAGTATAATAAATTTCTACAAAAAAAAAAAAAACTAGATATAACAAATTTGGAGTTTTTGGATTTTAGGGAAATGTACATGACCTTTCTATGCAGAAAATAAAAGCATTTGACTAAAAAATTAGCACCAAAGCTTCAAAATTGTTTATAAAGCTTGGCCATTGGATAAAGTGTTTGCATGATCAATAAAGCCAACCCAACTTGAATGAGTATTAAACATCAGTTAGTGGTGTTTCACATGAGGCAATTAAGTGTGAAAAGCTTACCCCAACTTTTCAATAGCTAGGTTGGGATACTCCGGTCCTGTGCATAAGAGCATATGCTATGTAGCTTAGAAAAATGATCAGGAACAGGGCACCTTTTTGTCATCACACAAAGGCATACGACACACCTGCTGAATTATGTGTCCTACTATTGGAAAGCTTTGACTTAGAGAAATCCAAAGTTAAAGAGCAGAATTCCGCATTGAGGCTTACCAAATAAAAATCTAAGCCGATCAAAGTAAAGGCCCTCAAAAGTGTACGAGTTATCTCAAAATTTACCTTCAAGATGAGTTAGCCCCACCATACGATTGACAATTTGATTTAAAAAGTACAATTAACATAATTTCATGTATTATTTGTAACTGGAATCCACTTGTATTGAGGTGCGTGTACCGTAGATAACAGTTCTCATAGTTAAAATACCATTCGGTTACCCTCATCTACCCAAACAAAAAATCCTAATTAAAATAAGAAATTTGAAGCTGATTGCCTCTATGGATTTTTAAAGCTTTCTCAGGTAGGAAGACTTTTTCGTTCTTTGTGCCCGGGCATTTCTCTCGTGAATGGTGTGTTTGTTGCTTTGTTTTTACTACGATCCAGCCTTCTGGCTTCTGATTCACCGACCAATCCTATGGTGTTTTCCGTGAGTTCTGGCAGTGCAAATGCGCAATGACAAATGACAATTTCCATCATAAGTCCGGATCCTCTGGGACTTGACTTGGAGAAACCTCAAATCAAAGGAGTTGAAGTCTACATTGGGTCCCACCTATCAAGTAATCCAGCCACTCAAAATAAACATCTTCCATGTATATGAGGTATTTCCAAAATTTATTTCAATAGAAATTGGTCACACGGTAAGACTTATCCTTTGATAGAAATGTGATTAATCAATAACATATAAAGTGTGTCAACCACTTCTTATCAAAATGTCAATCTTATGGAGAGGACAACTCGAGATAAAATTTTAAGGTTACCTCATAAATAGGGCGAACATTTATTTTAACCTGCTCGAATTTTCAAAAGATGGGTATTAGTAGAGAAGTTTGACCCCTTAGATGCAAGATTTCTCTTACTCAAAGTCTCATGGGATCCTGACTCTGTCCATCTGATCCATCGGCCCACCCACATTACATAAGATGTTTTGGGGGATTGATTATCAATGAGAGAGAATGTCTTGTGAATGTGGACTACCATCTGATGGTGATTGTGATGGAGGGCAGTGAAAGTGGACTCTTAATTTGGAAGCATCAAGAAGCTTTTAATCCATTCTCTTGATCATAATAGCCTTGTAACGCAAGCATCCACTAACCCTGCAGGACAGGTTTAGATAGTCCAAGAAGAGATTAGATCAACCTCAACAACTTTGACATGGGAGCCTCCATTGCCACTTTGATGTTGCTTGCTGCGCTGGTGAAGTCTTCTCATGTAGAAGCCCCACACATTAGCAATGTGGGCTCTTAATTCCTTTTGTCCACAAGCAAGACTTCTGAATTAAAGTCAAGAATCAAGAATCCCATAGGGTTGCAAACAGATAACAGATTATCCAATCATCCAAAGATATATTCAGTCAGGGAAAAATATAGGTTGATCATAATTTCAGTTAAAAAAAGTTGAATCCAGATTTGGAAACGTGTAATAGCCAATGGCGTTCCAAGGATTTGTATTTGAATAGGGTCGATTTATACATGCAATTGGATTTTGGGAGCAAATCCAAAACCTTCAATTGGATTTTGGGAGGGAACTCAAAATCTTCGGATAGATTTTGGAAGCAGACCCAAATTTGACAAGGCAAGCGCCCCCAAAGTAATGTATGTAGGTCTACCCCTATGTTATAGGATGAATGACAGATTCAAAGGTAGATCAAAAAAATTGGTATCACATTTATATATTATATGATAATATTCAAAATGAGATTATATGAGGAAATCCCTCATGGTGACCAATTGGTCCCGCCACATCACTAGTGGTAGCTTTCCATGCAGTGCCCGTGTGCATGGAGGCTTGCCATTGGTGACATGGTGGTCACCGTAGTGTTTTTAATTAGAGGATCCAAACTTTTTTATCCAGGACCTTACTCCTGCAACCCTGAATTAGGATTCAGGAAGGGTCCCACCATGTCACCAATGAGGGTTTTAATTAGAAGATCCAGACTACATACCACGCACTTGTACAAAGGCTGAATTTTAATGCTTGGATTTTGGAGTCCTACGGCTTTTGATGGAATGTGGAAAAGTAGTTTCCAACCACAAGAAAAAAGTATTTAACGAAATCCAAAAAATAATTTAACTTTTCTTTTCTTGTTTTGTGGAAATAATAATGCACCAAACCACAAAATGGGTAATTCTTAGAGGACCATCTATAGAATAAAATGGTTGTTTTGATCCAACAATGGAGTCAGTACAGGACGGTGAAGTGGAAGTAAGATATAATAACCAGTACAAAGATGGGAAGGTAGGAAATAGAGATGGGACTGCAGGAGTGCTTTCCAATTGCCTTCTCCAAAATTTTATTGGTAGTGTCTCATCAAATTCCTAGCCAAACTCATACAATAAGAACTTCAAATTAGCTCAACATTTTCATAGACTTAAATGGAGAATAACCACAAAATCATAGAAACTCCAACTGCCAACTTATATCAAAGATGATGAATAAGCATCCAATTTAAACAAAACAAAATATTAAAAAAATTTAAAACCTTTTTATTTTTTTAATTAAAGCTCTACAAAATCAAAATCAGATTTATAGGGAAAAGGACATGGTGGAATGCTTTTGGGTGGGATTACAATAGGGAAAGGTGAAATGGTTATTGATAATGTGGGTTAAAAAGGATGATGTGGCATAAGGAGAAATCAGATATGAGTTCATTTATAATTCATGTATGTGTGTGTATATATATATATATATATATAGACATATATTCTTGCACATCTATAATCAAAAAATATGTAGAAGTTTATAAATAATTTTGTATTTTAGCTTCCTTATAGCTAGTGGGGCCTATAATCCTAACCACTAACGTGGATGATCTAGGATGGACAAATATAGAGCCATGGGTATATTTTAAGAAGAATCAATGAATGTTTGTCAAGAAAAAAGATGAACCAATTTATTTGTGGCGTTTGGATCTACCGAAGATTGACTTGTCCATACATCTATTCCACATGAAGTCTTGGAATTTGGATTTCTTGGTTTTACTTCTCGTATAGTTTTCCTAGTACATAATAGAGTCCTTTCAAATTTCCATCTTCCACCCAACACAACAGAAATCCTCGGTGTAAGATATCACCAAAGTGTCTTTTCTTCTACAAGTGGACCTAAACCTGTCAATACCCCTTTTGTTCCATGGATAAATCAGGTACGACAATCTATCCTATACTTGTAGTTTACCTAACGCTCCTGCTTTCCAAGTTCAACAAACGACGACAAATTGGGGCATGGTTTTGTTTAGGAATTAGAAATCTATCCTGACCGTATTATAACTTACCTACTACTACTCTACAGAAAGAAGCCAACTTGGGCCTTTTTTTGCAATACGAAATATCAATTCAAAGAGTTAGCAAATGCAAGAATTGGCAACCAATCGGTTGTTACCAATTTACGGTTTAGAATCACCAAAGAGATGAAGTTCAAGGTCCCAATTAAAATTTTAGAATGCAACTCAATAACGGTGGAAAATAAAAGAATAAGCAAATCAATTAACCACAAAAAGACAAAGTATATAATTTTTTACGTGAAAACCTTATATGGAAAACATCACAAGTCCTATCTATTAGACCAATGAAAACGAAGCATTATAAAATTTAGCAGTTACAAACAATACTCACAATCATGGTTTAAAAAAACAACCGATACCGGTACAATATGTCGCAGTAGAACGGCATTAGTTTCGATATGCCAAAATATTGCCAAAATATCATTATATATCAGCCGAGTTTCTAAAATATCAACAGAAACGATATAACGGCCGATATTTTGAAAATATTGGCCAATAACTTATAAAAGCCTCTAAACCCTAATTTTTCTCCTCTTTCTCCCTCTTTACTCATCTTCTTCTTTCTAAAGATGCCCTAGCTACTGCTCCTCCTCTATTAGCTTCCATATATATCACAAAATCAATTATTTTGGTAGATTTGGTCTGAGAAAATCAACAAAACAAATTTCCAAAGGTAAGTATATTATATTTCCTGTATTTTTTTAAATATTTGTTTAGTAAGAAACTAAAAACTTAAAAGTGATCCATGATAATGATTCCACTTATGTTTTGTTATGGATTTATACATTATGATTTGTGAGTGTGGATCTATAATTTGATATTTCAAAAATTTAGGCTTTTAACTTTTATTAAGATTTAGAGTTTTTTTTAATGTTAAAGATTAGTAAGTGTTATTTTTAATTTTATTACTATGCAAATATATGATTTTATGAAACAACTTTGATAGATTTAGTAGTAGAATACATAGATCTACACGTTGTGGATTTTTTATATTTATTTATTTTCGGATCTTTGAATATTTTAATATTAAAATAAGATTTTTTAAGGATTTAACCATAATTTTGTTATTTTATTGTATACTTCATGTATGATATAAATATGTTAAGTTTTTATTCTTTTCAAAATATTATGTAAATAGTTTTATATTTCCAAAATTTATTTTTTTTGTATTAAATCAATATTTAAAAACAATAATTTAAGGATTTCACTACAATTTTTTTAAAGTAAGGATAACCTTTGTATACCCCATCTAAGATTACTTTTTTTATTGTTCTTTTATGTAATTAGTTTTATATTTTTAAATTTATTTTCGGATTTTCCAGTGATTTAATATTAAACTATTATATATTTAGATTTTCACTATAAATATGGTTTCCTAATTTTATATAATCATTGTATACTTCACATGTGCTAATTTTTTTACGGTTGTCTTATCATTTTTGTGATTATGTGACATGTCAATATCTTTTATATTTCTGAATTTATTTTTAGATTGTTAAAACATGGAATTAGGAAAATTAAATATCATTTAAAATGTGACTTTTTGAGATTCCAAATGCTTACATAAATGTATTAATCTCCTTGTGTCTATTACATTTTGGATGTTAGTTCAAATGTTTTATAAACTATGTCATGTGTTCTTTTGTTTTGAAGAAACTAGACCAAAATGGTGCGTGATATTGTTCTGGCATAGAACTATTATGAAGAAGCTAGAAGTAAACATAAAATTAAATATAATTATTGTCGAAAAATTATAAATGGAGGGATAACTAGATTGAAGCAACACTTGGCTCATAGGCAAGGCCAAGTGGCAAAGTGTCCTCAAGTGCCACTTAATGTAAAAAAAGAAATACAAGAGTTGTTGGATGCAGGAAAACAAAAAAAGGTTGTCAACGAAAAAAAAAGAGAGGAGGAATTTGAAGCATGTAAACAATAAGTTTTTGGGTCTATGAAGGGAAAAATTATTTTCTTCGATGATGATGAGGATCCAAATTTGAGGAGGGCTAGGAAAGAAATTTTGAAGTCACTTCAGGAGGAGGAGGAGAGAAGAAGGATGCAATATGAGGCAGCATGAAAGGTGGCCAATATGATGAGGGTGGCTTAGTTGCATCCTGGAGAGGGGGTTTGCGTCAAACATTTAGTCAAAAATAACCCCGCCCAGTATATATTGAGGACGATGATGAACCTCCTATGCAGGCACCTCATAGGCCAGGTGTGGTGGGTCCAACAGACCTATTTGCATATAGAAAACCAACAGCCAAGCAACCTAGCATTGTAAAAGTACTGAAGGAGAAATTTAATAAAGCAAGAGAAAATTTGGTAAGAGACACTGGAAAGTTCTTTCTAGATATGACCATTTTACCACATAAGGCAAACTCTTCTTATTTTACCACTATGTTAGATGCAGTAGTGGAACATGCTCTCGGTATAAAGGCACCCACCCCATATGAAATTGGTTATCTCTGTGTGAGAAAAAAATATAAAAAGTTATAACTTTGGGTGGGGGCTTTTAGGAGGATTTGAAAAGAAAGGGGCTACACACTAATGTGTGATGGGTGGACGACCCTCACAAAACACTATCTCTTGAATTTTTTAGTTTATTGCCCTTTGGGAACAGTTTTTATCAAATTAGTTGATACAATTGATTATGTTTAAGATGCTAGATACATCAATAAGTTGTTTAATGAAGTGATCAATGATTTGGGGCAGATTGTGTAGTTCAAGTTGTCATTGATAATACAGCAAACATGAAGAAAACAGGAATAATGCTTATGCAACAGAGGGCAAATATTTTTTTGTTACCATGTACAGCATATTGCATAGACTTGAAATTGCCAAAGGAAAAGTCATAAAACAAGTAATTGAAAAGATGAAGAAAAATAATAATTTCTTCTACCAATCTTATAGACTTGTTTCAATGATGAAGAAGTTTACAAATAATCATGAACTGCTACGGCTTGACATTACTCGATTTGCCACCCACTTTATAGTCATCGAGACTATTTACAAGTATAGAGGAGGGCTTCTCCAACTCATTAAATCAGATGAATTGATAAATTCTAAGTGAGGCAAGTGGCCAACTCCCCTAGCAGAAGAAGTATGCAAGATCATTGAGTCCAATAAGATTTGTCCTCATGTTAAAAATTGCTTAAATCTTCTTGAGCTGTTAATGAAAATCTTTCGATTGGTTGATGGTGATGATAAGTTAACTATGGGCTTCTTACATGAGGCCATGGAAAAGGCAAATATGGCTATTAAAGCAAATTGTAAATATTATACAAAATATTGAAAAATTATCAACGGTCATTGGAAGCGTCAATTGCATTATGATTTACACACTGCTAGTAAGTAGAGACTGATTTCTTGTTTACGTTCATTGCTGTATTAAATTCTTCTTAACACATTATTCACTTAAATTTTTGCATTTAATAGGTTATTTTCTCAATCCATGATTTCGATATGAATCTTTGGATCGAAATATAATTAATGAAATTCGAGTGGGGATGAAAAATATTATTGAAAGACTAGCAAATGACGTCGATGAGGCAATTAAGGCAAAAACCAAATAAGTAAATTAAAACGTAAAGATCTTACATGGTGTCTTTTGTCTTATTCAATTTAATATATATCACTATTCATTCATAACAATTGATAATTCTTTTTCTTCTTTAATGTCATTAGATTGATGTATATAATGAAGGTATGGGAAGTTTTGGCACCACCATTGCTCGAAATGTGTCACGCAGAGCTATTCTGGTAAGGATTGTAAAATATAAATAGTAAATTATATTTTTATAATTCAAAAATTCAAAAATTGAATGTTTAATCTTGTTTTCTTTTATTTTCAGCTAAATGGTAGTTGAATTATGGAGAGAGTGTTCTAACATTAAGGACGATTGTAATTAGAATTTTTAGTCAAACTACATCATCGTCAAATTGTGAAAGAAATTGGAGCATCTTTGCTTTTATTCATACAAAAGTAAGAAATACCATAATAGATAATTTGAACAAATTGGTCTATATCCATTATAACCTTAAGCTCCGCAGTCGAAATTGAAGAAGAAGGGCATTTGAAGATCAACAAGATTACTTTTGCCCAATTAATTTAGACTATATTTTTTCGGCAAAAGATGATTTGTTAGGTGAGTAGCTAGAGAAGGTAGAAGAGTCATTATTAGATAAAGATCTATAGTTAATGGAGATGGTTAAGGACTTGACTGGGAAGAAGTTTGAGGTAATGAAAGGCTCTGAAAGATTACAAGAGATTAATTTGACACAGCAACGGAGGGGTATTACGGTTGATCCTACAAAGGCAAGAGGAAAGGAGGTGGGTGAGGAGAGTTAGTTAAGTATTTCTACATCTTCCTCATCAATAGAATTTCTTCCTGACTCTCCTAAGACTTGTGGTCACTATGGAGATAATGAGCCACCAATATATGAGATAGTTGAGCATTTTCTTAGTGCTACAGACTTAGATCTCCATCGTGGTTATGTAAGATATGTCTCACAAACTGAGACAGAGATTGGTAGTAGCGTTGGTCAAGGAGGGGGAAAAGGTACTTCTACGGGCAATGTTAGATAACAACAGGCTATGTATGGATACAACTCTCATTGGCCAATTCAGCTGCCTTTAGTTCCACCGTCACAACCGTGGTATAAGCAAGGAATGATCCAATGTAAGCATCAACAAGCTATTTTTGTTCCTCATGAATTTTTTAATTTAAATTTGGGCCCATAGTCATCTCAATCTACTGAGGATAGCTCATTGTATTATGAAGGGATCTTCGCTCCTCAGCAACAACATCAATATGGCCAAGGGTATGGGAGTGCAGTGGAAGAATTTGGATCATATTATTATAACCCATACTAAAGAAGAAGAAATGATGATGACGATGATCTTGAGCTTGGGCGACACTCCACTTGAAATTAAGGTGTGCATTCATTCTCTCTATTTGCTTTATAATTTATTTTACTGTCATTATGTCATATACTATTTTAATGTTCATGTTATTGAATTTCACAACTTGCTTGATAATTGAGTGATGAATTGATGATAGATGAATGATGATGGATAAATCATGATGGAGGTATATAGTATACAAGATACAAGTACAACCACTATATATTAATCATAAATAAGTTGTATTCACTATTCTCTAAAATTTCACGCTAATAAATAGTTCATATTTCATAAGTCATAATTATGGTTCTTACAAAGAAAAAATCACAATTTCAGATAAGACAGCGATACAGGATATCATAATTTAGGAGACTGGTATTTTGATTTATACTTATTACTAATGAAAAAAATATTTTTTTCCAGCCTTTTCTAATATTTTGGATTTTTTAGATATTTTTTAATTTTTTATTAAAAAAATTTATACCGCGACGACCACAACAGACTGTGAACCACGACCGATACCGATACGATATTAGTTTTTTTGGATTGACCGATACCACGATTTTCATCCATGCTTATAATCCCCCTAGTTGTAATCAACCTAAGGACTATAGTTTATTATCCACTCCTCGCCGTTCACTGCTTCCCGTGCTTGAACCAAGCACCTTGAATCTACATGGCGAATGAAACAAACCACTTTGAAACTGCAAGGTGAATGGATCTTCCACACAAAAGTAGAAAATACAACCTCTAGATATTCTTTAAGTCAGCACAGTTCTCTAATGGATGCTCTAGAGAAAAGAACTCTTAATTAGGTATTTTATGCTCAGAACAATGAGAAAGATATCTTAAGGTTGACAGAGAATCGCTTTAAATAATTTCTAATTTGTGCCTTAGGATTCGAGTGAATGTAAAATGAAATAGTTGTTAGTATAATGTGTGGTTTCAAAACATTTCTTCCTTACTCTTTGTTTTTCTTCTTCGCCAAAAGCCAAAAAGAACTTAGTGTATTTGCAAGAGTCCCATATCGGAAAGGTGCAAAACATTTGAGCATTATATAAGTACTTCCTTGTACTTTATACTTTAAAATCTTCTGGGCTCTTTTGCCTAAGCCCCATGTGTGCACATAAGTCGAGCCTAGCCAGGGGGATTGGATATGGAAGCCGTTTAACCGGGCATGTGTTCATGATACATATCCTATGTGATCATTGCATGCATGGGGGGCAAATTCCAGTCAACTTACCATGGGGGACCCATATTCTGATATAGATATGGTTCACGTTTGCAAAAATCTCAAATTCAATTTTTAAACTATCATATTCTAATACAAAAATAGTTCACTTTTGCAAAAATTTCAAATTCAATTTTTAAACCGTTTTAAACGTTCAAATTCGATTTTTAAATTTCATTTTAATGTTCTCAATTATCTTTAAATGCTGTCTTAATTGAGTTTAAATGCTATGGGTTTATTGTTGCACTAATGACCCAAATAGTATTATTTTAACTTATAAATCCGTTGGGGTTCTAAAAAAATTCATCTCCTATGAGAATCCTTTTTCTCCTTTTCTTATTACCCTGTAACTTCTGAACATCCTCCGTCTACTGAAGTTTGATCTAATCTTAGTGTACGACAAGGTAAATCCACGTCTGGGGGGCAGTTGTATCCTGCCACTGAGACCCTTTGCATTTAGGTTTACCCCTAAAGGGAGGAACTTGTCCTAAAGAAAGCATATGATGACGTGCCTTTGGCGATTGTTGAAGCCGCAGATTCTCTATGATCATTGATAATAGTTCCGCCAATGCTGCTTTCTTGCACATTGGTATAATTGTTTTGTTAACTTTGTTTTTACAGTAGCCCTAAAATTCTGTAGCTATATTTCCAATAGTTTTAGGATGAACCAAGGCTGCATCTGCAATAAAATTAATGCATCAGGATTTGGTATGGTTAGACAGCTTTAATGGATCCAATTTCTGTCATTGGCAACATAAAGTTTCATTTCTGCTAGCATCCCTAAAAATAACATATGCTCCGACCGAACCATGTCCTGAACATGAAGAAAGTCCAAGTGGCTCATTTGCACGGAAGAAATGGAAAGAAGATGATTACTTGTGCAAGAGCCATATTTTGAATTTGGTGGTAGACAATAGATACAACCTGTATTCGAAATCTCAATCTGCCAAAGACTTTTGGAAAGCCCTTGATAAAAAATATAAGATTGAGGAATCGGGGGCTAAGAAATATGCAGTAGGTCGATACTTAAATTTCAAGATGGTAGATGATAAACCAATACTGCCCTAAGTATATGATTTACAAACCATTGTAAATGAAATTATTAAAGAAGGGATCTGAGTTGATGAACAATTCCAAGTGGCAACTATCATTGAAAAATAACCTCCCACTTGGAAAGACATTCAAAAGGCTGTTCAACATAAAAGTAGTGATTATTCCTTTGAGCACCTTCAGCGCTACTTGAGATTGAGAAGGAGGCTTGGGTTAATGATAACAAAGATCAATGTTGCTGAAACTAAACCAAAAGCAAATGATGAGAAAAAGGGAAAGTCTGATCAAAATCTTAGCAAAAATAAGAAAAATACTCTCTTTCAAATGTCAAAATAATAGTAAGCATAATCAGAATAAGAGGGTCAATAGAGGGACTGACAAGCCGCAAGTATAGGGCGGTTGTATTGTGTGTCGAAAACGAGGGAACTTTGCTAGAGAATGCCGTTACAGAAATAAGTTTCTTCAGCAGTCTCAGTTTAAAAAAACCCAAGCTAATGTTATTGAGGAGGAACATCTAGTTGCTGTTATTTCTAAAGTAAATACTATTAGCACAGTTAAAAGTGAAAGATGGTAGATTGACATAGGAGCCATTACTTATGTCACCTTTGATAGAGATATATTTAAAACTTATGAGGCGGTCACTAATACTTGTAACTTTGCTTTGGGAACTACCATTACTACTCCAGTAGTTGGTAAAGGGAAAGTTGAACTTCAATTCACTTTTAGAAAAATTGTAACCTTGCTGAATGTTTTTCATGCCCCAAAAATGAGAAAGAATATAGTCTTAGGGTTTCTTTTGAACAAGGTTAGATTTAATTAAATCCAACCAGTTTGTAATAAATAAGAATTTGTCGGTAAAGGTTATGCTTGTTATGGCATGTTCAAACTGGACATTATTTATAATAATATCGTATCTTCTTCTGCTTATTGTTACTTCTATTGATAAATGGCATGGTAGATTAGGACACCTCAATTTTAGAATTATGAAAAATATGAGTAATGATGGCTTAATTGATAAATATATTGATGGACATAAGAAATATGTAGTATGTGCGTAAGCTCAAATTACTCGTAAGCCTTTTCATATTGTGGAAAGGCAATCTGAGTTACTGGAGCTAGTGCAGTATGATATTTGTGATTTAAGTCTAAATGTGGTAAATATTATTTTATTGTTTTTATTAATGACTATTCTAGATATACTTATGTATACGTACTAAGAACTAAAGATAAAGCACTATCTAAGTTTAAAGTTTATGTTAGTCAAGTTGAAAATAAATTGGATAAAAAAGTGGTAACATTTAAGAGTGGCAAAGGTGGTGAATACGACTAAAACAAACTTCTAGATTTTTGTGAATCTAAAGGAATTAAGAGAACAAATACTGCCCCTTATACACTACAACAAAATAGAATTGTAGAAAGAAAAAATCGAACTTTGATTGAAATAGTTAATTGCATGTTGATTTCATCTAGTAGTCTAAAAAACCTATGGGGCAAAACTTTGTTGATTGCATGTTATATATTTAATAAAACTTTGCATTCAAAGATTAATTGTGCACCATTTGAGATTTGAGAAGGGAGGAAGCCTTATCTCAGATATTTTCGAGTTTGGGGTTGTCTCGCCCATGTTAGGATAATATATCCAGAAAAACAAGGCCTGAGTTAGGTCCCCACTCATGGGAATATGTTTTCAAAGGATATGTACAAGATAGTACCACCTATAAATTTCTCAAGTTAGTTGATCAAAACCTAGTTAAATTTAGATATGTAGACTTCTTTAAAAAAGTATTTCCTTTTAAATCTAGGCTTACATTAGAGCCTTCCTCATCCAAAAGAGTTCTAGAAATTCTTGAGGAAGAGGAATTGCAACTTAGAAGGAGTAAGAGACTTAGGATTGTCATTACTTTTGGTCCTGATTTTGAAATATATCTAGTTGAACAGGACCCATCTACTTTTAAGGAGGCTATAACTTCTTATAATCCTACCTTTTGGAATGATACATTAGATGATGAGATAAAATCCATTTTAGCAAATAATACTTGGGAAGTAGTTGACTTACAATTAGGAACTAAAACTTTAGGGTGTAAAAGGGTTCTTAAGAGGAAGCTAAGACCTGATGGATCAACAGAAAAATATAAAGCCAGGCTTTTAACTAAACAAAAATAGAGAGTAGATTTTTTTTATACTTATTCTCCAATGTCAAGATTAGCTCAATTAGAATTTTGCTTACTATTGTTGTTGTTCATAATTTGATTTTACATTAAATGGATGTTAAAACTGCCTTTCTAAATGGATATTTAGATGAAAAAATTTATATGAAACAACTAAAAAGTTATGTTATAAAAGGATAGGAAAATAAGGTGTGCAAGTTGATAAAGTCCTTAAATGGACTAAAATAAGCACCTAAACAATGGCATAAGAAATTTTATGAAGTTGTTTTATTTAACGGCTTCATTGAAAAATGTATTTATTATAAATCTAATGGCAGTTCTATAACAATATTGTGCTTGTATGTTGATGATTTGCTTATTTTTTGTACTAACATTGATTGTGTAAAAGAAACCAAGATACTACTTTTCCATAATTTTGATATGAAAGACTTGAGAGAAGCAAGTGTTATATTGGGAATCAAAATAATTAGATATGACACTGGAATTAAATTGTCCTAATCACATCATATAAAAAAAGTGTTAACAAAATTTGAAGACTTTGATTGTAAGCCAATGTTTATTTCTTTTGATCCTAGTATTAAATTATTTAAAATTGATGGTGATAGTGTAGCTCAACTTGATTTTGCTAGTGTAATTGGAAGTTTAATGTATGTTATGAAGTGTACTCACTTTGATATTGCATATGCTGTATGTAAATTGAGTGCATATACAAGCAATCCTGGTACTGAAACATTGGAATGTTGTATCTAAAGTATTTAAATATTTAACATATATTATGGACTATGCCCTACATTATTTTGGTTATAGTTGAGTGTTACAGTGATGCTGATTGAAACTTATACTTGGATGATTCTAAGTCAACAAGTGGATATATTTTTATAATAGGAGCTGCAGCAATATCCTGAAAATCCAAGAAACAAACTTCCATTTCACATTCCACTAAGGATTCGGAATTCCTGGCGTTGAGAGCTACTGCAACGAGAGCCAAATGGATTAGGAATTTATTATTTGATATTCCTTTGTAGACTAAACCAATTCCTCTCATTATTATTCATTGTGATAACACTACAACAATTATTAATGCAAACAATACTATATTTAATGGAAAGTCTAGATAAGTAAGATTGTAACATAGTTATGTGAGACACTTGATGGATGGGTAATTGCAATTGATTATGTAAAATCAAAGGATAATTTAGCTGATCCTTTGACAAAAAGGCCTTGCAAGAGAAAAGATAAAGGAAACAAATAAATGAATGGGTCTTAAGCCCATAAATTATCAATAGTTGGAACCCAACTTAATGACTGGAGATCCCAAGAAATAGGATCAATGGGAAAAACAAGCTATCTCTGTGATTGGAGCACTGACAAAATGAAAATATGTATTTATCAAAACTTATCCATATCAAGTTATGTTATGTAAGATTAAGTGTCAGTACATAACATGTAATTAGTGAGGTTGAATTTAATTTTTAATGAGATCTATAGCCTATATGGTGGGGGTGCATAGCTGTATGAGCACTCTTGATAGACTCACTTGTATGAGTGTGAATGTGGGGTCGCTTTTTATTAGAATCTAGGCAAATTCTTTAGAGTACTCATGAAATCCAGGATATAAACACATGGCCACAAAGTGCTGACCTATGGACTTCAACGGTTTACTTGTCATACTTTGAACTGATATAAAGAGTTGAAGTTCAAGACTTTAGTCACTTTAACTCCTAAATATTTGAATGTATGACATGACATTGATGTTCAAGCTTTGTCACCTTACCAGTGGAGTGCTCAGTGAATATTTTGAAATAGGGGAGGATTATTAGTGTAATGTGTGGTTTCAAAACATTTCTTCTTTACTCTTTGTTTTTCTTCTTTGCCAAAAGCAAAAGAGAACTTAGTATATCTGCAAGAGTCCCACATTGGATAAGTGCAAAACATTTGAGTACTAAATAAGTACTTCATTGTGCTTTATACTTTAAGATCTTTTGGGCTATTTTGCTATAATCCCTATGTGTACACATAAGTCGGGCCTGGCTCGTGGGGTTAGACCCGAAAACCATTTAACTGGGGGTGTCCGTGATGCATCCTTGGTGATCATCACGCAGGGGGGTGCAAATCCTAGCCACTTTGGGGGACCCATATTCTGATATAGAAATTGTTCACTTTTGTAAAAATTTTGAATTCAATTTTTAAACCGTTTTAAACGTTCAAATTTAATTTTTAAATTTCATTTTAATGTTCTTAATTGTCTTTAAATGCTATCTTAATTGAGTTTAAATGCTATGGGTTTATTGCTACACTAATGACCCAAATGATATTATTTTAAATTATAAATCCGCTTGGGTTCTAAAAAAAAACCATCTCCAGCAAGAACTCTTTTTCTTTTCCTTTTTTTTGTTTCCTTGTAACTTCTGAGCATCCTTTGATCTAATCTTGGTGCACAACCAAGGTTGATCCATGTTTGGGAGGCCATTGTATCTTGTGAGCAGTTGCCGCTGAGACCTTTCGCATTTGAGTCTACTCCCAAGGAGCAGAACTCATCCTAATGAAAGCGTTTGACAATGTGCCTCGGTTGATTGTTGAAGCCGCCGATTCTCTATGATAGCTGACAATAGTTCCGCCAACTCTTCTTTCCTGCACATCGGTCTAATTGTTCTATAACTCTATTCTTATAGTAGCCCCAAATTTTTGTAGCTATATTTCCAACAGTTGGTAGTCTTGGCACAAAAAAGAAAAGGTTTTCGCGCAAGTCGGTTTTTAAATATACCACTTTCTGTTCAAATGGAAAAGGCTTCGTTCGAATGAATCATGTCTCAGGTTCCTAATTTTTGGAATTCAAAGCACTTGTTCGAATGGGTACCATGTTTGTTCAAACGAACTTCCGTTCTATTCCCACCTATTATTTTTTGAATTTTCTATAAATCTTCACTTCACCTTTTTCGGTGCCATGTACTACAATTTATTCTAAAATAAATAAAAAATTACAACTCAGTGGACCCTAAGTTTTATCCAATCTATGAATTAGCCAATTAAAAATGATCTAACAATCTCTTCTTTTGACAATTCATGGACAAAACACCATAAACACAATGTAAAATGTTTAACTCAGAATAGAACCTCAAAATGAAAATTACATTGAATATTGTCAGCCAAAAAAATTTTTACCTGAAAATTGTATGTCTAGCAAATACTTCGTACTCCTCTTTTTTGTCTATAATTTATAAAAATAATTATTAGCATTCAGTATATCTGTCAATCGGACTTCAACTCCCTTAAATTGTGGCTCCCCTTAATATCATCATCTCTTTTTAACTTGGGGGTATGGCTTGATCTTCTTGATCAGGGGTTGATTTTTGGTACCCACACTTAATGTCCATTGAGTTGTAATTTTTTACAGGTCAAATATAGGTCTTGTGAGTATTTTTACAGATCAGATTAAGTGGGTAAAATATGGGTCAAATTAGTGTCGAGTTAGAGGGTCGAGCAGTCTACTCGCATGTGAAAGCAGAACTGGGGAAAATATCTTGGTGGTCCACTGTGAAATCCTCTATTATTACAAAATATATCCTCATCCAGTGTTCCACAAGACCACCAAAACTCACTCCCCAGACCAACCCCTCAATCACACACATCTCAACGGCCAGGATCATCTCGAGCACCCACGTACACCACCTTCTGATCAGGCCCACCTCGGAGCCACGAAAACACAATTCCGTATTCCTCGGAACCACATTAGATTCGGTATCCTCCTGTACCCGCCCAGTACATGCTCCATTTGCGTATATAGCAGCAGCATCCATCAATGCTCGTTGGCTAAAAGAAGGCAAATTCTCCATCACATGCCTCTTTACTGTGCCTTTTTAACTGGCGGCCCAACAAATATCAAACTAAATTTATCATGGACACCTACCTCTCTTGGACTGCATTGGTCTCAATCTGATAGTGATAGTAATGCAGGCATTAGCCACCGTTGATCCATTCAAAATAGATTTACATGATATGTGTAGTCATCAAACATTAAGATCATGTTTGGCAATTAAATTCTTTAAAAGTCTTTCATATGTTAGCGGTAGAAAGAAAAACTGTTTAGATTTTGCACATGGGTAGGGGTAGAGAGGAAAAATACTTAGATTTTCCATATACAATTCCTTTTGCTGCAATGTTCATCAAAGCTTTATTTCAATTATATTAAGCTTGTCTATATATGTTTTGTTTTTATACATGAATGATATTGGACTCGGTTAAACCCCCCCCCCCCCCCCCCCCCCCCCCCCCCCCCGTAAAAATCCTTCTAGGGTTGTTTGTGCATAGACACAGAATTTTCTCTTTTGTGACTTTGTGTTAGTAACATAAAGAAATTGCCACGCAAAAAATAAGATTAAGGGGCTGGAAAAGTTCCTTTACGTGGAAAATCTTGTCGCACAAACATCCCTTCGGTGTAATTCAATTTCCTTATGAAAATGTTTAAAAATGAATTTATTTTCTTTGTTAGTGAGTATTCCAATTTTTTATGTAACCGGTAGAAACACATGATTTCTCTCTACCGTGAAAGTGAAAAAATATATATATATATGTATATAGTAGAATCTTCTTGTGGCAAACTAGGCTTTTTAGGTCTCACTTGCCCTTAATATTTGAATATTTATGAATATCCCCCATTTTACAAGTTTATCAATGGCTAGATTTTTTTTCAACTATATATAACAATACAGATCTGAAAAAATCTGAATACTACATGTACGATCATGTATATACTTCATAAGAAATAACCATTGCCCGTAAGAATCAAAATCCTTCAGCGGGAGGCCAAATTTCCCAATGGTTGTGTAAAAAAATTCTTGATGTGAAAAATCCAGTGTGAGATTCTCAATTCTCAAATCTGTGGACCATTTGCAAATTTCTGTCCCACAGGCCAATGTGCCCAAAGATTCCAAAACCAAGGGTTAGGATCAGTTATTGAACTTCATGATCTATCTAACCGTTCTCTTAGTTCTTTATGAATACAGGTGGGCCACGGAGATGGCGGGCGTTCGCTTTTTAATGGAAACGCAACCCAGTGTCATTTGGTGTGACTCAATATTAAAAAACGGAAAGTGAGTGCCAAACGGCAGTTACTGCTTCCTCTCTGCTACTCTTTTTCTACTCTTTCTCTTCCACTTCCACTTCCACATACCGATTTGAACCGGTTACGCTCACCATCCGGACCGATACCGTTACATTTTTCTCTTCTCTCTATCGTTTCTGCCGTTCTTTTCCGTACTGATAGCTTGAAATCCCGACTCGTAGCGGGTTTTAGAGAAAAGAGAGAGAGAGAGAGAGAAGATGGGAGATAAAGCTGAGATTTTGGAGGCCGTCCTCAAAGAAACTGTGGATTTGGTACCGAACCCATCCCGATTGTTCCGATACCGTGACAGTTTTTTGGGGTTTCGGTTTTTTTAGCGTTTCGGTGTGTGCTTTTGCAGGAAAACATCCCGATACAGGAGGTTTTCGAGAATCTGAGATGTAGCAAAGAGGGTTTAACGAGTGAGGCTGCTCAGGAGAGATTGGCCATCTTCGGCTACAATAAGCTCGAGGAGAAGAAGGTCTGTTTCGGTTTCCCGTTTTTGCGCATTTGGGGTCTTTGTAACAGTTTCTGTTTTTTGGTTTTTGTGATCTGATATGGTTTTGGTTTTGGTTTTGGTTTCGGGGTTTTTCAGGAGAGAAAGGTGTTGAAGTTCTTGGGGTTCATGTGGAATCCGCTCTCATGGGTTATGGAAGCTGCTGCAGTCATGGCTATTGCTCTAGCTAATGGAGGGGTGAGTGTCTCTGATTTTGATGAAATACTACTCGTTTTTGCTGGTTTTGAGCGATTTTGAGAACTGGGTTTGGTTTGTTTTAGCTTAATTTTGTCTGGGTGTTTGGATTTGTAGGGGAAGCCTCCGGATTGGCAAGATTTTGTGGGGATTATAACGCTTTTGGTCATCAACTCCACCATTAGTTTCATCGAAGAGAACAACGCCGGTAATGCGGCAGCTGCTCTCATGGCTCGTCTCGCCCCCAAGGCAAAGGTATTGGATTTTTTCAGATATTGATAGTTCTTCAATTGGAAAGGATTATATGTTGGTAGATGGATATGTGAACTGTTACCCCTTTATGTCTTAGACTTTGATTTAAGCGAATTGGATGCTAAACATGCATAGATTTCACTGCCTGGTTTTTCTTTGAAGGTAATTAATTGCTCATGCGTGCACTTCATGTTCTTGAATTTCATCTAGACTGGAGTGATTTTTCTTAGTTGGGCTAATATCTGTTTTTATGTTTTCTGGGATTTCTTAGTAGTCTTTGATTTGATGGATTTGCAGGTCCTTAGGGATGGAAGGTGGAGTGAGGAAGAAGCTGCTGTTCTTGTCCCTGGCGACATAATCAGTATCAAGCTTGGGGACATCATCCCCGCAGACGCCCGCCTTCTTGAAGGAGATCCACTGAAAATTGATCAGGTTTTTCGCGTTACTGTATTCTCCTGATGATTGGGATTGTGGTTGAATGTCATCTGAAGTATGAAAGCGATGCATATTTTGGTTGGTGGAATATGGGAGGATGGAACCTTCTGCTATGGTTTTGTGATTGGGTTGTGGTGCTTCAAGTTAGATACTTTCACCTCTTTTCATCTCAAACCACAATATCCAGAATGTCTCAGATCTGTTTTGAAACATTGCAGATGTGGGTTCGGCGGAAAGTGTTCTACTTCCACCCATTTCTTGTGGCATCAAGAGACTGCTTGCATTTGACTGCCTTATGACTTATCTTTGTTTGTGCATGTTGCAGTCTGCTCTCACAGGGGAGTCATTGCCAGTGACCAAAGGTCCTGGTGATGGTGTGTATTCTGGTTCTACATGCAAGCAGGGAGAGATTGAAGCGGTTGTCATTGCCACAGGGGTGCATACCTTTTTCGGCAAGGCTGCTCACCTTGTAGACACTACTAACCAAGTTGGTCATTTCCAAAAGGCAAGATTTGCAGTCTCCATCTATGGGGAATTACAATTATGTCGCTATCCTTTTTGTTTTCATGTCGATATTTTGTTTGCCTTCAACTGTTTAGGTATTGACAGCAATTGGAAACTTCTGTATATGTTCAATTGCGGTGGGGATGGTAATTGAGATTATTGTCATGTACCCGATTCAAGACCGTCGATACCGTCCGGGTATTGACAATCTTCTGGTGCTTCTGATTGGAGGAATTCCTATTGCGATGCCCACAGTTTTGTCTGTGACAATGGCAATTGGTTCTCATCGTCTAGCTCAACAGGTTGGCGGATGGGATGGATTTCATGTTGTTATGTGGCTGTGTCTTCATTAGTTGTGAATATAAGGTGTTTGGTTGTTATTGCAGGGAGCCATCACAAAAAGAATGACTGCTATAGAAGAGATGGCTGGCATGGATGTGCTCTGCAGTGACAAGACGGGGACTCTAACTTTGAATAAGCTCACAGTTGACAAGAATCTTATTGAGGTATGATCAGGAATAGCCTGTGTGTGACTTTCATATCCAGGAAAATTTATTGGTTCTCATTCATTCATTCTTCTTTCTTCTGATTTATGCTTTCTCTCTGATTTTATTCGCCCAGGTTTTTGCTAAAGGTGTAGACCAGGAACAAGTTATGTTAATGGCTGCCAGGGCTTCCCGAGTTGAAAACCAAGATGCCATTGATACTGCTATTGTTGGAATGTTAGCTGATCCTAAGGAGGTAACCAAAAATTCGTTAGAAATTATTTTCTTATACATGTATGTGTATCTTGCTTTATATTTGACACTTTCTTTTTGGGCTTCTCTGCCCATCTGAAAGGCACGAGCTGGCATTAGAGAAGTTCATTTTCTCCCATTTAACCCAACTGATAAGCGGACAGCACTAACTTATATTGACGGTGATGGTAAAATGCATCGTGTTAGCAAAGGTGCACCAGAACAGGTATTTCCATTACTTCTTTTCTGGTTTTCTTGTTGATTATGATTTTGATTATAGCAGTTCATTTGTAGATTATCTTTCCTCTGCAATTATTGTAGCTTATCTTTCTTCTGTAATTATGTCCCAGATATTGAATCTTGCACACAATAAGTCAGACATAGAGCGCAGAGTTCATGCTGTGATCGACAAGTTTGCTGACCGAGGACTTAGATCACTTGCTGTAGCATTCCAGGCAAGCTATTGCCTCTCTCTCTCTCTCATTCATCTTCATCATCATCATCATGTTTTCTTCCTTCCTTTCTTTCTTTCTTTCCTTTTCTTTCTTTCTTTCTTTTTTCCCCCTTTTTTTCCTTTTATGCTGTTATGGTATCATTATTATAATTATTTTTCTTTATTTTTTTGTTCTGTTATGGCATCATCAGCATCATTGTCATTATTGTTTTTTGTTTATGCTGCCATGGTGTTTTTAAATCATGTATGACTGACTCTTGTTTGTTTGTTTCTTTCTATTTTATGCTGCCATGGTGTAGTTTTAAAGTGGTGAATGAGACTGACCCAAGTTCCTTTCCAATTGGGGGTGTCTTTTGTTATTATACAGGAAGTCCCAGAAGGAAGGAAGGAAAGTCCTGGTGGTCCATGGCAGTTCATTGGTCTTATGCCTCTCTTTGACCCTCCCCGGCATGATAGTGCAGAAACGATCAGGAGGGCACTGAACCTTGGAGTAAATGTGAAAATGATCACAGGTGGCTTCCTTCTCTGACTATTTGTATCTGTAGTTAATCTCATCTAGAAACTTAGTGCTTGGTAAAGTTTAATTCAATTCAAAGCCTAAAAAAGTAAGGAACATGACTCTGCGCAAAAATGGTATTGTAGAAAAGAATGTCACAGATCAGCAGGTAATCTTTAATTGTTTTAGCCAATATTTTGTTCTTGATACATTGGTCACATGGTCCTCCCCCCTCCCCTCAACATGAAAAAAAAAAAAAAGAAGGTTTATGGCCTTTTTTTTGTGAATCAAAAGTCTGTATATGATCTGAATGCTCTGATGTTTTGTGTATACTTGATTCTTATATTTGTGAATAGGGGCCCACATTTTGATGAGCAAAATGATTTGGTGAGAATTGGTGAATGGATTACACTGTATGATGCTCAGATACGCAACACACTGCGTGGATATGGCAAATAAACGGGATTTTCTTATACAGTTGAAGTATAGGGCATGATACGAATGCATATCCTATTTTCGATTATTAGCGTATCATAATTTAAACTTTATACCTCTGTAAAGATATAGTATCATGCTCTGCACATTAAGTAGTAAGAAATATATATTTGTAACCGTACATGGTGCACTTGTACTGTACATTATCCCATTAGAGTTGGTTGTATCTTATTGTAGATTTTGTTAAGATGTACTTGACCCCAAATCTGGGGAATTAGTCATACTCTTAGTGTACATAAAGGACAATCCTACAAGAGGTGAGAACACACGTTGAATGTAATTTCTTTCTCCTCACTTCCTTAACCTGGTTCAAAATTTCGTGTGGATTGACAGACAGTCTCATATCGAGCCTTGCTGGAAATCCTAACATCTTTTGATTTACAGGTTCAAATTTAGTGTCAAAATGGGAAGAGAGAAGTTCTCCACAATGTATCTAGGAAAGCTGGATGACTAAGATTTTCCATCTTTTTTTTAATGGTATTTGACCAAGGTGGATTCCCATCCAGCTCAATTGTGGGGTTCACCAAAACACTGGCCTTGCATTTGTAAATTAAGGGTTTGATGGTTTGAATTTAATATCAAAGGCAGGGGCTCTGAATCATATTTTGTCTTCGTAAGGTTGAATGTGACTTTTTTTGTGGTCTTCTTGGTAATTGTGCAAAAGAAAAGTCCAAAAGATGAGAAGCATGGATTTGAATAAAGATAGACCAACAAAGGCCTGTTCCCACAGTTACATGTTTACATATCTGATCTTATTACTTCTTGACTTTTTCTCAGGTGATCAGCTGGCAATAGGGAAGGAAACTGGCCGCCGTTTGGGAATGGGCACCAACATGTACCCCTCATCTGCATTGCTTGGGCAGAACAAGGATGAATCAATTGCTGCTTTGCCAATTGATGAGCTGATAGAGAAGGCTGATGGCTTTGCTGGTGTCTTCCCTGGTAATATCCTCATGGCAAGGAGACCATTGATTATTTCCTATTGGGTACTCAAGCAATCTAAAACTGCTATCTGCACATTGTTTAATTCTATATTTCTGTTGGCACAGAGCACAAATATGAGATTGTGAAGCGTCTACAAGCCAGGAAACATATATGTGGAATGACTGGTGATGGGGTTAATGATGCCCCTGCTCTTAAAAAGGCTGACATTGGGATAGCTGTAGCAGATGCAACTGATGCAGCTCGCAGCGCTTCTGACATTGTTCTGACAGAACCTGGTTTGAGTGTCATCATTAGTGCTGTTTTGACAAGTCGAGCTATCTTCCAGAGGATGAAAAACTATACTGTACGCAATTTAGCTTTTCCCATTAAAAATTTCCACTTTCACTTCCATTGAAAATTTGGTTGTTAATTCTTGTTCTCTTATGTTGGTTGCTTCTCATTTGGCATTTGCAGATATATGCTGTGTCTATCACTATCCGTATCGTGGTAAGTTATATTTTGGTAATTTTGGCTTCATTTTGATGATGAACTCCTATACCTATATCATGATAGATGAATAAATAAGCAACTTGCCTGCATCTCTGGTATAACTGTATAATAAAACCTTTTATAAAAAAATTTAACATTGACGATGTGCTGGGGTTTCCCAAGTTTTTCTTAATTTTTGCTAAGCTGATATGATTTAGTGAGATGGCTTCTGCGAGTGGAACATGCACGGCTTTAGTTATTTAGCAGCACTGATGAGCATGTAACATGATTAAATTTTATTTAATTTCTTTCATTATGGCTTAATTTACCCTACCGTGGGTTGTTGCATATCTAATTTTAGAGAGGCTTTCTGTGTCTCTTGTTACTCATTTCCATTTTGGATTTGATCAATTGTTACAGCTTGGTTTCATGCTTCTTGCTCTTATATGGAGGTTTGACTTCCCTCCATTCATGGTGCTCATCATTGCCATCCTGAACGATGGTCAGTGTCTTTGAATCTAAGGAGCTTTGTCTTCTTTGTTCGTTCTGGTTTATTTATGTATTTTGTTTACCAAGATTAATGGTTCTAATGCCATAATGCCTTCTTGTGTGTTTACTTTCTTATAATGGACTTTCTTTTACAACTGACTCACTCTCCTGTGACTTCATCAGGTACCATAATGACAATATCCAAAGATAGGGTGAAGCCCTCTCCTCTCCCAGACAGCTGGAAGCTGTCTGAGATATTTGCAACTGGCATCATTCTTGGAAGTTACTTGGCAATGATGACTGTCATTTTTTTCTGGGCAGCATACAAAACTGATTTCTTCCCGGTATGAGGATTGTCTTTATCGACTAATGACTGATAATCAGGCAGTTAATATCTTCCTTTCAACACTGAACATGCTAATTATTAAGCATCTTAAAAAAATCTGCTAATTAGTCTAAAAGATCTTCAAGGTTTGGATGCACATGTTACAGATTTGGTTCATTCTTTTAATGTCTTGGCAAAGTAAACTATACATTCCTTCTGATGGTCTATGTATTGACCATGATGAGTCATGCATGGTGGTTCTTGTCCTACTATACTTGTTCTTTAGCATGACCTTTATCGCAAAGTGTTCTATTCTACACAACATTGAAAACCTTGCAGCAACTGAATGTGCTTTTGCCGCTGGATGATGGGCAGTTCTAGAAGGCTAATTTTCATTTTATTATTAATTTGTTATATTTGTATAGGATAGCATATGGGGTGGGCTTGGGCCTAGATTTTGTGTAACACCCCATCTCACATCGCTTATGAATAAAATATGAGTCTGGTGGTATATAATGAACTATGTAGGTTACTACTAGTAATTTGAGCTTAAGCATTTTGGGCCACATGACAGGCTCACCAAGTTAATGTTATTACACCCCATCCCACATTGCTTATGAATAAAATATGAGTATGGTAGTATATAATGAACTATGTATGTTACTATTAGTAACTTGAGCTTAAGCATTTTGGGTGATGTGACAGGCTCACCAAGTTCCTGGGTTAGTGGGCTACTTGGGTCGTGATAAATGGTATTTGAGCCTATCACTAGTCGGAAATGTGGGACCCCCAATCTTGCTGGGAAAGCCCTTGAGGCAAGATTAGGACAGAGCTAGGGTGCGCAAGCCTATGAGTCAAGATAGGGGAATCCATAGGGGACACGGGTGTGAAATGCTTCGGTCTCACATCGCCTGGTGAAGTTAGATGGATCTACACTTGGACGTGTGGCTTTAACAGGGATAGATTGTAACACCTCATCTTACGTCGCTTATGAATAACATATGAGTCTGGTGGTATATAATGAACTATATAGGTTAGTACTAGTAAATTGGGCTTAAGCATTTTGGGCCACGTGACAGGCTCACCAAGTTACTGGGTCAGTAATTTGGTAAGCCTGTCACGTGCCTAAAATGCTTAAGCCCAAGTTACTAGTACTAACCTACATAGTTCATTAAATAACTAGACTCATATTTTATTCATAAGCGATGTGGGATGGGGTGTTACATTTTGAACTAATTGACTGGGAATTCTGGCCAAGTTAAATTCAATTTTAGGTTTTCCTAGGTCCAACCCAGTATATGTGCAAGCCTATTCTTTGTTTAGAAGTCCTACAAGCGTTTATTTGGTATGCATTGTGAAGAATACAATACAATCTTGGGGATGTGATGCTTAGTGGAGCATGTGTCCCTGATCTATAATGATGTTGGATGGTTGGACCTGTCTTTAGATGGGCCATTCCTCGAGAATCTTCCGGGTGGGACCATTTTACGTTGGATCAGTGGCCAGTGGATAGACATGTAAATGAGGGAAGAATATGAAGCACAGTTCATGATCAAGTGTAAAGGACCAGAGATTGGATGATGGCTAGTATCTCTGTTCTTGGAGATAGTGGGCTGTGATCCTTTGATGCAGAGCCATCAGATGGTGGTCTATAGGATACTCCATATAACTTCCCCCATATCTGAATGTAAGATAAATCGGGTGACATTATTTAGTAGAATGAGAATCATTTATTACTCCTAGTCTATCAATTCTGGTGACATGTTGTAGTGGAATGAGAATCTTTTATTACTCCTAGTCTATCCATGTGAAATTGTTTATCATTTTTAGCATCAAAGTATGGTTGCTACCTCTTTGCTAGTGCTAATGGTTGTTTATTACCTCTCGTTTCATACAGTCAGTTACTTGCACTAACAGTTATCCTTGATTTGGTTGAGAATCTGCCAGAGGGTATTTAAGGTTTCGAGTCTTCAGAAAACAGCTCATGATGACTTCAGAAAGCTTGCTTCTGCAATATACCTGCAAGTGAGTACCATCAGCCAGGCTCTCATATTCGTGACGCGATCGCGGAGTTGGTCCTTTGTTGAACGTCCTGGGTTGTTACTGGTAGTTGCTTTCGTAGTTGCTCAGCTGGTGGGTCTATATATTCCTTGCATGTTCTTCAGATCACCTTTGTTTCAGAATGTTGCTACTGTCTGATGCTCTCCTGTGCATGTGTGTACAGATTGCAACACTAATTGCAGTTTATGCAAACTGGGGTTTTGCTGCAATTGAAGGGATTGGCTGGGGTTGGGCTGGTGTGGTTTGGCTCTACAATATAATCTTTTACTTTCCACTTGATCCCATCAAGTTTATAATCCGCTATGCTCTGAGTGGGAAGGCATGGGATCTTGTTATTGAGCAAAGGGTATGGGTATTTTCAATTTCAGTCTCTTTGAAGTTGTCAACTGTAGCTGTTCTTCTAATGGATTATGTGTCTTGCAGATTGCTTTTACGAGGCAGAAGGATTTCGGAAAAGAAGCAAGGGAGCTGAAGTGGGCACATGCACAAAGAACTCTGCATGGTCTCCATCCGCCAGACACAAAGATGTTCAGTGAGAGGAGTAACTTCACCGATCTTAATCAAATGGCAGAAGAAGCCAGAAGACGAGCTGAAATTGCAAGGTAGGACTCAAATTGAAAAATATTGTTACCTTCTGTTAAGTGTTATATAGCCATTATGGTGAAAATTTTACCTATGGGACACAAGGACATTGCAATGTTTTCAATTGTCACCCACTCACAAATGTGTGATTCCCCTGTATTGAAGGGGCTGGCTGAAATTCCTGCACCATGGCAACTGTGTGGGGGCTCTCATTGGAGAAAATTTCCCAGCTATAGTGATTCTTTAATCTATATTCTTATGGCAAAAAAAGTTATTTTCATTTCTTTATTTTTCCTTTATTCATTTAGATTTTGGTTTATTTTAAATGTAAAATCATTTTTTTTATGATGGGAAATTATCTGGTTTGACACATCCATGGGGTGAACTGTAGTGGCAAATCTTATTTGTCTGAGCGGAAAAGGTCAGATGGAAGTAGTTAGTGGGGCTCCATGGACCAAAGGATGAATGTCACTTTGTGAAAGATAGTGAGCAGACTTCTAGAGAGATGGTTCAATTTTCCAACGGGCTCAAATTTGCATCAAAGCATGATCTTGATCTGACTTATATTTGCACTGTGACGTTCCCTTCTCTTGGGACAATGACAACTGTGTGAAAATTTTTAAACCTCTTGGGGAGTAGCGAACAGTGACTCATGTATCGTGTGGTGGTTGCAGGCTTAGAGAACTTCACACCCTGAAAGGGCATGTGGAATCGGTGGTGAGGCTGAAAGGTCTTGACATTGACACAATCCAGCAAGCGTACACTGTCTAACAGGTAGTGGTAGGAAAGAGAAGAATGTGAAAGAGAGAACAAAGGGGGCCATGTCATCCTTATCTCACATTCATCACCCAATATATATTATGTGTACAAGGACAATTGGTGCTGAGAGATTGGCTGTGGCATGTAACCCCTATCCTGTTATATACTATAAACATATATGTACCAGTTTTATCTCTGGGTTTTTGTGTTTCTATTAATATATACTTCTGGGGCTCTGCTTTTAATTTTGGGCCACATGGGTTCTCTTTTATGGTCAGCTCTATTCATTTGTTCTGATCTTTCTTGTTTAATTTTTTGGAACTCTACCTTACATGGGGTAAAGAGAGAGAGAACATGGAGGAATGGGGATAATGTGCTGTCTGTGTAGATTATATTAGAATCTTATCCCCCACTCTCTGCTCTACTTTGATGCTCGACAGAGCAGGCTCTCATTTCCAAAAAAAAAAAAAAAAAACACAGAGCAGGTGCCCATAATATCATTGATTCAGGTGTCATATTTGCAGGCTTTGATGAAGCTGACTTCAGAATTCACAGGGTCTTTACCGTGCCTGCAATGTACATCGTCCAATTGCGCCAACCTTAACGCTGAACTCTAAATCTATGGTGATGGACCATCTTTGCTGAGTTCTCCAGGCATATTCTCATCATGTGAGAGAAGGAAAAAAAAAAAAAATGGGGGCTTTGCTTTAGCTGTTGGGCATAGGGCTTTCGGACTTCAATTCTATAGCATTGGTCCCATGTGATCCGGTTTTAAGTAATACTCCTAATCGGTGAGGTAAACATAAACTGACCCACACCCTGTAGGTCGCAATTGTGAACACCTTGCATGTGTGTTGAGAGCTCTTGCCCATAGTTCGAGAACCTGATCCTTTGGGACACCAGTCAATGAGTAATGTTGGTACCCATGATGTTGCGGACCTAGGTGGCCCACACCCACGTGATTCAAGAAATTCTTTAAATTAGACCTTAAAATTTTTTATTTTGATTTGATTTAGTATTCGACTGCTTCACCCTATCATTGCTTGCACCATGCAAATGAAAATCCTGGTCATGGCAACCTTGGTGACCATTCTAGCTTGAAATATTGGAAAATGGTTAGTGGTTAATTTTATTTTACTTTTTTTTAAGTGGTCATTTGCATATGGATATATTCAAAATAATTTGCGGCTGGGTCAATTTAGGATTCACTGAAAATACAAAAAGGCCTTTAGGGTAGAATGTCAGATGACTTTCACTAATTTGAGTTGGACATGTTGATCTTTTAAGGGCATATTTGTTTGCATTAGATTACATAGAATTTGAATATGTACAATTCATACCATAAGTAGTATAAAATAAAAGCAAAGATCAAGTTCTTAAATGAGCATCCATTTAGTAAAATAAAATTAAAAGGACGGGAATGAATACCTAGCCATCACCCTTAGTAATTCAATACACTGGAATGTGAAGGACTTTTCTAAATTTTCACCTCATATCTTTTAGCTCTTTAACAATCATTTGCTATAGTTTATTTTAGTGCATGAATTTGTCTATTCAATTCCTATGTATTTTAATGCAAATAACTGAATTTTTCTCCATTCCTTAATAATTGAAAGGTTTGGAAGAAGATTCTAGTGAGGGATATGGGCATCGGTTGAAGAGAGAGTGAATAAACCTTGTTAGACGAAAGCAAACAAAACAACAATGGAAACAACATCAAGACATAAATTGTACTTCCCCCTCTAAAATTTGAAGTCCAATGCCAAAAGACGGTAGAGCATAGACCATATGGAAGCTGAGAGGGCTACCACATGGCACAAAGGAAAGAAGAATTAGGTAAAGTATCTCAAAACTACCCATTAGACTCTGGAGTGTTCATGGCCAGTCCAGATTTGTCCAGGCCCAGACTGCAAGCTGGACCTGGATATATCATTTGGGCCAATTACGGTTTAAATTATAGAAAGCCCAACATCCGGCGTGTGCTGAGTAAGGACTGATACAATTTAGTCTGTCCAAAAAACTCCCAGAAAGACTGTACAACCGTATATGTAAGGCCTAGGGAACTAAATGGGCAGGTTTGGGCCTGACAGCAACAGCCCATGTTGGTGTTGGGTTTGGCCGCACTGGATACGAATTGGCCCAGACCATGAACAGCACCATTAGTCTCCACAGACCGACCATACGGGTCCAAGCATTTTCGGCTTGAGATCTATATATGACAGATTTTCCACCATTCATGGTCCTAGTGGAATGTTATTGATAGATCTTTATGGGCACTTAAATTCCAGTCTCCAACAATGGCTGGTTGATTCTGCTGATGTTTCAGATTTGAAAAAACATGCCTCTAAAAGCAAAATCTCCCAACTGGAATATTTACTACTGAAAGAAAATACCAGTCAAAAAATGAAGAGGAAGACAAAAATGCCAGAGAAATATTGCTCTCTTCCATGAGTGGGGCCATGCATGTTAGTTCAACTTTTTGATAATTGAAGCAATGTGCCCCACATGCAAGAATTGAATGCTCTGCTGAATGCGCATGCAATGTTTGTGAAAACAATGTGGGCGACTCATGGAAGAACTCCTCCATGACATTTTCTCTGGTGACGTTGGCACAGTAATTCATTCATGATATTTGGGAAACTGCACCTTCTCCAAGGGAACAATTCATTTCACCTACTTTGCAATGAGAATGTCATTAAAACAATCTTATGCATATTCACCTATTACGTTTTATATCAAAATGGACAATCTAATTGTAAGACTAGCTCCTGTTGGGTAGACTTCAGAAATATGTTATTTATTAAGAGAATATTTATTTTGATCTGTTTAAATAAATAGCCCCGTTGTGAATTTTTATAATCCTTCAATAAGAGGTCGCTCTAAATTAAAGCATTGAGGATCCGGTCTCAAGGGTGGGACCGTTTTGGCAGGTTCTATCAGGTTACTAGTTGTTTATGGGTTTCAGCCGGTAACAAAAGCAAGACCATTGATATGATGGACAGTGACGTCTCATACAATAAGATGTATCTGTGACTGCAGTCTACAAGAGAAAGAGGAGGCCTTGTCTTACTAACATGACATGCAAGTTGCATTCATATGTTACCTGCAAAACTTTAAAATGTGCTCTGGTGGGGCCCGCCGCAATCATACACTTTGGTCCTGCATGTGAAGAGCCACGAAGAAAAGGAAAATGCCAAGAGGATTAAGAGGGTAGGGTTGTAGCTTGACAACTAGACCATTGCTGAGCCTTACTGACATCGGCGAGTGCCTTAAATTAGAGGTAATTTTTTTTCTTTCTTTTTTGTTTTAAAGCTTCTCATGAAGGTAAAATTTAAAAACTCAGCCATAGCGAGATAAACAGTCGAAGCCATATTTAGCTAGCTTGATCCAAATTTAAAAACAAACTAGCAACAAACGCCCGGAAAAAGAAACAAATTTGGACATACACTAATTGAAAATATTTTTTCTAAAATAAATAAATATCACAATGTAAGTTAAAATGTATCTCATAATAGATGTTTGAGATATGCAATCAAGAGATAAGTAGGAAGGAAGATTGTAACATTGTTTGCCTTTATTCATAACATCCATGATAGAATAATTGATATTATTTAAAAATAAAAATTCAATTGATCTAAAAGTAAATGCATGAAATAATTTTATCAAATTTGCGTAACATTAGCAGTTGATGTAGCATATTGAGCCTTTAATTGTCCAGATGAAGTACTCTGTTGCAGAAATGTAAAGAAAGAAACAAAACAATTTAGTAAAAAAATGATTAAATTATAATATTATTATTTAATTTGAGGTATAAATAACTTACATTCTCCTATATGTGATAATAAGAAATTTGCCTCATGATTGATATTTATTTCTTCTATCCTTTTTACTGGAAGCCCACTGTCTAAAGTTGATATATTCATATTTGATCCTATCTTCAAATGAAATAAATATTGCTGCCACATTGATTTGTTAATTTAAGGTGCCAAAATATCATACCAATTACTCTGCATAAGATATATTATATCATTATATGCAAATAATTCATTATATAATTATAATGATATTAATAGAAATTTATTTGAATAAGATGCAAAAAATACAAGCTTTGAACTATATTTGTATTACCTTATTTGCAATTTCCTCAAAGTTTTCATTAGATATATTTAAGAAATTTCTGACAATATTGTCTTGTTGCAAACATGTTGTACGTGTAGTATGATCCATCACTGTTATTGTTGCAATGTACCTAAAATATAAAGAACAATTAGTGTAGATAGATGAGAATTACGATATTTATATTTATTTTAAATTTCAAGCTTATGAATGATATTATAAGGTTACAAAGGAATTACCTTGATTTGGTTTAAAGTGTTGGATCATTACAATGATTGCACTGACCATTATTTATAGCTGTATGTATTTTTCTATCGCACTTTATACAAGACATATATGATAATGGTCTATCCATGTGTAACATTGCAACTACAGCTTTCACCGCCACATATTGTACCTATCAATTTGCAGAAGGAAAAGATTTTGAAAATGTTTTAGATGTAAATAAAATGAATGATAGATAATTTATAATGAGCAATTGATATTATCAATTTTAGTAGTTTTACCTCAGTCACTCCACCTCCCAATATTGAATATAAATCTTTCAATAAAATTCTGTAATCGCTTGAGTCACCACTATGGCCTTCATTCCTGTGATTAATCTCTTAAAAATATGTCAATACTAACGAATTTTATATATATATTTAATAACATAATTATTTCAAAGCTCACCATTCTAATAATTCTTTGGCCTTGGGAATATTTGGGTTCACTATTAGTTTGGTAGCAAATGATGTGCTAAGATAAATATTGCCTGTAGATTGTTTCACAAATTAGTTAGAGTTCATATGTAAAGTATAGAGATAAACATATATTATCAGAATCTTTTATTTACCGGAGTATTCCTTAACTACAATAGATGTTGCTAATAGGATTTTACCAACAGTTGAATTTAAAGAGTAGAAGTTAGATGATGTTAAATCTCCCACAAAGTTAGATTTAATTTTGTCAAGCTGCATTGACATAATTAAAACAATTGAAATTAGTAACACAATTTTAAAGAAAATTATAGTTTTCAATTGAATATACCTTTCATCATGTAATGTAATGTCTAATTTTGGGAGCTCTGTTTCATCATGTTTTCTTATATAAGATATCCCAGTTATATCTTTTATAATCCCAATGATATCTAGAGGATGCAATATGTGAATATAATTATATTCGTTATATATAAAAGGAATTAAAATTTGTTATGAAAAAGTATATACCTTGTAGAAATCTGACTTTATTGAGAAAAGATGGCACTGTATTTAGAGGAGCGAAATAATATTTAAAGTAAGGAATTTCAGGATAGTCTTCATTTATTTGAACAATGGTTGAATCTCTTGCTAATTACAATTGATAATCATGTGGTACAACATTATATGCTTCTTACACTGGTCTTACCCTTATATTTTTAATTGTATAACACTTGCCTTCACATAAGTTATTACCGAATTTTGGGATTTCATCATTAAATAGTGTAATGAGAATTTGGTTTCCCTAGAAAAAAAAATAAAACATGAAATCATTTAGCACTCAAATAGTAATTGTTTCACTGAAAATAAAAAATATTAGTAAGAATAGTTAGTACCTTTTCATCAATAAGTATTAGCTTATTGATCTTGCCCGATCCTCTTTTACCATGATATTCTCTGTCTTTAATTATTCTGCTAATCCTTACTTTTAAATGCCATCTATTATTAAAACAGTGAATTTCTTCCAGAGGATGGTATTTTGTAATTGACATCTTTCTTTGATTGTGATGTAGTTCCTACACACAGAAATAGTTGAAGAAAATATTTAAAGCAATATATAGTAAAAAAATGTATAAGATAAATAATTTTACAATGTGAAATATCTAAATGGAAAGATAATTACCTTTGTTATTAATTTGTAATATGCATTTTCACTTCATTTAGAACTTCCTTATATACAATATTCCTTATGTAGCCAACAGGAATATTATCACTATTTTTTAACAAGATTTTCAAACTAGATTTCTTTGTAACTCTAGATATAGCAACATATAATTGACCATGAGAAAAAACTGATTTAGGGAGGTAGAGTCCAATCTTCTGAAGTGTTTGCCCTTGGCTTTTGTTAATTGTTATAGCAAATGCAACTTTAGTTGGAACTTGCCTTCCTTTTAGAATAAATGGCTACCCTGTATCAACTGTTGACATTATGATGCGTGGAATGAGAACACATTCAACTGTATTTGTCCCAATCTTGAGTTCAAGTCGATGATTTGGCAATCCACTAACATTTAGAGTGTTCAGAAATTCTGTAGTGTATAATATTCCTTGAGTTTCATTGTTGTCTAACTCTACCATTGTATTTGCACTTAAATATGTCACACTTTTTGTTGGAATATTTTCGAGAATTGTATTGTTGATCTTGTCAACATAATTAGTCAGTGGGGTCAAGATTGCCCTATCTTTTAGATAAGATGGATCTTTATAATTCATATCAATGTTCTCATACACAAACTCTATTAGTGGAAGAATGTCATCATTGTCTGTATCAATTCGTAAATCATCTGGAATCTCAACCAAATTATCATCATCTATATCATTTATAGATATAGTGTCACAATTTCCATCACCAATTCTTAAAACCCATTTTGCAAATTGTGTGACTTCATCATTATTTGGTAAATTTTGTAGACGCATATTTTCGGTAAGGTTAAAAACCACACAATGCTTCCATATGATAGATGTCACAACCCGAGCCCAGATATCGGGGGTTAGCGAAAAGCCAAACCTGTGACACACGTACTCCCGTGCACGTGCATCCAAAATATCACAACCCAGTCCAGATGCACACACACAAGGGATCTAACACGTGCGAAACAAACGAATGCGGAAGCTGTAGATATCATAGCAAACAACAAAGAAATAGCGGAAGCCAAAACAAATGTGGAACGAAAAAGACAAAGCTAAGTACAATACTCGAAAACCAGATACAAGTCTGAGTACACGACAAAATCAAGATGTACAAATATACAGAGTGACAAAGTCCGAAGTACAAAATACACAGCTCCAAAAACCAAAACCCAAAAGCTACGGAAGATATGCATGTACGCACTCGGCAGAGGTGATCAGGCCCACTCTGCCAACCCGGAGGGTGCCTCTAGGCTCTGCCCTGCAGCCTCCTCGACCGCCGAGGAGCCGGGCAAGGGATCTGTGCCTGCAACACCACAGACTGCGTAGTGAATACAACGATCCAGCAAATATAAGTAACAGCGATTAAACACTCATAGTATCAAATGGAATAATGACAGAATATTAATTACCGAGTTTCACATTAGTATGCTAAGCAAATCGAGCATAGAAGTAAAGCATGATATGTGAATCAAAGTATAGAAATACTGAACTAAGTGGCTACTACGTTAACCATATTCTCTCCAATAGAGAGTAGAGCAGAGCAGATGAGGACACCACTGACCGGGCCAAGGGTACAAGTGGGTCTCGGTTTCCTGGGTTCCGGGGTCCCAAGACAAAGCGACACTGCAGTGATACAGAGATATAGAGGTCTAAGCCAAAGGTAACCCCGTCGGGCATCCTAGGGCTGAGGCTGAGTAGAGTCAGACTAATACCAATCAAATCAAATCCAAAAGAAGGGAGATCATCCACTTTGGACTCATCGATGGCAAAGACCGGATCTTATCCTCACGTATTAATCTCTGGGCAGAGCCACCAGGGAATACCTAATAAATCAGAGATATACAAAGCCAGAAATATATAGAGCATAACCGAAATACAGATCATAGCATAGATTAAGTCAAAGTATAGTGCAGATCGAAGAATAAAACAGATATACAGGACGAAAGCAAAATGACCTCATAATGCATAAACATAGATTAGCAGAACAGAGGGCAAAACTGTAAACAATATGCAATGCATCTTAGATTAATACGGAATCAAGGTTACTTACAAGCCAACTCTAATCTAGTTGTTCACTGTCACTAACCGTGCATGATGATGTAGTTTTAAGCTATTCGATGCACCATTGCCATCCAAGTGTTGCAAAGTAATCCTCATGTGCACCGAAGTCCCTTAAACCAACACCCATGGGGAGGTGCTTAACAGTAAATCAATGCTCACATGAATAAGTCACAGCCTAACAGACTATTCATGCGGTCCAAAGAGTCCATTGGGCAGGTTTATATGGGTGGTTAACCTGTATTTTAGCCCTATAAAGTCACACCATTATCCTAAGTTTTATTTCAGATTTTCCAGGTCTTATGGTTTAGCCATGGGTGACCTACGGCTTAGCCGTATACACTTTACGGCCTAGCCGTAACTTGCACTACGGCTTAACCGTGGTTTCCTTCAATACACAGCTAAACTAGTCATCTTCCACCTTTGATCTGATACCTTTCACGGTTGAGCTACGGTGGAGTCAACGGCTTAGCCGTAGCTTCCCCGTAAGAGTACTGAAATCAGAAAGTTTCGACTGATCAAGGTGATAATTCACGGCTGGGTCACGGCTAGCTTACGGCTCAGCCGTAGAACAATTTACAGTTCAGCCGTAGCCTAGCCGTAGAACAAAATACGAAAATTCAAGTCTCTGGAATCTGAGCCGTACAATACAGAATCGAATTCGGCTGCAAACAGAAACTAAAATTTGGTACAGAAACTTAACAAAACAAGTTCCAGAGGTTCCAAAATCACAGGATTTGGCTGTAAAACATAACAGACATGCATAGATGTATAGGATGAAATCAAAGCAGTCAAACAAAATACCCATATGTGTTATACAACCCTGTACTTATACTTGCCTCAAAGCTCTGTCAATCACTGAAGCCAAGCTCAAATCCAACTACAACCCAAGCAAAACAAATCTAAACACAAACCATGAGCATGCAGAGAGAGATGGGAGATCCAATTGGAGAAGAACAAGAAGACTTGGAGAGAACCCACTTACCTCAAGTACAAAAAGAGATGAGAGAAGAGAAAGAACCCAACCAAATGGAGAGTAAACAAAACCCAATCGCCAAAGATGCAAACTCCCAACACCACAAGACGGAAGAAGAGAATGAACAGAAGAGAAGAAAACGTGGAGACGTTACATGCAAGCATCGAAGGAAAATGAGCAAGAGGGAGACACCTGGGCTCCTAACTCTTATATAGTTTCTGGAGTTTAAGTCAAAGTCCAGTGAAGGTTGGTTATTTACGAATCAAGTCACACGAGGGTCCAACTTCTCCAATTGACTCCGAATGGGTCTGAGGCAGTTATAGAAAACAACGACCTCAACAAAATACACGTGCTGACACTAAGATGATGCAAATATGATGCACTCAAAGCAAAAGCAAAATTACGAAAAAGGGCTTAGAACTACCTATCCCAGGTCAAAGGTTACTCAACTACCTATCCAAGACCCGAAACCAAGTCCGAAAGAATTAATTAACAGAAACGCACACTAATGAGCCATTAATCCGGCTCAAAGGGGATCGGAGTGTTACAATAGATTTAGTGATTAAAGAAGCGACTATATCCTCTCTACTGCCCTTTCTAATAACTGGTAGAATTTGTCTAAAGTCTCCGCCAAATGCAACAGTTATACCGCCAAATAATTTTGTTGTCGGATGGTCAACTGTAGTTAGTATGTCACGCAGAGTCATTTCAACTGCATCAAATGCGTGCTTATACATCATTGGTGCTTCATCCCATATAATCAATGTTGCATTTCGAATGAGCTTAGCTAAATTCGATTGTTTACTAATAGTGCAACATGATAATTCATGAGGTTACAATGGAATTTTGAAACGTGAATACACAATGCGGCCGCTTGGCAATAATAAAGATGCTATTCCTGATGATGCAATAGTTAGAACAATTTGACCATCACTTCTGAGCCATGTATAATATGTAGGAGCATTTTTAAATAGTACCTTTCACCTGTATTAGGTGGTGCATAATATAATCTGCCTATGCATTTTCCACGCTTCCATTTACACCATACCTTTTCACTACTTTTCCATATCCATTCTGTAAGAAAGTTAACATATCTCAATTTCCTTGCATCTGCATCTCTTTGATTTGTTGCAAACCACTCTGTAAACATTGTTCTACTTATTCATGGTCGATTTAAAACGGACGATAAATTTTCGTTATCATTGAAAACAACAATTTGCTGATTTTCCAAATGATACTGTAACCGCTCTATTGTAGGATTTCTATGATGTAGATCGAATTCAAATATTCGCCAACATGATTCTGGTGTAGAAATATAACGACAATCAAAGTATTGTTTAATTTCATCAACCTCCTTATATCTCAATGTTCCAGATGCATCTCTAAATTGATTGCTTTCTTCAATAATGATGGTTGCTCTATCTGGTCCTTTGTGGATGTATTTGTACAAATACTTGATTACTCGTATTTGGCTACAAATCTCAACATTTATGTGTGCATTATATTTTCTACAAAAATAAGGATTATATGAAACAACTCATCTATTATCAAGGCTGACATTACCGATTTTAATAAATCTTCTATCATCTCTTCTCCTGTACGTTGGATAACCATAGTTATCAACTGATGTATGCTGATTGAATCTTTAGGATATTTTTGCTGCATTTTCCATCTTGCATACACACACATTTTGGATTTAGAAGTCCACATGGACCATGCATCATGCACTTCTTAATTGTATCATATAATTCTGCATCATAATTGATATCTGGTATTTCAGTTGATACAATATTATCTATATCTTCGGCACTTAGTATTTTGTGATTCTGATCCAACGTTATTAAAATATGTGCATGTGGAAGACCCCTTTTTTTGACATTCTATCGCATATATATCTGTCAAACAGATAAAATCTGATAAGTATCATATATTGTAAATGTTATTCACAGTTAATGTAACATAGTATAATTAATTAGTTTTACCTGCAATAACTTTGCTAAAAATTTATCCTGCTTTTAATTCTTCCACCAATCTATTGAGGTTTATATGAAATACTCTAGCAATAATATCAAGGTGATTTTCAACTTTTTGGCCTGGAATAAAGTCTAAAAAATGTTGAACCTCTATCCATCTTGGGTTACATGTAAATGTTAATAATATATTTGGGCAACTTGGCCATCAACAAATACCCATTGCATGTTGATATTTCTGAATCATGTAACGTGGACCACTTGTAAATAAAGAAGGTAATATATAATGTTAACCAATAGCAGATGCTGTAGTGTCACTTTGAATAACTGCATCTTCAATACCTTGATAAAAATCACATTTAAATGTACTTTGGTTGGCTCTTATATAAGCAGCCCTACTTTGTTCAATACATGTAAATGCATCAACAATGAATTGATGAAATAGTCTCCCAGATAATAAAATTGTTTTTCCTTCATCATGCCTTTACCGTAATCTATGACAATAATATTTTCTCATAGAGACTTTAGATTTTGATGTTGATGAAAAAAGTGGAATATGATATATTTGTATGCCAACCATCTTCTCCATAAGGAAATAAGAGAGGGTACTATAGTGCCATATAACTTGGATGAAGCTCACTTATTCTTTGAAGCAACCCTTATGCCCTTTTCAAAATTATATCTCTATTTGAATGACTTGTAGATCCTCGTCATGAATTAATACAGCTATCTCATTCACCGATGGACGATTGTACTGCCTTGAATCTTTAGATCTATTAGAAAGTATTCTCATCGATATATCTTGCGGAAGTTCTCCTTGAAATCTATCTTTTATTGATCGGAATTTCTGCACATATGGATTCACTTAATCTAGAATTGTTTTCAATTCATCAATAATGGTCTCATCCAAAGTTATTCTTTGTGTGCTCTCTTTTGATGCCATACTTCTATTTCTAATCTCGTGATCGGTGTCATATATATAGAGTTGTGCGAACTTTGGCTGCTGACCATCTATTGCTAAAAGTGACCCAATTTTATAATGGGTTTGACCATAAATACGAAAAGTGAAAGAACCACTTCCACTTAGTACATTGTGATCTATGTTTGCTCCCAATGAAGTGAATAAAAATGCATTATTGTATGCTCTAATTGATTTCTTGAATTTAGAAGAACATGTACTGCTGAAATCTTCCAATAATGACTTTAAATATGGTGGAGGTTGTTGCAACATTGGTAGCACTATTTTTCCATCTCGGCAGCATTTGTTAAATTTGTACAGTGGATTATTTGCCCTTATTTTAGAATCCTCTTGACTCCACATTATTGCTCCACATCTTTGACATAGTTCACTTGGAGGACCAAAGTCTCTTCTACTGTTCATCAATCATAAATGAGAGGAATAATAAAAATAATTACTTTAATAATAGAACTGAATTAGTAGAATAGAATGGATCAATATTTTTTTTATGTAGATAACGTACTTTTTTGACATCTCAAAGTGCGTAAATAACGTAACTTCATCATTCTTTGACTTCGAGCAAGTTTACAAATATCACATTGACTATTACAGGAGGAAGGATTTTGCTGACTTTCACGTCGTGGCTCATGATCGTGATTTTAGCGGAATTGCAAACACAGCAAGCAATATATTAGTTTTAATCTATCAAAGTTATATGACTAATATTTTAGGAATAAATATACTTTATATTATACCTGTTGGTAGTTGTGTATTGCTCATAGTTGATGACAAAGATTCAGCAGTTAGATTTGTATTTGAATATTCAACACATGATATTGAATATTGTTTATATTTTTGTTTCAATCGACGTAAATATCTCAATTTCATCATTCGGTGTAGCCTTGCAATTTTACATAAGTCGGTTTGCATTTTTTGTGCCATATTCACTTGAAGCAACTGAAATGATTAAACCTGTAAGCAAACAAATAGAAAAGACGAAGGCATTAATTCTTGCAAATAGTAATAATACATTATTATTTTTTACAAAATTGTTTTAAAAAAATAACCTATATAATTAATAATATAATCTATGTCAAACAAATTTCAAGATAAACCAAAAAAAAAACCATTATTTCATAGAGGAGTTTGAACAACTATTTTGAAATTAGATTAAGATTTAAAAAAAATTAGAAAACAACCAAAAGATATAAGAAATTCATTGATATTTAAACACTTATACAAGGGATATATTTCAATTACCATGCTCAACCCGAGCGTTATAAAATCAATTATATAACAAATATTTTATCATCGCAGTTCACATCATCTCTTGAACTTCGCCAATATGTACCAAAGAAGAAGATGGAATAGATGGAGGAGGACCCACTTTAGATAGCTGGAGGGGAGAGATGTGATGGATGTCGAGAGAGGCGTGGGTCCATGGAGGTAGATGGTGGTGAGGAGCATGGAAGAATGCTTTTGTCTAGTGTTGTGCTCTGTACATGTAGTATGGTCGTCTCTGGTTCTGTACATCTGCAATCGCAGGAGTGGAGGTATGGTGTGGAATCTAGAATATGGAGAGGAGTTCGTGGTACAAGAATAATCCAAAAAATTAAAATAATGGTGGGATGGAACTGCATACGTGTGGAGTGGTCATCATCCATATCCAACGTCCAACCACCTTTTTTGAACTTATCTCTTGAATTAAACGGAGTTCCAAATATGCGCCCCTCTGTTTTTCAATTTTCTTATAAACTTGTGAAGGCTCTTTAATCATATGAACATGACAGTGGGAGCCATACATCTGATGATTCTTGACTGATAGGTACCAGTATCACAACTGTAACTTCAAAATACCAAACAACAGCCACAACATCAATCTAGTAAGCTAAAATTGCGATATAATTTCCATTTTATGAAAATGGAATCACTATTTTATTATAGTAGGGATATTGTTTTCAGTAGACTTGCCTGTCTATTTGCTAAGCATGATTCAGCTATTCAAAATGGACAAAATTCTTATGAGCTAGACACCACCTAAAGTGATGTGTATTATTAAAAGAATGTGAAATACTTGAAGCTTACATTATTCTAAACCATCTAAAGAAGGCTCCAAAGAACCATCGTCCATGAAAACCTCATTAGAATTTCCAATAAATATTACGTAAAATGAGAGAAAGGTCTAGGATTTGTAGTTTGGGAGAGGTCTCAGAGTCCTCTGACAGGTGCCTAACCACTCCACATCCCCACCTCCTCAGTGGACGACAGATAATCCCTCCACGTCGCCACCGACCTTCCGATCATGTGGCCCTCCTAATAGCCCTGTCCTTTCCCACCTCACCCATGGTTAAAATCTAAGTCCAATCTCTGTTTCTTTATGTTCTGTGTGTGACTACTGCAAAACGACATCGGCTACAACATCTAAACCATTTGAGGATTTGAGGAAGGGGGGAAACTTTTACCTAATTTGGTGAGCTTGATATCTGGCCAACAACAACATCAGCAAGAAGAAGCAGAAGAAGAAGAAAACACAGATAATCCACAACAACAACAGCAGCAATAAATCCACAGAGAATCCACAGATCATAGAAACATAAATCATTGAAGCAGATAACAGGAAGAAAACAAGAAGAAGAAGCAGAAGAAAAGGCAGAGCAGAAGAAAAGTTTCATGCGCGGGGGAAACGTTTACCTGAATTCGTCCTCTAACAACAACAGCAGTAATAAATCCACACAGAATCCACAGATCGCAGAAACATAAATCCTTGAAGCAGACAGCAGCAAGAAAGCAAGAAGAAGAAGCAGAAGAAAAGGCAGAGCAGAAGAAAAATTTCGTGCGCGGGCCGGATCGGCCGATTTTGTGCAGTATGCTCGGATTGCCCTCTAACAACAACGGCAGCAATAAGAAAAAGCAGAAGAAAAGATTTGATAGAAGATTTAGTCCGAAAAATTTGGCATGAAGATTCAGTCTAAAAAAATTGGCATCAATTTGGCGTCATGATAGATTCGTCGATAGAAGATTGATTTGAAATTGGGATTCGTAGATAGATTGATTTGAAATTGGTTTCAATGGGAGAAATTTACATGCCTACGTGGCTCTCTAAGAAAAAAGAAAAAAGGACAGTGCAGATGTGGCATCCTTCAGAGAGCTCGGTTTTTAGAGCTTTAATATATATAAAGCTCATACCTAGCCAATTCTGATGAGAGCTCTAAGTGTTGTCCCGGATTTGACCTGCCTCAAAATAGGCTGGGTCAAACTTAAGCATCCAACAACAAGCACTAAGAGTTTTTTGTGGATGGTTTTTTTCTAAAAAGTGGATAGCATTTTTTAAAAAATTCATTTTTAATATGTTTAGTACAACAAAATCTTTAGGAATCACTTTTTCGCAATGTTAGACTTTTTCTTTATAGGGAAAGGAAGGGGGGGTGGGGGTGGCGGCATTGGACTCCCTTTTTGGCAGAAAGATTTACTTTCTTTTCATTTTACGGTAGGTTGCAACTCCATATCCAGCCCCTCTTTCTTTTTCTACTACAATGCTCTTCCTCTTTCTTCTTAATTTCACACTCTCTGCTCTTCTTTATATTCTCTACCCACCCTTCCACCACTTATTTGTATGGTTTTCATCAAATATTTCTCAACTGTACCAAATAATATTATCTCCAATTTACAAAGGAAAAATGTTTTGCAGCATAAACCCTATTTCTGCAAAAGTCTTTTTTTATGAAATTCATTTTGATAAACTTTACTGATATGGCAATTTCTTCATTCTACTAAAGGGGTGTGTACACAAACATACGCTATAAGAACTTCAAAATTTCAGTCACCTAAGGAAAGTCTAAAATGACCTTTAGAATTCCTGAAATTCACTCTCTTTTTTCAGTAATGTGGAACCATAGAGCAGGGCCGGCCCTTGGAAATTACAACAGCTCAATAATAAAAATTACCATGCCTCAATATTACCCTCCATCCATAAGATAAATAGATTATATCAGATTAGTTAAGATTTAAATCTAGTGGGAGGATTAGTGGAAGAAGAGACAATGATGAAATCACATTAGAGTAAAACTTGATCATATCCTATTATAGCAAGTGGGTAGGTGAAGGCCATAATAGTGGGACCCACCCCTTAAATTAAAACTTGAAGATATAGTGGTGGAGGAGATGGGATTCTACCTGAATGATCAGGATTTTCTTTATGTCGGACACAGGGTGGTGTTTCGTTAAAGTGTCACACGGTTTGTGCAATTGGTCTGTCAGAGGATCCAACTGCTAACTACTTAACTCATGGTTTTCCATGAAGTATAGAAAGTCATATGCCCTGCGATAGGAAGTGGGGCCTACAATCTTAAGAAAAAGAATCGGGATCTTCTTAGGGGAAACCCATGGTGACTGTGGATAGACCCTGATTCACCAGTAGGCAACTTGCTATGTATATGAGCAGTGCATGTCAAGCGGCCTACTGGTGGCATAGATCCTCTCGGATCAATGTGAGGGATTTCTACGTATAATCTCAATTCTTTCATAAGGGGAGTAACTCACACTTGCTCGTGTGATCTCACGTGGGCCCCATATTATAGAGTATAAAAAAAAACACTGTCACAAGCAATTTCTGAGGTAACCCAGTTAATGAGCTGTAATAATGGGATGCATGTGGAAGAACTCAATTGCCAGATCTCCTTGTTCACAACCAATCTCCATTTAAAAATTTTCAACATAGAGACAAAACTATAGGAAACAAGGTGCATGCTTCCTCACTGCTGACTCTTGCCAGCATATTTTTATAGCACAAAACTCCAGCCCATTAGTTTTATGTTCGGACAAAAAATATATATATATATATATATCCTTAAAACCTTCCGTACATTTTTCAAATGCAATCTTTGGGCATCTAAAGAATAATATATCATCAAGCAAGACACATTTTCCATTCTTCTGATTCACCATGACATTGTTGTTTTCATAGTCTTCTCTTCTTCCAATGTGCAAAAACTACTCAAATAATCTAAATTAACAGTTTGTGGACCTACCCATATAAAGACTTGTGCAGCTTTAATGGCCGGTGCATCTCTCTCTCTCTCTCATGAAAAAAATCTAAGTTCACAATGCACAGAGAACTGATGTCCCGTGGAAAAGTGTCAAGTTTACAATGTCCAGAGAACAGATGCCAAATAACCAAACTACAATCCCGAATCTGATATGGGTTCTAGTTTACATGAACTGCACTGCACATGCCGAAGTTTAGATGACCCAAATCCAGACCGAAACCTAAATAAGGGCCCAGTCGAATTTCACCTAATCTATACGGTCATAGTATTGGGTATAAAATACATGGACTCAAATCTGAATACAAAGTAAGACTATTCCATCTACTGAGCCCATAACAGATTTTTTTTTTTTGTTTTTTTTGTTTTATGCATCTGAGTATTAATACATAAGATGCAATGCTTGTGCATACTATTTTTTTTTTCCATTAGGTTGGCCTACTAGCCAAGAGTGATGTTATTAATCCAAAGACTCATGAATGTGCCACTACTAGAGCACGAGTGTGTTGGTTATGAGCACGCACTTCATGTATTTCAGTATACTGTAAATGTATATTACCGAATGAATTATGACATGTATTGTCCTAAGATTTAGCTATGTATGCATTTATAACCTACCATGTTTGTTAAATGTAAATGAATTTTACTTCTACATTTGAATGGCAATAATTATAGTGGGAGTTTTTTTTTTTTTAATTTGTATGCTAGCCTTAGAGGGGCTATGACCCCTAGCCCTCTAGTGAGGGAGCTCGCAGATGAGGGGAGAAGACCTTATCTCCATTTTTTTTTATCTTTGCCTTCTTTATGTTACCAAAAAATATATTCATTGCAATGGCTTATATGTATCTTCTTTTTTTTTTTCTGTTGGAGTCTATTAATATAAATTTACATGCATCGACTGATTTAAGTCTTGCATTGACCATTCAATCATCACATAATAAATGCATGAAAGAACTCCTGTATTGTGCGGCCTTTTTTTTGATAAATAGTATATTTATTTATTTTAAAGGTTTTTTTTGTCAATAATATTTCAAAGAAAACATTAATATGAACTTTTTTTTTTGTATTTTTTCGCCTGGGCTTAGCATAGTCTTACATATCAAAATAGCAAATTATACTCTTCTGTTTTGTTTTTTTCTATTTTTTATATGAAGAAGGGTATCTCTCACCAGTCCAGCTTTTAGATCTTTCGCTTCTGACTAGAGATTATCCGATTCTAATGAGCAAGGACTATTCCCTAGAGGATATATACATGGTCACATACATAATACCGTCATAACGCAAAGAGTGGGAGTTGAATTTGAGATCTTAGGGAGCAAGCCTAAGGCTCAAACCAACTCAGTCACTGTCACAATGGCAATAGCAAATTTATACTTTGGTTTGACAATTCCAACTTGATTTATAGATTGGTTGGACTTGGGTTGGGCCCATACCCTTTGGAAGGTCAACCGAGCCTGAGGCCAAAACATTATCAACCCTACAAGTTATTAGGTGGCGGGCTCCAATCAGGAAACTCGTCACCTAAACAGAGTTAGGAACAGGGACAGCGCAAGCAGATGAGAACCACCTTCAATTCAGCTGGTCTGAGTACTTCTACCATTAAAATCTTAAAACCATCAATGCAGAGAAATCTACAGCACAGTCCATATTGCTTTGGGCCTGGACTCATAAGGCTTCCTAGAATATGGCTCCTCCTAGAATCACCTACACATGCCGAAATGGCAACCATGTGAGAAATGCGGGTCCTTAATAAGTGTCCACCCTTCCATGAATGGACAAACGGTAATGTCATGAAAACCAACTCCAATCATGCATGGTTGAATGCTTTTGATCTCACAAGCACTTGTCGCAATGCGTTGGCTAGGTCATTTTGAGTTTTTGAGCTGGATGACCCAGCTCAGAACTAACCCAACGTGACCCAACTCACACATGCATGTGGTTAAGGTTGGATGACCCATTCAATGATAACTCATAATCGTCAAACAACCCTTTCATATTTCTTTGATATTTCCTGGTTCTTGAGATACTAGTCACGATAAATATGCAAGTGGTAAAGAAGAGCTGTAGAAAGTATAGCCATTTACCAGGCACATACATATAGTTGGAACAAGGCTTTGATAATAATGATGATGATGATATAGAGATGGGTCCATCAAATGAGTGCTTCAACAAATCATACCTTTGCCAATTGCCTCAACTCTGGTTTCTTTGGAAGCCCAAGCCATCTAAGGCAGACCCAGTGACCAGAAAATTCACTTGAGTTCAGGCTATCCCAGTTTCCTGTCACTTCCATAGCATCAGATTTATAATGCTTACTGATTTGTCCATGATTTCTTCCAAGCAGCTTGGTATACATTAGCAAAGAATGATATAGTGCTCAAAGCCAACAATAAAACTACTTTGGACATAGAAACCACGACCAATGACAGTGGTTGGAAGCTGGCAATGCGGAGTTAGCTGCCCATGAAAATAATAGGTAGCAAGCCGGTGTGCCCAAAAATAGCCAAGTCTTCCATCCACAAGACGTCTTTGGAAGATAGCCACAATTATCCATCCATGATATTTCTATTCCTTTTGCAAGAGGAAGGTCTTCCATTTCATACTCAATAAATTTCGATGCACACAGCCTTCAAATTCCTGCAAGAAGTACAAGATCAAGAGGTAATTGAACATGAGAATTGGATAACAGCAATACAAAGTAGTACAATTTGATGTCAACTCTTGGATAATTCAACATAAAGAATTCTATGAAACCTCCATGCTAGAAAAGCTTTCATTTGCTGCTTCTGGAGTTCCCTTCACCACTTCTTCAATCTTGTTTTAGGTAATCCATTCCATCAAGGAGTATTTTTCATCCAGGGTCTGCTTATAGGTTTCCTGCGTCCTTCACACATACACCCATCGCTAATTTACCTATGCTTGTCCCTGCAATGTAGCCACCGGACCAAGCATTCTGCAAAATATAAGCAGATTGGAACTCAAATCTCAAAAACATCATATCCATGCTCATAGCACTCAAGCTACAAAAGGATTGCCCAAATTCATACCAAACCACTACCTAGCTAATGAAATTACATATTATTGAGCACATTTTCACTTAAGCATCTGCCTAATTCCGGCTAACTCATGAAAATTTATAAGGAAAGGGCTTGATGAAAGGGTATTGAAGGGGTAAAAGTGAAGCGTCAAGGGTGGGGATCTAAGAGGCCATCAATTTTAACAATCTAATTTTATCAGGTGAAGTGTGGGCAATCATTTTCCATCAAAGTGCATTTGTTTTGACGGTAAATTCTAGTTCTCCACCTTTGAAAGGTCACTCTTGGCTCCATGGTGACATAGTATAGGGAAGGAAGAACAACCAACGGGGCTTCTCTCCAAGCAATAAGGCTTCAGGATAAAATGTCTAGGTTTCACATCAAAGGCAAAAACTATTCACCACTCATGATGAGAAGAAAATTGAAATTCTTACTCAATCTCAATGTGTCCCATGTGAAGGGATTACACCTTTATATATAGTTACTCTACTCTGTAACTTGGAAAACAATAAAAGACTTCTAATTCAATTCTAACTCTTAATGATTCTTGAAAATAATCCTAATTAAAATAAACTTAAAATCAAATAAGATAAAACTTTCTAATTATTCTCAAACTTATTCCTAAAATTCAGCTACTATTGAAATAGAAACTATTGGACAATCTAGAGATCTTCTTTTATGGGCTTAGGCCCAGTGGGCTAGTCTATCATGGATTTGGCCTGCACCAGTTCCTTCCCTCTTAGAAGGAACTTGTCATCGAGTTCGGTAAATCTCCTCCTGGGTCAAAAACCAAGTACACAACTTTTTGATAATCTTGATCTTCTTGCTCTTGGCATGTTTTGGAAATAGGCTTCGATCTTTTCCTCTACTTAGAAGTAGATTGGAGGTATTGCTTCTTTTGATGATTGCATGTAGCTTGAAGGCATGAGCAGACCATTAGATGTTTCAATTGTAAACTTTGTACCAATAGATCATAATCTTTTAATGACATTAATTGATCTCCGAAGATGAAATCAATGTGGGGAACTTCGACAGATAATCTTCTTGTGAAAGCACTAAAACAATGATTTGTTTTCCAATGATTTAATTGGCTTTTCAAGAATTGTTATTGCAACCATTTCCATTGAATGATCAACATTGATGTTGACATGATCGGATTCTTCAATGTCCTCCTTTGCTTTGTCTTCATTTGCTCTTGATTCTTTATATCAACATTTTCCATAGAAAGATATTCAATTTCTTCCTCTTTAAGTTTAGTTGAATCATGACCCATTTTTAAAGATCTGCAACTTATTTTACTTGAATTTGTCATGAGATCATTCTTACCTTGAATGTGCTTCTAAACATCACCCTTGGATTTAGTTGCTTCTTGTTGTTCGCTCATTGGTTCTTCAATTCAAGGTGATGGTGTAGACGAGGATGTTGCCGGTTGCAATGGAATGAAGGAAACACGCTGTCATTTCCACGAGAAGGAATATATGTTTTTTTCTTGGTCATATTGCACTTTCCGATCAAGAAGCCATGGTTATCCCAAAAGAATATGAGTGACATATTGATATTCATAGGGATTACATCACACCAAATTTTACACTCATAACTACCAATCTCAAAAGATACCAAACATCTGTAAGTCACGGAAATGACGGAACCATTAGACCATGTGACTTTATAGGGGTTAGGCAGTGTCTCAGTTGGCTAATGAAGCTTGTCAATACCTTCTTGTGCAACAAGATTCATTGCACTATTATTGTCAATAACCAAATTCACTAACTTGTATTCACATTTTGCTAGCATCTGGAATATCATAGATTGCTTCCACCTGTCTTCATTCTTTTCATCTATTGTGAGAACTTCTTTATTTGAAATCTCTACTTTGAAAATTTGATGGTCTCCCAATGGGCTTCAAATTGGCTTTCATATTTGATGGTGGTCACATGTGTGGCTCTCCCACTGGTTTACCAATTAACGCAGTTTGGGGAAGGAAAAATAGCAAACGGGCTACTCTTTAAGCCAAAAGGCTTAAGGATAAGATGTTTAGGTCTCACACCAAAGACAAACACCATTCAGCACTCACGATAGAGAAGAAAATTGGAATTCTTATTCAATTTCAATGTGTCCCATGAGAAGGGATTACAGCTCTATATATAGTTAATCTACTCTCTAACTTGGAAACAATAAAAGACTTCTAATTCAATTCTAACTCTAATCTATTCTTGGAAATAATCCTAATTAAAATAAACTCTAAATCAAATAAGATAAAACTTTCTAATTATTTATTCTCAAACTTATTCCTAAAATTCAGCTATTATTAAAATAGAAACTACTGGATGATCTGTAGATCTTCTTTTATGGGCTTGGGCCCAATGGGCCTATCATGGGTCTGGCCTGCATCACTTGGATATAAGGCAATTTCTGATGAAACCAAAATTGTTGAGTAGGAAATAGGCAAACATGCCCTTCTTTTTTGTGCACTTGGATTTTTTTTCTTTCACTTAAAAAAAATTGAGTATTGAATTCTTGAAATTATTTTCATAGAACAGCTTAGTTTTCTCAAGTATGAAAGTACATCGAACTAAGAAGATAGTGCCATTCAAATAATGGGAATCAGGCCTTGGGCCAAAATTGGTCGAATGGTTACAGGATGCAAAGGCAAAAAAGTCAAATAAATAATACCTGAAAGTTGAACCCACCAGTTACTCCATCAATATTTAGTATCTGCACACAATTCAGCACTCAACTTTACGTATAGGCCTAGAATGGTAGAACTTAAAATAGCTCCAACCAAGAAGATTGAATGCTGCATAATTAATACCTCTCCTGCAAAGAACAAGCAGGACTGTATCTTGCTTTCCATGGTGTTGAGTGAGATCTTTATGAAAAAAAAGAAGGATATTAGAAATATTAAAGTTACAGACCTAGCAGAAATGAAGCCAAAAAATTATTCCAATAGATTAAGATGGTGAAAGCAGAAACCTCTGATAGAGGGACACCTCCAGCAGTGACAAATTCATCCTTAAATTGGCCCTTCATTAGAGAAAATAAAAAATGAAATGTTTTTATCCATTGTTCTGAAATTGTGCAGGAAAAGAAGAACACAAGTCTAAGCTATACCTTGCCAGCTACTGTAAACGAGCATTGCTTTAGTAGCAATGCAATGGAATTTAAGGAGTTGTTTGATATGGAAGCCCACACAGTATTTCCATCTATATCCTGGCAGATGATTCACAAAATGAATAACATCGTCCAACAAAAGTATAACCTTCACCGAGATCTTAAAGCATTTGAATTGTATTTTAGTATAACCTCATGTTGCAACAGATATTTCCAAAATCTTTTCACTAAGCCAAACTGTGGGGGGAATGAACTGAGTACCTTCTGTTTCTGTAGATAGAAAGAAAGAAGGAAAGAAAGACAAAAAAAGTATGCAGCTGTTAGCAGAGGCCATGATGATTGGTAGAAAAGACAGTCTGGATCGCCATACCCCATTATTAGCAGTTCCTCAAACTATACATTCCACAGCAAAATAGGAAAAATTCAACATAAACTTGGAAGGATGGTTAAAAATTTAAACAGGTCTATCAGGTTTGAAAGCCATAGATCTCTGATAGGTCATGCCTGTTATCCGGTGGCAATATGAAAGACATTAGAAAACCACGTTAAAAATGACAATCTATTCTGATTTTTCATAAATCATGGGCCAAAACTATGTGACTGAATGATGCTATGTACAAATACAAATGTTGGTAGTGCTTTTTAAGAAGCCAGAAATAATGACACCATTAAGCATCTTGTTAACAAGAAATCAGAAAGGACAAAAATTCAATGCAATACAAAAATTCAATTCATTAAATTGGATCTGTTGTGGCTTTCATTCATGGTAAATGAAAGTTAACATCTTTGTTTCATTTCCTCAGTTTCCAAGTTGGCAGATCAAGTAGTGAATTGATGTCTGGAGGAAATTGTTTCATTAGTTCCACCCTCATTACCTAGCTCTGTATAATTTAAAAAACCATTCACTGGTGGCCTAGAAAAAGCTATTAGATCACTTTAGATCATCCTTAATGGCTCCATTGTGCCTGAGTTCCAACTGTTGCGAGCAAAGCTATTAAGTATCATCAACATTTAACTTGAGGACTCTAGGTAGCAAAGGAGATTAACCGAAAGTTCAGAATGGGAACTTAGGGTTGTCCTGGTGGTATAGGCACCCACTCCCATAGCTCCCACCAGGTATCAAAACCTGGTGGGAGCCTTTCCTTTCTACTTCCTGGACACTAAGCCAATCAGCAAAAAAAAAAAAAAAAAACAGAATTGGTCCATATCTCTTAACTGTCAATGGAAGGTGACCAATCTCTCAAAACTGGAGAAAGAAAAGCCCTAGCACTCTTTCTCCCTTGAGCCTGATTTGAACATAGCAATCTTATTTTTATCCATGATGATACTGTGTCGCAGCCATTTCCCTTCAAAATCCTTTGATTACTCAACCTCCCATTTTTCCTAGGTAGGAGATTGCAAGAGGAAGCAATTTTCCACTAGTTTGCCCTTTCTCTTGAATGTTCCTAAATCCTTGTACAGCCAATACCTTAAGTGGGCCAATGACCAAATGGCTTTGACAGACTGGATATTGCGCTATTGGGTCAAATGACCCATGATTCTTTTTAAATTTATCAAAAGATGGTTGAAACAGCGGGCTAGAATAATCCCTGAGATTAAGGTTTTGTTTGGTTGCATTGGTTAAAGTGCTTTTAAGGCTTTTGAATTTTCAAAAGCCCCAAAACCCTAAAAGTATGTTTGGTTATCATGTTTTTAAAAGGGCTTTCAGAAAAAGCAGAAGCCAAAACTTACTTTTCCAGACGTTGGACATCAAGAGACTTTGCATTCAGAAGCCTTTACGGGCTTTGCGGGTAGCAAGTTGACTTCTGATGGAATGGTGATATCAATCATCATAATCAATCATCTTAAGTCGACCACGGGATCTCGTGTCATTCTGGGCAACTCTCTTTTATCCTCAAAAAGAAAAAAAAAAATAGTCTGTTATCTCTCGCTCATCCGTAGAAGCTGAGTACCGTGCTCTCACTTACAAATCTGGAATACTTTGGATCCACTGACTTCTTTTCGACATGGGCATCCACCTCCTCCATATGGTGATGACAAAAGTGCTATCTATATTACCCATAGTAATGTTTTTCATGAACGGACTAAGCATATTGAGATTGATTATCACTTCGTTCACAAACATGTTAGTTGCATCTCTACTCTCTAGGTGGTCTTTGACCTTTATGTGAGGCAGCATAAATTGATGCATGCTCAGTATTACTGATAAATACAGATTGTGAATCACCCACTCTCTTCTTTTGTAAGGTGCTCCAAGTTTGTTCGTTGGCAAGCAATTCAGACAGAGAAGCATCTACTGAGGGCAACAGGAAATGCTGGAGCAATCCCTGAACATGCTCGTACTTGTGCCTAAGGGCCATGAGAAACTGCATGAGATAGGTTTTTTGTCTGTATTTATTACACAGTGTAGCACCACTGTGCAAAGAAATTGCGGTTCCATGAGTGCATGTTGGTCCAACAATTCAGTCATCCATATTCCGTAAGTTAAAGTCATGGACACTGTCATTTTTTTGTTCTCGCATTCCAATTGATATCTCTTGGCTGAGTTGCTTTGAGTGTTTAATCAGGACAGATATTCCCAGGTTTCTTTGGGTTGCTTGAAGTTGGCCAATCATTTGCCTGTTGTGGGATTGACACTATTTGCCATCCAAGAGTATATATTTCCAGTATTTGGGTATACTTTTCAAATTTAGGGTTAGTTTCATCTGTGGCCTCTGCCTTTCCTTTGATACACTTCCAGAGTTTTAATCCTTCTAAATGATTCTGCATTGGAAGGGACCAATAGGCATAATTGGTGCCAACTAATTGAGCTGTGAGTCTGTGAGACTTTTAATGGCATTCCACCTGTGATTGTGGTCAAGAAGAATAACTGATTGGACTATTTCTAAGAAAGGTTGGACAACCTGCCCTTTCAGCAGTAGAATGGCCAAATCACCAAGATGTGGGTTCAGATTTGCAAATCAGATTTTCTTGGCCTCTAGATAACAAAATTATAACTCTCTGCAAATCAGAGTTCAATGTGGCCAGATTGGCAAATTGATGGCTTAGAGCCTTAGACGAAATCAGGTGACCAGAAATTTACTAGAGGGAGATAGAGATAAATACCTGTTTATAGTTTCAAGAGTTCTCGAAAAGATAAGCAGAATTCCCAGAAAAACTAGGTCAGTGATTTTGGTCACTCTAGTCAACTGTGTTAAGTTTGATCAGGGCCGATTGGCAATATCTTCAAGTCAACTGAGTCAATTGGGTTGTTCTGAAATTTTGAGGCTTAAATTGGGCTTCTGGAGGTGTTAAGACTGAAAATGAGTCACCTAATTTTCTGTCCAGGAGTGGTAGTTGTGGAAGAAGTGGCCCACCAATGATCAAGATCCAGATTTCCAATAAATAAAGTGTTGACTGAGTTGTCTAAGTATTGCAAACTTTGCTGAGTGGCAATCAAGGACTGATTTGTGCATATAAGTCAAATTAGGACCAGATTAATCCTTGAATTCAGACCACTTGATAGACAGGTCACAGGTGCCAGTTCGAATCAATCAGAACAGGAACCCTATCTCTTGTCAGTCGATTAGAGACAATCAAAGCTTCCTAGGAGAAGATACTAGACACTATAAATGAACCAAATCACCAGAAATGAGGAAGACAGATTCAGATTAGATCAATCAGAGAGCCAAGCTCTGGTACCAAGTAAATTTTAGAGAAGAGATGGAAAAGTTTGTGAAAGCTTCAGTTTCCCTTTGATGCCTTTACTGTCTCTTATATAATCTTCTACAGAAACTTACAGAGTTATAGAGTTAGGCTACATGTGTTGCAAGTGTTTGCCCTCTAGCTAATGGGATAACATGTGGCATATTATTACAGAACAAGACAAGGGCGGTTACGACAATACATGGGTTCGCTATAGTGCATGGGTCAGCCCATGAATTTCGTAGGTTTAGTGTCCTAGCCGAAGGCCTATTCAATCTATTATCTTTTCACGTGACGTACCCATGTCAGAACGTATAGGACACAATGGTGTGTTGAATTCTTCAAGTGCTAATTTCAACAGTGTTTCAGAACTCATAAATGCTATTCTGGTTACTCTTCATTTTGAGTGTCTTAGTACCATATTGAGCTGATCATTACTTGATTATCTAGAGTAAGATTGCATATTATTATTATTGGATTTTTTTAATAATGTTATTTAATAAAATTAAATTAAACTTATTTATATAATATACCAAATCCACGAATCATATGTTTTGAGATCTGCCAAATTGGTTACTTCATATCGATATCAGATTCTGCCAAATGTACCCGTATTCATGCAGGATGCACTTTTGCGGGCTTAAAATATTTTTAGATGCTTTGAAGGGGAAACTGGGTGTGGGAATTACTAGTGAAGTTTTTTAATAGACAAACTTAAAAGAAAGATGCCGTGGGCAAGGCATTGATGTGTTTGTGCTGCTCATCAATCCAATAGATCTCTCCTAAGAGAGATTTGATACCAGTCTATTTCCCACTAATTCTACATTCATGTTTTGTGTCTTGTATTAGGGGCAAACAACAAAACATCAACATAATAGGCACAAATTATAAAGGAAACTTCTGACCTGAATACATGACCATGAATACACAAACTACACAATAGCATACACATGATTGCAATTACATGCATGGATACATAGATATATGTAGAAATAAAAGAAGATATGAATTTTAACTTTTCATTGGTAAAGACAACAGAGTTAAGAATAGATGAAAACCCCAAGCTGATCCTTGTGTTTAATTAGAATGAACTTCACTTCTTCCATTGAAAGATCAGGAACAAAATCCACAAGAAGCATTCCTGCAGCAGGGAGATGAAAAACAAAAACGACAACAAAAAATGATCATGATGACATGGAAATAGAATACCGCAAGATACATTTTGTGTGTATAGAGAGAGAGAGAGAGAGAGAGAGATGATGTTAGTCTTATTTTGACTAACAGTAGCATCCAGCACAGGTGGATGACCCTTTGACTCTGTATCCTTGCAACACTGTGGTTGTCGGTTCATATTCAGGCAACTGCATGTTTCATTATATATAGCTTTTTGTAGGATCCAGGTCCACTGGATCCACCAAGCAGGCCTAGGTCCAAGCACACATTCAGTAAATAAGGTTTGTGTGCAGGTCCACTATGGAACGCAACCAAATTTGCCCCAAGAGGTCATCAATCAAACAAGAAAATGGACAGTTAAAAAAGTTTAGGAATTAAACAAAATAAAAAATAAAAAACCCAAACATTAAATTATTACATTGAGAAGGAAAACATATATTACTCTTATCATCACTAGCAATCACTTCTTTGTCAACAGAAAGTTACTCTACATAATGATGAAATATATTTCTTGATTACCTCAAACAGAAATACAAGAATGACCATTGTCATTTTCAAGCTTAGACACTGGTGATTATGAAATGCATATAGTAAAATACTGGAGATCACCATACCTGTGTAATCTGATCCAAACAGTTCACGGGCTCCCCAAGCAGATAATCGTAGAATCACTGGCCCACTAAGTCCCCAATGGGTCACCAACATAGGCCCTACCTGCAGGCTCAAAAACAGTTCTTAAACAAGAATTCTTCCAACTTCCAAGGCTTCCCACATTAATATTGACAAGAAATACATGCCTGCACAAATTGAGGTATATTCCGCTGCACATTTTGTAATTTCAACTTTGCTTTAACTTTTGGGAATGTAACCCTAACAGGAAACGATTACAAATATGAGCTTTCACTAGTACCAACCAATAATTGAAAAGAACGACAGGAAAAAAAGAAAAAAAGAAAAAGAAAAAGATGATGACAACTGCGTCCAAACTTGGTTAGAGATTCAAACCAAACCCCCCTCCCTTCTTCCCCACAAACTCCAAAAATAATATATTAAATACTAATATAATGAAATGACTAGAGAGAAGATATTAGGTCTTATGATCGTTTACCACATAAACATCAAAAACAGTCATCAAGTGGCAATTTCATTTGTTTTCCCCTCCTAAGGGCATGTTTGGATGGGGTTGAAGTGAAGTGGAGTGAGGTAAAGCCTCCATTTCACAGACATGATTTGATGTGTGCTTGTGTGGGTCAAATCAAAAGTATAAAAATTCAAAATTTCTCCGCTTTTTTCCAAAAAAAAGTCAAAAAGCAACCATTAACTGACAAAAAATCATCTACTTTTTACACAAAAAGTTAATAGATTCTTTCTTAAGCAACTAAAAACAAAAAGTTGTCATAACCCTATTATATTTTATTCTCTCTTGATTTGAGGCTTCACCTCACTACACTTCATTCTACCACATATCAAACACACCTTCAAAGGTAACATTACTTGAACCTGCAAGGCTGCAACCTCCAGTTGCAACAATGAGCACCATCCAATAGTGCTACAGCTCTTGTCCAAATTTATAAGTTGATTAGCAACTTATCATGGAAGCCTTATTTCATCTAAGCATGTTAAGAATACTAGTGCAAAATAATCTGCTTGTCAACTCCGTATTATTTATTAAAAGGAAGGGTGCATCCTAAAGTAAAACATTATATAGGTTGCTACTTGCCGATGAACTTTCTAAGATCCCTTAGTGGGGCTTGTTTAAATAATCAGTTGGCGAATCACCTCCCCTCCATAGAAACAACAAAAAATAATAATAATAATAATAATAATAATAATAATAATAATAAAACATAAAGAACCCTTGGTTGTAGTGTTAATGGAGAGGGACTTGGGTGACTATCTTGTTTTGTTGGGGGGGGGGGGGGGGGTTGGAGTACTTTACCTTTCCAAAATGAAAAAAAAAAAAAAAAATCTTTGGTGTTCTTTGGTATCTTTAGCCTAGCTAAACAAGGAGTTTCTAGGTCTGCTCCTTGGTAGGTATATCTTTAGCTTCCTTTTCTTGTAGGGTATAAGGTTTTTATACCCATGTTCCCTTGAGAGGGATGTACTTTGTTTTCTTCTAAAAAAAAGTCCATTTTCATGGGTAAAGTAATTTGAAGTGAAATGAGAAGTCTATGAGTGGTAAAGTAACCACTCTAATTGTGTTTTATGGAGAAAATTTTTTGGCTCCTGGGAAAGCAGAAATAAAATTTTCTTGGTAGCTGGGACTTTATTTTCCCACTTGTTGTGACCGACCAACTGTGGTAAAGTCAGATTTCTGACCATTGGGATCACTTCCCATGATTTTACTTTACCTCTTGAAAAACAAACTTCCGTCAATGTGATACTAGATTCCTTTGCAACTCTAATGTTATGTGATGGGATTTTTGGTGTTTCTTCTCTTATTGTGCACGCGTTCATGTGGAGATAGGCAACCATTTTATTAATAGAGCACAGAAAGTGATGCCCATAAAAAACAAGCAAGACACTCAGGTTGAAACCCATTCCCAAGAGCACCTAAACATTCCAACAAAATGTATATGGCTCTATGGAAGGACTATAAATAGACAACTGGAATTGTTTCCGAAAACAATCTGCTCTTTACTATTTGTTTCCCTTTAATTGATACAGATTGGTTCATTTTGTCCATTGTTTGTTCTGCACAATCATTAGTTGCTTTTTGTGTTTCCCAAGTCCTTTACTTTCCTAAGTTCATATCTGTATTCAATGCTCATACAGTTATTCAGTTGACAGTAAGTTGTCCTATAGGCATTCCATGTAGCTTTTACTTGCCCTTTGGACATCAAAGCTTGCAGTAATATGCTGTCTACCTCCCGAACATATGGGAAAGAATATGGAAACACATTTCTGATAAGAGGAAACCACCACATAAAATAGTGTTACTGAAACCACCAAGTAAAATATTTGCTGTTGACTGATATTGATATATGAAACCAAAGACCATTTTCTCCTACAAGTGAACAGCATATTCCATATGTGGTCCAGGTGAGTGGAGCCCACTTGGGGACATGCCACTCATTGATGGTAGTGAGGTTAGATGGAAATGTCCATCATGGATTACTGGTAGGCACAAAAAAATCAACCCTTTCATACATTCATATCTCCTGATTTAATGGCCGCAAATGTTTAACAGTTCTATTAACTCAAAAATTGTTTGAGATTCAATTAAATGGTGCGTATAGCGTGCAATCGTGTCAAATTCCCTTTGGTGCCAATTCCACAGAGTGGTGCAGTGTGCTAATGAGTGAGAGGGGACGGACTGATGAAAGGTGGGCTCCAGAGAGATGTCCATGTATGAACTGTATGTGGTCCACACTGAGGTGGGAATTTTGGTACAAAACCACTAGGAACAGCAAAACAATGACACTGCTAATAAAGAATATACAAGAATAAAGAGTTCAGAAGATTACTACCCCAGACAAATCTGTCAACTGCTTATCCTCAACCTTGAAAGTAAATAGGCTTGGAATTGGGTCTATGATTGAATGTCCAAGTTGATTGGCAATGGTGTAACCCTGTGAATAGATAGAAATCCAATATGGCAAACAATCAAACTACGAATGGTATTGCATCTGAGCCAAGATGATGTATTTGTAGTCTATATAGACCTGCTGGCTGCTTCCAGTTGCTATCATTAAGTAATCTGCTTGAACATATTCAACAAAATCAATTGTGCGTTTCTCCATCTTGAGACAGAATTTCCCACTATCAGTCCTTGATGCATTTGTGACAACTTTGCCAGCCTGCAGTAAAACTTGTAGAACACAAAACATATGTAAGGATTAGCACGTCTATAAAGTGATACAATATTTAATATACTCAAGGCTGTATATGATACATATCATAAATAAAAAATGGAAAAAAAATGTTTGGAAGAAATCTTGGTAGCCCAAACTCATAACGATAAAATTCACACTTCAGTAAATGGCATAGAATGACATGGGTCTGGACATGAGATCTATGTCAGATGGCTCAGCAAACCCAAACAATATTACAAATAGTTATAACATAATTTAAAAGTAACAAACAATTGAATAGCAATGTTTGCTAGTAGAAATATAAAAATATTAACAATTAGCTGTCTCCCATATCATGAGATTCTGGGGTCAAGAGAGTTTGATATGTGGACCTGACACCATATTTAAGTCACATTAACAATGTCCTTAGATCAAAAGTCTACTCATCTAGCACAAATATACTTGCCGTACAAAGAGGAGAAATGGTATTCCACACATCAAGATATTTTTGTTTGAAACAAGAGGAAACAAACACAACTATAGATTGACCATAAGTGTACAAATGACTTGTTGACAAGGCATACCTCCACTCCTCCTTGCTTCAACCAGAAGGCAGTCAATTACAGAAGATGAATTGTTGCTAACAGGAAACACCCTTCCATCATCCTCTGTCTATGGAAAGACATTACAAATGAAAAAGGCTCAATATAATTCCATTGTCACATAAAATAAAAGGAAAATTAAATAAATATCTATTTTTCTCAAAACAACCTTAAGCTCAACACCATGGTCAGAAAACCAAGACATGGTGTCCAATGGACCGTGCATGCTGAAGAAAGATCCTCGTAGTTCCTTATTACCTCTAGGATAATGTTCCGCCAAAGCCTACATCATATTAAAGCATGTAAACACACAAAAAAAATGATTATCTGTTTTTCATATAGATTAGCAGAGGTCATACCATATATTTTTAATGGGTTCCAAACATGTAATTTCATTTATTTGTTTCAACTTTATAATTGCCATAAAAATGCACACTGCATGCACAGTGTACAAACCCAACTTTGTTAGATCAGACTGAACTCAGAGATGACTCCAAACCAGAAATGTCAGCAATTGGGACTCAACCACCTGCTTAGTACGATTATTAAAGCATAGATTAATATTTTCTTTAAATCCTCCAGGCACTTTAATCCAACAATCTGTGCATACATTAACTTCTAGCTGAAGTGACGAAAATTCTGTGCAAAGTTGCATCCATATGTTTTTCTAATTTCTATGCTAATTTGATGAGTAAAGGTACCTAAGTTAGAATCAAATACTAGCACAAGGTTTCCAATTTGGTAAATCTCAAAACATAGGCCTTGAATTCATGGATTCAGCATTATACTTAAATAAAAATAGGTAAATGATTTTAAATAAGATATATACAAAAATAACACCTCTATAAACTTGCTTTTATTTTCAACATTCAAGAAAAATGATAAGAATATCTTACTTAGATTTAAAAACAAGAACAAATCTAATAATCTAATAATATTGCATCAATTTTTAAAAAATGGTTCAAATAGCACAAGAATAATCCACAAAGAATCTGATATATTCGCACCTGACACATGTACAGATCATATCAAAGAACCCCTGCAAGAGTTTCTATGCACGTAAATAAACAATGTTTCAATTAGCACAAGAAGAACCCACGAATCTGACATGGTATTTATGTCAGACACATACAGTTCATATCAAAGAATCCAAGTAACAATTTCTATATGTATATGTGCATGTCTGTGTGCACTCTTTGACATCATAAACAGGTAATTACATATGTACCCAGACCCTGCTATCACCAGGGAACCAAAAAGGATCCATGACACCAATTTTTTGGTTTGGACCCTTTAGATAACCAAGTAATCAGGATTCAGGTGTCCATTGACAGCTTTGGGACACAAGAACAGTGTCAATCTGGTTTATTTTTGAGAAATAAGAGGAGCTCAAAATCATAGATTGGGTGCATTACTAGAAAATCTTCAACTAGACTTATCAATGCATGTTTTCATTTGGAAGGGGCAGTAGTTGACCTATACATTTACCTCCCATTCTCATAAATTTCATACCACCTACACTTAATGCATCACATGAAACACTGAAAAGTCTTTGTCGCAGCTACACTTCTGTACAAAATATTTGAATGAAATCTAGAGAACCTACTTAGACATACGGACTATGGAGCCCCTCTTTTTGAATACATGGGCATGTTTACAGAACAAGCAGCATAAATGGGGTACTTGTTCTGAAAAATAGAACAATATATACAAGAGGAACTTCTACATTGTTATCAGTGGTTCAAAAAGAAAAAAAAAAAAAAAAAACTAGTGACTGTTACAAGATATTGTTTTGAAAAAAATGAGACTGGACCAGCCAGTCTGACCTGGTGGAACTGGAACAGCCATATGTAGTGGCCCTGTTCATCCAAAACTGCTTACTAATAGTTGAACTGTGTGAATCATATGATTCGACCATCGAACCATTCAAACCAACCATTTTGTTAAGAACAGGCCACGACTAAATTGAAATCAAAATTATCTTAAATTAAATCCACAACAGTAATTTGATGTAATTTCATTGCAAAAAAAAAAAGTTTAGAATGTAAATTGAACATCTCCTTTAAATTTAAGTTTTTGTATGGTTTCTTTGTTTTTCAGATAAAATATTTAGACTTCTTTATATTTTTAATATATTTCTACCTAATTATGGTGTCATGCTGATGTCACAGTTTTACACAAATGAATGACCAGTTGAACCCAGTTTGACCAAATCTTAGCTAGGTGGCTCCAGATGTCCTCTCATGTCAAGCTTAGTGCTAACTCATTGGCAGATTCTCTTACCAAAGAAGGATTTAATCAAGAATGTACGATCTTTAACTATGCTGGCCCTTTTGACTCATAATATTTCAGGGCATTTTAATTTCTGGCTTTTGCTTGTTCGCTCTTGAAGCTGTTTGGTATATTGCTCTTATGCTGTCTAGGTTTCATTTGTTAAAACTTTCAGTTACCATAAAACAAAAAAGGCCAGTCTATAAAACATTGCAAAACACTGAAGTAACAAGTATTTATGAGGACTGAGGTGGACTTTGTTTGCTCTCTGCTACTTTTAACTGTTTCAATGATTAAGATTAAAACTAACATTCTTCTTTATACTTGTCTTGTTGCAACTACACGTTCCCATCATTGATAGTTCTCATTCCACCTCAATTCAATCATTTTCTGCAAGCAGGCTCTATGTATTCAAAATGCAGGGAAATTGTTTATGTGATTATCTGTAATTATAGGTACATTCTCATCGTAAGATCTTGACTAAATGTTCAAAGTCAATGGCTTGACAATCACCTACAACTTTGCAACATTTCCAATTTGATAATTAGCAAACTTATCAAATCAAAGAAGCATTACATAATACATACTAAATGCCTATACAACTAAAAGATTATGCTTGCTTAGTAATGCTATCAATGTATCTACATCATAAAATAATTATGGAAAAAAGGTAGCAGTGCTCACCATTTTGTCAACATAATGCCCATTTGTAACATTGCATCGGCCTCCTCCAGAAATTCTTACCTGCAATTGGTAGTTTAATGAAATCGGTAAAACAGGAATGCATGAGGATGTGTAGATGCTGACAATTCTGTTATTGGGAAATGTCTACATTCCAACACAATCACCAACCAAATGCTTTTGGGAATACAATCAAATTAACACTGATCAAACCTGAAACCACCATGAAATGAAAGATGGCCATGATATGTGACTTAAATCCACAGGAGAACAATGCAAAGCTTTTCTACTATTTCAATGGAGATTACAAGCATTCAAAGTGAAGCCCCTTCACTTATTCAATAACCCTCTAATAAAATACGAGACCACCTTTCTTGTCCATATTAGGACTTTCTAAAAGGAAGCAGGCACTACAACCCTTGGATTAAAGTTAAAATGATTTGGCTTCACACATGTCGTGCATATACATTACATACACACATATGACAAATTCCCACCCTCAGAAGCATAACATTATAAACTTGATGCCCATTAACATATCTAGAGAAACTTTTCATGTTTACAACAGGGTCAACTTCCAACACAGAAAATGCAGAAGCATCTGCCTGCAAATTACATATATATCCAGCCATAATGCCATATATAACAGGTAGGCATGAACTACTTGAAAAAGGGAAGACAATAAATATGAAGCGGAATGAAACAAACTCAAGCAACTAACCTTAGAAAGAAACTTCCCTTTCTCCACAACCAGAACACCTAATTGGGGAGCTATGTTTTTAGCTCTAATTGCAGCGTACACTCCAGCCGCACCACCGCCAACCACCACCAGCAGTTGCTCAGTTGTCTATCAAGAAGATAAAGTTCAAAGCCACAAAAGAACAGCGGAAGAAGAAGAAAAAAAAAAGCATTTCGTATTGAACAAAATGGGGACATTATTTCTGTTAGTCTCAATCATAGTTAACTCCAGGAAGCTCTTTTCCCTCAACAATGCCTACTTCTCTCCCATCCCATTCCTGGCACTCAACCCACTTGACAATTTTCATTTTTTTTCAGCCTCCAAATCTCATTTTCTCAACCACGGTCAGAGTCGACAGAAAGAACTTAATCAAATTAGATTATGAGTAGTGCATTAGGGACTCTTCTGGGATGAAAGTGAACCCAATTGCAAACATCTGAATAGTTTTCAAAAGGGATGTTTATCTATGAAATCGCGCCATTCGGAAGACTTCTCTTTTTCCAACTACTGTATGTTTCAACAAATTTAATGAAACGGGTCGCCTCACTCGTTTGATTCTCTACCCATTTCCAACTCATGAGGAGAACTCTATCAAATTAAACTAGGACAATTGCCAATTTGGGATGCATTTGAATGGACCCAAATAGCAAAAAGTTTCAAACTTTTCAAGAATAGATAGCTATCTATACAATTATCCATCTGGGGCAGTTAGTATTCCAAATTCCCCAATTGGTGGAAACCCCACATCATAAAAGTACACTAGAGAGAAAATTATTACACAGGCAGGACAAAAAAGATGCAGAAAACAATACTCCACCAGAGTTCTGATATCAACTCATGCAAGTTTAACAAGAAACTTGCAGATGAGGGAGTGAGTACCTGTTGAGAGGAGCTACAGATGGTGGAAGAGTGAGATATTCTTGTTTTGTTAGTGTTGGTTTGGAATAGAAAGGTAGGCAAGCTTCTTCTTCTTCTTCTTTTACCGAAGAAAGAACCGAAATGGAAGCGATTGAAGAGAGCATTGCTGCTACTAGTACTAACAGCAGAGCTTATCATCTTGCTTTGCATTTGTTTCACTCTGTAGTAGGTTTGAAAACTTTATAGTCGCAGTGGTGGCAAAAAGGTTAGGGTCAAAAGATGAACCTGAATCCGACCCGTTCTAAACGGGTCAACCAGCCTCCACTAGGGTTGCAAACGGGATGGGTCCGGCCCGCTTAGTTTTGCTGTTTCATCTCTTTTTTGTGAGGACTTGGAACCGGACTCATTTACCAATTGGTGTACTAACATGAGTGCCAAACATAGACTCATTTAGTAGATGGGTACACAATTTGGGCATCTATCTGCATCCCTACCTTAAAGAGAGAAAGAGAGCCAGGGAGAGGAATCGAGTTTCAATCTACATCCCTACCCTAGAGAGAGAGAGAGAGTGTGTGTGTGTGGTAGAAGGTGTGGTAGAGTACTATAAATAAAATAAAAATCCTACTTTCTATTTTAATTCTACCTTATAAATAGGATGGGTCTATGGGTTGGAACATGCAAAACTTTGAAACGGAACTGTTTATCAATTGGCTTCTAAAATAAGTTCCAAATCTAGATCCATTTGGAACATGGATTCAAAAATAGGTCCTATGCCCAATTTTTAACTGGTGCAAACCGCCTAATTATCAAATTATATGCATCCCTAACCTCAACCCACAATCAATGTGGGTTGACCTAAACCGACCCGTGTAATGCGCATTTAACGGGGGGGTCAACCCATTTAACTTGGCCCAGACTTTAGACTATTCGTCTGAACCCAATCTATTTTAAACAAAAAAAAGCGAACTTCTATTGGCACCGCAAATTTTACTCTTCCTATTGAATTTCTCTCTACACATCACATAAGTTTTAAAATTTACTATTTTACTTTCTACACTCACCCAATATTTCCAAAATACCCCTTTCCATTTTCCTGCCTCTTTACACACAACCCTTACTTCTCTCCTTCCCACCGCCAAACAATGGCCCCTCTTTCTCGCTGAACACAAGCTCCAAGTTCCTCTTCTTCCATTGTTATCCTCCTCATCTTTCCACTATATTCTTGCAAGGCATCTACTAATTTTCTCAAGGTACATTATTCTTCTCTTCTCCACCAACTCATCTTATCTTCTCCACCATTTTCATTTAGTTTTTCTTCAAAATACGGCCTAAATTAGTTGTTTGCATCAAAAAATTTTGTAGGAATAGATATTCATTGATTTTCATCATATAGGTTGAATGTATGATGTTTATGCTCGCATTTGTGGGTAGAAAGAAAAAATTTTTTTCAAGGTCCGTGAAATGTTCAGAACTTCAGAACCAAACACATAATAGATGTTCAGGTTATAATGTCCGAACACTCGACAGTGTGTTCAGTGTATAAAGTTCGAACACTTTGCTTGTGTTCGGTATATAAAGTTCAAAAACCCTCACTATGCTCAAGCAATTAGTGTCAAACATTTTGCAATTGTTTGAACAGTCAGTGCCGAATAGTATCTCAAAATTGTCGTGAAAAAATGATTTATTAATGCAATATTTCAAATATGGATAGGCCAACCACCTCTAGAGTTCAACCAATTGCCTTAAATGGGACATGACGTCAATGGGTTGAAGAACCAATACAAGAAACGGAGGTCCCAGAATTTCAACTACAAGGGGAAAATGAAGGTGTAGTAGCTAACAAAGGAGACATCTCTGTGAGGCCAGTAGACGGGTCTTTATTGACTAGTTTTCAAACCCACATAGCTCCTTAGATTTGGCATGCACATGTTTGTTTTATTCATTTTATGTAAAGATTAATGTATTTTTTACACTCATGTTTAGTGATGTATCATTGCTTGAATGCAGGATCATGGGCCATTGAAATGTTTGAGTCATGGTCAGAAAGTGTCCAATGCTGATTGACTGACAGTGATAGGTTTAGGGAGCTTATCGGTGCATCAAGATTGGCAACACTACTCACTGTTTAGTACCACTTTGTAAACAACACTAGTCAACTCCGCGTTGCATTCCAACTCTACATAAGAGCTCTTCAATGTACTAATAGGTATATTGAACAACTTGTGGATACGTACTGAACTTTTGATTTATCTTACAAAGTTGATCAATATACTTTTCTTCTGTGAAGGAAGACACTAACATATTCCAACCACTAATGAACTTGTCCCACTTTTATTTTGTTTCAAACAACTTCTTACATTTCGCCAAATATATTCTTATTAATGTGCCATTTACATAATAGATGAGTAGCAGCAGAAAATAAACTCTGGATAGCTTTCATGAGTGACAATTCTCTATTTATCACAATAACATTGGGAAGAACGCTACCACCAACGATAGTACGCGATAGACCCAATGCTCGTGCATAGTTTTTTTTCATATTCAGCTTGAAAGTATGCAAAGGATACATAGAATGTCATATCTCCACGTTCAACTTGGAGGTATCCAAGGATGCAGAGAATTTCTACTTTATATCTTACCTTTTGAGTGGTAAACGCATTGGTATAGTCTATTAAATATTTGGAGCAGACTTGACTTTCTTGTGAAGAGACTTGTGTTGAAAAGGGATTATTAATGTTCAGATATACCGGGCAAAACAAATAAGATGTATTCGACTGAATAGAGCCCAAAAATGGAGTGTTCAGATGTCAAAATCTGAACAATTCATGTATGTTCGGTTATTAAATACAGAATATACCTGAAATGTTCGGTAATTACTAACTGAACGCTCTACTATCTGTTCAATTCTACCACACCGAACAAATTGCAAACTCCCCACTTTCATACTGCTAAACAATGGTGATAAGATTCTAAAAAAACTCAGTACTAACCTTTTCACCATTATTATGATTGAAAGGCACAATGTGATGGTCCATTTCCTTCTCCATTGCAAAATTTAGTTGTAGATCACTACCAAAAATGATTTTTTAGGTTGATGAGAGCAAGATGAAGTAGAATGTGAAGTGGTGGGTTTCACAATAGCAAGTTCGTTATGTTAGAGGAAGGAGTAGTGATGGAGAAAGATGTGATGATGATGATGGAAGAAGATGTGATGATGGAGGAAGAAAGGCTTGTGGGGAGATAACAGAGAAGCTAAATGTAATTATGTGGCAAGAGAAAGTTTTCTCTAGATTTTGGAGCGAAATGTCCATTTTCGGCATTTCGTATAAGGGTAACATTGTAAAAAAGAACTTTAAATTATTTGATGGAGAGAGAAAAAAATTGCTGTGCTAATAGAAGCTCCCTTCAAAATTAAAAAAGACTTGTCTTACATGTTGTTTTCATTTGTTGAGCTATGAATAGTTATATTTAGCATCGGGTTCAACTTTAGAAACATAGGATATCCGATAAAAATAAAAAAAAGGTCTAAATTAAAATTGAGATGATCAAAATTAAAATTGGATCTGTCAACATCCACAACGCTGATATATAGTAATCAATGGAATTCCATTTCCACTCTTAGAATTTCAATGGAAACCCAAGGTGCAATCTAGGAGGGAATACAAAGCGATGAAAGTTAAAACAAAACAAATGAAAGGTTTAGCATGTAATTTAGGCCGGTTCAAGCAATTCCTTTAAACAGCACTCTCTGAAATAGTAATCTATATGTAATTTTGGCCAGCTGAAGGTTTAGTATGTAATCTTAGATGGTTCTTTGAATGGGACTTCAAATGCTTGACCTAGCTAACAATGTAATAGTAATCTACACTCTGGAATAGAAATCAATTTGCCTCTTAATTCTGGCAAGTATGAAATTAGTTTAGAATAGTAATCTATTTTTATTTCTTCCCTAATTATAGCAAATTTGAAGCAAGTCCGGAAATAGTAATTTTAGTCCATTCGGCTCTCTCTTTTGTGGTAAGCCTCACACCGCACGGCGCATCCACCTAAGTTATAAGAATGGAGAGAACTCCCTGATTAATTTTAGGACTGCTTTTAACTTGCAATGAATACCAAAAACTCTAAGCCTTTTCTACTTAGTTTAGTTATGACACCTTCTCCCCTTAGTAGAGATTCTCTAAGACTTTGGAGAAAGAATCACATTTTTTTTTGGATTTATTGTGTAATCCCGTGGGTTTTTATTTAGGTGAGTTCATGGTTAACCACATAGGAGGAAGTGAAGTGTACGGTGCAGGGAGTATGGATTTGCTCTCCACGTCTTGTGTTTTGCCCCATATTTGCTCGGTGTGCGTTTAGCAAGCGTCATCTGGTGGATTACCCACGCCATAAAACAAAAGGGTAAGCCTATGGTAATTTTTACGGGTTAATCCCAGTTTAATGAATTTTGGCATGTCTATCCACTATATTTGCGGAAAGTAATATAATAATATAAAATTTGCGGCGAAATGTCTAGTTTTGTTCCACTAGTGCATTCAATCTGTAAATGGATGAAAAAAAAATCATTCCTTTCTCTTATTTATATAAGAAAGAGATGAATTATCAAACAATGTGTTTCAAAATTGTTGAATCAGATCTACCAAAAAAAAAAAAAAAGTTGTAATCTAGCTGAAATTTGCATCAGTTCACATTAGTAATGGAAGAAATGTGGGTGGCCTCTTGATAGAGTTCTCTCCCATGCACTTCATTGACTCCGTCGACTCAGAGTGGATTAGATCTCTACCAAAAATGTTATCTAGCTGGAATGTGCATCAGTTCACACTGGTAAGGGGAAGAAATGCGTGCGAGCTGTTGAGTGAGTTCTCCATTATGCTCTCCATCGACTGCGTTGTGCCTTTCAATGACGACTCACAGCTGCACATGAATCACATTCCAGAATTAAACTTGTCAGCGTAACACACTAACAGTTGCTCAATGGCAAGAATCACATTCCAGAATTAAACTTGATAGTGCAACACATTAACAGTTGCTCAATGGCAAGAATCACATTTCAGAATTAAACTTGATAGCTAGTGTAACACATTAACAGTTGCTCAATGGAAGAAAATGAAACAATTGAATAGAAGAATGCAAAGGACCTTGATTCTTTGGATTCAACAGAAGACTGTCTATCATCATTCAATGCCATCCAAGAACGTCGACATCTCATCAAATCCATGAGTAGCCACTGTCGCCTGTTGCTGGCAAGTTAGAGGTTGTGCTGCGATGAATTGGGACTGAACCGCAATTGAATTGTTACATGAATGTGGATAGAAGTGCAGAAGATGCACTTGGTCCAAGTGGTTGATGTTGTGGTTACTGTTAGTGCTCTCTGTCTTGACGTTATTCAAGAAATGATGGTGTGTTGTGACGGAAACTCCGGTGGCATTTATGGCGTTGAATGGATGATTATGATGGTGGTTTTGGAAGAGAGTAAGAAAATTGTTCACCGATGCGGGTGCAAGCTGCAATTGGGAGGAAGGGGGAGGGGGAGGAGGAGGAGGAGGAGGAGGAGAGGAGATCTGGTGATGTCTCTCTGCAGATTGCTAGTTGCGCATTCACTGCGTCAAGCTCTTGTTGGGCTTTATGGATTGATACCTGGAGGGTACAAACAACGCCTAGACACCCATGCACGGGGTACTTTTCGCGGATATTGGCCTGACACACAATTGAGCGCATTGCGTCCATCTTCTGACTTGGATCCAGCTCCTTCAAAATCTTTAGAATGTTCTTTACTCCAAAGAGCCTGTGCGCATTCTGGAACTGCTTTGGCTGGTCAGGGGGGAAATAAGGCGCAAGAGGGCAGTCCGTTGTGCACTTACGCCGTTGATACTTGCACGCTGCGCAAGCCTGGCTCGTCCCTCCTTTAACAGTCATCTTCTGGGAGGGAATTCACTTGAATTGGCTGTGACCCAATTTGAGTTTATGGAGAATGAAGCTGAATTCAATCCGCCTTCATTGGTTTAGGGAAACCCAGAAGAGAATTATAGGATGTATGAGTAGAAGAAGACAATGGAAAGAGAATGCAAATGAACCAAGTGCATTGTGTGTGTATAAATTATATATGCGCACCCAAGAATGAATGGTGTTGCTTAGAAATGTAGGAAGGATAATGCAGTTGGGTCTCTCTAGTTTTGAGTAATTGTATTGGAGAAGTGGAGAAATGAATGAAGAAGGAAGAATGCCGGTGGCTCTGAGAGATAAGGAGAGGGATGAGAGGATCATTGCAAATCGAAACTGCTTTCGTTGGTGAAAAGTTGGAATTGTTGCTGTTGGATTCTTTCATATGAGGAATGGGTCAAAAGTAAGCTGGCGATTTTGGTGGGATGGGTGTTTGGAAGAGTCCAAGCTTTAATCTCCAACCATCTGTTACTCATTGGGTGCCCACAAGGCTACTTTGTTAAACCAGCTATGCAACAAACACAACAAAGCGTTTGGGGGCTCTGCCCTAATTTAGAGGTGCCAATTCCTGGACCAAGTAACCAAGCTGACCGAACCCATGCTGCTGATTCAGGGTATAGGTTGACCCTTTCCATTTTTGGGTTTTGAGTTCATGACATGTAATTATCATCATCATCATCAAAGACAATGAAGAGGGGCTTCTTTACTATTAGATGATGATCGTGGCTTTTCACTTTTATGGGCTCAAACAAGAGTTCACTTTTAATCGGAGCTGAGTTTAATATGAGATATGAAAATTTCTAAGTTACTTATTTTAATTGGTTTCGATTTTTCATAGCTGAACCCCACTTAGGAATGTATGAATTTCTCTCCCATCATAAGAAAATTTTATGTTTGGTTTCAATGATCAATTTATGTGTGACCCTACTTCTATAGAGTGACATTTGGTGAGAGTCTATAAACCATAGATATATTTACTGTAATTGATTTGGCTATATTATAAGTAGGTTGCCTGAAGGTCACAAATTTTAGTGTATATCGAAAACTAGGTTTGATGCTATACTTTAGGGCGTGTTTGGGAGAGGGGTAAGGTGAAGCAAAGTAGAGTAAATCCAAAATAAAAAAAGTAATATATAATTGGGATATGATGGTTTTTGTTTTTAGTTATTTAATATGGAATCTTTTGACTTTTTGTATAAAAAGTAGAGATCTTTTTTTTTGTATTTTAGTGATGACTATTTGACTTTTTTTGAAAAAAGATGAGGAAAATTTGAATTTTTTTTAAAAAAGGAGAAATTTTTGAATTTTTAAAATTTTACTTTACTCTACTTTACCCTACCCGTTTGCCAAACAAGGAAAAGAAATTCAATTGTGTTGGCATTTTAAATAATTTTAAAAATTACAATTGTCTACATTTTTTTTTACAGAAATAAGTTTTCTTCTTAAATAAGTGAACACAAAGTTTGATCTTAATTTCTTTTGGGACTCGAAGAAATTCATGACACCCTTTCATAGGACAATTTCTAAAAATCCTCCTTTACGTGAAAATCTCAATTTTTTAGATGGGATTTCTTGATTCATGAAAGATTTTTAAGAAATAGGAGGTTTTCCTAAAAATCCAGCATTTCTAAAAATCTTTATTATTGAAATAGGTTATCTTGATGAAAAAGAAATTAATTTGAACTAGAATTAAGCAAATATTCTGATTAGATATAGGAAGGAGAGATGCATCTACTCTGTTATTATTAATTTTTATATATTGATGCATGTTATTGATTATTAGCTAATTTTATTAATTTTAATGCAATTTTTTGTTTTTTATGTTGGTAATTTGTGTTGGGGTTTTAAGGAGGAGGTTTAGATATGTTGTCAAAAGTAGTTTTGGTTTGATTTAGACAAACAAATGAAAGATTAAAGTTTGCTTTGGTTTAAATATTATTTTCCAATCAAAGTGCCTAAATAGCAATGGGTCAAATCCTTGAAATCTTTGCTAGTTATTTTTTTTTTCAACAGACTGTATGGATTTAATTTTAATAGACTTTTCAAAGTGCCAAATCTCCAATTTTCCTACATAACAAATTTGAAACTTGATTAAAAAAAAAAAGACGAGAATAGAGGTCTATTGTACTTTGGCACCTCTAGAAATTGAATTGCTACACATAAGCAATTAATAAATGGGGTTTCATCATTTAGGAAATTTTAGAAAATTGTGAACCTCTAAGTTCGTTCAAAATTTAATTAAAAGGGGAAGTTTCTACTTCTCACTTTTTGTGCTCCTAAATGAATCTAAGTTTCCTTCATAATCACTTTCATATTCACAGAAATGAATACAAATGCACAATTGACTTGTTTACACATTGCTTCAACTAAAATTTCGAAATTATGCTCTTTCAAAAGATAAATACAAATATATAATTGACATGCTTTCTCTTTTGCTATTGGTAATGTGTAAAAGTATAATATAATAATGATTGACTTTTTTAGTTACCATTGTTAGCCCCTCTCAAATGAAAATCCTTGGTCCGCCACCAAAAGAGAGAGAGAGGGAGAGAGAGAGAGAGAGAGAGAGAGAGAGAGAGAGAGAGGGGAGGGGAGGAGGAGGGAGTGGAGAAGGAGGGTGGGTGTTATGTCTTTTTAGATAATTTCCTAAGGAAGTATAATTGTAATATAAAAATTTAAAATGATGGGTGTCGAAAGAAAAATGATGGGTGTATTTAGAAGCTCCCTAAAGTAATTGGTTTCTATCTTTTTCTTTTTTTCACTTATGAAGACAACTCCCCAAAAAGGCTTCTTACTAAAAAGATATGTACTTCTACTACTAGGTGATTGAGACTGACCTAGCTCATAATGGTGGTAGAATCCACTAGAAAACTTACATATATATATATATATATATTGTCAAAATTTCCTTATGATCAGATGAGTCTAATCCTTGATGACTTGATCCGAAAGTTTGAAAAATATTTAATGGCATTTCACACCATGAGAAACTGGCTGACTAAGAAAGACTTGGAAGTTGTCAATTGCGGGCCCCACTGTACAAAATAGAGAGGACCAAAATGGCTGATGGAGGTCGAATCCATCCTTTTGGTAGGGGCTGATGTACAGCGAGATGTGTTCGATTAACGCAGATGATGCAACCACTTGCTTTGACTAATAAGGGTTCATCCACTTCTAGTAAATGTATTTATTTAACAAAATTTATATTATATAAAATAAAATAAAATAAAAATTATTTAAATCAAAATAACATCACAAATAAACTGTATCAAACCAAACTCAACCCATCGAAACTGGTCCTATATTTTAAATTCTTCGGGAGAGATGGAGAAAGATGTATGAGTTGGGGTGTATATTCCCCGGCTGAGGCTTGAAGAGTTTCTTGGCCTCATAGAAAAAGAGGTTATTAAGATTTTTATACATTGTAGCAAAAGTTTTTTTATTTAATTTTGACTGCACCAATCTCAGATTTGACTTTTGGTGGAGCCCACATCATTCTTGTAAGGATTTAACTTTTTTCCATTTTAGTATTAGTAATCATTCAAAATATATTCCTAAATCTTTGAAATTAAAGTAAATTACCAACTTCTTAACCATTCCTAATCTTTAAAATACCTTAAGCTTTATCCATATTCCCTTCCAGCCATTGTCATATAACTTACTTCTACTTGAGGTAGAAACTAAATAGTCATAATATCTTAATTGCTGAAGATAAATAATAAGAAATAGAGAAAAAAAGAAAAATCTTAAGAATTTAAAACCTCCAAAATAAAAGTAAAAAAAATGTTGGAAAGAAGTCTAATAGATATAGTAATAGATTTTTAAATTAATTCTTTTATCCACAAAAAAATATATTAATTCTTTTACATTCCAAAGCTGCCACTTGAATGTGGACATTTGCTCATATTGTATAAGTCAAAACATTCCAAAATTCAATCAAAACTCCAATGAATATAAATATTTTCCATAAATGCTCATTTTTACATAAATTCTTATCTTTTAATATCAAGATTATTATTTACACAAATCCTCATCTTTTAATATTAAAGTTATTATTTAACCATTTTGGTTTTTCATAATTCCTTTTTCTAGAATCTACTACTTCAAAAACTAAACAATCATAACATCTTTATTATCAATAATAGATGACAAAAAAAAAAAACACTATCTATTGAAACAAAGAGTTCAAAACCTTAATATTTTCAAAACCTCCTAGATATAAATTAAAAATAAGATCATTCACAAAACTTCAATGAGTATGCGAGTTTAAAAAATCCAACATTTAATTTAGAGGATTGTACAAAAAGAAAGTGAATTTAGTATTTATTTATTTTTCTAAATCAAAATTCTAAAAATGTAATCAAAACCTCAAATGAGATATAAACGACTTTTATAAATCTTAATATCCATATAAAACTTCAAAAATATGAAAAATATAAATAGAGAAAACAGCCATATACTTTTAATTTCGACTTTCAATGGAGGACTGTAAAATATGATAACTGCCATATTTTATTATTTATTCCAATATCTCAATATTTCTTGAATGATTTTTCAAATTCACTTATTATCTTACTACTTCAAAAATCCTGAACATTTTATATTAGTAGTAAAGATGTATTTTATATAGTATTGCACGATCATCCATAAATGTCATTTCATATAACCACAGTATGACCTGATTGGTCATAAATACTCATTGTATGCGCTTTCTGCAATTGATTAATATAATATAACAATCTATCTTGCATCCTGCTGATATTGTTATAACTTATCAAATTCTTGCAACTTAATTATCATGAGTCATCTTGATACCAATTTGCTTGGTCCTTGTGGCTTTAAGGTTATGATTAATTTTTATTTAATGAAACGGATCCTATATTGATAAAAATAGTTTTGTCCATGTAAGGTTACTCCCTCTCACTAAATGTACTATAGTAACTATAAATGTTATAAGCTCTAGAGAAAAATAAATCCAAGTTTTTGATGTTGTGGTCGCTGGTACTATTGGTGCTGCTCTCTGACATCGTATGTTTGGTGGCATCATCAATGTTACAAGCTTAAGAGAAAAATAAATCTAAGCTTTTGATGTTGTGGTTGCTGGTACTATTAAGAAAATTGTTCACTAATGTGGGAGCAACATGCAATTGGGAGGAGGAGGAGGGGGAGGAGATCTGGTGATGTTGCTCTCTTCAGATTGCTAGTTGCACTTTCACTGCATCAAGCTCTTGCTGGGCCTTATGGAATGACACCTGGAGGGTACCAACAATGCCCAGACACCAATGTACGAGGTACTTTTCGCGGATATTTGTTGGGTTTGTCTTAAAAGGTCTTTATTGGGTTTGAGTGGAGGGCCCAATTGATTATGGTTAGCATCATATATATATATATATTCTCTTTTGATGTCTTTTGTTCTAGGGCAATTAGAGGGCAACCCCAGCAGCCAAGAGAGAAACCAAGAGGGAAGGGAACACTGAGAGCATTGTAAAGGGGGTGAGAGAGAGATTTCAAAATAGTGAAATCTTTGTGCCCATGGACGTAGGCAATCTTGCCGAACAATGTAAATCCTTGTGTCCTCTTAGTGTGTGATTGCTTATTGTTTTTCTTCTTTGCGGTGTGTGCTTGGATAGATTCAGATCTAACAAGTGGTATCAGAGATCGTGGAGATTTGGTGGCAAAGGGCAAACCAGATCTGGGTTGTTTTTCGCTGTGCACAATCGCCGGCAACCAGAGTGCACGATTGCCGACCACGTACAAGGAGCCACAGCCGGAGAAGAACTGCTGTAGTCCCCGTGTCCGCTGCCAGTCGACAGGAACCGTTTCCGAGGAAGACAGTCGCCGTTCGTTGCGTTGCGTCGCCGCTGTCGCCGTGCGCATCAGATCGCCACTGTCACCGCCCTTGCCCACAGAACGCAACGGCAGTTTGCCACTGATCAGCCACTGCCATCCTGCTGGAGCAGCCTCGTCACCTCACCGCCTGCCGTCGTACGTCATCGCCGGACTGCCGCAGTCGTCCGCTCACCGGTGACGAAGGAGAAGACCGTCAAGGAAGGAGCGAACTCCTCTGTTGCACAAAACAGAGGAAGGAGAAGACCCAGTGGGCCAGTTCTAGGTTCCGGGTCCAGGTCGGGTCAAACCCGACCCAGTCCATCATCCCAGGCAGCAGGTCACAGGTCAGGTCAGGCGGACCTGACCTACAACAGAACTGAGCCCAATCTCTAACTAGATCCAGGTCACAGGTCAGGTTAGGCGGACCTGACCCACAACAAAACCGAGCCCAGTGTCTCACCGGATCCAGGTCAGACTCGGGTCAGGTGAACCTGACCCGGTTCTGTAGCCTAGCCCGTCAAACAGCAGCTCTTCAGTTTGGGTCAACTTGACCCGAACCCGTCTGCAGCACACAGTCCGCCAGCACACAGCAGTGCCTGACCTGAACCAGTCTGTAGAAGCCCGGTCCAGCAGCAGTGCTGACGTCATCCAACATCAGCAGTTGACCTGTTTGACCAGATTCAACGGTCAAAATTCAAACTCAATTTTCGGAGCCATCTGGACTCGGAATTGAGCTCTGTTTTTTCCAATGGATTCCTAGTGACGAGATCTACAACGTGAACGGAGTAGATTCACAGTTTGAGAAGCAAATATTTGAGTGAGTTGTTTTTTGAGTTATCTTCAAATTTATCGTGGCCACAGCAAGGACTTCTACTGCAGGAGGCATCAAATTTGAAATTGAAAAATTTGATGGAAGAAGAAACTTTGGTTTATGGCAGCGGAAGATGAAAAATATCTTGATTCAAAAAGGTATTAAGGTGGCAATATTAGGCACAGAAAAGAAGCCTACTAAGATAAACGATGAAGATTGGGCAGACATAGATGAAAAGGCAGTCAGCTCTATTCAATTTTACCTCTCTGACGAAGTCATGCACAATGTCATGGAAGTCGAGACTATAAAGGGTCTATGGGAGACGTTGGAGTCTTTACATGGGTAAGAATCGCACAAACAAGTTGCATCTCAAGAAACAGTTGTATGGGTTGAAAATGGAAGAAAGGTCTAATGTGCTAGAGCACATGAATGTTTTCAACAGAATGATTAATGACTTGTTGAGGCTCGATGTGAAATTCGATGATGAAGACAGGTCCTTACTGCTGTTGAATTCTCTTCCTGACTTATATGATCATTTTGTGACTACGTTGCTATATGGAAAGGACACACTCAAATTTGAGGATGTTAGGCAAGACATCATCTCCAATGAGGCAAGGAAGAAGGCCTCTAAAACCAAGTCACATGCAAATGGACTTCTAGTAAAGGAAAGCTCCAGTCAACGTGGCAGGTCCAGCGATAGGGGCAAAATCAAAGAGGAACAACTCCAGATCAAAATCACGAAGCAAGAAAAATTTAGAGTGCTTCTTTTGTAAAAAGAAAGGACACTGGAAGAAAGATTGTAGAGAATACAAGGCGCCCAAAGATGGGAAGAATAAAGCTGTCAACAGTAACTCCGCCAGCGTTGCTTCAGAAACTGAAGTGGAATTCCTATCTGTCTCGCAATGTAACCATTTATCTGATGCTTGGATTTCAGATTCTGGTTGTTCTTATCACATATGCCCTAATCGTGATTGGTTTGAGACCTATGAGGAGTGTAATGGTGGTAGTGTTCTAATGGGTAATGATGCACTCTGTAAGGCCATTGGAATTGGCACCATTAATATTAAAATGGCATATGGAGTTGTGAGAACCCTGGGTGATGTGAGGCATGTGCCAGCACTCAAGAAAAACCTAATCTCTTTAGGTTTGCTTGAATCCAAAGGGTGCACATTCACGGCAAAAGATAGTTTGCTGAAAGTCACAAAAGGTGTTTGGTATTAATGAAAGGTACCAGAGTTGGAAACAACCTGTACAAACTTATGAGAAACACAGTTGTAGGTGGAGTGGCAGTCTCCATAGATGATAAAATCAGTGATGATGAGTCTCAGCTATGGCATATGCGTCTAGGGCATATGAGTGAGAGAGGCATGTTAGAACTACACAAAAGACAGTTGTTGAAAGGTGTAAAAACATGCAAGCTGAACTTTTGTAAATATTGTGTTTTCGGCAAACAGAAAACGGTGTCATTCCAAACTGCAGGCAACAGTTGTAGAAACAGTGGTATTCTGGATTATATTCACTCCGATGTGTGGGGACCAACCCTGGTTATGTCAAAAGGTGGAGCATACTACTTTGTGACATTCATTGATGATTTTTCAAGAAAGGTTTGGGTCTATTTTATGAAAGAAAAATCTGAAGTCTTCACCAAGTTCAAAGAGTGGAAGGCAGAAGTAGAAAATCAAACAGGTAGAAAAATCAAATATCTGAGATCAGATAATGGGGGTGAATACAGAAATGGCAAGTTTCTACAGTTTTGCAAGGATGAAGGTATCATAAGGCACTTTACTGTTCCAAAGAGTCTTCAGCAAAATGGAGTTGCAGAAAGGATAAACAGAACACTTCTAGAAAAAGCAAGGAGTATGAGACTTCATGCAGGGTTGCCAGAAAGTTTTTGGGCAGAAGTAGTTAACCACGCATGCTATGTGGTTAATCGGTCACCATCAAAACCCCTTGATTGTAAAGTTGCAGAAGAAGTGTGGACAGGTAAAGAGATAGACTATTCTTCATTAAAGGTATTCGGTTATCCAGCTTATGTACACATTCCTAGTGATGAGAGATCCAAGTTAGACTCCAAGTCACTCAAATGCATATTCCTTAGCTTTGAGAAAGATGTAAAGGGGTATAAACTATGGGATCCAGAAAACAGGAAAAAGATTTGCAGCAGAGATGTTGTGTTTGATGAAGCTTCTATGCTGAATAAAGAACATGATAGTGAAGTCAAAGGGCACAGTGTTAAAAAAGTGATCACCGAAGTAATTCCTCTTTGCAGATAATACAACCAAGGAACAAGGTCAAAGTTCATTAGAGGTTGGTACATCTGGAAGTGATGAACAATGTGAGGATCAGCAGGAACCCTCAAGTCTAGCACAAAGAAGAGCAAAGAGAACCATCAAGCCACCTCAACGGTATGGATAAAATGAGGATGAAGTACACTTTGCTCTTATTACCAACAGTGGTGATCCGACCTCATTTCAAGAAGCTATGGAAAGCAGTGAAAAACAAGGTTGGACGGATGCTATGATGGATGAGATGGAATCTCTCCAGAAAAACTCAGTCTGGGAGTTAGTTCCTAAACCCAAAGACAGAACAACAGTTGGCTGCAAATGGGTATTTAGGAGAAAAGAAGCTTCGCAAGAAGATGTAAAACCAAGGTTCAAGGCACGTTTAGTAGCAAAGGGGTACTCACAAAAGGAAGGGATTGATTATGATGAGATCTTTTCCCTAGTTGTGAAACACACTTCGATCAGAGTGTTGTTCGCATTGGTAGCACAGTTCGACACGGAGCTCGAACAATTAGATGTAAAGACAGCATTCCTTTATGGTGACTTGGAGGAAATAATTTACATGGAGTAACCTGAAAGATTCAAAGAAGTTGGAAAAGAACACCATGTGTGTAAGTTGAAGAGATCATTGTACGGGTTGAAATAATCTCCAAGACAATGGTACAAGTGTTTCGACTCCTACATGTTGCAGATCGGCTACCATCGATGTGAGTATGATTGTTGTGTTTATTGCAGAATTTTAGATGATAATTCTATTATTATTTTGCTGCTTTATGTAGATGATATGCTCATTGCATGCAACATCATGTCAAAAGTTAATGAACTCAAATCTCATTTGAGAAAAGAATTTGACATGAAGGACCTTGGGGCAGCCATAAAAATGTTGGGCATGGAAATTAGAAGAGACAGGAAGGCTGGAAAGCTGTCGTTATCACAGAAAAAGTATATCTCAAAAGTACTTGAAAAATTCAACATGCTAAATGCTAAGCCTGTGTCTACTCCACTTGCAAGTCACTTTAGTTTAAGTGTCAAATAATGTCCAAGTGATGATGAGAAAATTGAAGAAATGTCCAGGATACCGTATGCAAATGCGGTAGGATGTTTAATGTATGCCATGGTTTGCACAATACCAGATATAACTCAAACAGTGGGTGTAGTGAGTAAGTACATGGCGAATCCAGGAAAAGAGCATTGGAATGCCGTAAAGTGGATTCTGAGGTACTTGAAGGGCACCAAAGACTTAGGTATTCTGTTTGAAAGAAAACAGGGGTCAGAGGTGGTAGTTGGATATGTAGATTTTGATTTTGCAGGAGACTTAGACAAAAGCAGATCCACTACCAAATATGTCTACACACTTGCTAGTGGACCGATAAGTTGGAGATCGGTGCTTCAGTTTAAAACTGCATTGTCCACTACAGCGGTAGACTACAGGCAGCTTCAGAGGCTTCTAAGGAAGCAATATGGATGAGAGGTTTGGTAAATGACTGAGTATCAAACAGAAATCAATCTTGCTATACTGTGACAGTCAGAGTGCAATATGCCTATCAAAGAATCAGGTATATTATGCAAGGACAAAACAAATAGCTGTTATCTATCACAGAATTCGAGATTGGATTGCTACAGGTGTGATCTCCATTCAGAAGATTCACACAGATGATAATCGAGCTGACATGCTTACCAAGCCAGTGACAACAGAGAAGTTCAAGCATTGCTTGGACTTACTCAATCTCTCCTCTTGTTAAAGAGTGAAGGTGCACCTCATCTCCCTTGGGTGCAGTCATGGTGGGATTGCGTTCCCACAAGGTATCAGGGCCCAGTTGATTAGGGTTAGTATCATATATATATATTCTCTTTTGATATCTTTTGTTCTAGGGCAATCAGAGGGCAACCCCAGCAGCCAAGAGAGAAACCAAGAGGGAAGGGAACACTGAGAGCATTGTAAAGGGGGTGAGAGAGAGATTTCAAAATAGTGAAATCTTTATGCCCGTGGACGTAGGCAATCTTGCCGAACCACGTAAATCCTTGTGTCCTCTTAGTGTGTGATTGCTTGTTGTTTTTCTTCTTTGTGGTGTGTGCTTAGATAGATCCAGATCTAGCAAGTGGCCTGATACACAATTGAGTACATTGCCTCCATCTTTTAACTCGATCCAACTGCCTCAAAATCTTTAGAATGTTGCTTAATCCAAAGAGCCCGTGCGCATTCTGAAACTGCTTTGGCTGGTGTAACAACCCGCCCCGCACCATCGAGGTATTGTCCGCTTTGGACTTCCCAGGAGGTCACCCATCCTGAAATTGCTCTGACTCGAGCACGCTTAACTTTATAGTTTTTTATGGAAGTCCTCACGGTTTTGTCCTCAAAAGGCGCCTCGACAGTCTAGGACGGATTATTACTTATATTCTTTCATTCACATATACTTTTTGGGACTGGGTCGTTACAGGCCCACCAGCTTCCGCCAGATATGTCCCCATATCCACATATCTAGACTGTCATTCACATATACTTTTTGGGACTGGGTCGTTACAGGCCCACCAGCTTCCACCAGATATGTCCCCATATCCACATATCTAGACTGTCGGACCGAAGACGGCCTCATAAGCGATGTGGGGCTTCGTTCCTCCTCCTTCGTTCCCCCCTCCTATTTGTGGAGGGCAGGATTCGAGAGGGAAGCAGGATTCGAGCGGTCCCCAAGGGGTCCGGCCTAACGGCCTCACCCTCCACCACTCAGAGGAGAGCCATCCCCTGCTCTGATACCATCTGTAACAACCCGCCCTGCACCATCGAGGTATTGTCCGCTTTGGACTTCCCAGGCGATCACCCATCCTGAAATTGCTCTGACTCGAGCACGCTTAACTTTATAGTTTTTTATGGAAGTCCTCACGGTTTTGTCCCCAAAAGGCGCCTCGACAGTTTAGGACGGATTATTACTTATATTCTTTCATTCAGACGTACTTTTTGGGACTGGGTCGTTACAGGCCCACCAGCTTCCGCCGGATATGTCCCCATATCCACATATCTAGCACAATGTCGGACCGAAGACGGCCTCATAAGCGATGTGGGACTTCGTTCCTCCTCCTTCGTTCCCCCCTCCTATTTGTGGAGGGCAGGATTCGAGAGGGAAGCAGGATTCGAGCGGTCCCCAAGGGGTCCGGCCTAACGGCCTCACCCTCCACCACTCAGAGGAGAGCCATCCCCTTCTCTGATACCATCTGTAACAACCTGCCCTCCACAAATAGGAGGGGGGAACAAAGGAGGAGGAACGAAGTCCCACATCGCTTATGAGGCCGTCTTCGGTCCGACATTGTGCTAGATATGTGGATATGGGGACATATCCGGCGGAAGCTGGTGGGCCTGTAACGACCCAGTCCCAAAAAGTACATGTGAATGAAAGAATATAAGTAATAATCCGTCTTAAATTGTCGAGGCGCCTTGGCGTGGCTCACTGGTTCTTGCGGGTACGGTTCGAATGGGAGCTCCGTTACCTTCTTGACTCAGGTTCGAGTCCCTCCAGGGACAAAATCCCCGCTGCGTATCTGATAATGCCAGTTAGGTGGAACAATACCTTCTCTTAAATGAGGAGGCGCCTTTTGAGGACAAAACCGTGAGGACTTCCATAAAAAACTATAAAGTTAAGCGTGCTCGAGTCAGAGCAATTTCAGGATGGGTGACCTCCTGGGAAGTCCAAAGCGGACAATACCTCGATGGTGCGGGGCGGGTTGTTACAGCTGGTCAGGGGGTAAATAAGGCGCAAGAGGGCAGTCTGTTGTGCACTTACGCAGTTGATACTTGCACGCCGCGCAAGCCTGGCTCGTCCCCTATTTAACAGTCATCTTCTGGGAGGGAATTCACTTCAATTGGCTATGACCCAACTGAGATTTTTGGAAAATGAAGCTGCATTCAATCCATCTTCATTGGTTTAAGGATACCCAGAAGAGAATGATGGGACATGTTTTTTGCAAATGAGTTTATGTAAATATGTGCACCCGGATGAATGAATGACGTTTATCAGAAATGTAGGAAGTGCAGGTGTCTCTGAGAGATAAGAGAGAGATGAGAGGATCATTACAAATCGAAACTGAAATAATTTTCGATTTGTCGAGAAGTTAGAAGTTGTAACAGTAGTTCTTCCTAAGGGAAATGGGTCAAAAGTAAAATGGCGGATTTGGTGGGGTGGGTGTTTGGAAGAGTCCAAGCTTTAATCTTGAACCATCTGTTTCTCATTGGACGCCTCTAAGTCTACTTTGATAAAGGAGCAATGTAACGAATACAAAAAAGCTTTCGGGGGTGTTCTTCCCTATTAGAGGTGTCCGTTCCTCGAACAAGTAGCCAACCTGACCGAACCCAAGCTACTGATTCAAGGTCCAGCTTGACTCTTTCCATTTTTGGATTTTGAGTTGACGTGTCATCAACAATGACAATAACAAGGGCCTCTTAGTATTATATGACGATCTTGGCTTTTCACTTTTATGAGCTTTTGACAAGTTTCTCTTTGATAGGATTTCTGTGCGCCGTGAATTATGAAAATGTATAACTCATTTGTTTTGATGGGTTTGGATTTTTCATAGCCGACTACACTTATGAATGCCATGAATTTGTCTCCAACCATAAAAATTTTTTAAGAACTGGTTTAAATGATCAATGCTATCTAGTGAAATTTGGTGAGAGCTCATGGACTATGGAGACATTTATTGTGATTGTTTTTAATATTTCATTAGCAGGCCTGTTAAGGAAGGTTTAGGTGAAATATGAAAACCAGCTTTGATTCTAGTTTTGTGGCATTTTAAATAAATTAAAAAAACTTACGGTTGTCTAAGATTTATCAGAAATGAGATTTGCTACTTAGATATACACACCAAGTTTCATCCCAATATCTTCTAGAACTCCAGAGAAATTTCATGATACTCTTTAATGGGCGCATTTATGAAAAATTCCCTAAACTTTACTTCAATGAGAGTTACCGTTCATTTTATGAAAATTCTAAAGTTTTCCATGTTGCTCAATCTGATAGTAACCACAACTTTTATTGAAGTGAAATTTGGTGAGGGCCCGTCAACTATGGAGATATTTATTGTGATTGATTTGATAATTCTATAAGTAGTCCTGGTGTGGAAGGCTACAAATTTTGGTGAGAAATGAAAACCAGCTTATTTTTTCTCTTCGTTTTTGGCTTAAAAGAGCTTGCATTAAACTAGACCCAGAGAACAAAAGGTACAGCCAACAAGAATCCAGACAAGCAAGAAAAGACCAAAACTCGAAAAGGCCTTCTCCCATTACAAGATGTGATAGAGCGTAGTCATGCTATCTCTGGATCTTTCAACATACGAATTAATCTCCAAGGAATGAAAACCAGCTTTGATTCCACTTTGAAGGCAGAGAAATTGAAATGCTCTTGCGTTTTGCATCTTATCAGAAATGGGTTTGCTACGTAGATCCCCATTGAATGAACAACAAAGTTTCATCTTAATTTACTTTGGGACCCAGAGAAATTTGTGACACTTCTCTGTGGCTTAGTTACAAAAATTCATCTTTTCTGGCTGCTAGACTTCACTTCAACCATGAAGCCATTTTAATGTGATTGATTTGGACATTTTATAAATAGTAAGGTCAAAAATTTTGGTGAGAACTGTGAATCAGATTTGATTCCGTTTATAAGGAGAGATTGAAATGGTGTTGCCTTTGCATTTTAAATGAATTAAAAAAAGTTACTGTTGTCTAAGCTCTATCAGAAAGAGGTGCACCCACCAATGAGCATACCAAGTTTCATCCCAATTTCTTTTGGGGTTCAAAGAAATTTATGACATTGCTCCATGGGGGTCATTTCTAAAAAAAATTCAAACAAATCGAATTAAATAGCTTATTTTTTAATAGTATATCACCAAATTTCACTTCAATAAAATTGGACCTCATATTATTAAATTCCAAATGTTCTGTAGTGTTCAATCAAACTGTAGGCGCACTACTTATTGAAATGAGGTTAGGCAAGTGCCCGTACCCCATGTAGCTATTTATTGTGATTACTTTGGACATTTTACAAGTAGGTGGTTTGAACGTCACAAATTGTTAGATATTTTCTAAAAAACCAAAAAAATAAAATTAAAACAAATATCAAGAGGCACTTTACAGTTGAGATGTGTCTTTTCAAGATTATTTCAAAATTAATGTGTTTTCAAAATATATTTGTACCCCTTGGATGAGATGTATCTCTAGTCTTAGGCCCATTTGAGTGGACACAACCCAATGCTAAGGGATGCTTTCCAACTCTATTTATTTAAGCCCAATTCAGATTTTTAATAATGAGAAAAATGCAATATATTCAGAATCATTTTGTCTAAAAGGATTTTATTCTCTTTTTTTGTTTTACATTAATTTTTAGGTCAATTTCATATTTATGATTATATTGTGTAGACTTCGAATTAGAGTTGGGTACTGTATCCTAAAACAGAATTTCATCAGATCTATCTGCATGTGAGAAGTTGTTGCATTAAGAAAGCGCCTCAATTGGTGTGCCTTGCTCATTTTCATTTGCTTTTTAGATTAATTTCTCACATTCACCGTAAGCAATTTTCCCAACAAGTGCACCACACCTACATTTCATAGATGGCTAATATAGATAACTAGCACTGATATTATTTAATGCAGTTGTTACAGTAATTCTTTAAGTAATAATATATCAAAATTCAGTTAGAAGGAGCTGGGTTGTACTTGGCATGAAGCATCTTTCCATACTCTACCATCTTTTCTGTCGATGGCATCACCTCCTTCACTGCATCATCACCACAGAAGCGCTCTGCCCAGCCCGCCAGACGGGGCATCTTCTCTGGGTCAAAGAGCTTCAGGCCCAGTATTGATTCGGTCGCCCTGGTCCATGGCAAGAAGCATCCTAATGCGATATCAAGGAGCCCAATGGTGTCCCCATTGAAGAAGCTCTTTCGCTTGCTGCATTTCTCAAAATTGTTTTCCAAGTGCTGAAACACTGCGACCACCTGCTCCATTGCACCGGGTTCTCCTCTACCGATGCCGGTCAGCGAAGGAAACAACTGCTTGGCAGAAGAGAAGGAAGGAATGCAAAGCAGTCAGGCTTAAGAATATGATCAATTCATTCAGTTGGGGGCAGTTATATGTTACTACAAAGATGGAGAGAAGGATGTTTAGTCATCACTGCAACCAATTTTGATCGGCCTTTGTCAAGGGTGTTCTTGGGATTGGTTGGCCAAGCGCGGAGCTTGACATGTTTGTTTGATATTGCCGAAGGTTAGGCCCAGGCCCAGGCCCAGTCTATTTATAAATATATAAACATTTTGGGGCATGTCTTTAAAGGGGTATAGACCGAGGCTCTCCGATCTAACCATTGGGCCAAAAAGTCAGCCCAAGTCTAGTACATGAGCCTATAACATCAGTCAATGCAGCGTAAGCTTGGGTCACCTGGATGAACCAGCAGCATCTTCTTTTTCATGCCAACCTGGATCCTCAAAGATGATTGAATTTTTTTTAAAATTGGTATATGACTTGAAACTGGACATAAACTCTGGATTGCAATACTGAGCATGATCCACTATGCTAGGTCAAAGATGACAATAGGTAAAGTTAAAATAACACTTACTTTTAATCCACTCTTATTAGGGTAGGTTTGATAGTAGTGCTTTTGGATTTGGGCCAGGTCCCAGTTTGATAGTGGTGTTATGTTGGTGTCAAGAAAAGGTCGACCCAACCAATAAATAGACTGACTCATTTGAATTTAATTATATTTTCGCCTTCTTCTTTTTTTCTCTAGATTGGACCATCGGCCGAGAGTGAATGAGTGATACTCTACATATGAGAGATCGATCTCTAGCCATATGTGAAACATTGAGATGCCGACACCACTCCAACAATGAATGTGTTAGCAACTGAATTATATTCTGGTAATTATGAAATTATATGTGATAATAAAAATCTTCTCCCTCTATTTGACAGTTTTACAAACATAAAATAAAAAATATTGGGTAAATGTATTAAACCCATTTTATATCATATATAACTTAAGCTCAATGTACCTAATTACGGGACAATTGTTAGTGGGGACAGGTTGAGATTTCTCTTCCCATTTTATCAAACTAGATATACTCCAAATTGATAAGATAAAACTAAAAAACATAAGACGACGGTACCCTTTTGCAGCCCGACTTGCAATAAAAATGTGGACCAACTTGTGCCCGACTTGTAGGAAGTACAAAATTCATATTTTCCTGGCTTGAACAGTCTTACTCTTGAGGTAATATTATAATTCTATACGCAGCATAAATTCATGAAGGCAATTCCCACTGGGCCTGGCCCCTCAACAAAGGGTATGTTGGTAGAATTGAGAAAAAAATAGTTTAAAATTTCTCTTTACATGTGAAAAAGTCAGCATAAAAAAAAATGAAAATTTCGCACTTGCAAAACGAAGCATTTTAAAACCAAATGTTTATACCTATCAATTAGATTAAAATTTTGAAATGAAACTTAAAAATATCATGATCTATAAGAGGCCCATCAGATCAGATCAATGATCCTGATCCCGATCATGTTCCCCTTTGAAGGATAGGAATGAATATCCCTGAAGCACATTGATCATACCTTATCATCGATATAGGCGGTCCAGAATCGTGCAATGGCACGATCATAAGGGTCATGAGGGAAGAGAGAGGGACCAGTGGGCCACACATCCTCGATGTACTGGACGATGACCATTGATTCACAGATGGGCCGTTGATCGTGGATGAGGACAGGGATCTTCTTGTAGACAGGGTTGTACTGATGAAGCACTGAACGGTTGGATCCATATGGATCTTGGAGAAATTCGTATTCGACCGATTTGAGATTGAGGGCGATCCTGGGCCTCATGGCATAAGGGCTGGTCCATGTCCCTAACAGCTTAACAACACCTCCAGTTGCCATTTGCCTCTCACTGCTAAAAACTACACAGACAACAAGCACCCAAACACAGCCACACCCAAATGAATGAAGTTGGGTTCTATCTTTCTCTTTTCTTCTCTTGCAAATGGAGGTGTTTCTCTATGGAGAATTTATAGGATGGAAATAGAGGCTTTCTTCTGATAGTGGGTAACTAAAAACCCCAATAGAATTAAGAACCTTCCTTTCAAGTTAACGTACGTGTCCTCGAGATCGGCAAGGTTAAAAAAAATATTGATGTAAGAATATAATAAAAAAGACATCCATGTTGCTCTGATTATGCCCTCTTTGTGGGGCCCACTAGAATGCATTCTATTAAATAAGGATGGGCCACGTTATCCATGTAATTGGGTTGTTTTAATCATTGACTTTAGGGCTGAAAAGTTCAACAGTATTGTAAGTGCATTGTGATCATGATTCAATCCAATAGTGTGATAATGGTAGGATTAGTCTCAAATTTACTGGAACGCTAATTTAGAGGGGTAGATATGCTGATAAGTTTTCGGTCACACATACGTGGGGCCCAATTTTAATAAGCAAGAATGTACTTATATTTTGTTTTTGTTGTTCTTAAAGAAAGGTCCTAACAAAAGAAGTGTGCTTGTACTAGTGGACCGATTTTAAGGGAAACTTGATGATGGACGGTGGTCAAAATATCATTATTATTTTTTTTTTGTTTTTTTTATCCGTAACAAAAATTTTCATTAAACAAAGATATCACTATGAGAGAAAGAAAATGTATAAGTAGAAGAAAAAGTACATGAGTATTATAATTACACTCACTCAACACATGCAGAAAGAAATCACCTAATAGCTACATAATTGTACCTTCTCAAGGAGAAGACCTCTTAATCCCCTGTGTAGGTAAAGGATCAGCTATAGAGTTAACTGATCTAAAAACACAATAAAAGACAATGTTAAAGTAGGTAAACAAAGTCCGCATTTCATTCAATAGGAATTGAAATTTTCAATGATTGATATTCTTTTTTGAAATTCTAGCATTTACACTAGAAGAATTGCTTTATACAATAAGATTACTGATAATGTTTCTCAAATAGCACCGAAGGGCCTTCAAAATGGCTAACACCTCAGTTTCGTTAGAATCATAATCACCTATATGCTTCGAAAACATAAAAAAGGGGTTACCCTTGCTATTTGAAATGCACCTCAAATTCTTGCCGACCTTGGCTTGCCTCTCGCAACAACATCAACATCGCGTTTAGACACTCCAATAGGGGGAAAAGACTGGCAAGTGGATTTCTTTATCTTAGTCGGGTTGCACCTCATACAAACTCCCTCATTATAACAAATATCATTTAAATTAAGATTGGAGAATTCTTTTCTAATCAAAGCCCACTTTGCTATCCTTAGATTAATTGAAGCAATACAATCCACTAGAGAAGCAGACACACCTTTGAAAATTCTATTATTTCTTTTATTCTAAATAGATCAAAGAATAACAAAAGAGATCAACCTCTAAAGAGTATAACCACATCCAATGAAATGATCTCCCATCCAAGACTTACCACCTCCATCTACTTCGGAAAACACCAATCAACTTGGCATCTATTAATGAAGTTACTCCAAACATTAGTTGCAAAGTCACAATGAAGTAAAAAATGATTAACCATTTTCATTGCCTTTTGACACATTACACAAATGTCTGAAATGAAAGTTGATAACAACCTTCATCTTTTCAAATTATCTGCTATAGAAATCTTTACTGCAATTGCCAAAATATCATTACAATGGGTTGAATCTACCCGTTGATCTAAAAGTTTCAAAATTTTGTGGCATTTCACAGCATATATTCAAATTTAATCTATCTGTGCATATTGGTCAATCAATGCACAAAGAGGAGTATGCAAGGGTTAAAGAACCTGATTTTAGGCAACGTCTCAACCGTGGATAAAATAAGCATTCCCTCAATTTTCATGAGGAGTATGGCGTCTTGGGCATCCTTGGTCGGATAAGATTTTTTTTAAAAAGGACGTGAGGCACAATTTGATTTTAAGAGATGGTAACGAGTCAGGTTAAATGAATGGCCCAAACCATTGGTGATAAAGAAGGGGCTGGTAGTGCAATTTTTTTGAGAGTTAACATTGGATGGAGATGCAAACGGGTTGGATCCGAAGCAAAACTACTGTAGATCAGGGGTCTAGACTCATATCTATCGATAGCCAAACCTAAGTTCAGACCCGAATCCAATATGAAACCCTTCTAGATCAAGTATCAACTTAAAAAAAAATTGTTTAGATTCCAAATATGAAGTAAAATGTAGAGTGTATCAGTTTAATTGGATAAAAGGGCTTGAAATTTTATTTTTTTATTTTAATAAATAAGCAACTGGAATTATTAAATAGTTTTATTGAAGCTAAGTAAACTCTTCAATATGAATATAACACAAGTAATTTAGGCCATATATTATATGATACTAATATGTGATTGTAATTGTTCTAGTCCTCTAGATCAAGACCCTAGGACATGCAAGGATTCAGTTTCAAATCCAACTGTATTGGGTCCTATATGCATGGATGTAAATTCTATTTTGAATTTCGCTTGAATCCAAAAATAGATTCCATGTTGCTTTATTTGCAATCAGAAACTTTGAAAACTCAGATACATATCTTAATTCTTAAACCCCTAGGGTTGGAGAAGGTGAGGGGATGGTTGTGTTTTGAGTTGGTTACAAGTTTTAGGTTTTTTGACTTTGATGTGGATATTAAAAATATTTCTTAATTGTTAAAATGCTTTTTAAACTAAAACAAATCATGGGTGAACTTTATTAAACCCGACTCAACCCATTCCTATCAATGGGTGAAACTGGTACTCAAATTTTAAACTGCTTTAAGGGTTTCTTGACCAACGACTTACCTAATTATATTGTGGCTCAAATTTTGGTGGAGTCACAAATTTAGAGAAAAGAATACCCTCTAAGGGTTTTTTGTAATTGGCTAATTTTTGGGATGGACAAAACTTAAAGTCAATTGAGTTGTATTTTATATTTCTTATAGAATGGGTTATGGTTTGCGTCGCCAGAAGAACCAAAGTGAAGAAAAAAAAAAAGGGTTGCAAGATCGATTTGTCTGAGACAGAAGCGATGCCCAATCGATCAAGCAACTGGCCGATTGATGAATTCTTTCTTGTTTGTGTTAGAATTAATAGTTCTTATTCTATAAGGAGCATATTTTAGGAAACAAATTGTGGATTATAAGGAAGGTTTGCTCTCTAAACTCTAACATACAGATCTTATTTTTCTAAGTGAAAATTTCATATTGGAGATCATTTTTTTTCTCTAAAGCTTCCAATGGAGAGATTGGGCTAAAACTTTGTTTTAGAGAGTTGCTGCTTTTTTATCTCTTGTAGAAGATTGTATAAGGAGTTAAGTATAAGCTGAATTTGGTGCAGTGAGTAGCAAGGTATTGTTGCGGTGTATAACATTCGTGCATTGAGAATTATAGTCCTTAGGTTGCCTGAGAACAAAAAACAGTTATGAGTATATTTCTTGTAACTGTATGATCCATAGTGCTTGTTGTTAGTCTAGTTCGGACTCAAGGTTGTTTTTTCCTATTTGGGTTTTCTATGTAAAAATCTGCGTGTCATCTTGTTTGCGTGGTTAATTGGTTTATTTGCAAGTTCTTTTAATTTTCGCTACATTAATTTATAAATTGAATTGTAATTTAGAAATCTAAGTTAAGATTTGGAATGACCCAAACCTTCATACCCATTTAAGGAATTATATATGGACAACCATTTAAGCTTATATTTTGGGTGGTTATCAGATGGGTTAGGGTCCATTAGTATCTAATTCATTTAACCATAGGAAAGGAGTTCTTAACCTACTACCTACCTAATAATAGTGCCATAGAAGCTCATGTGGAGTCACCAGAAAATTGTCCTAGTAGAGTTAAAGCTCTAAAATCTTTGGAGGTGAATTTAAAGCTACATGACTTTTAAAAAATGGACTTGCGCCTAAAAGCCCCCCTTTTTTATGGTTTAGGATTTTTAATTTGATTTTATCTCCTTCTTTTACTCTCTACTAATATGGAGAATATTATACTACGAGTAGTACATATTTCCCACATGATGTACAATTCATGGCGCCCGCTTAGATCCATTTTTCTTAATGAGGATAAATGGAAAGTTTTCCTTATACACAAGGGGAACAAGAAAGGATAGACTCACCAAGGTTTCCTAGCCTTTGATTTAATAACGGTAAAATTAAATGACTTCTTAATTGTAGATTTTTTTATATTCAGTCCAAAGGTGACTGAATGTTAAATAAGTGTAAAATTAGGCTTGATGGTGGATCATGAGATGAGAAGATTATCAAAATAGTTGCATTCATCAAAGGTCAGCCACTTTGGGGTTTTTTGGGGGGGGGGGAGGGGGGGTGGCCATAGAGCCTCATAGGAGAACATTTTTTCGATTATTTTTGGTTTATTTGATGTTTTCTGGATGAGATTTTTAAAATGATTTTGTTGATTTTATATCACTTTATGTGGAGTTAATTTTTTGTTCTAGAAAAACAATGTGTTTGCTTGTAAGATATGTTTAGTTTGTGGAAGAGATGTCGGTCTGCTGGTTTTTATCTCCAAATCTGATTAAATGTCGGTCTGCTGGTTTTTATCTCCAAATCTGATTAAATAATACGTAATCATTGATTCTGTATTAATCTCTCATCAATAATATCTTTATTTTCCCTATATGAAAAAAAAGGAAATACAATGTGTGGACATAAACACAAAAGTAGAAATACAATGTGTGGACATGTCCATTCTTATAGCAGCGGTCAATATGCTTGTCATTAAATTACAAGAGGATGGAAAGGGACCAATACACAAAACAGTCTTTGGCCGAATACTTCCAGAGATGCTGACAATTAAGTACCCATTTCAGTCCTATCAATCTTAAGTCAAAGCCTTTTAGATAAGATTATGGGAGAAATCAGAGAAGTCATAGCATGCATGTCAATCAAAATACTATAAACAAATTTTTTTGCGCTTGAGTAAGCAGTCAACCCCTTCATAAATAGACTGCCACATTCAAAGAAACAGTGATGATATGCATGTGGCCAATTTGACTTGACTACTCAAAGTGGGGCCATTCCATCTCTGCAGCTTGATTGGTGGTTGGGCTTATTAACACACACAGTGTAGCTTTCCGTACTGATCTTCATCTCTTTTTTCTTTCTCCTCCATCTTTTTTGAACATGAAGTGCCAAAAGTTTCCCTTTTGTTCTTGTGAAAGTCTGTATGAATGTCGCCTTTGCCTTAAAAACTTCCAATCACCAGACGACATAGAGGAAACTAAACTTCAAGCAGCTGCTTTCTCTCCTCCCCACTTTCCTAAATCCTAACTGCCCATTTGACATCAATATAAAAGGGAAGCGGGAAAGCAAATTGCTTCCATCCTCTCAACAACCCAAGTTGAATTTTTAGCCAACACAATATTGCATTCCATTCATTTACCCCACCATCTAATCTTCAATAAAAGTTTGTATGATTTATGGGTGCAGGTTTTGTCCACACCTTCCAACCCCTTTCCTTCTGTCACAGAGACAGCAGTGCAGGCTAGAATTATTTACATGTCAATCAGTTTTTACAAACAACCCGCTGTACTAATTTAAAAATCTTGAAAAACCACCTTAATCTAGTGTAAAAGAAATGTTTTTTTAGGTCCATTTAACAAAATCTGATATATTTCAGATGAAAGGATGCAAATTTTCTAAATCTTGCTGATTCAAATTAGATCTAAAAGCAAAAAGACCATTTTTTTAATTTTTTTTTATAACAGTAAAAATTTTATTGCTCAAAAAAAGGAAAAAAGAAACAAGGCTAAGACAGCTTGAGAACACATAAAGCAATAAAGCTAAATAAAGAACTAATCACAAAATATCAAAAGAAAGAGAAGAACAAGATACTCCCTCCTTTGCAAGCCTCTCCGCAAGGAAATTTGCTTCTTTTTGAATTTGAACAAATTTAACATCCAACTTTTGAGAAATATCCTACACCCCCTTCACCCAATTTGCAATCCTTCAATCATGAAAAGAATTTCCAATGCCGTATTGAATTGCCAAAAATGAATCACCTTCAATAATGGCCTTAACAAAAAGGCCGTTAAACCATCATCAAATAATCTTAGACTATGACCTCTGGCTTGATTTAAGTTAATGGGAAATTTAATACTCCATAATGTGTAACATTCAATTAAACGAACTAGTATTTACTATCTGGATGTTGCACAAGATGGTTGAGTTGAAACCTCAAATTAATAGGAGCCATCATAGTAAAAATATAAATACATGTGGTAATATGTAATTTTCAAAAATACTGGCAGTTTACTTGTAGATCTTTTGGGTAGAAAAGTCTCAAAGGCTACCTTCTGGCCCCATCTTATTTAAATGTTGTTGGTTAATCAGACATGCTAACAGGTAGAGAGTAAGGCATGGATTGATTATAGATGCTGATGATAACATAATGATATATGAAAAGAGAAGCAGCAATTGGTATAAGACATGAGATCTTCTGCTCTCTCCCTACCTAGATGGGGGCTTTTGACTTTTCTTAGTTCTGTCTCTGTTATCCATCTACTTCCTGCCACTTCATGTATATGAAAGGAGAATAGAACGCTGACTTTTATATAACTGTGAATTAATTGAGAGCAATCCATTGATGAGAGAAGAAGCAATGGATAAGTAGGTCTTGGGGGTTTTCTGGGTTCTCTCTCAATCTGAGATGGGTTCTATTGTCTTTGCCTTGTTTTGTCTCTTTTGTCTGCTTCATGCTACTTCTGCTCTTCCTTTATGCACTGACTCAAGTGGGTCTCATTCTTTTCTTCAATTTTCATCTGTTTTCATTTCTTTTGCTGCTTCTGTACTTCTTTTACTGAATACCCGGATGGGTTCTTTTGCTTTTATGTGCAGGAGCTCCATTTACAGCAAAGTCTCCTTTAGCTTTCTGTTCTTACAATGGGACTGTATGTTGTGATGCAAAAGAAGATTTGGGACTGTCAAAACGGTTTCAGGACATGAATGTTTCTGATCCAGCATGCGCTTCTCTCCTTAAATCGATCCTGTGTGCGGTAATTGTTGGTTATGAAATTCTATTTGGACCGATTATCAGTGTCACTGTATAGTATGATCTTTGTTTAGTAAGGTCTTGATTGGTAATTTGATGTCAGTGCTGTTACAGTTGTTGGATTGATGCGTGAATGATTTGCTTTTTTGATGTAGTAGTTAGTATCTCCGAAAATGTATGCTCTGAGACTGAAGAAGCTGAAAGGAAAAAGTAACTTTGGAAGCAGACCAACCGTGAAGTTGGTGTGCACATGAAGTGAATGAAAAATTGCATTAACGAACAATTTATCACAATCTCTCTCTCTCTCTCTCTCTCTCTCTCTCTCTCAACCAGAATTGGGGTGACAAAACTTTAAGGGGTCATTTGGATGTGGGACACTGGACAAGAAAACAAGTGGGGAGAACTCTTTACTAAAAATACACAGTAATAGCTCCAAACGGTTAAGAGGAGGGCTTTCTGGAGCAACGGATCCCCTGTTTAGGTGCAATGTTGGGAAAACAGTATGGGGGAGTTGAGTTTTTCTTAACCTATCCACATAGATGTGACTCTTGGGTCATGGTCATCATGGTAGATCCCCCATGGACCCAAACACCACCATCTCCCACTTGACCAATGAGCACAGAAAAATATATCCTTCTGATTTACTTCCACCGTTCATGGTTTTACTTAGCATGTTAACAATACAGGTTCGAAAATTTTACAGTTGTCCCATCCTCTATTTCGGAGGTGGGAACATAATGAATGGATTAGAAAAATGATCACACATGTAGGGGGGCAGGTGGGAACGCAATTGGGGGAGAGTACTGTCCCATTGTACAAAATTGAACTGAGTGATCATTTTCCTCATTCATCATGTCCATGCCTTTTTCCCATATCTGGAAACCGCCTTAGAATAACTCCTAAATTTCCTCCGGCAACTTCGGTTTGAACTGAGTCAAGGAACCATCTCAGTTGTGCTACATCTTTGACGTAACTCACGAATTATTTATTTAAAGATGCAGACCATTGAATCAGAAGTTATGTGGTTGGTTCTAAAATCACTTAGTCCAAGTGAGATGAATGGATTGAAGTCTTTGTCACCCCACGCTGAAAAATGTGAGATACCATGTGCTGAAAATTCTCCATCATTGAACTGCAACTATATGTTTCAATTGATATTCCCTCCACTTGCAATTCACAGGAATCTAACCATCTACCATGGTGAATGAGTAGTGTGCTCAACTGCAAATTCTCTAACTGTATCACAAGCTGTGGCAAGAACAATTATTAAGTTTCCTTAGCTAACCATTCCTACCAATACCTCAAGGCATTAGTAGAGGTAGCGCAAATACTTTTCAATACTGCCCTTTGGGTGGAACATGATCAGTGCATATTTCACAACACATTTGTTTTCAATGCCGACTTGTTCCTTTTGGTATTCAAACTTGCAATTGGTTGGCTTTGATACCATATTAAGTTTCCTTGATTATTGATACCTACCAAAACCTCGAGGTGTCAGTAGAGGCAGCGTAAATACTTTTCAATAACAATGAGTTGTACTAAATCATTCCTCGTAATGCCACAGATTTTAGTTTTTGTGATTTCATACTCGGTCATCCATCTTAGCAGGAAGGGAGCTAAGTTTTGACTTCTAGCTATGCTACTAAGTTGTTCATTGTGTCTAAGGTTGTTTATTTTGTTATTAAATGTTATTTACCTATAGAAAAGGAAAAGAAAAACATCTTCTGATATTTTGGTTACTCATGGCATGCAGAGCTGCGATCCGTTTTCAGCAGAGCTATTTAGAACTGTGTCTCAGCCTCGGTCTGTTCCTGTTCTTTGCAATTCAACTGCTCATGTGAATTCAACCCGATCTAATAATGTAACAGGTGACTTCTGTTCGAAGGTTTGGAACACTTGCCAAAATGTTCCAATATCGAATTCTCCCTTTGCTCCTTCACCGCAAGGAAGTGCAGGAGTTCCAACCAATTCTACATCCTCCAAACTCACCGATCTCTGGCTGTCACAAAATAACTTCTGCAATGCGTTTGGCGTATCATCTACCAATGGATCTGTATGTTTTGATGGTAAACCAGTTTCACTAAATAATTCTCAGACTGAAATTCCTCCACGTGGTTTATGCCTTGAAAAAATTGGTAATGGGTCATACCTGAATATGGCTGCTCATCCTGATGGGTCCGATCGTGCTTTCTTCTCTGACCAACCGGGTAAGATATGGTTAGCCACAGTTCCTGTGGGAGTATCAGGGGGGACATTGGGAATTGATCAATCAAGGCCCTTTCTTGACATAACTGATGTGGTACATTTTGATACCCAGTTTGGGGTCATGGGCATGACATTCCATCCTGACTTCCCAAGAAATGGGCGCTTCTTCGTTTCATTCAATTGCGATAAGGGCGATTGGGCAAGCTGTATTGGAAGATGTTCATGTAACTCGGATGCTGGTTGTGATCCTTCAAGGCTAAGTCCTGATAACGGAGCTGATCCCTGCCAGTATCACAGTGTTGTCGCAGAGTATACTGTTAACAGCACCTCATCGACGCCATCCTCAGTACACATCCATACACTTTAAATAGCTTAGATTAGCATTTTGTTCTGTGATTGTGTTGAGTTACTTTTGGTGTTTAATTAGAATTCATCTTAATTTGTTTTGTAGGCCACAACTGCTAATCCAACAGAAGTAAGAAGGATATTTACCATGGGACTACCGTTTACAATTCATCATGCTGGGCAGATTCTATTTGGACCTTCAGATGGGTATTTATATTTCATGATGGGGGATGGTGGAAGCCGGGGCGATCCTTTCAATTTCTCCCAAAATAAAAAGTCTCTGCTTGGGAAGATTATGCGGCTTGATGTGGATAACATGCCAAGTAAGTATCGAGATGCAAAAACCCCTAGAGGAGGGAATACTGCTTGTTTTTTCATGAGAACTCTATCAAGTGTAGTTCAGATAAAACTAGTTTCTAGCCACTTTATGCGATCATTTTTAAAGCTTATTTGGAAGTTGGATATTTTGCATAAAGCCCACCATTTGATTTCATTGGTTATAATGTTAATTGACCATAGTCCATAAATCACCATCTTACAAAGCCAGTCTCCCTTTTTCTTATAAGGAAACATGACTTGAACCTGCTACAGGCAACAGTCAAAGCCTTTCTAATTACATAAATTGAGAAAATATTAGTGAAATTCTAAAATCAGTAAGCAAAAGTAAAAACTATCAGATGGTTAAGAGCCTCATAGTACTATTTGCTATGATGGACTATCATATCAATCACTTTGGCCCTTTTTCACCATTGAGCTTCTTTGAATCCCAAATAAAAAAATCGTTCCTCTTCCTTATTTTGTCTCATTACATGATGAAATCAAGTCTTTTATGACTTATTCTGCTTTGCCTTGCCTTATATCTATTTTCTTTTCCTGTTTCCTTCCCTCGGATTAGTGAAGCAAGCTATAAGTGATTATTTACTTACCTAGCATACCTCTGCTTTGCAAGTTTTTTTGTTCTTACGCTTGTAGTGTAATTTCAGGTGCAAAGCAAATAAACGACCTTGGTTTATGGGGAAATTATTCAATTCCAAGAGATAATCCTTCTTATGATGATAGTGAACTGCAGCCTGAAATTTGGGCTTTAGGCCTACGAAATCCATGGCGTTGCAGTTTTGATTCCGAAAGGCCATCATATTTCTTCTGTGCAGATGTTGGCCAGGTTCTGAGAATATTTTTCTTCTTGTTTCCTTCGAAAGGCTTTAATATCTTTGACCGTAGATACTTCATAAAATAAAACATATCCTTACCATGTATCCCATACTTCATATTTTAAGTCTAAAATCTGAGCCCTCCTGTATCCTTGGTGTCTCCTTATTGCATCCATGCGATACGGGTGATTATAGTTTAAGATTTTAAAATTTGTATTGTTTTATAGGCTGTGTTCGTTTTCCTGCTATTTAATGAGAAAAGAAAAAAAAATCTAGCCCTTGATGCTCTCGTGGTATGTGGAAATGAGTTTCCAATAGTTTGAACCTGAGATCGACAAATTCATCATTGAGTTCTGCTATCATTTACTTAGTTTTGATAATAAATCAGGCAAACAACCTTTTCTTTTTACTGCAAATTAAAATAAAGATTTCTTTCTTCTCCAAGTCTATATTTAATGATCTAACAAAATTACAATCCAAAGTTCTTTCAAAACCAAATATACCTGTAACTTTGCAAGTATTCCATGTTTAGATTCTAAGGAATTGTAGGAGCTGGCTTTTTGAAAATGTACAGATGACTCCAAACAAATTGGACCTAGGATTTGGTCATATTACTTAATACTGACCATTGATTTGAGATCTGGTGGGGCCACAGGAATGGTGATCTAGACCATTAACTATTGGCCTTTTGTCTGTTAAATGTGAAATTGTGCCTTTTTTCTATTAAATGTGGAATTGTGAATTACTTTTTGTTTGTTCATAACCTTCTATCTTTTACCACTGAATTTCTTGTATTTTCATCGGTGCTGAGTTTTTCATGGCAGAGACCAGGCTTTAATTGAAATGTGATTAGTGTCTGATGCTTATGAGCATTAAATTTTACAGGAAGTTTATGAAGAAGTTGATTTGATATCAAAGGGTGGAAACTACGGCTGGCGTGTTTACGAGGGTCCTGATCTTTATACTCCTTTGCAGACCCCTGGAGGGAATACGACTCCAGGATCCATAAATGCCATCTTTCCTGTGATGGGATACTATCATTCTGATGTTAACAAAAAAGAAGGATCAGCATCTATCACTGGGGGATATATGTATCGGTCTTTGACCGATCCATGCATGTATGGAAGGTGAGGGAATCGGAGAAATTTCTTTTAATCAGATGATCCATGGTTCAAAAACCTGGAAATGGAACTCATATCAATGTTCAACTCGGATGGATCAACTTCAGACTCTGCTCAATATTGTTTAGTGTACAATTTTCATTTGCACTGCTGAAACTTGAAACTTTTCTGCCAAACATAAACACTGCAAACTATTCTGATGTCCAAGTAAGATATTGCAATGTTAAGTTCGTGCAAACATAGTGCATTACTAAACAAAGTCAGAAAAAGGTCCCTACTTGATGAAATTTTGGCCAAACCAACTTGGCAAAGTTCGAAATTGACTCAGCCAGTTTAAGTATTAGATGATCAACACAGGTGATTGTTTCACATGTAAACTAGAAAATTCTAAGCTCTCTGTGGTTGATTTTAAATTAGTTTGATAACCATCTAAGTTCCACATGGAATTCCAGGTACTTGTATGCAGACCTGTATGCAGGAGCCATGTGGGCAGCTGTTGAAAGCCCCCCAAACAGTGGAAACTTCAGCAGCACCAAGATTCCCTTTACTTGTGCTCAGGACTCTCCGATCCCCTGTACTTCTGTGCCTGGAAGTTCTCTTCCTGCTTTGGGCTACATATTCTCTTTTGGGGAGGACAATAGAAAAGACATTTATCTTCTAACCAGCACTGGCATATACCGCGTTGTCCGTCCAAGTCGCTGCAGTTACACTTGCTCAAAGGAAACTGTTTCAGCAAGTGAAAGTCCGTCTTCTACCCCATCTCCATCTTCTGCATGTGAATTTAACTTGCCAGAGAAATTGGCAACTTTCGTCTGTTCATTCCTGCTTCTCTTGGGTTTTTTCTTGTAATCTCTGAAATTACATATTCTAGGAGAAGCTATCCTCTTTGGTATGAGAAAATGTGAGGAGAAAAAGGAAGAAGGAATTGCATGGGACTTGAGAGAGATGTTTTGTATCCCTAATGATCACCAGGCATGCATATAAGAGTGTTTTGCAATGTGTATACTGGTAAGGGAATAGTGAAATAAGGTGGTTGTTGCCACAGCTGTTAATTTCTTTTTGTTGCTGGTATTTGACTGTTTGACAATGAGTATAGTATGTGCTGTAGGATCTCTGTTGAAGCCTTTCTCTCGAGTAAGGGAGTTTTGAGTACATTAGCTCATGCTTGTCGGAGACAAACTATTTCATTTCCTGCAAAACTTTCCATATATTGTACTTTTTGAGATGAGATTTTGTCATAATTCCCGGTAATATAAACTATTTTTATTATACTAAAATTCATTGCCATTTTGCTGAATGGGACTGAATCTAATTGTATGACCTTTTATTAATTTATTAAAATAATTTTTTATTTGGGAAAGTTTATGTGAATCTATTATTGAATCAACTTTAAGACCATTTGCATCTTTTTCAGAACGTAACAAAAGTGTAACTTTTGTGCAAAGTAATGAGACAAATGTTTTTTTGTTTCTTATTTTTTTTTCATTTTATTTTCTTTTACTATATGGCGAGCTCTTCTCTACTACTTTTGTCATATGACAAGTTTGCTTTTTAATTAAATAGACATGCCGATCGATTTAAGGGTCTAATTGAAACAACATCATTTCAAATATATCCAATTGAAGAGCTCTCTTTCAACTAGCTAAAAGTGTCCAAATATGCCTGAGCATCATCCAATTACGCTATTCAATTGTATGGTTATTAAAAGAATAGTTTTTTTTAATTTGTAACATGACTTGAATCCACAACCTTATTGAAATTTTTTGGTTGTTTATTCTGAATAATGGGAAAAAAATTGCAATGCATATAAACCCTGCATGCCTGCAGATATGCAAGATTAGTAGCCTCACTGTGAATGGTCATAACCTGTTAGAAAGTGTCTTGAACTTAAAGTTAGTGTGGGACGCACATGTTAATAGGTGCATGAAAACAGACATTACTTGGACACCAATAAAAGAACAGCAAAGAATGGTCAAATGATTTGAGTGCATTTAAAAACCAGAGGAAATTATACATATTTCAGGCCAAACATTTGCCAGGCCATGGGTTATATTTCAGTGTCCTCTTTCCATGTAAATCAATTATATACCTCAGTATCCCCTTTTTTGTGCCTTGTGATGTCAACCCATAATCATGTGATTCTTGTAGGTCCCTGTCCGACCTCACTGATACCATTCTGACAATTCAGCCAGCATATGGTGATTCTAGTTGTTCCCCCAATATTTCTATTGTATAATCACGTTACCTTTGACCGTGGGGTGATGGCCACAAGCATTCATTAATAGGAAGAATCAGGGGCAGGAGTCATTTGAGATTTACCAGAATTGTCAAATCACACACTTGATCGTTGGGTGCAAGTAGAATACTCTGAAACTTCAACTAATTGACATCACAATCTTCATCATAGTTGCCAATTGTTTAGATGAATCACTTCTTGTTGAATAGCCCCCGTACTTGACAATGCACCAGACAACCATATCCAAGCTTGGAGAGGATCTCATGTCTGACTCATATATTCATGCTAGCTGGCATGAGGTAATTGGCTTCAGGGACATTGACAGAGTGAAATCAATATATTCAAATTGTTTATCAATGATTGTTTCAGCTGCCTAAGCTTCTTATGTCTCTTGGCCATGCATGATCTTTAAAAAATGATTGAAATCAAATTTCCAGAGAAAGCTCTCCCACTGCCCAGCTCAAACTCCCTAGCACTTCTTTTATTGCTTCAATCCTCGAATGTGAAAAATCTCCCACTGTGAACTTCTCTACCATTCCCTTCACCTGGATCAGGCTATGCCCTGGTTCCTTCTTCCTCCCACTGCCCTTCAGCATCTTCCTTGCCTCTGCCACAGCATCCCACCTCCCATCAGCAGCATACAAATTTGACAACAGAACATACGGTGAACTTGTCTCAGGCTGAAGCTCCAAAAGCTGGCCTGCCACCCGTTCCCCGACCACAACATCTCCACGCAGCCTACATGCTGAAAGCAAGCTTCCCCAGACGACCAAATCACCTCCGAAAGGAAATCCCTTCAAATGCTTTTCGGCTTCATCCAATCTCCCAGATCGCCCCAACAGATCAATCAGGCATGAGAAATGCTCAATTTCAGGAGTGATTCCGTAAATTGCTTCCATGGAGTCAAAATAAGCATGACCTTCATCCACTAACCCCGCATGATTGCAAGCTGCTAGAAGTCCAATGAATGTAACGGAATCAGGTTGAATCCCCATTGCATTCATCTGCTCAAATGTTTTAATAGCTCTTTCCCCATCACCATTATTTCCATAACCAGCTATAATTGTATTCCAGGAGACCAGATTCCGATTGTGCATGCGTTCAAATAAAAAACATGCATATTCAATGCAACCACATTTAGCATACATGTTTACAAGTGCATTACCAACTCCAATATCAAAATCCTGATTGCTTCTGATAAGATGGCAGTGAATCTGACTGCCATAGCGGATTGAAGCTAGACCTGCAGAAGCAGCCAGCGCACTCGTGAATGTGAAATCATCAGGTCTTATACTGGCTTTCCCCATCTCTCCAAAAACTCTCAAGGCCTCATCATGATCTCCACAGTGTGAGCAAGCGGCAATCATTGTGTTCCATGAAATGATATCTTTATCGTCAATCAATTCAAATGTCAACTCTGCATCTTTGATTGAATTGCATTTTGAGTACATGGTTAAAATCATGTTGCCTACAAAAGGGGTGGTGCCAATCCCAAGCTTGATCGATAAACAATGAAGTTCTGTTCCTCTCTGCAAGTCTTGCATCCTGGTACAAATGGCTAATGCACCCACAAAAGAAAAGCAATCAGGAAGCACACCCTGTTGATGCATGCTTTGGAACAGCTCCAGACCTCTGTCAAATTGCATGTTATCTGCAAGACCAGCAATCATGGCATTGTAAGACACAGAATTTGGATCAGTTGTACCGCTGAAAACCTCGAAGGCATCATCACAGAGACCACAGCTCGTGTACATGGACACAAGTGAATTCGAAACAAAGGAGATAGGTCCATAACCCAACTTCAAGGAATGGGCATGAATCTGTTTGCCCAGCTCCAAGGCCATGAGGGTGGCACAGGCGCTGATGACACTTGCATAAATGAACTCATTCGGAGGAAGTTGCATTTGTGAGAAGAGATTGAGAGCCATCAAAGGCTTGCCACCCTGGTCATAACCAGAGATCATTGCTGACCATGAGACAAGGTTTCGCTCAGTCATTTCATCGAATACCTGGTGTGCGGCACCCATGTTCCCACACTTTGCATACATGTTAAGGACATGGTTGTAGAGGAAGATGTCTGATTGAAGGCCTGTCTTGATCACAACAGCATGGAGAGAGAGACCATGCCTAATAGATTTGGCCATGGAGCAGTTGTGCAGAAGCAAACCAAGCCTTTGCAGGATCATCTATACAAATTTCAATTAATCAAAGATGTGATCACTTTGTAAACTGATGATGTATGAAAAAAGTGACTATCAAAGTGCCATGGGGTTAGATAACTGAGAATCAAGAATCAACTTAAAAGAAAGAAGGAAGACAAAAGAGAACCATAGAGAGAAGTTTAGGGAGTATTGAAAGTATTGAAAGATTTCAAAAGTTTGAAAAATGGGCCATGTCCAAAGGTTGAAACTGAACTGTTGGGAGTCAACCTGAATTCCTAATTAACAGGTTGGGTTGGGTTGGGTTTGGATGGTGGGTTGCAGTGCCAACCACTATGGTTGGATCTTTGTGCAAGTTGATTGCAAGAATGGGCTGGACCCAAACCCAATCATTATTATTATTTACTAGCACTTCAAGGCCCGCATGGACAAAAACATTAAATTTTATTAAAAAAATTTTATTGAAAAATATTTATATTTTAAGAAAATATAAATAAATATTATCATATTAATCAAACACAAACATAATTAAAAATAAATTTAGAAAATCAAATATTTTAAGCAGAAAATTTATATGTCAATTCTTGCGCTTGTTTCATGTAATTAATTTATAATTTAATATTCATATAGCACTAGTTTCATGTTGTGCACTTGTTTCGGCCGTTGAATATGGTTCACCGTTGCACTTGTCTCGGATCATAGAGAATCAATAAAGAAAGACAAAGAAATCAAAATAAAGATAAATAGAAAGCAATAAGAGGAAAGAACATCTTATGAAGAAATTATTTGCATGCAATATTATAAAATTCATGCCGGTTCAATTGCCTGATTCTTTCATGACTATGGTTTTCAATTAATCTCAACAGATCCATCATTTGTGCTTTTTAAAAACTATACTAATTTTTTTAAGGCTAAGATTTTGACTTGGATATAATTTGAGTTGGCTCTTTTAGAATTGAAATTGTCCAACTTAAATTCAATCTTAACCCTCCAAGTTGTGTTTGCTAAAATATTTCATTGATCAAAGGTTATTAATGTTTTCTATCATTGATATTGTGTTGGGCAATCTCAAAAACAATAGTAAAATCTGGGTTGGGATTGTCTACATTTTTATCAAGATTCGGGTTTGGATTTGAAACCCTTATGGATTTTGGGTCAATTTTGAATTTGGGCTTTAGGTACCCAAATTCAATTTTGTTTTTTTTTTTTAATGTGTGCCCTTATTTAAAAGTAGGGGTGGCCAACGGTGTAGTTGGGTATAAATAGATCTAGTTGACAATATAGAGAGAAAATTGTAAATATTCATATGAAAATACAAACATAAAATAATAATAATAATAATAATAATAATAATAATAATAATGTCTATTGATGTGCCTACCACCCTAGTGGAGCCAATATCATCATTGTCAAGTATGCAAGCATGATATTTTTAATGGAAATTGTCATGAATAGGCCACATTTGGTCTTAAGCTTGGGTCTATATTAAAAGTGGCATATTTCACAATGTTTGGTCACGTGCTCGTACCCTTGATGTGAATTATTGCTTGTAGGTTTACCGTGAGAGTGACTAAACTACACATAATATATATGTTTGCACATGCTAGAACTTAAAAGTCTTTACTCAGGGATCATTTGAAGCCAAAATGAGACTTAGTTGCAGCTACTGGGCTTAAACAAAAGGGTTAAAAAATCTAATCCGGTCTATAATCTAATCTTTATTGCATAATCTGACCAACATATAATATGGATCCGTAGAGTTGAGGTCAATTGGGTTAGATTAAAGCTTATCCATATAATCCATTTAAATAGGTCGATCAAAACTGATTGTATAGTTGAATCGGCTAAGAAGTTCGGTCTTTAATTAATTGCGTCTTATCTTTCCTTTTCCTACGACCTAATTCAAATGTAATCTTAATGCTTGGAGTGGATTAGACATGGGCAAAATTTCTAGAATTTGACAAAACTCGTGGAGAACAAAAGCAGATAGCGAAAAATAATTTACAAGAAAGAGTCAAATACCTAAAATGTGATCATGTATGTAGTAGAGAATCAATAGAGAAAGATAAAGAAATCATGATAAAGGGGAAAGGAATTTTTAGATGATGATTAATCCAAAGAGCCTATTCAAACATGGGCATGAGTAAAAATATTTTTAAAAATGAGAAATAAAAATCACTAAAAAAAAGAATATACATGGAACCTCAAAATCCTCGAGCGCCCCAGACCCCAGACCCCAGACCCCAAAGGATCCCTACTCCCATCTTCTAAAACCCATTATTCATAGAAACCCATCTCTTAAAGCCCATTAGACAAAACCTCAACCAGAACCTTCTTAGACCCTTTTGTACCTCCTATCATCAGAACCCATCCCGTGGGGCCAAACCCACCCAAGAGAGAAAAAAAAAGAACACACAGAACAATAGGAGTAGAGACGAAGTCAGGAAAGATTGTCGTACCTAGTTCATTGCTGCTACCCCATCGTTGCAGTACGTTGCATGCGGAATTAACTCAAATGTAGTGCTTGCAGAGAGCACTGTTAAGAAGCTGTTGTTATTAGAATCTAGTAATTTGTATGCTAGTGTGGGAAGATGTGAAGAGTCCTTGAAAGTAAGGGACTTAATGAAGAAGAAAGGAATACAGAAAATAGTTGCTCATAGAAGAGGAACTGGTGAAGATCCAACCGCCGATTCCCGGGAGCCATTTCGAAACAATTTCATCCGATTTGGACTCATTTAAGAAAGTGGCAAAATTAAAAGATTTTAGAGATAATGGATAAATAAAGATTCAAGGGAAAGATTTGTATTTCTAAAGGGTGAGAGAGAGTTTTTAAGAAAGGGATAGAAATTTAAGGTGTAAGAGAGAACATGCCATTTATTGCACCCTCATTCTCTCTCACGACGCGGGTGAATTCTCTTAATATATACTAGCGCTTTAGGGCCCATGCCCAACATGGACCTTATTAAATATTATATTATTTGTAAATAAGAATATTTATAAATATTTAAATGATGTTTAATTTAATATTAACTTTAAATTCATTTTAAAGTCATAATCTTAAATATTTTAGTACACTCTTAAAAAAATATCATATTAGTAAAACTAAATAAAAATAAAAATAATGTACTTGTGGAATTTTATTAGAATATTAATAAAAAATAATTTTTCCCTTAATCTGTAAAATCAAGTCAAGAGGAAAAAAATATTATATAGTAATATAAATTAGATGGAATACTCTACTATGCAAAGAATCATCAGTTCAATCAATCCTATCACAATATATGAAAATTTCGAATTAGGTGAAAAGAAGCCGATAATCAAGATTATCACAAAATTTAGACTTCTCACTTATTCGCTTGCGCATAACTCAAAAAAAGAAAAAAAAATAAAAATGGAAAGAGAAATTTCGAGTAAATATAACAAAACTTAATATGATCTCCAATTGAGTAGTGGACATTAAAATATGGAATACACTTTCAATCTTTACATCGGTAGAAAAAAATTGTATTAGTCCCACACTAAGCATAAAATACTATTTGCATTATCATAGACATTCTAATATGAAAGACACACTTAGTTAATATGTATTAGTATATTAAAATTGATACCTATAAAAAATGTAATGATCCTGGCCTCAAGAGATTTAAGGAGAAAAGAGAAATTAAATAATTAATGGGAAAAAAATAACATAACTATCTTTTTAACATTTAAAATAAAAAATATCTATATATATATATAAACCATCAGAACTTTTGGTGTTTAAAAAGAGCAAACTGCACTTACTCTCGGTGGTGAGTTGTTTGATTGTGTCTCCATGTATATACCATATTTCATATTTTCATGTAAAATCTATAAGCCGATGAACTGATTGTTCTCTATTTTTTTTTCCTTTTTCCATTGTTACATGGAAAAATTGAATTTCAACACCCACCTATTCATGGCAAGTGGAGTTAAAATAAAAATAAATATGATTGTCCACCTTCCAAATATTTTATCAATCTAACCACAAGAGATGTTGTGTAAGACTTGAAAGGTTTTAGGATAAAAGATAAAAATTGGTTAGTTTATGTAAAATTTAAAATTGAGTGAGAGTATTAATCCAAAATTAAGATTGTTATGCTACGGCCAATCCAAATTAGTGGTTGTTCCAGGTTTTAAGGGACATGATTTTGAATGATAGAGATTTTAGAAATCTTGCCTCCTCGTAGTGTCATTCTAAGTGATTAATTTAGGGAAGATTTAGCAATTTTAGGGCTTGAGCATTAATTTACTCGAGTGGAGCCCAGATATAAACTTTGAATTTGGCTGAGATTTAGTAGTAGAAAGCTCCAGCCCGATCGGTCCAAGTGAGAGACATTAAGAAATCTCTCACATAGAAACAAATATCATAACCGACAAACATTTTTATTTTTTGAATAGAATACTGTAAAGCTTAAGTTTAAATTATTCTAGGTGGGTTGAGCTCATAGTAGGTACTTATAGCCTGAATTAGGCTTTCTCCAGGCTCGGGCCTATTGTTCAAAATCTAGGCTAGGCTTGGACATTACTTGGCTTGACTTGGCCTGGCCTATTCTGCCCCATAAACACCCGTGAACAATTTAGACTCTATTTGTGATTTTAATAGAAAACTATGTGGACCTACAAATTGCAACTTTGATAGTGGGATTTAATGGCTTATGAAATGAGATAAAGGTAATTTGCCTAATTAATATGATAAGTGGTATGAAAATTCATTTGAGATGTATGAGAACCCCTCTTTTGACTATATGGCATTCTTTAAGATTAAATATAATATGGATATTAATAGTAGATTATGATAAAATTGCATGCAAGGGATTACATTGAAAATTTTAAGGTATCGTATTCTTTAAATAAGAAAGATTTAGATTGATTTTAGAATGAGAGAGATAATGATAGAGATAAGGATTATGCTAATTTTTAGGAGATTAAATGGTAAATAGAAAAATTTTAGGGGAGGAAAATGGGAGAGAATTTTAGGATTTTAATTAAAGTGTGCCATGTGTGGTTCTCCCATAAAGAAGAAGCGTCACGTGTTACTCTCCCGCGAAAGGGAGTATTGTTATAATATATATAACTAGTGCTTCAGTGCCCGCACCCAACACGGGCCTTACTTAATAATTATATTATTTATAAAATCCATTAAAATCTTTAGTTTTTAAAAGAAAATTCACAAAATAGAAAGAACAACCATATGCTAGTGGATTTGGGAAATCCAAAATATATCAATGAAAATAAGGTCTTGCTCTCCTAGCTAGGAAAAAATTGATGTATAAAAAACCCTAATGAAATCCACAAAATGTGAACCTTTTAAAAACCAAACACACGAATGATTAATCTATCCATATCACACAATACTATGAAAAATAGTAATATAAAAAGGAAAAACCAAGAGGACTTGAGAAAAATAAAAGAAAAAAGTAAAAAAAAAGGTAAAAAAAAAATTAAAAAGTCGTTTTTAATAGGCGCCACATGTTGAAAGGAAAAAAAGGTCCTTTGAAAAGTAAACAATAAAAATAAATGAATATATATTATGTATTGGACAAACCTTGTAACAGGCGTTCTACCCATTCTCTAAAATTGACAATATCGTCAAAGTGGGCCCCACGAATCAATAAACCTCACAAAAGATTTTGTAAATTTGATGTCTGCGTAAATTTGATGTTTGCGTCGATTTATTATCTCTTCTTAACCATCATTGGTAGGTAACCGGGTAAAAGCAATGTCAACCTAAAAGAAAGTTGAGCTAAACAAATCCAAGTTAATGGCCATCATGGTAAACTGTGAGGGTTGGTCTTACACCCCTAATGTGGTTTTAGGATTTCAATAGGCGGACCATTTTTTCAATTGGTTGTCATAGTTTCCATCAATAGGTGGGTCATACTAATATTCCTATCAATGAATGTAACTCATTGGGTTTTCATGATGTCAGCAGGGCAACAAAGTTTTATATTAATGTGGGAGCCTGCAACCGTTTGTGGGAGATTGAATAGTGAATGAGTTTTCTACTATTTAATCTCTCTTATCATTATAGGTAAGAGATAAGAGATAAGAGAGGTTTTTGGGGAATGGAATAAATTTTAGGAAAGGAGATCACCATGAGGTTGTTTATTAGATAAAATATAAGGTTTTCTATTATTCAATTTCTTTTATCATGAAAGGTGAGAGATAAGAGAGATTTTTGGGGAGGGGATTAAATTCTAGGAAAGTACCATTAGGAAACCAATGCTGAATTAATTTCATAAGATGCTGAATCAGTGATGTGTAGTCCCCAACACAATCCACTTTAGCCTACCTTGCCGATGTGGATCTTCCATATTCACAAACAATTTTCACACTTAAGATCAAAATGAACAGTATTCACAAAACAGTCACTTCATAGTAGGGCATAAAACTTCAATGACCATCATAAGAGAAAGTTTGCAAGCGCCTTTAAAGTGATTTTACTTTTCTTCTATAAAAACTGTTTCAAAGATCCATTAACCATAAAGCGTGTGGCAGTTGCTAAAGTTCCCTTAGGACCATCACGAACTATACCATAGAAAGAAACAACATTGAAATGATGCAATGAACTTACTATCAAAGCCTCCTTGCACAAGTATGCAATCTGTTAGAGAAACAGAACAAATTCATAATCAACTTACATTTAAATATTGAAGATAAATAATGAAAAGGAAAAAAAAATCTAATACCATTCTCTAGGCCATAAGATTTTTCGGCAAGGCTCAGACAATCAAGTACATGGGTCATTAATATTTGAGGAAAGATTTGGATTCTCTAACATAGATTACAATATAAAGACTTACTTCCTATTTATAAGGAAAGAAAATAAATTTCATGGGGAGTTGGTTATTGGATTAAGAGAATTGGTAGCTAGAGGGAGAGATCGTAAGGGGTGATGGAGAAACAGTGGGAAAGGGAGACACTGTGGAGGGCGAGAGTTTAGGGGATAGACTTTAGTGGGGGGAGAGGTTTTAAGGAAATAAATCAAATAGATGAGAGAAGATAGAGGGAGATGAAAGATTTTAGGGTTGATGCAAAAATGGCAGGGGAGAGATTTGAGGAAAACCATTTTATTCATGGGGGAATGCCATGCTTAAGATTTTTGCTCAATAGGAGTGGGCTTGATGGCTTCTTGCATAATTCCCAAATCACCATTCGTCCCAACCATTGGAATCCCGAGGCCCCACCACAATTACTAATTGTTAATGGAAAGGGCCCACATATGATCAATCCAATAAATCTCAAACCCAACCCCATGATTATTGTGAGACCCATTCCCAAATCACCATTCGTCCCAGCCAATGAAATCCCCAAGCCCCACCATAGTTATTAATTGTTAATGGAAAGGGCCCACATATGATCAATCCAATAAATAATATAGATTTAGATAAAATACTATTATCTATCATTGGATGTAAAAAAAATATGTACATATATATATATATTTATACCTCTTTGAGGCCTAAAAAGATAGATTTAGATAGAATACTATGAGACCCACTTTAATAGGTCTGACCATTATTTTGCCACAGTTGATCATAGCCATCTAATTGGGCCATTGACAGTTGGGTTTTACTTTATCTGATGAGAAAGATAGATTTAGATAGACTACGTTGATCATAGCCATCCTGGGAAATAGATTTATATATTTTTAGTTATAGATTGATTTAAGAAAGAGAGAATTGTTGGAACGAGGATGTGACCACCCCATGAAAAGTAGAATGATCATAGTAGCATTCTAATAATGCATTAATCATCATCCTAGATAGCGCATCACTCCATCTCATATTGCTCTACAAAATAACTTCAATATTTTTATTTCATGTTGAGAGAAATTAGGGAGGGAGAGATTTCATAAAAATCCAATGAGAGATTTTAGGAAAATTGAGAGATTTTAGAGAGGTGATATGGATAGAGCTCAGCTAATATGTATAGAATCCTTAGATTGTGTCAAGTGTTGCTTTTTCATGGAGAGAATTGCACCACGTGTCGCCCTCTCTTGAAAGGGGGTATTGTTATAATATATATAACTAGTGCCTAAGGGCCTGTGGCCAACGCAAGCCTTATTGACAATTATATTATTTGTAAATAAGAATATTTATAAATATTTAAATGATTTTTAATTTAATATTAACATTAAATTCATTTTACAATCATAATCTTAAATATTTTACTACGCTCTTAAAAAGTAAATATCATATTAGTAAAACTAAATAAAAATGAAAATAATGTACTTGTAGAATTTTATTAGAATATTAATAAAAAAATTAATTTTTCGTTTAATCTGTAAAATCAAGTCAAGAGAAAAAAAATATTATATGGTAATATAAATTAGATGGAATACTCTACTATGCAAAGTATCATTAGTTCAACCAATCCTATTACTATATATAAAAACTTTCAATTAGGTGAAAATAAGTCGGTAATCAAAATTGTCACAAAATTTAGGCTTCTCACTTGTTCATTTATGCATAATTCAACTAAAGAAAAAGAAATAACAGTAGAAAGAGAAATTTCAGTTGAATGTAACAAAAGCTAAGATGATTTCCAATTGAGTGGTGGATACTAAAATATGGGATACACTTTCAATCTTTACATCGGTAAAAAAATTGTATTAGTCCTACACGAAGCATAAAATACCATTTGCATTACCATCGACATTCTAATATGAAAGACACATTTAGTTAATATGTATTAGCATATTAAAATCGATACCTATAAAAAATGTAATGATCATGGCGTCGAGAGATATAGAGAGAAAAGAGAAATTAAATAATTAACAGGTTAAAAATAGCATAACTATCTCCTTAAAAAATATATATATATATATAAACCATCAGAACTTTTGGTGTTTGAAGAAAGCAGAACAGCACTTACTCTCAGTGGTGAGTTGTTTGATGGTATCTCCATGCATATGCCATACTTTATATTCTCATATAAAACCTATAGGCCGATGAACTGGTTGTTCTCTGTTTTTTTTTCCTCTTCTCATTGTTATATGGAAAAATTGAATTTCAACACCCACCCATTCATGGTGAGTGGAGTCAAAATAAAAATGAATATTATTGTCCACCTTCCAAAGGTTCCATCAATCTAACCACAAGAGATATTGTGTATAAAATTGAAAGATTTTAGGATAAGAGATAAAGATTGATTAGTTTATGTAAAATTTAAAATTGAGTAAGAGTATTAATTCAAATTTAAAATTATTATGCTAGGGCTAATCCAAATTATTCGTTGTTCCGGGTTTTAAGGGACATGATTTATAATGAAAGAGATTTTAGAAATCTTGCCTCTTGGTAGTGTCATTCTAAATGATTAATTTAGGGAAGATTTAACAATTTTAGGGCTTGAGCATTAACTTACTCGAGTGGGGTCCAGATATAAACTTTGAATTGGGATAAAATTTACTAGTAGAAAGCCAGGCCTGATTCGGTCCAAGTGAAAGAACTAAGAAATCTCTCACATAGAAACAAACATCTTAACCAACAAATATTTTTATTTTTTAAATATAATACAGAATGGCTTAAGTTTAAACTATTCTAGGTAGGTTGAGCTCAAGGTAGGTACTTATTGTCACAACTCGAGCCCAGGAGATTGGGGGTTAGTTAAAACATAACCAAGGACACATGTACTCCCATGCATATACACTTAGACCCTGTCATGTGCATACGCACAAAGAAAAGTTCACACGTGCCAATATATGTACGCGGAAGCTGTAGATATCAACAACAAGGAAATACATACTAACAAAATGATATATTGACAAAATATTACATAAAAGTCAGAGTTATACAAAATGAATCAAAATACAGATAGACAGATCATGCATACTCTCAAAATCCCAAAATCCACTCCTCTAACCCTGATGGGGCATCTGGGGTCTCCCCTGGAGTCTGATTGACCGACGATGGGTCAGTCGAGGGATCTGAGCCTGTAACACCAACGACAACTCATGAAGACAATGATTAAGCACAGTATAAGCAATAGCAAGTTAACACATGTTGTATCTAATCGAATAGGTGACAAGGGATAAATCATAACATTTCAATTTCGTATACTAAGCAGTTGTGCATTAAACAAAGCATGCTAGCAGAATCAATGTATATGTGATGTGTATATAACTAGGTGGCTACTACATTTGCCATATGCTCCCAAAAAGTGATCTTACATACATACTGAGAACACCATCGACCAGGCCAAGGTATGAATGAGTCTCAGGTTCCTGGGGTCTGGAAGTCCCAGGACATAAACTCACTGCAGCGAGGCCATACATATACTACGCCAAATTCAACCCCGTCGGGTATCCTAAGACTGAGGCTGAGTAGTGCTTAAATAAATGGAATCAATCATCTACCAAAAACTTGAATTACGGGTGCATATCATATCCAACCTATCTCATACGTTCATACATTCAATTCATACGTACAAGATTCAAGTTAGGAATACATATCGAACGGATCATATGATCGAACTTATCATATCATAGGACATAACAATAATCATGCAACAATTCATACAGAAGAGTGGAGGTCAATGACCGTCATACAAGATGCCATGCATTTCATATTCAATCGAATCAAGATCATTTACTAACCAACTCTAATCTAGTTATCCCGTGTTTCTAACTGTGTATGATGATGTAGTTTTAACTTATCCGATGCACCGTTGTCTAGTGTTGCATGGTATCATAAGTGTGAATTGAAGTCTCTTAAACAACACTCATGGGGAGGTGCTTAACAACGGGATAACGTACATGAATAAGTCGCAGCCCTTGAGATCATTTATGCAATTCTTATCATAATCCATTAGGCAAGTCAAGGTTGCCTAATTCTAATTCAAAGGTCCAACAAAGTCTTTTCGATACCTACCTTTTTTACTTTTCGAAGGTCTTACGATGTAACGCTCCGATCCCCTTTGAGCCGGATTAGTGGCTCATTAGTGTGTGTTTTTGTTGTTTTATTCTTTTGGACTTGGTTTTGGGTCTTGGATAGGTAGTTGAGTAACCTTTGACCTGGAATAGGTAGTTCTAAGCCCTTTTTCGTAATTTTGCTTTTGCTTTGCTTGCATCATATTTGCATCATCTTGGTGTCAGCATGTGTATTTTGTTGAGCTCGTTATTTTCCATAACTGAGTCAGATCCGTTTGGAGTCAATTGGAGAAGTTGGACCCCCGTGTGACTTGAATTGTAAATAACCCAAACTCCTTGGACTTTGTTTTAAATATCCAAAGACTATATATATGAGTCAGGACCCAGGTGTCCTCATTCCTGTGATTTGGCTTCAACGTGCATGCAAGAGAATTCCTGGAGAGCCACGTTCTTCTTCCCTTCTCTTCATTCTCTTCATTCTCTTCTTCGGTCTAGCAGTGTTGAGCTTGCATCTTGGCATTTGGGTTTCCTCTTCTCTCTCATTTCTGTCTATTGCTTGAGGTAAGTGGGTTCTTTGTGTTTCTTCTCCAAATGTGATCTCCCATCTCTTCCTCTCTCTGTGCATGCTCATGAATTTGTCATTTACTTTGCTTTGTTTGATTTTAGTGGATTTGGAGCTTGAGTCAGTGGATTGATAGAGCTTTGAGGCAAGTATAAGTACAGGCTTTGATAACACATATGGGTGTTTTGTTTGGTGGCTTTGATTCCCTCTTATTCTTTGTATAGCAATGTTTTACAGCCATTTTCTAAGATGCTAGGCTCAGTTGAGCTTGTTTTGACACATTTCTGTACCACATTTCAGTTTCTGTAATTATCCCGATTTCGTGTTCTGTATTGTACGGCTAAGCCGTAAGTTCTACGGTTTGATTTCCAGAGACTTAAAGTTTGAGTCTTGTTCTACGGCTAGGCTACGGCTAAGCCGTAACTTGTTCTACGGCTAAGCCGTAAGCTAGCCGTGACCCAACCGTAACCCAGCCGTGAATTAAATCTCTGATCAGTCGAAACTTTTCCAACACAGGACTCCTACGGTGTGGCTACGGCTAAGCCGTGAAATGCTACGGCCAAGCCGAGGATTGGTCTACGGCTAAGCCGTATACTGACTGTAGCTCAGCCGAAAAAGGTACCAGATCAGAGGTGGAAGGATGACCAGTTTAGCTGTGTTATGAATGGAACCAAGGTGAAGCCGTAGTGCATATTACGACGAGCGCGTAAGATGTCTTCGGCTTAACCATAGGTCCCTCATGGCTAAACCGTTAGGCATGGCAATTCTGAATTATAACTTAGGATAATGGTGAGACTTGTAGGGCTCAAATACAGGTTAACCACCCATGTAAACCGGACCAATGGATTCTTTGGATCACATGAAGAGTCTGTTAGGCTGTGACGTATTCATGTGAGCGTTGATCACTGTTAAGCACCTCCCCATGGGTGTTGGTTTAAGGGACGTCGGTGCACGCAAAGATTACATTGCAACACTGGGATGGCAACGGTGCATCGAATAACTTAAAACTACATCAACATGCACGGTTAGTGACAGTGAACAACTAAATTAGTACTGGCTTGTAATTAACCTTGATTCCGTATTAATCTGAGATGCATTGCATATTGCTTACAGTTTTGCCCTCTGTTCTGTTAATCTATGGTTATGCATTCCGCAGTCATTTTGTTTTCGTTCTGTATGTCTGATTTACTCTTCGATCTGCACTATGCTTTGATCTATGCGGTGCTTTGACTTACTCTATGCTATGATCTGTAGTTGGCTATGCTTTGTATATTTTCTGGCTTCGTATATCTCTGTTTGGTTTGGGTATTCCCGGGTGGCTCTGCCCAGAGATTAATACGTGAGGATAAGATCCGGTCCTTGTCATCGGTGAGTCCAAAGCGGATAATCTCCCTTCTTTTAGCTCTGATTTGATTGGTATTAGTCCGGCTCTACTCAGCCTCAGCCCTAGGATGCCCGACGGGGTTACCTCTGGCTTAGATCTCTGTATCTCTGTATCACTGCAGTGTCGCTTTGTCTTGGGACCCCGGAACCCAGGAACCTGAGACCCACTTGTACCCTGGCCCGGTCAGTGGTGTTCTCCTCTGCTCTGCTTTGCTCTGCTCTCTATTGGAGAGAACATGGTTAACGTAGTAGCCACTTAGCCAGTATTTCTAAGTTTTGATTCAAATATCATGCTTTACTTTTATGCACGATTGGCTTAGCTTACTAAGATGAAACTCTGAAATTACTATTCTGTCCTTATTCACTTTGATACTATGAGTGTTTCGTCCCTGTTACTTATATTTGCTGGATCGTTGTATTCATTTGTGTTGTCTGTGGTGTTGCAGGCACAGATACCTTGCCCAGCTCCCCGGCGGTCGAGAAGGCTGCAGGGCCGAGTGTAGAGGCACCCTCAGGTTTGGCAGAGTGGGCCTGATCATCTCTGTCGAGTGCGTTCATGCATGCTTCCAGTGGCTTTTCGCTTTGGGATTTCGAGAGATTGTATTTGGACTTTGGACTTTGGACTTGTATTCTGTGTATTTTGTATATATTGATTTTGGTGTGTATTCGGTTTTATATCAGTGTATTTGTCCTTGTCGTTTCCGTTTCGTAATTGCTTTGGCTTCCGCTATTTTCTTTGTTGCTTGCTATGATATCTACAGCTTCCGCGTTCGTCTGTTTCGCACGTGTTAGATCCCTTGTGTGTGTGCATCTGGACTGGGTCTGGATGCACGTGCACGGGAGTACGTGTGTCACTGGTCTAGCTTTTCGCTAACCCCCGATTTCTGGGCTCGGGTCGTGACATACGACTCAGCTGTGGGTGACCTTACGGCTTAGCCGTAGGCATTTTACGGTTTAGCTGTAACATGCGCTGCGGCTCAGCCGTCGTTCCCCTCACTGTTCATCTTTATTTTTGGCTTAGCCCTATATTTGTTTTACGGCTTGGCCACGGTGAGGGTACGGTTTAAGCGTATAACACATCACGGCTTAGCAGTGGCTGGACCGTAAAAGGTCTGCAAAAATGTCAACTCTTAGTTAATCTAGATACTACCACCCTGTATTAATTTATGGCTGGCTCACGGCTGTGTTACGGCTTAGCCGTAGTACATTATATGGCTTAGCCATGACTTGACCGTAGAAAAAATCTAGGTTTTGCAAGTTTCTAGACTTTGAGCCATAGTACAGTTACGACTTAGCCGTGATTGCACATGGTCGTTTTTCTGAACTTGTTACAGAATAAACTGAGAGTATACAAGGATGGCAAAAACAACATCAAACAAATGGAATTCCACACAAATTGAGCTGTAAACATACTTCCCATGCAAGATTACAAAATTTAGTCAAAATCAAACATATACCAACATGGGTTCATATAAATCATGCTTATACTTGCCTCAAATGATCTTTAATACGAGAATCATTGTCCTTAAGCTCAAATCACACTTCTAAACACGTTTCTAATCACCATGCATGAGAGAAAAAGAGAGACGTGAGTGTAAGTGCAAGTACAATAACTGAAGTGAAGAGAAGAAGAAGAGAAGGAAACACGATAACCAAGAATCCAAGCTTACCGTAAACCACACAAGAAAGGTTAGCAAATTGGGTGCACAAAGCCCATTCCCAGACTTGATCATTGAGGAAGAAAGAAGAAGAGAGGATGTTGAGAGAAGAAGAAAGCTGAAGGTCAGTGCATGCATATCTTCTTTCATGAGATATGTTTTGGAAAATTGCATCAAGGTCCAACAATTAACACAAATTACAGTTCGAGTCAAATAACGGTCCAACGGAAACAATTGACGTCTTTTGCAAATGAAGTTGTTACGGATATTAACGAGCTCAATGAAAGACACGTATTGACGCCAAAATGATGCATGAATGACAACATCTTATAAAAGCTAAAATTACGAAAAAGGGCTCATGTCTACCTAAACAAAGTTAAACTCAACCCAACTACCTATTCATGACCCGAAACAAAACCAAAACAAGGTAAAAATACAATTAACAACTAATTCGCCACTGATTAGTCGCTAAACGAGATTAAGTCAGGTCGGAGTATTACACTTATGGCCTGAGTTAGGTTTTCTTCAGGCTTAGGCCTGTTGTTCAAAATCTAGGCTAGGCCTGGACATTACTTGGCCCTGCGTTACCCGTCCTAGCCCAGCCCCATGAGCACCCATGACCAATTTAGACTCTATTATGACTTTAATAGGAAACCATGTGGACCCACAAATTGCCACTTGATAGTAGGATTTAATGGCATGTGAAATGAGATAAAGTTAATTTGCCTAATTAATATATGAGTGGTATGAAAATTCGTTTGATATGTATGAGAATCCCTCCGTTTGATTATATGGCATTTTTTAAGATTAAATATGATATGGATTTCAATAGTAAATTATGAGGGGATTGCATGCAAGGGATTACATTGAAAATTTTAAGGTATTGTATTCTTTAAATAAGAAGGATTTAGATTGAATTTAGAAAGAGAGAGATTTTAGGGAAGGAAAATGGGAGAAAATCTTAGGACTTTAATTGGAGTGTGTCACGTGTCACTCTCCCGTAAAGAAGAAACGCCACATGTCGCTCTCTTGTGAAATGGGGTATTGTTATAATATATATAATCAGGCTTCAAGCGCTGTCCAAGGAAAAAAAATAAATTTTATTAAAAAATATTAATATTTTAATAAAGTATAAATGAACATTATCATATAAATTATAACACGAACATAGTTAAAATTGGAACCTAATTGGGTTTTGGATGTTATTCCTTTACAAGTGCCAATACTTCTTCCTAGGTTCTCATGATTGACATTTAAATGGGTCATCCAAGTTGAGCAGCCTAACCCTAACTCAACACATTTAGACGTGGGTTAGGAAAAACAAACTTATGGCCAACCAAAATATTTTCGATGTCGGGTTTAGTGGGCCATGTATGGGTCAAGTTAGTGAGTTAGGTGAAGATTTGTCAACTCTAATTGCAAACTCATGGCCAGCTAAAATAGTTTGGATGTCGGGTTTAGCGAGCCATATACAGGTCAAGTTAGTGAGTTAGGTGAAGAATTGCCAACTCTAATCGCATGAGGTCAAATTTAGTGGAGAATACAATTTAATGCAAGCTTCGCTCAGATATGTAGGCCATTACTTAGGTCCGGCCGATCCCCCCAACTTTGGCTACTGTGGCCACAACAGTTTTTGGAAAATTCCATGGTCCATTATATTAAAGCCGCTTGGGCAAGTCCGGTCATTATAGCATACATATATGGGCCCCATCCATGTGTATTAATCTACTTCATATCCTATACCGAATACTTCTCTAAATTTTGATCAGCATGCATCTGGCATGGATTTGGGTTGAAATTTCTTACATGATTATTGGATGGGTGGGTTCGGGTGGAGCCCATTGCGATTATTCAATCGGTCAAACCAACTTTAGATTAGTCACACCAACCTTAGCCAAACCTGAGTCCAACATATTGCACCATTCTAATTTTCTTGAACTGATTAAGGCCATCAATTATGATGAAGAGTTGGTGATTCAGTCAATCACCCTGGATGTTTAGACCAATGAGAAGACATAACCAACCTCTTCAAAGAATGCTAATGCAACACACTTCTAATCTTAAGATAAAAATTTCATAATTTCAATATAAAAGAGGCCCGTAATCCCAAGTGTTTGCTTGGGAGCAAGATGTTAGAGTTGGGGGGGGGGGGGAGGTGCAAGTTGAGGTCCAATACTTTTTACTGATATTTTATATTTATAATATAATGCAATGTGTATAAGATATTGCTAGATTATTAGGGCATGGGTTCCATCTAATTTTTCTAGCTGGCCCCACATGCAAATCAAACTCAAAAAATCATTGTCTCACTTGTTCCTCACCACGGTGATGAAGGCCCACACCTTTACATTTCAGCACCCATAATCATGTGCAAAATTAACAATTCCAACCTTATTCTAAGTTGGGTCCCACCACGCATAGAAATTCCAAAATCTATCCCAACACTAAGCAAGTAGGCAATGAGAGATTTTAGGAAAATATTAGGTTTAAATTAGACATGAGCAATGAGAGAGATCTTAGGAGAAGATTAGAGATTTCAGGAGATATAAGAGATATTTTAGATTTTAAGAGATTTAGGAGAGAGGAGCGAGATTTTAGGAGACTACGTTGATTTGTAAAAGTTTAAATAGCAAAGGAATTGAGAAAGAGAGATTTTAGAAGAGAGATAGGGGGAGAAAATTTCAAGACTTTAATCAGAGCGCGCCACGTGTCGCTTTCTTGCAAAAAAAGTCTATCCTTATTATATATACTAGCGACACGGGCCTGCACCCAATGCGGGCTATGAAAAAATAATAATTAATTCTTATTAAAAATTATTAATAATTTAAATAAAATATTAATGAATATTATAACAAAATCTTAGCGAAAACATAATTAAAATATTAAATCTTTATTTTTTTGAAAGGCAAAAATATTTTCTTTGAATCATAGATTTATAAAAGTTGAGAGTGAAAAAAAAACCATTGATATTATGTCATCTTTGAATGATTAGAGGAATTATATGTGGTCTAAGAAAAAAAAACGTTGATGTTTGTTTATTGACATGCACTTGTTTCAATGGTTGCATTTCATTCATTTTCTTTGCTTATCTCGACAGTTGTGCTTGTTTCATTTTGTGCAGATCTTTTAACTTCTGCATTTGTTTCAATTTGTGCGCTTGTCTCAATAAAGTTTTTATTTTTGGTATTGCAATGGAAGTACTCGGTCAAATATCTTAAAATTTCACATTTTCTTTATAATTTGATATTGCATAGTAAACATTCTTGTAAATTAGTAAAAGAAAATGATATGAAAGAAATTGTGTTGATGACATTTAAATAAAACTTATAATTTTCAATTTCTGATAATAGAATGGTTGATCCTTGAGTGTAGCTAATTTCTTCAATTTTCTTAACTGGGTATTACTTTTTGACGTTAGTTTGTTTATCGTTGAGTCTAATTTTATATGAAATAAATATTGCTTCCACAATGCTTTTTTTATTTCATTTTCCAATATTTCTTACCAATTAACCTGCAAAATAACTAAAATTTTAATATTTATATATATGCACATGATGATAGTTAAAATAAAGAAGTAACTTTATGTAAATAAAAATAAATGTAAGATACCTTATTTGCACATTCTTGAAACTCTTCTTCTGTCGCATTTATGAAAATTTTAAGTACTTCATCATGCAATGAGAATGATGTTTGCTTGGTGTGATTCACAATTATTATAGTTGCAAAGTATCTAACAATAAAAAAAATTAAAAACAATTATTTCATAATATGTGCAATAGATAAATATGTTAACTTGATTAACATAACAGCTAGATGATACACAAATTTGGTTGGATTGAAGTTAGCATGATTTCTAGAACTCCTATTTTTTAACAATCTTAAGAATCTTAAGAACACCACTGTTGGCTGCAATGACTCATGATTAAATAATCAAGATTTCTGGGCTATAGATTGCCATGAATAATGTAGGGTTTAGAGATCCAATTCTTTTGTTTAAATAGTATCAGTCAATGGGCTATAGATTACTATAAACAGTTTAGGAATATAACAATTACCTCTGTAAGTAGTAAATCAAAATAGTGTTAGTCAAAGGGCTAAGATTACCATGAAACAGTTTAAGAATATAATAATTAGCTCTATAAATACCCAAATCAAATAAAAGGAATTCAAAATAAGATGCAGTTAGGAGCATAACGTACATGGACCACTTGGGGCACTTGGGGCACTAAGATGAGATTTCATGTATTTGCATATGAATCTAATATACATTTAAAAACTCAATCTTGTGTTGGTAGGCTATAAGGTAGTGGCTTTGTCATAACACAGATAATAATACTTTTTGCTTAATCAGCTGAAGCAAAGAAGAATATATATATTTTTTATCTAAGGTTGATAAGAAACTAAAGAAAACTTTGATCATACAGGATCCTTTTGGTTTTGGTCTGGGTACACAGAGGACCCGGAACCAGAATCATGAAAAAGGAACCAATCCAAATAGTTATTTTCATTAAAAAAGATTAAAAGGATGATGACATGGTGCTCCAAAAAAGATTGAAAGGAAAATATCTCAATATAACATAGAATGTAGGGCTAGAATTAGCAAATCCAAAACATAAGTAAAAAATAAGAACCGAGAGAGTAACTATATAATATATACAGACCTGGTGATTTAAGCTCATCTCTCTATCTCTGTCAAATATCCTTCTAGAGCACAGGAGAATAGAAGAAAGGTGTGAATATTTCATCGTGCAATAAGAATAAAATCAATATCTAAGCATAGTGAAAAAAACATTCAATAAAAATATTGAAATAATTGATAAAAGAAAATCTATAACGGTTGTAAATTCACAACTTTAATTTAAATGCCAAAGTGTTGTGTAAAATCCAACACGTCTTGAGAGGCGCTATCATTTAACTCTATTATACAAAAAAATGCATTTTGTTTTGATTGTATGACATGTTTTTGTAATAATAACAATCATATATTTAAAAATAACAAAGTACATTTGGAACACTACACATGGTTGGCATTGTTGATTAATAGCTTAATTTATTATTTTTATATTATTAATGAAATTTTAAAAAAAGCCCAACCAACTGATCAATTAAAAAGAGATATGTGGTCTTTGTTTCTTCTTTTTTATCTTTTTATCTTTTTTACTCTTTTACAGTTGATTTTATAATCTATGAGGCGCATTGATTTACGAGAATCTCCATCACACATGTGAGATGAAAATGACTTTAGGAGGGTCCAAAGAGAAGTTTTTTTGAGATATATGATATTGTATATTATAGTGTAATATACCCGTTATATAATATTGTCTATTGTCGTTTTCCATATTATAGCCCCAGTTAATTTTGAGAGATTTTAAGGAAGAGGGTTTGATTGTAAAAACCGACTCTTTGTCAATTTCTATCTTTTAGCAGATATTTTAGATTTATTTTAGGAGAGATATCTTACATTTATTTTAGAGATGCCACGTGTCGCATTTTCATACTCTCTCACAAAGATGTTAATTTTTTTTTAACATATATAATAATATAATATAATATAATGCTTCAAATAGTAGAAAAAAAGGCCAACCAAACCCACTAATTATTTGAGGAAGATAAATATAATCCCTTCTTGCTTGCTTCGCAGCCCATCTATGGTGAGATCAACCTGAAGATCGGTAATGGTACCATTACCAAATAATCTTCATGTTTAATAATTCATGCCATGAGCCACCATGCCAGGGACAAACTTAAGTAGAACTGTGTGGTGCGACCGCACCTATCACACTATGGTACACTTTGCAAATATTACATAAAAATTTTTAGTTTACTATTAAAAATCCAATAAAGTTGTGGGCCACCCTCAAAATCCACATAAAATTGTTTCCAAAACCAAATTATCTGTTAGGGTTCACACCCCTTAAACAAAAATGCTTTCTTGGTCAATACATCATTGGGTACGGCTTAATTTATTTTCTATTAGGCTCATATTATGTTCGAACATACTTGAACTCAATTTAAGCATATTAAATTAATAAATTCAGAGTTGAGCCCTTGTTTTTTATTGGGGCCCATAATTCAAATGTGTTTTGCATGAATGGAGATCCTAATTCTCCATTTTAACCAATGCGATTGGTTAATGAAGTGGGACATGATATGCCATATGCTCCACTCATTTTGCAAAAGTTACATGCCTTGTCAATAGTGGGCTCTCGATTTTGATTAATTCGAATGTGTTTTTCGTGAATAGCGTACATGCAGATCTTGCGTTGATGGTAAATTTATAATAATGTACATTCATATCGATCTTGTATAGATGGCAAAAAGGGAACCAAAAGAATATATCACATGCTTTAGATCTTTTAGTAATAGCATTTGTTTGAATATATTTTGTTGACAATGAGATGATGATGAGGGAGAGAGAGAAGATTAGGTTGGATGAGATTTGTAGAAGATTTAGGACTTTACTTCTTAAGGATAGTAGAATATTTAGGACTTTAATTAGAGTACGCTACATGTTGCACTCTCGCAAAAAGAATGCACCACATGTCGCTCTCCTGCTAAAGGGGGTATTGTCCATATCAAGAACTAAAAAGAAAAGAATTATAATGGATTTTACTTGCCTTCACTGTCATAAATCCATCCTTGGCTTTAACTTGGATCTTTATGGAAATTGCATTTTTTGAATTGGACAACTGAGAATCTTTTTATTTTTACTTTTTATAAATGGGTCATTATCCATAAATGATGCATTAGATGCAGACCTCACTTTTTAAATGAGTTGGACTCATTGGGTTGGGCCATATAAAATATGATTTGTGATGTTTGTTAAGGAGAATTTCAGCCCAACACCAATAATACATAGGCCAAACCTAGCCTGATTTTAGTTTTCATTTGGGCTACAATTTGAACCCAATTTCAAATAATATTTGGGCTGACCCGGTTCAATTCCAACCTTTTTTTGGGTTGTATTCTCAGCCGAATTTTGCAAGTACTCGGGCCGAGCTTAGCCCATTTATAGCCTTTATTATGCCTATATTTTGAGCCCAATTTAGAATTTAATTAGGCTGATTTTATGCCCAATTTTAGAATTTATTTGGGGTGATTTTGTTCCTGGTTTTAGGCTTTAGTTGGGTTGATCTTGTGCCCAATTTAAGACTTCATTTGGGTTGATTTTGAGTTGCAAGTACTTAGGCTGAGCTTAGCCCATTTTTAGCCTTTGTTTGGGCTATATTTGAGCCTAATTCCAGGCAACATTTGGGCTGAAGCTAACCTGGTTTCAGCTTTTATTTGGGCTGTATCTGACCACAAATCCAATTAACATTTGGGCCGTACCTGGCCCAATTCAAATAGTATTTGGGCCAAATGTTAACCTGGTTTCAGCTTTGGTCTGGGCTAAGTTTAAAGTCACACATTGGACTGTTTGAATTTCACCATTTAGATTGTTTGAATTTGGTGAGTTGGGCTATTTGTTTGGAGGTATTTGACATTTGGTTGGACAAATCCAAGTCGAGATTTCGGGTGAAATTTTCCAATAGGAAGGCGGAATCCTTCTCAAGGATGGACCTGAGACACCTCTTTTTTTCTTTTTTCTTTTTTTTTTAAATCTAATTCAAGTTTGAATGAATTTTTTAATTTGCAAATTTAATCATAAATCAGTTTTTTTTTTGGGAGCTATATGAGACACTGTACGGGCTGTTTGTTTGTTTAGATGGACCCAACCTATTTGTAAGGCATATGGTTGGGTAAATTTCTGATTTGGTTGTTTGGGAATTTCATGGTCGATATTAGGCTAATTTTGCACCCCATTTGCCACTATATATGGATTGGATTGCTTTTAAGCCAATTGTAAGCACATTTTGGGTTGATTTTATAGCCCATTTTCAACTGTAGTTTTGAGTTGCTTGGGTATAAGTCATATGTTTAATGCTTAAATAAATTACCAATGTTTTTGTTAAAGCCTTTGACTTATTTAGCAAGGAGAGATTTTAGGAAAATTGAGATTTTTTAGAAATTTGGTTTAGATAGAGTCTAGCTAATATGGAGAGAATCTTATTAAAATTAATTATTCCAAAGTCAAAAGAGCGATTGGGTTTCAAAAATAAAGGATTTCTAACCATCTCTTGTAACTATAAAGAACCCAAATAAATTGGATGGAAATAGGATCCGTTGATTGTCCTTTCTCGCTCCGGGGTATCTATTTTTTTCTTACTATATACCATATTCTGACCGTATCACACTATGTATTATTTGATAGCTCAAGAAATCCTCCATTTGGTTCAAGTGGAATTTCAAATGGAAATGGAGGAATTACAAGGATATTTAGAAGTGGATGGATTTCGGCAAGAATACTTCCTACATCCGTTTCTATTTCAGGAATATATCTACGCGCTTGCACATGATCATGGGTTGATTTTATAGCCCATTTTCAACTATAGTTTTGAGTTGCTTGGGTGTAAGTCATCTATTTAAGGCTTAAACAAATTACCAATGCTTATGTTAAATCCTTTGACTTATTTACCGAGGAAAGATTTTAGGAAAATTGAGAGATTTTAGAGATTTGGTTTAGATAGAGTCTAGCTAATATGGAGAGAATCCTTAGATTATGCTACGTGTTGCCTTCTCATGAAGAGAATTGCACCATATGTCGCTCTCCCATGAAAAGGGGTTTTTTTATAATATATATAATAACCAGCGACACAAGGCCCGTGCTCAACATGAGCCATAAAAAAAAAGTAACTAAATTTGAAAATAAGAAAATTGAATTGAATTGTGAAAAGATAATAACTTATACAAAGAATATTATAAAGCTTAGAAAGCTTCATATGTACAATTGCGATAAAAAAAATAAGCTTAAAACTTCACTTGTCTTAAGGTCATGCCCAGCACGAGCACTGTAATTATAAAATGGTCTCATTAACCAAATCATGGGTCCAAGCCAGATGTCAAGAATCTATGGGGTGTCATAGTATGGATGCTAATTATTAATGTAATAAAAGAGTAATGATGGATCCAAAGTTTTTTAAACTGGTTTTAATCAATTGACTAGAACTCTTAATTTAAAAACTTAAAGTTTAATTCAAAATAACCAAGCATTTAATTGAAAGAAGCCTAATGAATTGGAAGAATTACAAGTATAAAGTTTAAACAATATATAAACTAAATAATACAAATAGTGTAACTCGACCCTAGATTTTTGGACAGTTGCTCAAGAATCAGTTTTTACATATCTTGGCCATGGTATGGTGATCTGGACCATTAATCTGTTGAGTGCCATGGGAAAACATTGTATAAAAATGAGCAATTTGAAAGAATTCAGTCAAGTTTCTACTTTGAATGTTGATGGTTGTTCTTATTTTGACCTTTTGACTTTAAAGATTGCTAAATTAAAAAATATAAAAGTTGGAGAGGCTTACCTTTTACTTTCGTGAAGAACACCTTCTTCTTTTATGGGAAATTAAGGAAGATTAAGTCTGAAGCAGATTGGTGGAGAGAGTTTGATTAATGGAGATGTATCCTATTTGAGTAGATGGAGACAAAATAATTAGTAGCTACTTGAAAACCCTCAATTTAGTGGCTCACAGGGGTTCATTATTATGGACATTTCTGCATATAGATGAGAGATTAGATGCCATGATATCTATGGATATCTCTTTGGGGGACATTTCATGAGAGAAATTTTATAAGATGACAGTCCTTTAGAGAATAGATAGGGACAGAAGTTATAGATCGATGAGAGAGAAATTAGGGAGACAAAGATTTCATAGAAAATCAATGAGAGATTTTAGGAAAATTGAGAGATTTTAGAGAGGTGGTATGGATAGCGTCTAACTAATATGGATAAAATTCTTAGATTGTAGTACGTGTTGCTCTCCCATAAAAGGGGATATTGTCATAATATATATAATAATATCATAATAATAGCACTGCAAGGTTTGCTTATAAAAATTATATTTAATATTTCACTTGCCAACGGTTCATACTAATTAAGAGATCATGAGGCCCACCCTTGTAAATGCTGATGAAGTTCATTAACAATGTGGGTCCACACCTGTTAATCAAGGCTCCAAATACTTTGAACTTTATTCAATCGGATGGCCGGGAATCAATTAAAATAGATCCTTCGACCATGAATATTATCATGGACTTTAATTGATGTGTGAAAAAAAAAAGTGGTGACTATAGATCACTATAGCAATTGACTTAAGGGCCAGACACCAAAGGCCTTTTTCTCATTTTCTTTTTCAAAATAATTGATTGAAGGGAAAGCAGAATTAATTACATGATTTAGTGCTATAGTGTATCAGTTTAGCCCCATAAAGCCTGGCCATGCTTGTAAAATCTAGAACCTAAATTGTATCCCTCTCTTTACTGTTAGTGTTGCGTGTTGCAGCGTACTGATTGAGGCCTATGTCTATTAGAGCTGCATAAACATTCCCTCTACTCATGTTAATATTGTAATCTCCATCAAGGTCATTCGACCCAATGCTGAAAGTACAAAGAGCTCGAGAGAAGTAGTCCTCTTTGGGTAAGAGGTTTTTAAAAACACCCTCTGGATAAGTAGAGGTGGTTACCATCAGTGATTATGATTGAATGCTCTAGAATCTTTAAATTAAGTTAGTGTTGGAAGATTTGCTTATTAACTGACACTTATTGAGAGAGATTCTCCTCATGATGACTCGAAAGATGGATCTTTTATGTAGATGTTGTTATAAGATGTATTATCATAAGTGGATGTCCACATTGAAATTCACATGAGATAAAGAGATTACTTAGGCTTAGTCTTTTCCTATTAGATTGCTTAGAGAGAAAGCAATCTTATTCTATAAATAAGATCCTCCTCCCCCTTATTATGTACATACACATAGATCTCATTAATAAGAATCTTTCTCTCTCTTCCTCTCTATTATTCTCTATCTGGCTCTCTCTTATTTTCTAATACGTTATCAGCACGCCATGAAGATGGGAAGGCCGAAGTGACTATTCTTGGTTTTTCTCCTTTCGTTGGTTGCAAAGGAGAAAGAGAAAAGTTCTCTCTATCGCCACCTGTGTAGAAGAAAATTAAAGAAAAAGACAAAGGATATTTTGTCTTTGTTGTCCACTTGTTTTTACAAGTGGAGAGATTGAAAAAAGAAATAATAATAATGGTTGTTGTTGATAACTACAATTTTTCTGTTTCGATGAATGGAGAAGACTTGACTCTCTCTTAGAAAGAAAGTTACACTCGTGACAGACGGAGAGAGAATGGCAGAGGAGGGAATGTTAACGACAATGAAGCCTCTGTTATCTCACACAGAGAAGCACTTCATGGCAGGAGAGGCGGTGAGAGACATCATCATCAGCGTCTCTGACGGCCTCACCGTCCCCTTCGCCCTTGCAGCCAGCCTATCCGGCGCCAATGCCTCCTCCTCCATCATCCTCAATATCGGCCTTGCCGAAGCCGCCGTCAGCGCTATCTCCATGGGTCTTGGCAGATGCCTTGCGGCTAAGAGCTAGGCGGATCATTACATGCGGGAGGTGAAAAGAGAAGAGGAGGAGATCATCACTCTCCCTGATACAGAACAGAGACAATTAGACACACGTATGTAAGGTTCCAAATCCCACTAATCTTAATCTACGCTAATTAATCATGTTCTATGTTAATTAAACCTTGTTAAGGTTAATTTAGTTTAAAAACGATTGGGTTTGGGTCTTAGATCGGTAGTTGGGCGAAGTTTGAGCCTTACTTCAGTAGTTGAGGACCTTTTTATAAATTGTTCTTGCATTTTATGGACCCTGCATCCATCGCCTCTCGTGTAATTTTTCGTGTAGACCATCTTTCGTGTTGGGCTTGATCTGACCCGAACTCATTCTGGGCCAATTGAGGTCTATTCGGCCTAAACTGAAATTTCATGAAAAAGCCGGACTTGCATGCGAAATGCAGGAAACTTGAGTTTTAAAGGGAACTCAACGTCCCATTTTCTCCTCTTCCATCTGTTGTTGCTGGAGCTCTTCCTCTCCTTCATAAATCATTCTTTTTCACTTCCAATTTGAAGTGCCATGAGGTTGGGAGTTTTGCATGTGCTAGGGATTGTCCCACTCATCATCTTCTTCTTCTTCTTCCTTGTGCATTTCTTCCGTTAAAGTATTCCCTTCTCCAAGCTACAGCTACATAAGGTGAGGACTTACCTCCATTTCATGCATTTGGGTTCATTAGAGGATTAAGGACCCAATTCCATGACATGCATGCCATTCCGTGTCCCATTCATCTATTGTATGTTTTGCTTGTAGAGAACCCACTCTCATTTGGAGGTTTTCCTAGCCACGCAACAAGAAGGACTTAGGAAAGGGGCAAACACTGCTAAGAGGTAAGTATTAGAGTTTATATGTATTGCATGTGTGATTAAGTTATGGATTCATGGGTTAGATTTCTAAATTCTTAATTTCAGTCATTTTCATTGTTTAATGGTGTACAAATGTGGTGTGGATTGAGTTAGAGTGGTAAAAATGGGATAGAGGAGTTTGTGGGTATTGAACACTATCAAGTATACTATAATCAAGTCATGTAAACTCCTCACAACTCAGGTTCTGTATTGATCATGCAATGAAACTGAGCTACAGAACCGAGTTCAGATTTCTGAAGTGTATGGCGAAGCCACGGCTAAGCCGTATGTGTTTACGGCTCAAAGTCCCGAGAGCAACAAAATTGGCTTTTGTGATATGACTTACCCACGACTGCACCGTAAAATGAGCCACGGCTAAGCCGTGCCCATCCCGTGCCCAAGCCGTAGGCCTTCTTACGGTAGACTTTCCAGAGAGCTTTAGGAACCCATCCTCTTCTACGGCTTTCACACGGCTACACCGTGAAATGCCTTACGGCTACGCCGTAACCCAACCGTAACCTAGCCGTAGGCTTAGCACGGCTAGGCTGCAGGCTGATATACGGCTAAGCAGTAAGCGCCGAAACTGTTTGAGGAAACCTGAACCACTCGGCTAAGCCGTAACCTTATATACGGCTAAGCCGTATGAGCCCAGTGAATTTAGGATGTTAGGAATTCTTCATTGACCTTATGGGGCCTTGGTATTGGCACCTTCTTACCCCTGCACGAGCCCAACTGTAATGATACATTAAGAGGATAAAAGAATTCCGGATGATTCCCCAAAGTCAAGTCATGGATGTTGGCATAAGAAGGGGTGTTCTTTATGCATGCAAGGTAATACTAAGATGTGGTAACACAATGACACTGGACGTTTTATGAGTACATCGTGTTGAATGTCCTTGGGGATCACGAGTTGCCTAACACAAGGTGAATAGTGATTTCTTGGATATTTGCGCAACCCGAATGCATTCATCTTGTTAAATTCCATGCCTTCAACATGATTTGTTTATGCATTTTCTCTTTAGTCAAACCCTGAGGCTATTCAGACCTGAGCTTCTAATGAGTGCGTGTCTGACAAGCCAGAGCTTCTATTGAGTATGTGCTTGCTAGCCATAAGGGTATGGTCGAGGTTCAAGCCTTGTAGCTCATATGTCTATGCTTATTAATTATTCGTCTGTTCATGACTGGTTATACTTTCATATTTTTATTCCTTAGGTATGATATGACTCATGTGATTGAATCCGAGTAGGCACCACTTAGCTTGTGCCCTTTTGGGTATTATTATGTCACTACTGCAGTAGTTTACGGAGGAGTTGTCGGCACTCCTCGGGGAGCTAGCTTGATCTCTTAGCGACCCATATATATGTTTGCTTTCTTTTGGGAGAATAGAGCCTCGTGGATGTCAAGTAGTATATACTACGTCTTGATTTTGATTCCTCACTTATTGTTACTCATGCATATAATGTCTAGCAACTATTATTGCTCTTCCTTCCAGAGTATATTAATAGGTTTATCTGATATATCATGCTAGTTTCACATGCTTAATACTTGCTTAACCGTCGTGTTAACAGTGTTACCCTTTGTATTGCAGGTACGGAACCCAATCCCATCTCGGTTGTTAACTCGCCCCCGGAGGGTACCCCAATGGTACCTCGGGATATAGATGAATGGAAGGATGGCTATGTCTTTTATTAGTCATCCTACAGAGTGCGCCGGTTCTGGAGATGTTACAGTCTAATTTTTGGTTTACACTTAGGAATGCGCAAATTGAACCTTTCGTACCCAATTTCCTTGAGTAGCAGTTTGGATTGTACAACTTGTAATTAAATCTTAAGTACTGACATATATATATGTATATCTATATCTATCTATGTATATTCGAAGATATGTTTCTCTTGTTTGGCTTTTGATCATTACATATTATTTCGTAGGAGTTCATTCTGATGAATTATATTCCTACGTGTGTCGGCATACCTCATACGTTCCTGTGGAATCTCCCTTGTAGGAATTCGTGCACAATTCTTCAGGGCACGGATTACTATGGAATTACGTATGCACGCCTTGGGGGCCTACTCAAATCCCCAATTCCTGGGATCGGGGCGTGACAACGTACTGCTATTCTCCACTGTAACCGTAAGAGCAATGCCGCCGGTGCCGCCTTCTGACCACCCTTCGTCACCCTCAGGGTCTCCAGTTGCTAGTATCCCCATCGTTTGATGCCGGACTTGGTATTTTCTCCGCCTTCTGGTTACAGAAATCGAAGGAGGAAAAAAGAACTGGTTTCAGGCCGGGTCGAGTTTAGGCTGGGTCAGATTGATGTGATCTGTTGTAGCAATCCCAATCCGTTCAAGCGGGTGCAGTTCGTATCTGGTCAGATCGACCCGAACTTGTTTTCAGTAAGTCCAGCCAGCCAGAAGCAGCATGACGCCAGCTGCTGATGCAAGCATTATGCCAGTAAATTGTACGGTCAAAAGGCAGATTTGACCAGATTGATGGCAGAAACTTATTTATGTGATATCTTGATCATCTGACATCCGATCGGAGACCCATTTGCACCTACGGAAAGATCATGAGCAGATCTACAGAATGACAACAAAAGGAGGACGATTCAATGGTTAAGTAATTTTCTCCTTATTTAATGGTCTTTTATTAGTTTAATAGTTATATACATGCATTTATCGTTATTCTTTTGAGATCTACAAGTGTTTATAATTTTAATTCAATTGATGAATGATTCATTTTCTTTTATCAAAAGGAGATTATGATAGAATTGAAAATTATGGATCATAAATAGAATCAGAAGTTCTATGTAAGTAATTAGAAACCGAAGTTCCATATGATATTTAGAACTAAAAGTTCTATATGGAATCAATAAACTGGACTCGAAGTTCCTTAAATTATTTTAGTATATGAACCAGAAGTTCTTTTGAATCTGGACCAGAAGATCCGTTGGTTATTTTACTCTGAAACTAGAAGTTTTCAGATTCACAATATAAACCTGGAGATTCATATTCCTAATCAAACCTGAAGTTTGACATTTAGATCCAGAAATGAACTCAATAGGCCATAATATCAAGCCCGAAGCCTTAACAGAATCTGAAGTTCTAAATTTAGTTTGAAGTCTTGACAGAACCGATGGTCAAAAAGAAAATTTTGACTAATCAGAGCGTAGAAAATTATTTCTACGATATCAGATTAATCCGGAGTCGAATTTCAGATTTGATTCTTCCAGCATATTCATGGCAGCAAGAAATACACAGTATGAATCAAAGAAACATAATCTAACGGTCAAACACAAAAGGGGTCTAGATGAGTGATAACGGTCAGTATATCTAACTTTCCCTTTTCATTTTATTTTATTTTTTTAAATTATAGTTATGTTCTGTTGCACCACATGTTTGACATAATTATTTTAGTAAGGTTATGTCTATATAGTTATATAAAACTTTAGTTTTGATGAATTTATTATTGCCAAAAGTAGTAGTTGTATATAATAGAACCTGAAGTTCTATATGTCACGCCCCGATCCAGGGAATTGGGGATTAGAGTGGGCTCCCAGGGTGTGAATACGTAATCCCGTAGTAATCCATGTTGTGAGAAGATATGCATGAATTCCTACAAGGAAGATTCCACAGGAACGTGCGAGGTAAGACCAACAACACGTAAAATAAAATTCAACATAAAGCGAACACCTGTGAAATACATCGGTAATGATCATAAGCAAAACATAGAAGAGTATATCATACCATTATATATATAATTTAAATCCTTTAATTAAACATTCCCTCACATACATATCCACAAAACCCAAATTATGTCTTGTACATAATGTCCATTTAAACAATGTTTCTCTCAACAGATGATATCGGACTAGATATTCTCTATCCCTCAGAATTATACACTATTGACACTAACTCTGTTTATTCTGTTACCTCAGATAGCTCATCTGACGATGATACTTTAGATCAGAAAGAATTATCTGATGACTCAGATTCAGACAATTTTAAGGATTGTCACACAGAAGTTTATTGCAACACAATTACAGTTTTTCAACAAGGAGAATCCTCCTCCTTGCCTCAGCCTCTTTATCAAAAATTTGAAGGACAAGACGCTATATGGACCTGTAGCAAATGGAATTGCAAACGATGGCTCTATCGAGATCCACTCCCAGCTAATATACCAATGCAGTTTGAAACAGCTATTTCCTCAGACATATTCTTATGCGAAGCTTATGGCTACACCACAACCTCAGGAGATACCGAAGAATGTATTTTCTTCGTTAGCAAAGAACATAGTCTTCATTACCATAAGATTTGTTTCCTACTTGTCATTTTTGACAATCATGGACAGTTTGCTAAAGCTATTGCTTTAAACATGCTCAGTGACTTTTGGAGAGAAGTCGAAGAAAATCGTTTTCAGATTGCTCAAAAGTAGCAACAGCTTCTTTCCCAATCACAGGTTCAACCTTCTATTAAAATAGAAGAACTTGACGATTCTCAGCCAGCTCAAACGAATGCATTTTATATGCATCAGCCTAAATACCACTGTAATGCTGTTGACAGTGGTTTGCTTCTCTATGTTCGCCTCCCAATTGCCAATCTCGGCGACCGGCTCATTGAGGCCCTTGTTGACACAGGAAGTACAACATCTCTTATCAATAAAGATGTTCTCCCCGATTCCCATTTGATCTTAGCCGATCATCCTCTTCGTGGAGTTGGTGCAAATGGTGGTGAGTTCTTTTTAACTCATAAAACCTGCTCTTTACTTATCCACACCTCTCAGGCCTTCTATAAGGTTCAATTTTGGGTCATCGACACCCTTGGCTCCGGCGAAGCCATACTTGGCATTAGCTTCTTTGAAGCTTTTGACTCGTGCCAAGTTTCCTTTGGCCCTCCTCCTCAGCTTATTCTCACCTTAGCTCAGTCCCCTCCTTTGGTCCTTCCCTTATATTCCTCCTCTCAACTCAGGGCTTTGCGCACACAGCGTGGTGACTCCAGCGGTGGTGACACTCCTACCTCGCCTACCCTAAACCCTAAACAAAAAAATTCCAGCGGTGGTGACACTCCTACCTCGCCTACCCTAAACCCTAAACAAAAAAAATTCATGCTTAGAATGCAGCAAAAATCTTCAACAGGAATGTTGTTGTGATAACATAGAATGTTATCTCGCAGAAATATGTCAACATACAGTTAATATCTCTAAGCAGAAGAAAGAAACAAAAATTCAATCTAAGCTTAGAAAACTCACATAACCTATTTTAGGTACGAATCCTACACTCCAATGGGAAAAGGATAAATATGAATGTGAGCTTCGGCTCATAGACCCAGAAAGAAAGATAAACGGAAAAGCTTATCCAGCCAATCCAAATGAAATAAAGGAGCTTAATATTCAAATTAAGGAATTCCTTGAACAAAGGTTAATTCGACCTTCTTAGAGTCCTCATAATAGCCCATCATTTTTAGTTAACAATCATGCTGAACAACTCAGAGGTAAAACTAAAATGGTCATAGACTATAGGGCTTTAAATAATAATCTTGTACAAGACACTTACAAGATCCCAGATAAAAATAATTTAATTCAACTTATTGAAAAAAGAACTTGGTTCAGTAAGTTTGATTGCAAATCTGGCTTTTGGCAGATAAGAATGCACAGAGATTCTATACCCTGGACCACTTTTAGCGTCCCTCAAGGTAAATATGAATGGTTAGTTATGCCTTTTGGCCTCAGCATTGCTCCACAAGTCTTTCAAAGACGAATGGATGATATTTTTCGAGAACATATGGACTATTGTTTAGTCTATATTGACGATATCCTCGTTGCCTCTCACACAGAGCACGAACATTTTCAACATGTTCAATCTATCCTAAAAGAATTTGAGATACACGGAATCGTGATTTCACCAAAGAAATATGAAGTCTGTCAAAGAGAAAAAAAATTCTTAGGAGTCCATATAAAGCAAGGACAGATAACCTTGCAAGAACACATAGTCAAAAAGATCCTTGACTTCCCGGAGGTAATAACTAGCAGAAAACAACTGCAAAGTTATTTAGGCATACTCAACTGCGCCAGCGATTTTATCAAAGATTTAGCTAAATATCGCAGCAGTCTCTCAGCAAAATTAACAAAAACAGAACAAACTAATCCTTTCAAATGGACTGAAAGAAATATCGAAATTGTTTGACAATTAAGAGAAACAGTGAAAACCATTCCTCCACTCAGTTTACCTAGTACTGAAGATACCTTTATCCTTAGAAGTGATGCTTCAGATAAGCAATGGGGAGTTGTCTACATGACAATAAACCCTAAAGATTTAGAAAAGAAACACAAAATCTGTTGCTATAAATCAGGAATGTTTAATTCTGCCTAGTGTAATTATCATGCCCACGAAAAAGAATTATTAGCCGTAATTCTTGGTATTGATAAATATGCCCTTTTTCTCAGACCTAAGAAATTTATTGTCGAAACTGACTCAAAGTTTGTACTGCATTTTCGAAATGCCCCCCTAAGAAAATTAACTCAGAAAAGGCTAATCAATTGGCATCACTTCCTAAATGAATTTGATTTTGAAATCATTCATATCTAAGGACACAAAAATGAACTAGCAAATATTTTATCTTGAGAACAAATGTTTGCTAACCCCAGTGTTCACTCAGAATTGTGTTTTTCTTTTAAACTCAGATGATTTGAGGAAAAGTAAGAGTTCCCTCTCGCGGTAGAGGATGCACAGATTATATGGCAGAAAAGCAGCCTCTCTCTATAAACATTGTGGCAAAAAACCAGCCCCTCTCAGAATAAGCAGTTGAAAACCAGCTCTTATTTTAGCAATTCTTGGAATTCCAAGCTCTTAAAAAATCCTCAAACTAGAGGAATCTACGGAAGTAGCTTTAGAAGAATGGACCCCTGTGCCTAAGAAGACTTCATCTTCCTCTCAGCAGAAAGAATATAGACACATTATTTCAGACATAAAGTAGATTCTATATCCTCCCAGCCTTCCAAAAGATGGACTTTCTCAGAAAAATTTAGTAGGCAGTGTCTACCTAAAGAATATTTTGCACAGAGAACAGTTCCAAATGGGACAGCTCAGAAAAGAGTTCTCTAGAGAAGAGCTCTTAATTGCAAATAATATATGGCATGCCTTTGAAAGGCAATATAAGATTAAAGGCAAGCAGGCAATTATTGCCGCTCTCAGATATATGAGGACTCAGAGAGGTCTCATTTCTCAAGCTCAGCAAGAGACCCGTAGTATTGCCAAAAATTTGGCAGAATCCACAGGCATAATCTCTTATGTAGAAGTCACGGGCTCTTTCAAAACCCCTATCTACAGACGCCTCAGTTTTAGAGTATTTCTCTCCATTGAAGCTTTCTTCCAGACAGGAGAACTGCCTTCTACCTCCTCAGAAACAGTTAGAGTTGATGCTTTTCTCACTCAGCTCATCCAGGATGACCATAACAGAGATGGAATTGTTCTCCTTAACGGTTCCTGTGGCAACATTCCAGCATTCTTATTGGATGACATATTAGATGAAAAAACTGCTATAGAAGAAAAAAGACTTCTATACAAATACGGGTTTGTTTCTTTCATAAAAATCCGTAAAGAAGAAGACTTGACCGTCCTCCCAGAAACAGAGAAATGGGTAATAAAAAACATCATTAAAGAATACCCATGCAACAAGCCGCACTGCACCATCGAGGTATTGTCCGCTTTGGACTTCCCAGGAGGTCACCCATCCTGAAATTGCTCTGACTTGAGCACGCTTAACTTTATAGTTTTTTATGGAAATCCTCACGGTTTTGTCCCCAAAAGGCGCCTCCACAGGTAGACCCTGTGCGAGGTATTGTTCCACCTAACTGGACTATCAGAGTACGCAGCGGGGATTTTGTCCCTGGGGGGACTCGAACCTGGACAAGGCCGTACGGCTTCGCCGCTCCTGCTCCTTGCCAGTAAGCCACGCCAAGGCGCCTCGACAGTTTAGGATGGATTATTACTTATATTCTTTCATTCACATGTACTTTTTGGGACTGGGTCGTTACAGGCCCACCAGCTTCCGCCGGATATGTCCCCATATCCACATATCTAGCACAACGTCGGACCGAAGACGGCCTCATAAGCGATGTGGGACTTCGTTCCTCCTCCTTCGTTCCCCCCCTATTTGTGGAGGGCAGGATTCGAGAGGGAAGCAGGATTCGAGCGGTCCCCAAGGGGTCCGGCCTAACAGCCTCACCCTCCACCACTCAGAGGAGAACCATCCCCTTCTCTGATACCATCTGTAACAACCCGCCCTGCACCATCGAGGTATTGTTCGCTTTGGACTTCCCAGGAGGTCACCCATCCTGAAATTGCTCTGACTCGAGCACGCTTAACTTTATAGTTTTTTATGGAAATCCTCACGGTTTTGTCCCCAAAAGGCGCCTCCACAGGTAGACCCTGTGCGAGGTATTGTTCCACCTAACTGGACTATCAGAGTACGCAGCGGGGGTTTTGTCCCTGGGGGGACTCGAACCTGGACAAGGCCGTACGGCTTCGCCGCTCCTGCTCCTTGCCAGTGAGCCACGCCAAGGCGCCTCGACAGTTTAGGACGGATTATTACTTATATTCTTTCATTCACATGTACTTTTTGGGACTGGGTCGTTACAGGCCCACCAGCTTCCGCCGGATATGTCCCCATATCCACATATCTAGCACAACATCGGACCGAAGACGGCCTCATAAGCGATGTGGGACTTCGTTCCTCCTCCTTCGTTCCCCCCCCCTATTTGTGGAGGGTAGGATTCGAGAGGGAAGCAGGATTCGAGCGGTCCCCAAGGGGTCCGGCCTAACAGCCTCACCCTTTGGCTTTTGCTAACCCCCGAACCCTGGGCTTGGGTTGTGACAACCCATATATTCTCCAAACACAGATCTTATCTCCCTATGGAGCCCCAGCTAAATCCTTTTCTTTAATAAGGATTTTGGAAGAATTAGCCCTTGGGTATCAGCCTTTGTTCCAGACAAACAGATAACTTTCACTGTTTATGAAAGAGAAAGACAAAGAACAGAGCTTGTCAAAGCTATTAGCGGCACTTTATGTTGTCCGCTACTAAAATACTATACGGTATATCTCACAGAGACACTAATCATCCAGACACCAGAAGTATATGGAAATGGCACAGTCGAACGCATGAAGCCTAACCAGGCGCCAATCCGGGTAGAGCTTTTATGCAGTCTAGAAACTTTCACCAGTCTCGGCTTACGAGATCTCACAGTCAAACAGAACGTCTTCAAAATGACTTCAGAATTAGAGGAAGATATATTTATCGGACTCACAGAAGACTTTAAGCCCAACTCAAAAGAAATTGCTACTCCAGGATTCGAAAGCACAGTCAACGGATCCTTTCCAGGCCCTGCCGACAGCTTCCAGCCAAAAGATCCACTACCTCAGATAACACTCAGCATGATGGCCCAGCTGACCCGGCAAAAGGACAAAGAAGCCTCCCTGTAGCATCACGAGGCCCCTTCCACATAGTAAAGATTCTCTCGATATAAGAATCCTCTCAGAACCCGTGCGTCCACAGTAACGCCACTCAGCAGCATTATTAGCTACAGTCGCTATAGTAGCCCCACTATGTACAGTAACACCAATAACCCATTCACATCGGAATAGTATTTTTTGTTTTTTCCTCTGGGGATAGGCTTTCATGCCGCTATATATACCCCATTTCTTTCATTCTTTTGTAAGAACTTCCCGAAGAAGCTAACTCCAAAAACTTCTTAAGGAAACCAAGAAGCCCGCATGTATGGCAGGCTAAGCTCTCCGGAATAGCCGAAAAGGTAATGCCAATATGTTGTATTTCTTAGTTTGTTTAATAATATGAATTAGTCTCCTATCTATCTGTCAGTATGAAGTTTGTTTTTTTGGTTATCACTTGATATCACCTGGCTTTAAGCATACAAGACTCATTAATAGATTATGGTGGCCATAGTGAAAGACCTATTAGCTTGGTATGGACCATTGAGGACTGTTGCCGTTAGCCAGATGGGCGTCTAGGCGTGTTGTCCGTTTGTCCAAATACCATTTTGGTGACTTGAGAGCAAATCGGTCTGAAGATGAGCCCACTATAGATCATACTTCTGAGTACGTATTACCCTCAGTCTCTGCTTAAGCCTTAACAGAGCAAAGCTAAAACTCATTACCGGAAGCATAGGTGGACCATAACCCACATTATTAAGCATCATAAGGAATAGCTTCATTTGGCTAACCCAATTGGTTATTCTTTTTCTAACATTTTGCTATACACTCTCCGCTGCATGCACACTGTTCTGCTGCTCACTATCGTTTAAGGTTTTTTTTGTTTTTGTTAAAAAAACCCCTTTCCTTTTAGTTTGGTATCAGAGACTTACAAGATCCTTGGCTCTCTCATTAGTTTCTCATGAGTGATGACTTCTCAGAATATGATCCTTATGAAGATCAAGACCCTTATGGTCTAACTGGCTCAGACGTGTCTGGAGACCCAGACAACCCTAGATATGGGTTCAACACAGATCCAGCAGTAGCTGATGCTACACATCGTTATCTCTTAAATAGAGATGTCACTGACACTACAGACTTAGAACTCAGTATGAATGAGTTAAACCTTGAAACCAATAGTACTGGTTCATCCTCAGCTTTGGACCCAGACCCATTCGGAAGTCCTACACTTAGCTTACCCAGAGCCGATGCTTCTTCAACGAGTACTTTAACCCCTCCGTCTTTCTACGACTTTACATGGGAAATACTCGCCCTCTATGAGCGATTCTTAGTTGTTAGTATTTCAGCCCTTGAACGGTCTTTAATACCTCCCAGAACTACTCGTTGGCGTAACAACATAAACTTGCTGTTACATTTTGCCAAACGTAACAGACATCGCATGATTCTAAAAAACATGCTACTTGAGAAAAAACAAAGATTTGACCTCTTTCAGGTCATTCTTAGAAATAGACACTTGCTAACGGATGCTTTATTAGCAGCCCTCAGAACAAGACATTTGTTCATCCTCCAGCAAGATGGTTCAGTCCATCACTCAGTACAAACATATGTGCTAGAAACTGCACAAATCACAACTCTCACAGAACTACAGCGGTTTGAAGACAGATATAATGCTGCCTTTGCTTCTTTAGTAAATCATGCCACAGAAAATAACTATGGCCTCTCAGTTGTTAATTATGCCATTTATGGATAATAAACCAAAAGGCATAATTAGCCGTATATACACTTGGATATACGGAAACAAAGATTACGTTCTTCTTTCTGAAGAACTTAGACCCCAATCAGACTGTTGGGAACCACACAGCAAATATGCACATGCTAGACATATTTCTAGCCTTAACCCCAGTCTTAGCAAATTTGTCGCCCTAGGAAACCACACAAATGACATGCTCATGTGGTTACTAGAAAGCTTAGGAAAACTAAGCAATTCTTAGATAGAAAGAGCTAATGAGCTCAAGTTACAATTAGATCTTTTAAATAAGATCCTCAGTGAAATTAATCATCAAATACCTTCAAACTTAGTTGAATTTTTCACAGCCTTACTAGAAACTAGTCAAGACATAAAAAATGTCAATCACAGATATTTGAAGATACTCAAGAAATTCTCAATTATCTTGAAAATTGTAAACTACAACAAGAAAAAGAATTTCAAGAAAAAATCTTTAAAGATGTTCAAGAGATTATTAGGCTTCTCAAGCTTATGGTAGAGAAAATTGTAGCTATTGGAAAAGCTACTGGCTCAGAGTTTAACAAGCCATAATTATGTCAATTATGCAAATCATCCCTTATGAAACCTCAGTGTCCTCGAAAGAAGAAAGAACTCTTTCACTTGTAGAATTTTTACAGAAAATAGAAAGTCTCATTATTAAAGGTGGAAAAAACTTTCTAATTGAAAAACATGAGTTAGAACAAGCAAATGCTCTGAAACTCACTCAGTTAATTAGCCGTAGCCAAAACTTTTTATCCTCAGGAATACTTCAATTAAGAGAAGAATTAATTGAATCAGAAAAAATTAAAGGACAAAATCAAGAAAATATTAGAAAAGGACTTGAAAGATTTTTTCAAGTTTTCACAGAATATCAGCAGAATCTAAGCATAGGATTAAACTCCTTAGCTTCTCAGTTACAAAACAATTCTCATAGACAAGAAGTCTTAACTCAGACTCTAGCTGACATATGTGTCAGAATCGCTGAACAAGAAAGTACTCTTAATCAGCAATCTACTCAGATTTTAGACTTAACATTATTTGTAGAAAATGATCAAAATCTCAGCTCGATTGCAGATGCAGTCAAAACTAATCTTGACTATTTCGAAAGAAATTGCAGATTAATTGAAGATGCTTGTACTTCCTTAGAAACAAGCATACACAATATAAAATCTTTCAACACGATGTATTCATAAAACGTCCGGTGTCGTTGTATTACTAAGTCTTGGTGTTACATTGTGTACGTAAAAGACACCTCTTCTTATGCCAACACCCATGATGTGACATTGGAAAATCATTTGGAAAATCGAAGGGGATGAGTGACAGCTCTACACTCGCCCTCTTTATCATTTGATCACCATTGGACTAATTTAGTTGGAAAGAATGTGCCATCACTAAGGCCCTACAAGGTCATTGAAAGCCCTTAAGACCCTAAGTTCACAGTGTTCTTATGACTTAGCTGTATACATGTTACGGTTTGGCTGAGTGGCTCAAGTTTTCTCTCTAATTCCATACGCACTTATGGTTGAACTGTATGTTGACCTACGGCTTCACTGCACTAAGCCTACGGCTAGGGTTACGGCTAGGTACGGCTTAGCTGTAGTGCATTTTACGGTGTAGCCATGGGTTAGCCGTAGAGGGAAGTTAGATTTTCAAGCTCTCGGGAAAGCTCGCCATAAAATAGCTTATGCTTGGTTACGGGATGGTTACGGTTTAGCCATAGTTCATTCTACGGTGTAGCCGTGGGTTAGTTGTAGTATAGAAATGGTTTTTAGTGCTCTCGGGACTTTGAGCCGTACACTTTTACGATTGAGCCGTAGCTTACCGTAAGCTTCAGAAATTCTAAAGGTTATTCTGAAACTCGAGTTTAATACAGAGGTCTGACTTAAAGGATTACAGTGAGCTTCCTATGAATTCAAAATGTCCTTAAAGATTATCCAATGTTCACCTAACACCCACATTACCTACTCGTACTATAATTCATTCAATTCAACACATATATGCTTAAATCCAAGAAAAAGGAGCTGTAACTTAGAATTTGAATGATCAATCTAAGAGTCAACAAATTAAACATACATCTAGTGCCATATATACTTTAATACTTGCCTTTTTCATAGTGCTTGCCCTCTTTAACTCTTCCTTGGTGTGAGGTTGAGGAAAGCCTTAACAAGAGAATGGGTCCTTTACATGAAAGATATACAAAAGGATAAATCTAATGTGGAATGCATGCATGATGTATGATTGAGTCTCCTTGACTCTATTAAATCCAGAGAAGCGAAATAGAGGTAGAGTTTCACCTTAAGGAGGTTATAGCTTGAAGGAGAAGATGCTTCCAAGTAGAAGATGTACAAGGGAAGAAGAAGATGAAGAATGGAGGCTCCCACTAATGTATGCAAGGCTTCATTTCTTGTTTACAACTTTACTAGTAGAGGGAGATCAATAAAGAGAGTAGAAAAAAAAGCGGTTCCAACATACAGAAGGAAAATGAGAAGGGACGTTGAGTTCACTTTTTTTAAATGAAATTTTCCTGCAGTTACATGCAAGTCCAAGTCTTTTGGGATATTTACAGTTTAGGTCATATGGCTTCAATTGGGCCAAGATGAGTCCGAATCAAGTCGGGCCCAATACGAAAGATGATCTACACGAAAAATTACACCAGATGCAACTAATGAGGTGCCAATATGATGCATGAATAAATTACAAAAAGGGTCCTCAACTACTTAGGTAAGGTTCGTACCCATCCCAACTACCTATCTGAGACCCAAGCCCAAAGGGTTTGAGTTAAATTAGCCTAAACACGATTTAATTAATATAAAATAAGATTAATTAATATAAATCAAGGTTAGTTGGGATCAGGACCTTACACTATATCAAATGAATAACCTGAACCTGAAGATTTATATATTATCTGGAACCAAAAGTTCTACGATATGGAATATGAACCCGAAGATTCATATTCATAATTAAACCTGGAGCTTTGATTTCTAAAGATCCAAAGTTGTATAGATCGATTCGAAGGCCATAAATTCAAATATGAAGTTTTTACGGAACCAGAAGTTCTAATTCAAATCTAAAGTTTTGATAGAAGCAGAAGTTCTGATTTAAACATGAAGTTTTGATGGAACTGGAAGTTCTGATTTATAGGTTAAGAACCTAAAGATTTAATTCAAGTCTGAAGTCTTGACAGAATTAGAAGTTCTGATTTTTAAATTAAGAACCTGAAGTTCTATTTTTTTAATGATTGTTATTGGTAAATCGATCTCTACATACACGAAAAGGCTTAGTGATGCTATCAAAGTGGGAAATAAAATATCCCTAGAAGATATGACATATGCCCTTATTTTCTGCGCCATTATATCCATGTTAGATAGGTATGATCACCAGCAGATAGTCATACCACCTAATGCTTAAAATAAATACCAGATTAGTCAAACAAAATCCCTCCAGAAGAGGTAGATATAATAAGTCCTCCAGTGGAGATGACAATAACCACCCCAAAAAAGGTGATTAACAAGGCATTTTGATTGAAAGTTTGAAGAACCACCAAGCATGGCCTAGAAGACATACAACTATTTTTATGAGTTTGAATATTGAGTTTCATTTTTAGATATTTTGTTGAATGTTGGAACTTATTGTTTTATCCCCCATATATTGTGTTTATAAATTATACCTGCTTTGAATGCTGAGTTATTTAGTTGTTCTTAATTTTATTTTTGTCATGCAACTGAATAGTTATGTTAGTTTATTATTTTTTGTGGTATGAAATATGAAATGCATGAAACTAAGGATAACATCTGTCCGGTAGGCAGTACAACAAAACATACTATATTGAAAACCAGAAGTTTTTCTTAGAGTTAGTGTTTAATTCATGCAATGTATCAATCATAGCTGGATCTGTACAAATACTTGAATTATCAGAAAGAGTTCACATCATGTTACCAAATGGCAGCCACACATGCGTTAAGGATGCACTATATTTTTTTTAGCAGCTCCCGAAGAAACTTGCTTAGCCTCAAATACATCAGGATAACTGAGTACCACAGATAGACGCTATAAGTGAAGGTAACACAAAATATTGATATATCATTACTAGTATTGATAGGCAAAAGCTAATACTAGGAAAGCTAAGTGCCTTCTCCTCAGATCTCAGGACCATATTACAAGACCATCTCCAATCTTGAATCACATTCGATAAATGAACAAAACAACAGAGTCAAGTCAGAAGCTTAAACTAAGCCCTAGACTTAGTAACCTTAAGGCTTTAATGCTTTGGCATGATAGGTTAAGTCACCCTAGGGTTACTATGCTAAAGCAAATTATTGATAATTTTGTTAGGCACTCCTTTGAGTACCATCTATTGACCATCCTTTTTACAAATGATATATTGTGACATTTATGAACCTATTAAATCCCCTTAGGGGGCCTTTTTAGGTATTTTTTTGTTGTTTTGATTAATGCCTCTACCAGTTGCTCGGAGGTTTGCTTATTCTTTTTAGCTTCTACCCGCCTATTAGCATAATTTATTAAACTTAGGGTTCACTTCCTTGAGCATCATATTAAGTTTATAGGGTAGGATATCACAGATTCGTGACCTGCATGAACTTGATTGCGCTTAAAAATGATGTGGAAATGTGTGATGGATTCAATGTCCAACATTCACGCACTTCAAGTGTTAAGAAGAATGGGAATTAATTACAGTTTATCATTAATTTTCCTTTGTTTACATGGGTTCTAACGCCCTAACCGAGGGATACAGGTTGTTTACACAAGTTTACAAAGTTTACAACCCCTCTCTAGAGTCTTAGATGTGATCTCCATTTGAAAAATACAAGAAAATGTACATAAAGTAGGAAAAAATGCAAAAAAGAGAGAAAAAATGGGGGTGCCGGTGACCCACGGTCACTGGCATCTGTCAGTGACCGTGAGTCATGGTCACTGACAGACAGTGACAGTGTGGTCACTGTTTGCCTCCGTTTCTCGCACTGTTCGTGCTGGTTCTTTTTCCCAACTCTTTTCAAGTGCTGAGACTGCTTGTAATGACTTTTGGGGTGTTGAACAACCGTTGAGAAGATCGAATTCAACTATGGAATCGATTGAAAACTTTGTCATTCATCATTCATATTTACGGACTGTCTTTTGTTCAAGTCCGAAAAGGGTATTGCAGGAAACCAAAGTTGTGTCATTCTGAACCTATAGCTTTCAAGGAACAAAATGAGGCCCAAAGGGGCTTGTTCACAACCTTTGTAATGGCCAAGAAACCCCCTGAATGAGAAAAACAAAGAGGACGACGTCATCCTTCGAATAGTCGTTACTGCATGAACATAGTTTGTTCTTTAATCACCCCTCCGTTCTCCTCTTCCTCTGAACCTTCTTGCTCACCTTGGTAACTGAAAAAAAGAGAAGGGAAGGTTGTGGAATTCTGCTGTATCTCTTCCTTTGGATGCTTTTGAGTGCTTCTGTTCTTCAAATTTTCTGTCTTTTTCCTCCGTTCTCTTTCTTTTTATTTTTCTTTTCAAATCTTAGCCTTTTATAGACTCCCCCAACAGTTTTTGGTAGTTCCAGGGAGTTAAAGGAGGTTGTGGGAGGTTACACTTTAAAAGGAAGTGGAAAAGAATTGTCCAAAACTGCAGGAATTGCCTTTTAGGGGTCCGTGACCGCAGCCGTGGTCACAGATAAAGCCTAATTTTGGGTTTTTGCATTTGCGACCCGTTTTCACCTGTTTGGGGCCCAAACAAAGTCCAATCGCCACAAAACTTGAAGAAATGCTTCTTGATACTATTTTGACCATGCTATAAAAGTTTCAGCTCGTTTGGACAATCGGAAGTTGGTCAACTCCCTTGATGAACAGGCCGTGGTCACTACCAAGGCCCATTTTTGGATTTTTGCATTTGTGATCCGTTCTCACCTGTTTGGGGTCCGAACGAAGTCCAATCTTGATGAAACTTGGAAGGATACTTCTTGACATTATTTTGAGTGTGTCATTATAGCTTGTTTTGACCACCTGAAGTTGGTCAACTTCCTTGATGAACAGGCTGTGGTCACTCCCAAGGCCCATTTTTGAATTTTTGCATTTGTGAACCATGTTCACCTGTTTGGGGTCCGAATGAAGTCCAATCTTGATGAAAGGATACTTCTTGACATAATTTTAAGTGTGTCATAGAAGTTTTAGCTCATTTTGACTGCCTAAAGTTGGTCAACTCCCTTGATGAACAGGCCGCAGTCACTCCTAAGGCTCTTTTTTGGACTTTTGCATTTGTGACCCATTTTCACCTGTTTGGGGTCCGAACGAAGTCTAATCCTTACGATACGTATGTCACAACCCGAGACCAGAAATCGGGGGTTAGCGAAAAGCCAAACCAGTGACACACGTACTCCCGTGCACGTGCATCCAAACCCAGTCCAAATACAAGCACAAAAGGGATCTAACACGTGCGAAGCAAGCGAACGCAGAAGCTGTAGATATCATAGCAAGCACAACAAAAGAGAATGAGCAGAAAACCAAAATGCGAAATGTGAAAAAGACGTAGATAACACACATAGATATACAAGACTGAGTACACACCAAAAACATGATGTATAAAGTTATACAGAGTAACAAAGTCCAAAGTACAAAATACATAATCTCCAAGGAACCAAAACACTGATGATATGCAGGTATGCACTCGGCAGAAGTGATCAAGCCCACTTTGCCATACCGGAGGGTGTCTCTAGGTCCTGCCCTGCAGTCTCTTCGACCGCCGAGGAGCCGGACAAGGGATCTGTGCCTGCAACACTACAGACAACTCAATAAATACAACGATCCAGCAATTATAAGTAACAGGGACGAAACACTCATAGTATCAAAGTGAATAATGACAGAAGATTAAATACAGAGTTTCATATTAGTATGCTAAGGAAATTGTGCATAGAAGTAAGGCATGATAAATGAATCAAAACATAGAAATACTAAACTAAGTGGTTACTACATTAACCATATTCTCTCACATAGAGAGCAGATAAAGCAGACAGATGAAAACACCACCGACCTGGCCATGGGTACAAGTGGTTCTTGGTTTCCTTGGTTCCGGAGTCCTAAGACAAAGCTACACTGCAGCGGTACAGAGAACAGAGAACCAAGCCAGAGGTAACCCCGTCGGGCATCCTAGGGCTGAGGCTGAGTAGAGCTAGACTAATACCAATCAAATCAAATCCAAAAGAAGGGAGATTTTCTGCTTTGGACTCACCGACGGCAAAGGCCGGATCTTATCCTCACGTATAAATCTCTGGGCAGAGCCACTTGGGAATACCCAGTGAATCAGAGATGTACAAAGCCAGAGGTATACAAAGCATAGCATAAAATGAGTCAAAGCACGACGTAGATCAAAGCATAGTACAGACCGAAAAAGAAAACAATGATACAAAACAAAAGCAAAATGATCTCGTCATGAATAAACATAGATTAGCAGAATAGAGAGCAAAACTGTAAGCAATATGCAATGCATCTCAAGTTAACACGGAATCAAAGGTAATTACAAGCCAACTCAAATCTAGTTGTTCACTATCACTAACCGTGCATGATGATGTAGTTTTAAGTTATTCGATGCACCCTTGCCATCAAAGTGTTGCAAAGTAATCCTCACGTGCACCGAAGTCCCTTAAACCAACACCCATGGGGAGGTGCTTAACAGTAAACCAACGCTCACATGAATGAGGCACAGCCTAATAGACTATTCATGCGGTCCAAGGAATCCATTGGGCCGGTTTATATGAGTGGTTACCTGTATATAAGCCCTACAAGGTCACATCATTAGCCTAAGTTTAATTTCAACTTTTTTCAGGTTTTATGGCTTAGCCATGGGTGACCTAAGGCTTAGCCGTCGACAGCTTACGGCCTAGCCGTAATATGCACAACGGCTTAGCCGTGGTTTCCTTCAGAACACGGCTAAACTTGTCATCTTCCACTTTTAATCTAATACCTTTTACGGTTGAGCTACGGTGGAGTCCATGGCTTAGCCGTCACTTCACCGTAAGAGTACTAGAATCAGAAAGTTTCGACTGATCAGAGTGTTAATTCACGGCTGGGTCACGGTTAGCTTACGGCTCAGCCGTAGAACAATTTACGGTTTAGCTGTACCCTAGTCATAGGACAAAATTCAAAATTCGAGTCTCTGGATTCTGAGCCGTACAACATTACGGCTTAGCCGTATAATACAGAAAACGAAATCGGGACAGTTACAAAGACTGCAATTTCATGTGCAAATGAAGCAAAACAAGCTCCAATGAAGCCAAAGTGATAGAATTAGGTTGTAGATCATGTCAAGCATGGAAGAACAAAAGAATCACAGCAATCAACAATATACCCATATGTGTTATACAGTCCTGTACTTATACTTGCCTCAAAGCTTTGACAAACCACTGAAGGCAAGCTCCAATCCAACTAAAAACCCAAGCAAAGCAAAGCAACAACACATGCAAGTATGAGAACACAGCAAGAGAGATGGAAAATCCAAATTGGAGAAAAAGAATTAAAGAATCCACTTACCTCAAAGCATAGATAGAGAGGAGGAAGAGAGAGAACCTAATCAAAATGGGTGGAAAACCCAACACCAACCCAGAGAGGAAGAGAAGTGAAGAGGAGAGACTGAAGACGGAGCTCTCCCTGGGTTTGCATGCACGTTGAAGGAAATGAGCAGAAATGAAGACATCTGGGCTGATGACTCATATATATAGTTTTGGAGTTTAAAACAAAGTCCGATGGTTTAAGCTATTTACGATTCAAGTCACATGAGGTCTAACTCCTCCAATTGACTCCAAATGGGCCTGAGACAGTTACAGAAAATAACGAGCTCAACAAAATACACGTGTTGACACCAAGATGATGCAAATATGATGCATTCAAAGTAATTGCAAAATTACAAAAAAAGGCTTAGAACCTATCCCATCCTAGGTCAAAGGCTACTCAACTACCTATCCAAGATCCGAAACCAAGCCCAAAAGAAATAAACAACACAAAAACACACTAATGAGCCACTAAACCGGCTCAAAGGGGATCAGAGTGTTACACGAAACTTGGATGGATGCTTCTTGACACTATTTTGAGTGTGCCATAGAAGTTTCAGCTCATTTTGACCACCTAAAGTTGGTCAACTCCTTTGATGAACAGGCCGTAGTCACTTTCAAGGCCCATTTTGGACTTTTGCATTTGTGACCCATTTTCACCCGTTTGAGGTCCAAACGAAGTCCAATCTTGACGAAACTTGGAAGGATGCTTCTTGATACTATTTTGAGTGTTTCATAGAAGTTTTAACTCATTTTGACTGCTATATTTGGTCAACTCCCTTGATGAACAGGACACGGTCACTCCCAAGGCCTATTTTTGGACTTTTGCATTTGTGACCCATTTTCACCTGTTTGGGGTCCGAACGAAGTCCAATCTTGACAAAACTTGGAAGGATGCCATTTGACACAATTTTGAGTGTGTCATAGAAGTTTCAACTTGTTTTAACTACCTAAAGTTGGTCAACTCCTTTGATGAACATGCCACGGTCACTCCCAAGGCCCAATTTCGGGTTTTTACATTTGCGAACCGTTTTCACCATTTGGGGGCCCAAACGAAGTCCAATCGCCCCGAAACTTGGAGGGATGCTTCTTGACACTATTTTTAGTGTGTCATAGAAGTTTTGACTTGCTTTGACCATCTGAAGTTGGTCAACTCCTTCATTGATTGGCCCGCGGTCACGGACAAGGCCCATTTTCAAACTTTTGTATGTGTGACCCGCTTTTGCCAGTTTAGGGCCCGAACGATGTCTGATTGCCACAAAACTTGTAGGGTTGCTTCTTGACATTATTTTGAGCATTCATAGAAGTTTCAACCTGTTTTGACTTTCGAAAGTTGGTCAACTCTCCATTTGACTTTTTATGAAAGTGGGCTATTGTCTCAGCTGTTTGAGGCTTAAATGACCTTGGTTTGTCTTGAAACTTGGAGGGACCGACGTTAGGAGCATCTTGGAGTATTCTTCTAAATTTCATCAATTTCAGACATCGGGAAGCAGGACTTTGGTAAGTGACCCCATGGCTTGGGGGGGGGGGGACCGACCCCAAGTTGACATGCTTATAGCTTTTGAGTGAAATGATGTCTGTTTATCTTGAAACTTTGTAGGGCCCCTCTTGGGCATAATTTGAGCTTCCTTTGAGAGTTTCAGCCAGTTTGATCTTTACGAGGTGTCACTTTGTACTTAGACCCACGAGCACAATATATAACCATCTAGACCGAGTTTGGATCCGAATGATGTCCAAATGCTCTGAATCCTTAAAGGATAGTCTTCAATTGTACTTGAAAGAATTTCATTAAATAGGATATTGCTTTGACATGTGGATGTGTCAGGTCTCACAGTGATTCCAAGAAGCTAGCAAATAGCCTCCGAAGCCTGACTTGAACTGAGATGAGGTCCAAATGCTTTGAAAATTTTGAAACTTTATAATCCAAAGCTTGTAATGTCTTCGTTGTATTATTTACAAATTTTTATAGGACAACAGAACCCACAACGTAGATTTGAAATCTATGTTGATTATCATTCACCCCTAATTATTAGATATGTAGACCTAATGCAGGAGATATATTAACTGTTTGTTTTGTTGATTGTTATCTTGATGAGATATTCTTCCCGCGGTTAGGGGGAGATAAGAGAGTTCTTGAAGAACGCCTTGTTCCTGTAGAATAACCTATTCCTGAAGAATGACGAGAATTAATGTAGAAAACTTCCACTTAGTCTCATCTAGATCTATGTACTTCGCAATATGAGAATGAAGTACGGAGAATTTTGCACTTAAACAAATGAATTCCATGATGCAGCAAAAGTGACTAAGTCACATGTACCAGCCATGAACACACAAGCATGAATTGGTGTCCTTGTAGGACAAAAATCTAATTTTAGCAGCAAATGAATCTATTACATGCCAGAAGCGTGGCAGAACTTTAGGTTCCAAGGACTTAGCTCCTTGGAAGCGGAGAAATGAGCAATTAGATCCCAATTATACTATTGAGGAGGTTATAACAAATCGTACACTCCTGAAAACGTACACCATTTCACTCAATAAGAGGTTATGAAAAAATCCACTCTCTCTAAAAATTCTTGAAAAAAGTTCATGTTTCGGAAAAGACACGAGTCTCGGAAAAGACTTTGGAAACCCCTTAAAGAGGCAAGGGTACCCAATAATAAAGAGATCTCTATACTTTATAATTATTTAAGAGAGGGATGGGATATGTCACAACCCGAGCCCAGGAGTTCGGGGGTTAGCAAAAACCAACCGATGACACACGTACTCCCGTGCCTGTACACGTAGACCGGGTCTAAATGCACATGCAAAAGGGAAGGTTCACACGTGCCAAACATGTACGTGGAAACTATAGATATCAAAACATCACATTAAACAATGCAAGAAGAGAATACGAAAACAGAACTGACATATATAGATAAAGGTTTTACAAAATGAAACAAAATAAACATGTACAAATCATGATCGGATCCAATCAACAAATCTCAAAATAAGGAAGACTCATATGCAATGAATGTCCATGGCATTCTCCGATGGAGTGAGTACATCCACTCCTCTAGTCCTGATGGGACCCCGGGGGCCTCACTTGGAGTTTGGTGGACCGACGAGGGGTCGGTCGAGGTATCTGAGCCTGCAACACCAAGACAACTCGTGAATACAACGATTCAGCAATGTATAAGCCATAACAAGTTAACACATGCTGTGTCTAATAAAATAAATAACATCATGAAAATCATAACAGGGCACATTCGTATACTGAACTGTCATGCAAGAAAGAAACATGCCATGTGAATCAATGTATACATACTATGTACATAACTAGTTGGCGACTACATTGCCATATGCTTCCAAAAGAGGGATCTTATATCTGTGCATAGAACACCATTGACCGGGCCAGCGGACGAATGGGTCTCGGATTCTTGGGGTCCGGATTCCCCAAGACATTTCCTTACTGCAGCAAGGCCATGAAAACTACACCAAATTCACCCCATCGGGATCCTAAGGCTGAGGCCAAGTAGTGCCAACCATACAGAGTCAATCATGAAATGTCTCATGCGTGTACCATACATGCATATCCGAGAATATGTCTCATGCGTGTACCACACATGCATAATCAAGGTATGGAGAACATAGTAGCATAGTCTACAATGCAAAATTAGCTGAAAAAGTAATCATGCTAAAGAGTGGAGATCAATGATCGAAATACAACATGTTATGCAAGCAAATCTTAACATATCGAATCATCTTCATTTACTAACCAACTCTAATCTAATTATCCAGTGTTTTTAATCGTGCATGATGATATAGTTTTAAGTTATCCACTGCACCGTCGTCTAGTGTTGCATTACATCATATGGTGCACCGAAGTCCCTTAAACCAACACCCATGGGGAGGTACTTAACAACTGGATAACGAACATAAATGATTCGCAGCCCTCGAGATCATTCACGTATGTTTACATAATCCGTTAGGCAAGTCCATGTTGCCTACCTTCTATAAGAAGTCCTATGAGTCTCATTCCTTTCATCACTTTCCTACTGTTTAGGTCAGCCAGCTTAGCCCTGGGTGACTTATAGCTTAACCGTAAGCTTCTTACGATTTAGCCGCAGAAGGCTGCACGGCTTGGCCGTGGTTGAGCTGTAGAGGAGTCGCAGAATTGTATACTCTCAGTTATTTTCAGGTGTCACCCTGTATTGATCTACGGTTGGGTTCACGGTTAGGTCACGGCTTAGCCGTAGTGTGTTTTACTACTTAGCTGTAGCACATTTCACGGCTTAACTGTAAATGCACTGGGTCGATTTCTGAATCGATTACAAAAGAACGGGGAAGTCACCAAAGTATCAAAAACACATCTAAATGAAGGAAATGAGCTCAAATTGGGCTGTAAATATATTTTCCCTACAAACTCATGAGAAGTAACCAAAATCAAGCAAATACTAACATGGGTTCACACATATTATGCTTATACTTGCCTTAATGGAGTTCAAACACAGCAATTGTTGTCCTTGGGGCCCAATTCACATCCACATCCAGTCCAAACACAAACCTACTTCCCCATGCATGATGATGAAAGGAAGAAGGAAAGAAACATAAGCATATACACACAGGAAGGGATGAGAAGAAGAAGAGGAAACCAATCCCAAAGCTTACCTTACTCACTACAAAAGAGGAATTCACGAGTCAAAGGCACAAATCCTCTTCTTGACTTGATTGGTGGAGAAGAAGAATTAAGAGGGAGAAAGAGATGGAGCTCCAACATGAGGGAAGAGAGTGAAAGAGAGTGAGTCGGTGGAATGGCTCTTATAGAAGACAAAATTAAGGCAAAAGTGTAATAAAGTCCAAGTCATAAAACAATTTATAGTTTGAGTCAACTCCGAGTCCAACGGAATCATACGACATCGGTTACAAACAACGTAGTTACAGAAGTTAACGAGCTCAACGAAAGACACATGTTGACACCAAGATGAAGCGAAAATGACCATGTCTGAGGAAAGTTAAAATTACGAAAAAGGGCTTGGTCTATCTAATCCAGGTCAAACTCAACCCAACTACCTATTCATGACCCGCAACGAAATACAGACAAAAGCAAAACACATTTAAAGAACGAAAGCAACATTAATTAGTCGCTAAATGAGGTCAAGCTGGGTCGGAGTGTTACAAGATAGAAATGAATTTATCATCGATGACACACTTGCATATGCGGTAGCTACATAAATATTAAGGGAAAATGAGGATGATGATTGGGACACAGAACTACATACTATAAATGAATATCGATAAAGAAAAGATTGGCCACAAATGAAAAAGTTCCATCAAAGAATAATTACAGTCTCTCAATAGACGTGGTGTCTCTGAACCTATAGTACAGACTCCAAAAGTTGTAAACACTGTAGGTTACAAATGGGTGTTTGTAAAGAAAATAAATGAAATTGCTAGATACAAGGCAAGACTTGTGATACAAGGTTTCCTATAGAAACCTTGAGATTGAAAACATACATAGACAAATATATGAAAATCCCAACAGGATTTCTTTTGCCTGAAGCAAAGTCAAAGAGTACATACTCAATACAAGTAAGACGTTTATTGTACGGCCTGAAGCATTCCATAAGAATATGGTACAATCATCTTAGTGAATGTTTATCTAAGAAAGGGTATAAAAATAATCCCATTTGCCGATGTATCTTTATAAAATCCTTATAAGTATTTACAATAGTAGAAGTTTTATATAGATGACATAAATCTAATCGGGACTCTAGAAGAGCTCAAAGAAACCATTGACTATTTATAAGAGAATTTTATCTCGACTCGTAGATCAAGAGAAGTTCTAATGAGAATTTTCATTCTTTATAAATATGCTTGCCATATATAGTTTTGCAGTAAGGCTTTGGATTGGTATCAAACAAATGCTATGATATTTATGTTTGTTTTATTCTTATAGTTGAAAAAATTATAATTTTGTAGGATATGCAGATTCAAGATATCTCTTTGATCCTCATAAGGGTCGATCACAAACAGATTATATGTTTCTTAATGATAATACTGCCATTTCTTGGCGTTTTATTAAACAGATTTTGGTCGCTATTTTTTCTGACCATGCTGAGATTTTAGCCCTCTATGAAGTCAGTACGGAATGTGTGTGGCTAAAATCTTTAACTCAGCATATTTATAGTTCTTGTCAATTGCTTTTTAGTATAAATACTCGAGCATTATCTGCAAAGATAATGAGGCATGTATTTAACAGATTAAATAATGATACGTTAAAAATGATAAGACGAAGCATATTACACCACAGTTCTTCTTCACTCATGAGCTTCAAAAGAATAATAAGCTTGAAGTCAAGTAAGTTCGTTCAAGCAACAACCTGGCTGATCAATTTACGAAGTCTTTACCAAAATCAGTATTATAAAAACTTATATACGAAATTGACATGCTTAACTATGTGAAAGGTTGTTATCATCAGGGGGAGTAGTCAATCAAGGGGCATAAATTATGCTACCTAGGACATCTTTACGCTGTACTCTTTTTCTTTTTCTAGGTTTTATTCCATTGGGTTTTCCTAGTTAAGGTTTTAATGAGGCAGCATTATGCACATCTAATATAAAATCAATGACCTTATAGAATGCTGTACTATTTTTCCTTGGTTTTGGTTTTTATCCCATTGGGTTTTTTCTTTGCAAAGTTTTAATGAGGCAATTGTCATTGAATGGTGGCCATCGAAGGAGGAGTGTTATAAGATGTATTATCATAAGTGGATGCCCACATTGGGATCTACATAAGATAAGGAGATTATTTAGGGTTTGAGTCTTTCCCTATTAGGTTGCTTGGGGAGCAAGCAATCTTATTTTATAAATAAGATCCTCTTCCCCTTTATTATGTATATACACATAGATCTCATTAATAAGAATCTCTCTCCTCCTCTCTATTATTCTTTATCTGGCTCTCTCTTATTTTCTAATAGATGTTTATTTTTTTATAGGAGGACAATATAATGGAGAGATTTTAGGAGAGATGAGAGATATTCTAGATTTTAGGACTTTAATCAAAGCGCACCATATGTCGCACTCCCACAAAAAGGCTGCTCACGTGTCGCCCTCCCGCGACAAAGGGTATTGTTATAATATATATAATAACTAGCACTGGAGGCCCATGCCCAATAAGGGCTAGAAAAGAGAAAAAATATATTCTAATATAAAAGCAAACATATGTGCATAACAAAGAAAATATAAAAAAAATCTTAAAATATTGACAATATGCTTTATAGAAGTAGAATGAGGGGAGGAGTAAGAAAGATAAATGGTTGGACCCACAAGAATTAACTCCACATGTACTAAGTGGGACCGTCACGTCGTGAAATCTAAGTCTTAAGGGGCTGAAATCATTTCTCTAGATGTCAACTATGTGCACAGAATTTGGAGGACCAAAAACCCTAAGGTGGGTAGGATGTAAGAATCAAATCTCTAAATTTTGGCAAATTTTAATCTTAATCATGGTTTTAAACTGTTGTGAGCTCCACTTATTTATTATTTTTCAGTCATGCTAGTACTACTTTTATTTAATCAATTATATAGTTATTTATGAATTAACTCATGTGATCACCATCGCACAGCGAAATTTGAGGGACCCAAGGGCCTCAAATCTCAGGGCGTGATGGATCCTATGATAAATATGATCGAAACCATCAAATCTAAATATTGGCCTCGTAGAATGATAGAGCCTTTAGTCTCCCTTCCTTTTGAGTTGTTTCTTTTGTTAATTTTTGACTAGTTTCAAGCAATGGATTTTTTTTTAATCCAAGCAAATCTCATCTTCATAAGATGATCAAGGTAATTCCATCATAATTTGGCATGGCATAGATATGTATAAAAAAAATCTTATAATAGAAAGGTATAGAAGAGGGATTGTAAGGAGAGAAAGAAATTATAGAGAGATTAGATAAAGAAGGGATTTGCATCAAGAAATTTTAGGAAAGTTCAAAATTAAGAGAGGATAAAGTAGGAGACTTCTTTAAATATAAACACGCCACTTGTTACTCTCTCACGGAGCCACTTGTTGCTCTTCGGCGACGGGCTATCAATGCAAACCTTATTTAATAATTATATTATTGTAAATAAAAATATTTATAAACATTTAAATAGATTGTAAATTAATATTAACATAACATTCGTTATACAATCATAATTTTAAATATTTTAGTGCACTCTTAAAAAAACTAAAAATCATATTAGTAAAACTAAATAAAAAAGAAAATTAATGTAACCATAAAGTTTCATTAGAATATTAATAAAAAAAAATTAGATCATTTTTTCCTAAATTAGTAAACTCAACTCAAGAGAAAAAAAATATTATATAGTAAAAAAAATAGATGGAATAGTCCAATGTACAAAGAATTATTAGATCAACTAACCCTCTCACAATGAAAAATATTGATCAATTAGAATTGAATAAAAAAAGAAATGAATGAACGCCCAACACCACCCATTTAAGAAATATATGTACCATGTGAGTAAAATATGTCAGTGCTAGGCTTTTAAGAATGTTAGGCATTTCGGACTCGGCCTATTTAATAATCAAGACTAACAATAAGATTCAGGTGCAGCTTGCTATCCCAAAAACATAACCCAAACCAGCATAGTGAGTGCTTCAATGCTGGGTCGAGCTAAGCCTAGCATCAAAAATATAAACCGTTATTTTTTGAAAATATAAATTATTATGAAATGGAGTAAACATCTTCTAAAAAAAAAGAAAATTTTCTTTTAAACATTTAAACTTCTGAGATTTTAGGGGTTCTAGGATTGGATTAGATTGGATGGGATATAACTAAATTTTGATTTGCATAAAATTTTATGATTGCTCAAAAATTATTATCGTGGATGGAGAGAAATTAAGACATGCTGGGTTAGGCTAAGCCTAGCATATAAAATATAAACTGTTATTTTTTGAAAATATAAACCATTATGAAATGGCGTAAACATCTTTTATAAAAAAAAAAAGAAAAATTTCTTTTGAACATTTAAACTTCTGAGATTTGGGTTCTACGATTGGATTAGATTGGCTGGGATAGAATTGAATTTAGAGTTGCATAAAATTTTAGTATTCCTCAAAAATTATTATGGTGCATGGAGAGAAATTAGGAGATGATGGAGAAAGATTAGGAGATAAGAAAGAAAGATGAGATGCATTGGAAAGAGAGAGAGAAAGAATTGGGACGAAATTAGGTAAAAGAAAAGTCCTGATCACAAGGGCGTGGTAGATGTGTCATATCCAGATGATGGGTCCACTGATGATGAGTGATCCACAACATTGTTTTGATGGGCCCCCTGATGTCAACTGGCGATGAGAAAATGCCAACATTAAATGGTTACAATCCTCTTAGGACTACTAATTCTACTATTTTTTTTTAATGATGATCCTCTGCTACTAATATTGATAGATTTTGAAGGATCCTATATCTATGGTGGCCAAATCATAGTGATCACCAAATCATGGGCCTCACTAATTCGTTGCTATATGATTTTATCCTTTAGCATTGAGTTTGTTTATATCAGAAGGTTGATCTTGTGTACTATACAGGACAAATCTAATGCCAGTCGGGACTTGTCAATCCAGAAATCAAAATTTTAATTTAGACCATTGCTTTGTAAGTTGATGGTGGGACACCTGTACAAACTTGAACTTCGATGGTAACAACAACAATCAAATTCAGGCTGTTGGGGGACCCACAAATATGCTAGTATCCTATCCTATGTTCACAAGATTATCATGTAGAGCATGGAGAGAAAAGGGTGAAGTTAATATTAGGTGAAGGAAATATATAGTGAGAGAAAATAGGAGATATGAGATTTTAGGTGATTAGGCTTTGAAAGATTTTAGGAATAAAGGATAAATAAGGAAAAGTTTAAAAATGAATAAGAATTCCTACTAGAGAAGATTTGTACAATAGGATTCTAACTATAAGGAGCCACTTGTGCGCCACATGTCGCACTCTCACAAGAAGACTACAACACATATTGCTCTCCCGCAAAAAGGACATGTGATTAGCATGTGAAGCAACAAATGACATTTGTAATGCGAAATTTAGAGAGAGAGAGAGAGAGAGAGATGCATTTTTTTAGTGCATACGTACTTTCGCAACCATGCAATAAATAAATTAATTAAATGACAATAATAAATAAGACAACTTTTTAAAGCACTCAAACAAGAAATAACAGAAGCCTCTATAAATAAAAATATAAAAGAAATCATTTCCTTTCATTCTCATTTTTAATAAGCAATCAAAGCACATTTAAAGAAGCTATATATAGACTCCTACATTGATATTTAGAAAATAAAAAAAATGTAATATAAACTACAATAAAAGGTCACAATCTCAATTTAGCTAAAGAGCCCAAGGGTCGACCGAGGAAATTTTCCTTGGAGGGGGGGCTCAATGTATTAAAAAAAATCTTGTGAGAGAAGGAAAATTTAAAAAACAATTCAAAACTTGCCGGTATATATATATATATATATATATATATTTGCCCTTTTGCTCTTTTACAAGTCAAGGTAGGGGAAGCCCCCAAGCCCTCTTACTTAGGTCCACCCCTGAATGTGCCACAATGGATTACATTCATCTCAGTAGTTGATAACATAAATTCTGACTAAACTTTTCATCTGATTATGATTCGAGACAATTTTAAATGCACCATTGACTTAGTATTTTAGATGTTTGATAAACCTTACATTATAAAATGAGAATGATCCGCAGCTGAGCAATGCTTAACCTTGGAAGGGGTGTAAACCAATCATCGCCGCCTCTATTATACTTAATATGACTAATGAGTGAATATTATATCTGCTGGGTGTATAATTATTTAGTAAGATTTTGTCTTTTTTAAAGGCAAATTGTATTGAGAGAAAAAAGCAGGAAGAAATAAGCTCCCAATAAACAACAACAAAAACCAATAAAAAGGATTCCACACTCAACCGGCCTGAGTTGAGACCAAAAAATAAAAACAACCAATTTACGGGGAGGAGCATCTTCTAGGAAATTGATAATAGGGACAAGAGGAGGACCAAGGAAAGACTTTGTACAATTGATTTGGAGTTGGTTTTGGCTAGATTCAAAGAAGTCTTCTTAATACAAGTTAGGAGGACATTTTGTCGTTAAATCTGGCCTCATTTCTAGTTTTCTAGAGAGTGTAGATGGAAGAGATAAACACTACAATCATAACCTGTTTTGCCATAATTTGTTGGAGACTAACATTCAATCAAATGCCAAAGGCCCAAATGAATTTATTTATAAAAAAAATTTTGTGTAAAATGACACCCTCACTTTAGTTCAATAAGTTTCTATTGAGAACATATAGTTCAAAAAATGAAAAAATGAAAAAAAGTTTATGCCCATGAAACAGAAAAGGACATCTTTAAACAGTTTATTAACTGGGATCATATTGCTATTTGAGGATCTATACTCTCCCGTGTTTAATTCATATATCTCCTGTGGAGCCCAATTGTTTCAAGAACAACAGATCTAACATAAAAAAAAAAACTAACATAAAAATACAAAAGTTTATAAATCCTCTCTTGGAAGATGAAGAAACTCCGCAAACTCAGCAAATCCTTCTATGCTTTATTTTATTTTATTTTTTGCTGCAATTGCAAGAGGAGGAGGAGAGGAAGATGATGACGATGACGACTTAGTAAAAGAGTGTAAAGAAGACGACAACTTAATCTGGGCCATCTTAGTTATTTATTTTATTGTTTTTATATTTGCAATAACTATTTTTTTTTCTCTTGTAATGAGCTGGTGTCTGCTTGATTAAAATTTTAAAATTATCCAAATAATTAATTCTCACATAATGTATAGTAATAAGTTGATGTGGGATCCAGTGAAAATCAAAACCGAAAGGTAGCATTCGAAACTGAATTGAAAAGATTTTGTTATCCCCAATAATAAGGTGATGTAGATTCCTTGGAGTTAATATCGAGAGATAACAATCAAAATCAAATTAAAAATTATATAATATATACTTGATATTATCATCCTAGTTTGAAATAGGTCTCACAATGTATCAACCTTTTAAACTCGACTGTGACATTTTCTAGTGTGTAAAGGATTTAGCTAAACTTGATTTTTTTTCTTTCGGTAATAGAAACTTTCATTAAAAGAAGGAGATGATAAAAAGGGGAGAAAAACAAAAGAAAATAAAAAGAATCAAAGAACTCTAAAGAGAAAGAGTACAAAAGTAATGTACCCACTCGTAAGAAACTTATTAAATAACACCCACTCAAGGAACATTTCTCTCAACCCCTAATTTGGCTAAGGCATCAGCCATAGAATTGGCCGACCTAAGCACATGATCGATGGACGACAACATCTAAGTTTGTAGATAACATACAAATTTCATTAAAATTGAATTAAAACTTTCAAGAGTTCGACTTTTTATTTAATTAGACACCCAAACCACTACATTAGAAAAGTCGCTTTCCACAATAAGGGTGCCATTGAAGGGCATGTTTGGTAACAAGATCATTGAAGAAACGAAATATGATTTCCCGGCTATTTATCAATATCCATGTTTCGTGTTGTCAAATCTCCGATGATTTTGGTTGAATCAAATCCCCACTTATTGTGATTCCCAAATTCTACCTCTCCCATTGGATAACTAAATCATCTCATTCAAAAGAAGGGATATAAGAGGGTGGCTAATGGGCTGGGGCAACCCGAGCCCAATTTGGGCCCAGCCCGCCTTAGGCTTGAGTAGGTAATTTAGGCCCATTTAGAAATTGGGCCTATTTAATAATTGGACTGGGCTTGGATTAAGTGATAGAAAACCCAAAGCCAGGCCCAGTCAATGTAAGGAATGCATGTAATTTAATTTAATTAGTAAAAATAATTACTAAAATAGTTACAAATTGATGAAAAGCTCGATTTGGCCCAGCTCGATTAATTAAATGGGTGGGCTCAAGCCTAACTCTTATGGCCCGTATCTTGCTTAAGCCAAGCCTATGCCAGTGTTTATAAAGTGAGGCTAGACTTGGATATACTTTTGGCTAAGCCCTGTCTGGTCCATGAACACCTCTACTGAGAGAGTACATGGCTTGTAAAATTCCTCAGTTATTATAAAATTTTAACCAAACATAGAATAAGAGAGATGCTTAGCTATAAAATCCTTTGTGAGAGTTTTCATTTTCTTATGGCAATAAGGAATTCGTGGATCTATGGATTCCTCACCTGTTACCAAACGTGTCTGAAATGTCTTGCAAAGCATCAAAGAGCCTCCAGAATTGCTAGTACTTCTGCTTCATTGGAGTCACACACACCCACAAACTTAGAAAACATCAATAATACCTCACCATTACAATTCTAAAGTACACCACCAATACCTGCCAAGCCTAAGTAAACTTGATTCTGAAATAGAGAAATGTTATCAAACTCCATTTTCTCCATTTTTTTAGAGCTTTAGGCACACAACGATATATCGGTGAGCTACTATTATATCCATTACTAGGTAAAGGTCAAGCCTTTAGCCGATAGGAAGAAAAATAGTGATTATTTACCCCAAAAAAATGCTTTTTAGGATGTTTGAAATGTAAACAGAATAAATGAATAAATAAAAATTGGTTGCAACAATATATCCCTTGAGCAACCAGGGCCTCCCTTTTAGCCACATCATAAGAAGGTCTTCGTTTATGATTTGTTTTAGACTCCATGAAGTAGTAAAAAAACTTGACCTTGATTGAAATCCCTCACTCCCACATTCCTACATCAACAAAAATAAATAAATAAATAAAATGAAGCCCAAAAAAAAAAAAAACAACATTGCTCCCATCTAAAGCTACACCAGTCAAGCTATCTTATAGTTAAAATTGTAGGCACTTTACCATACCCAATTTCATTAGAAAAGGAAGAGGGTTTTTGGTTTCATATGGTTAGTTTAAGCCATATGTTTATCTTCAATTCATTATTTGACATGTTTGCATGTATGTGCAGAGTGTCACATATGATTGGTCTAGTGATCCAAAAGATTGGCAGCTTTCTGCATGATACAAGGGGTATGATGAGGTTCCTGTCAAGCCCTAGATCTTTTAATTATCAGTCACGTCGATTTTGGGATTCGAGTTGAGTTGAGAGGTTTAGATGGATGTTTGATAGACCATTTTAGAGGTTTGGATCGTTGCATGCATGGCATTTTGTGTTTGGCCCATTGGAGATGGGCTGGCCAAACCTTCTTGTCCCTTGGGCCCAAGTTATTGGACCTTTGTGAACGAAAAGCCCTTTTTTCAAATTTTGTAAAACTAACTAAAGAGCAGGGAGCTCTTTCTTGTACTTTAGATAATCCTTTATGTTAACTTGACCCTAATTTGTTTGATCGTTTTCTCTTTGTAAACCCCTTTTTGTTTCATTCATCTTCCTTGCCTCTCTTCTGTAACTAAGCCTACTCATTTTCAAGAATCCAAGCTCTCAAGAGGAAAGGAGACTCATCCACCATCATCTTTTCAATATCTTCCCCTCCTTTTGTCTAAATTGATATCGTCTGTAAATCCAGTAAGTATCTATCTTTAAACCACCATTAGATCCCTTCGTCTCACTAGAGTATACATTAATAAATTAGGATTGTTGTGCTACATGTAGGATTGCAAGAGGGTTTCGATCAGTAGTTTGGATTTAGAGTGGGGATTCACGTTTAGATTAACCTCTGCATCTTTAGATTCGGTTTTTAGTGTTGGCACCCTAAGGCAAATGGATAATTACAAATAATGATTCCCTATTTAGTTTATTGATTATTATTGGTTAAAACCTAACTAGATAGTTGATTGTTTGTTAATTCTAAATCTAGAGTTCTAAATGTCTAAGATGAGTTTCGTAGGAAAACCCCTAAAAGGGGGCTAATTCGAGTTCACTTACCGCTAAGCCGTACGTTAGCCTATGGCTAGCCTATGGCTCACTTTCTATTGAGGCAATAATTGAGAGTTTGTTCTACGGCTAGCTGTAAGACTGGCTTATTAAGTTGTAAAACATCTACGGCTAAGTCATAACTGCCCAGAAACCTTAATTAATTTGGTAGTGTGGTAGGTGAGAATTGATAATCATAATTGAAGGATTCAGCCACATGGACTGCACTATAAGTAAATGACTTTAGGTAAGTGACTTCTAGGGTATAGAATCACTTGACCTTATATCATGCCCAATGGTTAATTAATAAATAAATCAATATATGACTTGGGTCTAAAAATAAGATGAGTTCCATTCTTAACGAGGGTTAGCTAAATGTACACATTGAATTGAATTGGACTCGGGATGAGAATGTGAGTTCCGGAATGCATCTCATGATAGACACCGAAAGTAGATTAATAGCATTGTGTGCTCGCATTGGCATTTGAAGAAAGATTTGATCCAATGTGTATACTTATTTAACTATGAATATTCGGTGGTGTAGTGCTTACCTTTAATGAATTGGAAAATAGCACATGAGCATAATTTATTTTTAAGTTATGCAACCTTATCACTTTAAAATATTAATTAATGATTTGAGTGTGTATTCATATATATATATGTATATAATCAGATTGATTGCAGTTGAAGGTGGATGTACGTCATCGGGCTAGCGTATACTGTGAAATACAATATATAGCTGTGCTGTCTGATATATCTGGCGGGAATACCTATATTTATCTGTTGTTTCTAGCAGGAATACCCGTGTTTGTGCATTTATTGCATTTGTTTGGCATTCAATATATTGGTTTAAGTTATAAATATGATTTCCCTCAATTGTATAATAATGTTACTTGTAGTTTATCTCCAGATTACGTCAATCTAACCCATTACTTTTAGTGTTTAGGTCATGATGTCGATGCCGAATTGGAGGGTTAGGAGGCACAGGAGATTTTGCCTAATGGTGGAATTGCTTAGTGCAGCGCTGACGATATCGTCTGAGATATCGTAGTAGTGATGCTTAGATCCAAACATTAGACTTTTGCGATAAAGCCATGTTTGGGGGCTATTAGTGTAGCCATTAAATTTAATTGTTTTGGAATTATAATTATTAATTATTATGCTTCGGAGTACTTGACTATTGATTAAATTATTATTATAATTCGTTTATATGGTTTGAATATGATACTCAGCTACGCGCAGTATATGGATTTTTAGTTCCATATGTGGTTATGGTTTCTTGATCAACAAGCATAGCTTAACGAAGGACTTCGATCCACTTAGTATTGGGGCCTATGTTGTGTATTTAAGAAAATTTTAAATTGGCCCTAATTTTCACACCCTTAAGACCGAGTTTGGATCCGACCCAGTTTTGGGGGCGTGACAATTCTTTCAGATGGAGTAAACAAAATACCTTTGTTGATAGAGTTCACTTACGGTGTAGAGAATAGTAATGCCCAAACTTTAAGGGCCTATTTCTTAGCTAGAATTCAGAGAATTCTAGTATTGAGAATTTATGGATGCTTCCTTTTAGTTGAGCATCCAAAATTCCACAAAAATGTGAAGGAGCTGGAATTCTAAAATTTTGAAAGGTTATTTAATCCTTTAGCTGGTTGGAATTCAAAAACTCCTAAAATAAACATCGCATTTGAAAAGTCCTTTCAATTGTGTTGATTGAGCGAAAGTCTTGATTCCATCAAAAATGAATACTTTGGCTCTTCATCCTTCCTGTTGTATTGGATTGTTTTCGTTTTTTTTCTTTTTCCTTGCATACTTTCTTGTTTGATGATTGTGTAAATATTTAATTATCTTTTCTTTTTTAGATGGTTGTGTGATTAGATTTTACTATATTTACACATATAGCCAAGTTGTTGACAACCTCTTTTTGTACACAAAATGCATGTAAAAGCTCCAGGAATTTTCATATGTTGCTCGGTAATGATTTAAATAGCAAGAACTCAAGATTTTTTGTGTTACTCAGATGAAGAGGAGAGGAGTTAAGTCTTGTGTAGTAACACTTGAAAGAAATTAGGGGATTGATGGGGGAAGACTTTTTTTTTCTTTTCTTTTCTTTTTTTTTTTTTTGGTATTGAAACATTGGGGGGTGGGACACTTAGCCCTTTGGTGAGGGGAGATACTTTGGGTGAGGTTCGCAGACCCTCTGGTGGGGAAAGAAGACCTCTGGTGAGGTAACAAGTCTTCAGGTAAGGAAAGGTGTCTGGCCAGATTCGAACATTGGTTAAGCCTATAAGAATGAGCATCTCTTACCACTAGGGTCAGAGGCTGTTCTTTTTTAAGTAGCTTTTTTTTTGGATAGACAGAACTTTCCATTTAAGTAGGTTTACATCATTGAGTCAACAATAACATTTTACCTAATATGGTTCAAAACAGAGTGCCACCAAACCATCATATCTTCCATAAATTTGGCACAGTGGTAAGAGGCTGTTCTTTTTAAGTAGCTTTTTTTTTTTTTGGATAGAAAGAACTTTCCATTTAAGAAGGGTTATATCATTGAGTCAACAACAACATTTTACCTAACAAGGTCCAAAATAGAGTGCCACCAAACCATCATATCTTTCATAAATTTGGCATATCTAGCTATTTTGTAACCCACTTTATTGCCCTCTCTACCTTCGTAATCGTTGAAAGTTTTCAGCAAAACTTGAACCTCATTCACCACATTACCCAATCTAAATAGGTTTGGGGAAGATGAGTTTAGCAACTCAACCATCATCAACGAATCACTTTAAAAAATAACACCACTTATTTCCATTTGAAGAATCATTTGCAAACCTCTCATCATTGGAAGGGTCTCATTATCTTCAACCTCTTCCAACTCATGTTCACTTCCCGTATCATAGTGTAAAACAGCGTCCATCCTAGATTGATGAATATCTGAAAGCAAAACACCATCCATATTGAGTTTAGAGAACCAATAGGAGGAGGTTTCCATCTAAGAGATTTTCCTTATTAAGGCTTAATTTTTTTATTCATAATCACCTTGAAATCCTTAACTGGCATAAGTGCCCTTTCAACCGCCACCATTTAAATAGCTTAATTGAGATGAAAATGGAAGGAGAAAGGTATTGACCAGAGGAATGTGGAGAGCAATTTCTTTCTAATTAGTGGAGAGTAGTTAAATTCTACATGGAATAGTTCAATTCTACATGGAATGCTTATTAAATGAGTAAATCAAGGTCAATGGATAGTCAAAATCAATTAGACGCAATCTTTTACAAATTTGGGCAATTGAACTCATTCAGCTTCATTAAATATAATAATTTTAGGGTAACAACAAATCTAAGGTGAAGATAAAAATGGCAAGCTTTCTAGAACGGTTTTACCTGGATGCATGCCGGTGGCATGAATCTCTAGGATGATGAAATCAGGACACCACTAAAGCTATGTTATGAAATAAAAAGGATTTGACCTTTCTTAAAAGCAAGAACGGAAATTTTTTGAGTTTTTGCCATATATGCCTCCTCTACTATTAGTCTATTAGCGTTAGTATATGAATTATATCTATTAATGTCATGTTCAAGCATTTTACAGGTCATTCAGCATAGTGTGGATAAGTCTTTCATTATTATTATGGATTCGTTCACTTGTCATTCATATTAATGCGTTCTATTTTTGTGACTCCATTACTATGACTCATTCGTGTTCATTCATATTATTTACATGTCATCTAGCATCATGTGTCCACACCCATCTTTGAATCACCTATATATACATAGGGCCATTGAGTTGCAACTTACCCTAATTTCGATGTTTCTCAAGGTCAGAGGTAACATGAAGCTTCCTCCTTTCTACAATGTGTTCTTCCTTATTTTGATCCTGGCTTTTCAAGGTGAGAATCATCTCCTTTTCTTATATGAATAATCAAAATTGTTTAGATAAGTTACTTAATCAGTCATAGTTGTTTTGTTCTTTGATAGCTATTTTATTCTGTCACGAGTGAATCAATGTCATAAACCTTATTCTTGGATTTTTATCATTTCCTTGAAACATTGAAATATTTTCAGAATTCTGGTTTTTATAATATTATCGGAAATATGCTGCATACAATAAATAATATTTTGAAAACTCTCAAAATAATAAATATAAAAAAAATAAATATGTAAAATAAAAGATAATTTAGAAGGCAGTGAGTTTTTGCAAAACTGAGGAAGAGGAGTTTTATAATATTGAGTTACTTATGTATTTTTCATAATCCAATAAAAAAAGAATGAATCCATTGACAACAAAAGGAATAAATCCATTGACAATAAAAGGCAAGTGCTTGATTCAGTTTTTTTTTTTTTTTTGGATCTATAAGTTTTTTTCTTTAATTTTAGCATTTTTTTGCAAGGTAAGACCTCACACTCCCACACACTCAAGTTCCTCATTACCATCAGCACTGCAACCTGGGGTTGGCTCCTACTTATTAATTATTGAATCATTTTGTTGAAACTATCAAGAAAGTTGCTTATATTCCACAGTAAAAGGTTGTGAGTACATTTCTGCAGTGATACTTCTACATAGAAGAGTAGCTTTAGAAAGTGTGTAAATTTAATGTTTGATGTGGAAAATTCCATAGATACAAGTGTTGGAACACCATTTAAGGTGGTTTACATGACCACCAAATCGGCTCTCTCTCTTCTCCATGTGAATGGACACATATATGCAAGGCTTTTTCCTTGCCATATTTTTCTTCTTTCATTCACTGCCATTTAAGGAATTTAATGCTTGCATCCATCCCTCGATGGAAGGGATGCATATGAGAAAGCCGCTAAAAGGAGACTCCATAGGTAACTCTCTGCACTTCAAATCCTTACAAAGAAGCCATCATAGATACTTCTAGAAAGAAAAGTAGCAGAGAGTTATAAACCCCATTTTCAACCGAAGAAGCCATGACTCCTAAAGATATATTCTTTTTAAATTATTTGTCGTATCTTCAGTATTATTCACATTATAATCAAGTTAAATCTTAATCCTGAGGTTTTGGGTAACTCTAACAACAAGAACCAAACACCATATAGCCACATAAAAAAATATATTGTGGACTGCATAATCAAGTTTTTGAGTTTGTAAACCATGTAACTTACTAGTGCGACATTTTTTTTTAATTCCATTTACATATGTATTTATATATAGTCATCTTGGGGAACAACTAGATCATTTCAAGCTTATGAATGCTCTCTAGCTTGTGAAACTCATCTCTTTTTTCCTAGATCTGAGCATTACAATCCAATTAAACCAATGAAGAATTAAGAAGGGTCCACCTATGGCCTTAATTAATCGGTGAGGTTGGGGTTCAGATGGTAGGTTATAGTTATAATGACCCAAGTAGCCCACTGATCCAATAACTTGGTTAGCCTGTTACATAGCCCAAAATACTTAAGCTCAAGTTACTAGTAGTAACCTACCTAGTTCATTATATAGGAGACTCATATTTTTACTCATAAGCAATGTGGGATGAGGTATTACAATCTACCTCTCTTAATGCCACACGTTCTCTTGTGAATTTATCTAACTACACTAGGCGATGTGGGACTGAAGCATTCCACACTCGTGTCCCCTGCGGATTCCCCTATCTTGACTCACAGGCTCGCACACCCTGGCTCTGTCCTGATCTTGCCTCAAGGGCTTTCCCAGCGGGATTGAGGGTCCTACATTTTCGGCTGGTTATTGGTTCTGATATCATTTGTAACGACCCAAGTAGCCCACTGACCAATAACTTCGTAAGCTTGTCACGTAGCCCAAAATGCCTAAGCCCAAGTTACTAGTAGTAGCCTACTTAGTTCATTATATAGAAGACTTATATTTTTACTCAAAAGCGATGTCAGATGGGGTATTATAATAGTACAATCATCCAATTCAGCAGGTCAAAAGCAAGAATGAATTCTACCCAAATCCAACAATTATTATTAGGGTCCGAAATGTCAACCTGAACCAACTCCAAAATAAAAAAGAGTCAACCTGAACCCTGAATTTCAAGTTTATTATTCAATCTGAGTCAACGGCTTAGATCAAGAATCGCCCCTGTTACCTTATTTTGCATGTGCATATGTATATATATGCATGTATATATGTATAGGGCTTATTTCGGTGTTATCCAGTAGGGTGGTGGACCCTAGTGGAGGCAGATGAGAGAAGCTGCACAAAGGCTCTGGAGGATCCCTGTCATTCCAATACCTGTCCTGAATGGTGTGATTTCTTGTACCATGGAGTTGGCAAATGTATTCCCCTGCGCGGAAGTCTTCAGTGCGTATGCACTTATCCCTGCTAAGAACTTTGCTAAGCTTCAAGATAATATCAGTTTGTTTGGTGATTAGCACCACCATGTGATAGGGATCTTTGACATCCCATAGTTGTTACTGTTGCCATTCTTGTTGAGGTCAACAAAGAATACTGAAAGAATAAAAGATCATTTTCTGATTCTGTTAATGTTTTTGTTGTTGTCACTGTTGTTTACTTGGGCTTTTTTCACATCTTCCTCTGGTTAAGGCTTTCTGCAACTCTAATTACTTCTTCTAATTGGTTGCTTCAAAGAAAAACTAACTGCTGAGTGTGGGTAACTAAAGGAAGTCTAAATCCAATAACTATGAGCTTGTGTGTATTTCGGTTACTCATTAACTCAAGTTGCATAAATCTAGACATGCCTTTGGTGTTTAGATGACGTCCGTTCCATTGTGGATTAAGACCCAAAATCTAAAAAAGTTGAAATTAACTAGACAATTAAATGTCACATGCCCATTAACGGAGGAACATGCGTCATCAGATTCGGCACGCTTGCTACACCCTGTCCCGGATCCGCCTATTTAGGCTTTTGGACCAATCAAACTATCAAGTCCAGATTTGGCATTTTGGTTAAAGGGCTTGTTTGAATTCTGTTTCCATGGAAAAGGCCATGCACAAACATGCCTCAAGTTGTGAAACTCAACCTGTAATTCCTAAAGGCAAAATCAGATTAAGTGACCCTGTAAGCAAAAAAAGGAAAATCCGCAGAAGCAATGGTGGAGTCAATTGGTAAGCATTGTGAAGATTGATTCAAGTTGCACATCCGAAATATTTAAGTTTTGACATTGGGCTTATAAGTAAAAAATTATCTTAGGTCACTATGAGGCATTTTAAAGTTGCATTTTAAAGTTATGTGGCCCGAATCCTTAATAACTCCAAAGTTACCCCTGCTCGAGGTGTGGAGTATTTCAGTAAGCCTAGTAAGGCTTTTTAAAATTAAATAAAAAAGATTAAAACAACTAGGCTTTTAAAATTAAATAAAAAATTAAAAACAAATAGATACCTTGAAACCACTCATCCATACTTTCATCTGATCACCCATCTATGCCCATCATGCAGTTGGCGATTTCTACATTGAAATGGTTCACTATTTGAGATGGGTCCCCAACCCTCAGCGGATCTGCTAACTACGGGCTCTCATGTGAAGTGAAAGAGCCTTGGTAACAATTTTTTTTTAAATAATGCAATCTATACTCTGTTCCGTATCTCTGATCACCCCACAATTACTTGTCATTCGATATCGACAAATACAACTCTATTGTTAAAATCATGAATAACTTACTTTAAAAGTAATTTCTTACCCGACAGTAAACTGTATCGATGATTCTTACCTAATTATCTAGAATTCAAACCTAAACCATTATACTTCCTTCAGTGAGGGCTCTTCTACTTGGGCCGAGGCTTTGGTTTTTCTCACTAGCACAGCCCGTAAGCTGGTTAAAGAAAGGTTTACTCTCATAATATAATGAAAGTTGGCCAGTTGGAAGCCACTTTTTGGACAACCACATTGCCGCCACCGTTTTTTCAAACAAAACCACTGCAGCCTTTCTGTAAATTAAAGGTTCTCCCTCCAACTTTATGGAGGAGATAAGCTCTCTGCTTTTCTCATTGATTAGAAAGATCTAACTTGGAATTTGTGTCCAGACACTTTATATTTTTATTGTTTTGTAATGCCCAAGTTGGCATTGTTTTTATCTGGAGGGACCGGCTCTACATGAATTGAAATTTTACGAGGAAAAAACGCACGGGAACCAGGACCCGTCACATTATCAATGGAGTTTTAATCAGAGGATTTGGACTTGACTCTACATAGTAATATAGTGAAGTGTGGAACCCCACCTATATCAGCATACTACATTGGTGCAGATATTAACAAGTTTTAAAGAGTATTTTACAACTTGCTTGAGAAAAGATATTTGTAAAATTGGTTCTTGTACGCAGGCCTTATTTAAAAAATAATTATATTTTTAAATAAAAAAATATACACCTATTTAAAAGAATTTAACATAAAATTCATTGCACAATTATAATTTAAATAGAATATTTAAAACCAAATGTTTTAAAGATAGATATGTAAAATGATCTTATCAAATTATCCAGCATGTTATTTTGGATCATTGGAAAAATTAATGATTATTTATGAACATATATGACATGATGAAGAAGGAAAATTATAAAAGTATTCTCAATTTCAGATATTTATAGTACCTACCTTTAGAAATTATAATGTATGGCACCTTCTTTCAAATGCCTTAGGTATAAAATTGAAGAATTTTGGGGATAATAAATTAAAGATTGATGGGTTAAGGCTAAAATTGAGTAAGAGTGATCGTAGAGAAAATATTTAAAAAATATTTAAAACTTTAATAATATTGCGCTACATATTGCACCCTCATGAAGAGCACGTCTCTACTGTGATTATATATATTATTGTACAAGAAAGATACATGCTGTTGTGGGTCCTACTATGATATTTCTAGTGGCCTATGCCCTCAACCATTCATTTATGTACTTTCTTCACAGGCCCTTGTCACTACTTTTTTTTTTTTTTTTTTGTAGAATCCTATTATTTTTGTTCCCATTAAGATTGGATCCATAGTGAGGCCATGGGTTGTGATATCAGCTCCGACAATCTGATAAGAAAAACAATGGCCCCCGCTAGTGCAACATCACTGAATTGGATTACATTGGCAATGAAAGGATGCACCATCAAGTGGACCCATAAGTCATCCAATTGAATTTATATTGTGGTCGCAGTAGATGCATCTACCATCCCATGCAAATCAATAGCAACCAGTAGCCATCGATTGCGCATTACTTATAGGTCTATTTATAAAATGAACTAGTGGGCCCCATGTTTTTCTAAAACTTCAGCAATCATTATTATATAATTGATTGATATCACAAGCTATGCATCTATACAAGTATATACGATAAATCCAGGTCAGTTGGTCACAATTGAACTTGGACCGCCCAAAAATACATAAAACACACACACACACACAGAGTTGATCTGGTGTAATTAACTCACTAAGAACCCATGGGCCCATGACAATCATGGTAAAAGTGTGGGATGGAGAGGTCTTGGAGAGATCTATAGGTGCAGAATATCAACCTGATATAATCATCTAATTAATAACTTGATCTATGACCCCCAAATTTAAGGATTTTTTAAGACATCATTTTTTTAAAAATTTCAGTGGTTGAAGTCAAATTTGGACATATGCCAATTCATGAGTGGGGCCTACTCTTTTTCTAAAATATCACTATTATTAGAGCGGGATGTCTTAAGTAACGTATTTACTGCAACCACATCATAGACTTAACCGATCAGTGGGCCCCAATTAAAATAGGACAACATAAAAATAAATAAACAATATATACATATGGAGCAACGCATAGTGGATGACTGCGCTTACCTCGATGTGGGCCCACATGGGGCCACACTTGGGACTAGGACATGAGGGATTGAAGGATATCACCATGTCTCTCCTCTCTACAAAAAATTAGCCCCATTCCTTACCTATATCATCTCTATCTTAATGTACAGTTTATTCGAATAGGTGTACAATCGATCCAACAGTCCAATCCATTCGGATAGGACCCAAAATTGGAGAACGTGTTGGGGGGGGTGGTCAGGTGTGTGGTCCATTTCTATGGACCATATAGTGGGCCCCACCCCAAATGCGCACTTGATAACCAACTTGTGTATATATTAATATTGAGGAATTCTCAAAAACTCCCAATTTAAAAAAGGGGAGTTTTTATTCTTTTTTACACATTCAATAAAAATCTGTTACCTCAAAAGTGAAAGGCAAAGAACATGGGATAGCTAATTTCAAGGAGATTAGATGAAATGTGTCAAAAAACTCATAAGCTAAAAAAGAGGCTTTTTTTTTTTTGTGAAAAACACCCAAGGAGTTCCGTAGCATTACCCTTTAATATTCTCCATATATATATATATATACTAGCAAGAAAGGCCCGTGCTAAGCCTGTGCTCAAAAGTTACAATATATTAAATTTTTAAGTATATTATTGAGAAGGATAATATTAAAATGAAAACGACTATGTTATTAATCATTCTTAAATTTTATTTAACAAAATATAAAGAAGACGAAAAATGAAACTTAAACAATCTAAAAGTAAAATTCTAGTTTATAATTCTCATTTTTTTAATTTATAATTTAAGAAAAAGATAATTTTTAAATTTATAAATTAGAATAAAAATAAATGTAAAAATGAAATGAGTTTTACATAAATTACTTATGATAAATATCATAATTAACTTATGCATGAGATCCCTACAAAGAGGGCCACCATGACTTGGCATGATGAGGAGAAAGTTTGATGTTAATGTGGCACCATGAGGCCCGGGTGACAAAAAAAATATCAAAACAAAATAAAAAATAACAAAATAATATATGAGATATAGAAAGGAAATATGATTAAAAGAATGCCACAGGATTTAATAATAGAATTTGAAGGAAAAAATAAAATGAAAGAAATCCATGAATCATCAAAAAGACCAAAGAAAAAATAAATTTCAAGTGTAAACATGTACTAAGATAAAAATAACAAAATAAAATAGAAAAACTATAATAAAAAAATCTATAACAAAATACAATAGAAAAGAAAATCATACCTCTACTACATCCCCTCTTGGATCTACAACAATTGGTGCATTGACTAAGAAAAAAAATATAGCACAAAAGAAAAAAGTAAAATAGAAAAGAAAAGGCAGTATGATGAACTGCAAATAAAATAAAATCATACCTCTTGGTGAATAAAATCTCTAACTCATAAATGTGGAAAAGCATGTATGTTTCTTTGCCCCTTGTCAAGAATAAAAGAGAGCTCAATCTCTTAGAGATCAAGATCAAGAAAGTACTCTTAGATAATAAAAGTAGGAAAAAACAGTTGAGTGTGTGAGGAAAATATGTGAAAGAATAAGATCGGAAAAAATTATTCATCAATATAAATTTAATCTTTACAAAGCTTTCTCTACCAACATCCAAACATTCTCATGAATTACCCTAATCATTTGATATACATACTATGTAGGCTGTTACCATAATGATAGGCTTTAATATATATAATTAGCAATTTTTCTGGGGAGAAATTTGATAAAGAGGAAAACAAATAGGGTGTATATAAAAAACATTAGAAAATTATAAAAAGAAATAGATCGACAAATACTAATTGCCTAAAAGATAAAAGGAAGGAAGAGAGATTATAGAAAGATAGAGATGTTGAAATTCCTTTTTCAAGCTTCTCACATACTAGCAAAATCAATAAGCCCGGGCCAAAAAATAAAGTGGGCCACTCATCGATCAGGATGATCATCATCATCATGTACAAAGAAGAACCAACCACAATGGTTTAGACTGATTTCTTCTAGGATGAACTCTGCCCACGATCACGATCCATGACGCGCTGCCTCATCGTCCTCATCTCATTGGACATATTCTCCGTCCTTTCGATAATTCCCACTAAAGCCCTCCTCACTCCCACCAATTCCACCGCAAGCAACTGAATCATCGCCTCCACACTCAGATCCAACCCCAAAACAACCTTGCGAAATCCACCGCTATCGAGGAAGAGAAGTGAGGGCTGATGGTTTCGTTTCCAGTTGCAGAAATAGGGTGAAAAAGACAACAATCTAGACCTAGGTTCTAGACCAAGTCGGCTTCTCTACTTGTATATGAAGATGCTGATGAGCCCTCGTCGAGAAGGAATGAAGACGAATGGCCGCCTTAGCATTTTTTAATTGATTGAGAAGAAGAAAGTTGTCACAACCCAAGCCCAGGGTTCGGGGGTTAGCAAAAGCCAAACCTAATGACACACGTACTCCCGTGCATGTGCACGTAGACCGAGTCTAAATGCACACGCACAAGGGAACATTCACACGTGCCAAACATGTACGCGGAAGCTGTAAATATCAGAAACATCAAACTAACAGTGCAAGAAGAGAATACTAAGAACGAACTGACATAATTACATATGAAGTTTTTACAAAAAGAACAAAATAACATATACAGTCATGACATATACACAAATGAGCAAATCCTCAAAACAAGACTCCAATGATGCATGCCAAGAACGCTCTCCCGTGGAGTGATCACATCCACTCCTCTAGGCCTGATGGGGCCTCGGGGGTCTCATCTGGAGTCTGGCCGACCGGCGAGGGTTCGGCAGGGGTATCTGGCCTTGCAACACCAAAAACAACTGTGAATACGAAGATTCAGCAAAGTATAAACCATAGCAAGTTAACACACGCTGTGTCTAATAGAATAAAGAACATCATGTTATTACAGAAGGCATTTTCGTATACTAGGCTATCATGCAAGAAAGAAATATGCTAAGTGAATCAATGAATACATGCTGTGTACATACTAGTGGCTACTACATTACCATATGCTCCCAAAAGAGGGATCTTATAACATGCAAAGAACACCATTGTCCGGGCCAGGGTACAATGGGTCTCGGTTTCCTGGGGTCCGGTTCCCCAAGACATATCCTTACTGCAGCAAGTCCATATAACTATACCAAATTCACCCCGTCGGGATCCTAAGGCTGAGGCTAAGTAGTGCCTGACCATACAGAGTCAATCATGAAAACCCTGAGTAGATCGTGACAACATATCGTACATGCATATCTGTGAGTGAACATATCATACATGCATACTCAAGGTAAAGAATCACAATGTGAAGGTAACGGACTACAAGTAATCATGTCAGAGAGTAGAGGTCAATACTCGAATGCAATATGTTATGCAACAAATCATGCGAAATCGAATCATCTTTATTTACAAACCAATTCTAATCTAATTATCCGGTGTTTCTAACCGTGCATGATGATGTAGTTTTAAGTTATTCGATACACCGTTGTCTAGTGTTGCATTGAATCGGGCGGTGCACGAAGTCCCTTAAACCAACACCCATTGGGAGGTGCTTAACATCCGGATAATGAACATGAATGATTCGCAGCCCTCGAGATCATTCACGCGTTGTATCACATTCCGTTGGGCAGGTCTAGGTGCTCTACCTTCCATCATGAAGACCATATCGGTCTTTTCCTTACACCTATCCTTGTTTTCTTTCATTAGTCTAGTGTGCTACGGCTCAGCCGTGTGTGTGCTACGGCTTAGCCGTGTGTATTCTACGGCTTAGCCGTGGCTGGGCCGTAGAAGGTCTGTCAATTGATGACTCTCAGTTAAATCCAGAAATTGCACCCTGTATTGATCTACGGCTGGGCCACGGCTGAGCTTCGGCTTAGCCGTAGGGCAATCCACGGCTTAGCCGTACCCGAGCCGTAGAGGAAAACTGGATTTTATCCTCTCTGGACTTTAAGCCGTAAGTGCCATACGGCTTAGCCGTACGTGCACAAGGTCAATTTTTCTGAAACACATACAGAATTCCTGTAACATCATTCAAATTGAAATTCTCCAATGGAGATGGACAAGTACTGAATCAATGAGTAATCAAATGGGCTGTAAACACATGTTTCCATATCAATTCATGTAGACTAACCAAATCAAATGCATACCAACATGGATTCTCAAAGTTATGGTTATACTTGCCTCAATTGGGAATCAATTGCACAATTTGTTGTCCTAAAGCCCAAACACAACCTAACACAAATCAAACCACATGCATGCATGAGAATTGGAATCACAGACACACCATGCAATGAGAAACAAGAAGGAGAAGAGATAGAGAAAGGAGATGAGAGGAATGGAAAGACTTCCACTCACCTCACATGCAAGGACCCAACTTCCTCTTGATCGATGGAGGAGAGAAATTTGGAGAAGAGAATTCAAGTGAAAGAGAGAGAGATTTCCACGTGCAGTTGAGGAAGAAAATGAGAGAAGGAACGTGAGTTGGTCGATGGAGGAGATCATATATAAGCTAATGGGTTGTCCAAATTGCAAGAGAGTCCAAGTGAGAATTCTATTTTCAGTTTGAGTCAAATCCAGGTCCAATCGAATCACACGACATCGGTTGCAAATGACGTAGTTACAAAAGTTAACGGGCTCAACGAAAGACACGTGTTGACATTAAGATGATGCAAAAATGACCATGCCTTAGAAAAGCTAAAATTATGAAAAAGGGCTTGGTCTACTTAATCCAGGTCAAACTCAACCCAACTACCTATCCATGACCCGCAACGAAAATAAAACTCAAACAAAACACGATTAGCAACAAAAACAAGATTAACTAGCCGCTAAACGGGGTCAAGCTGGGTCGGAGTGTTACAAAAGTAGAGAAAAGGGTTATCAGCTGATGTTGTTGTGCAACGCCGCTCGCCGCTTCCTCCGTATCATCGCCGGAGTGCTGCCCTACCATTGACGAAGGAGGCCTTCGCCGCTCGCTGCCTTGCTGGTCCTTTGTCCATCGCTATCGAGGAAGAAAAGCCAGGGCTAATGGTTTCATTTCCAGTTGCAGAAACAGGGAGAAGGAGACAACAATCTGGACTTGGGTTCCAAACCAGGTCGGCTTCTCTACTTGCGGATGAAGATGCAGATGAGTTCCACCTTCCTCAACGTCGTCGTTATAGGCAATGTTGTGAGTCGATTGTGCCCTAATTCGTTCTTTTTCTCGATTGATTGTGTTTTCATGTGATTTGATCTGATTTCTTCCCGAGAGGATATAAAAAGTAAGGGTTTTAATTTGAAACGGTTGTTTATTGTGATAAGATGAGAGAGAAGAGGGTAGAGGGAGAGATTTTAAGGATTTCTTGATTTAGTTTTAATTTGAAACAGCTATATATTAAGAAAAGATAAGAGACAGGATGGTAGAGGGAGAGATTTTAGGGATATCTTGATTTTTTTAAGATGATGTGGCGCTCTAGAAAAAAAGAAAATAAGGAGCGCTGATGTAGCACCCTCCAGCGGCCTCCATTCTTAGAGCGTTAAAATATATATATATACTCTGTGTGTGTGTGTGTGTGTGTGTAGGAGGGGGGGGTGAAGTAAGGGGAATTCTAACGAATGCCCTACTTGATAAGGAGTGGTTTTTACCCCTTTTTACTTGTCCAATGATGGGATGCTATGCCATATTAATACAATGCAAATGACCTCTAAAATTAGTATCGTCTCTCATTCCAATACAAGATGATAAGATGAGAAAAAAGGGGAGAAGAAATAGTAAATAAACCACAAAGTTAATCAGGACTCTCATTTCAAAGGAATATGATAAAAGGAGAAACAAGAGGAGTAAAAATCGGAAGCAATTTCTAAACAAAACATCAGTTACCCCTTCTTAAGGATTAAAATTTGATAAAATACATTAGTTACCCCTTTTTAGGGATAAGAATTTGAAAAGATATCATTTAGATACCCACCTTTTTTATTGATTTAGATTCCTATTTCAATTATTTAGATTTGTTGTGGCCCATCAAAGGGCTTGCACGAGTTCCTAAAGAGGAAAAATAGTTAATATAAGTCGTTTATTTATATGAAAGTCATTTGAGATGGAAAAAATTTAGGAAGCCGTTCATTATGATAACCATAGTCCCCACGTGTAGTATTAAATTTTCTTTTTCTCTTACTCGTTTTAAGAAGGAGCATTTTCACTTTTGAAAATACTCTAGCGCTATTTAGCACTCCATATATATTTATATATACAGACAAAACTACTATACATCCATCCCTCACCTTGTAGTAAGGGACACTTTCATTTTTGAAAAGTATTGATATGTAAAAGGATAAAACTATCAAACATAATGACACATTTTTTTTACTTTATTAGGTCTAAAAAGGGGATTGTCCCTCACCTTGGATGTATAGTAGTCTTTCCCTATATATATATATATATATATATGGTGTCTGATCTTGTAAGAACTGTTCTAAACTTTTTATGACCCACTTGTGCATTCTATTTAGAGATGGGACAAAGGGATGGAAAGATCTATATGGGATCACCCCAAATATCAAGCTTAGCCCCAATCACGTTTCCCTAACCCCTTCATCAATGTCTCACAAATCCTATCTATTTGGATTGGTGTACAGTTGATTCAACTGTCCAGTAAATTCGAATTTAACCAAAACTTGTGGTATGTGATTATCAAGTGAGTGGGGTCTTTGTGTATTGCAAAGTTTGGATTAGGTGATAGATAAGCCCTACCTAGAGTGCTTACAAAAAAATTGTGAGAACTAGTTCTTATAGGATTATTTCCATATATATATATATACTGGTGCCTCTTCCTTTGTATACATCCATTATAAACTTTTCGTGCACACTTCTCAATAGCCCATTGTGGACCCCACCAAGGGAATGAAAAGATCCATGCAAGAGCACCACACATATCAAGTTTGGCCCCAATTACATGTCCTTAATCTTTCATTTGTGGCCTACAAATTTAGTCCATTACATTCAAATTGGTGCACAGTGAATCTACTTGTCTAATACATTCGGATTTGACCAAAACTTGGGGCGTATGACTATTATGGGGGTCCATGTATATTGCAAGATTTAGATTAGCAATAGATGGGCTCTACCTAGACTTCTCATGAAAAAGTTGCCGGAATTAGTTGTCATAGGATTATTTCCCATATATATGTATATATATATAGGAAAACCTCTGCTGAGCACTTAGTGTTGATAATAAAGTGAGCACCTTTTGTCAAAACACTTGTAGGGCCCAACTTATAATCCATCCAATTGGACCATAAAACAAATACCCCACTTGATAGTCACCGATTTCAAGCTTGGCATCCATTTAAATGGATATTTATAGGGAAAACATCTATCGAGCACCTGGTGCTCATGTTGAAGTGAGCACCTTGTATCAAAACACTTGTTGGGCCCAACTTATAATCCATCCAAGTGAACCATAAAACAAATATCCCTTTATAGTCATCAATATTAAGTTTGGCACCCATCCAAATGAATTGGACCGTTGGATTGAATTGTACTCATTTTTTATGGTGAAAACTTACTGTCCATTATCAAGTGCTTAGGATGATGATTTAAGCCTCTATCGCCATGAAAGGATTGGTTTGGGGGGGGGGGGGGGGGGGTGGTGTTCTCACCTTATGCTCGGTAAAGGAACTCCAATATATATATATATATATATATATAGGAAATCCTCTCCTTAACTATGTGGACTACATATATATATGGGAAATCCTCTCCTCAGCTATGCGGATGCATGTGTCCAGGGTTGTCTGCTTTTGCTTAAAATTTCGATGGCCCTCTCATTTTTTTTAATTTAGCCCGCCAAGATGAGATGAAAAAGGAAAAGAAAAGACAAACAGAGCCTTCTCCCTGGTCTCTCTCTTGCCTACTGCCTTCATCCATCTCTCCTGGGAGAAAACACTCCAGTAGCCCCAACCTATTCCCTCTCTTCTCACCGTGCAAGAGTATTTGTGTCCCCAGAGACCCTAATCTCGACTCCACTCTAGCATTCACTCACCTACTGCCCTACTCTTGAGCTCACCTCATCCCCTATCTCCTCCCTCATTGTGAGGTGAATAGCCCAGCTCTGCTTTTTCTCAACATTCATCATTTTTTTATTTTTCATATCTAAATCTTGCCATCCACCCACAATCATACATTATTAATAGTTCCATTGTTCATGAAACCAACATTATTAATAGTTCCATTGTTCATGAAACCATACTTTTCTAATCTTGTCTAATTGTTTTTAATAATAAAGTCTTTGGGATGGTAAATTGGATTAAATAAAAGCATAAACTACACTAGTGTGTGTGCATGAAAAGAGGAGAGGAGAGGGATGGGTTGGGGTTGCCTTTTTTTTTTTTTTTTCTCTTGTTTTTGGGCAGAAAGAATGAGAGCAGAGGGATTGCAGGTGTGCTTGCATAGCAAGAGGAGAGGGGATTGGTTGAGGTTGTTGGGATATCTTCTTGCAGGAGACACAAATGAAGGCCATCGAAATTTTATCTATTCTAGCTAGTGTCATCCCCAGCAATGCTCTCTATTTCTTCTCTATTTATTTTAAATATCCAATCAACTCAATTAAACAATTCAACCATCCAATCAAAAGCAAAGGATCTTAAAAATAATAATATTTTAAAATTTAGATAGCCTTTGACTTATAATATATAATAGCTAGTCATTTAGCTAGTCTGTTGGAGTTAGAAAAGTGAGTTTTTGCTAGTTACTTTAATTATCAAATGCATTTAACTAGTTTGCCACATCATCGAGGGAATGCATGCCATCCATGTGGGCAGTGGTGGCCCATCAAGGTAGCCTATCTTCATTGTGATGTGGTAGATGATAGATGATGATTGGTACACTCACGCTTACCATGAGTCAAAAGCATCATGTGATCCCCAATCTACTAGTATGCATCTCAATTTAGAAATTTTTTATTAGCCTTTTCTGTTACAACATTCCAGGTTGAAATAGAGTAGTCCAGTTCAATGAATATTTAAACATTTTGTGATTATAGGGAGTTGCAGTACAACACCCATTTCAAGCAATCTGACGATCATCTTTTCCATTAGCGCCAGCTGTGCTCCTCATTGTTCGTGAATGTATCACAGCGATGGCCCACACACTAAAGGGCCGGCCCATCAAATTTATGTCGGTGGTGTGCATGTTTTTAGCTAAAATAGAGAATATTACTATAAAGGCAATTACAAAATTTCTACATAGTCTCTCTTAGGAATTACATAGTCTCTCTCAAGTAAATTCTTCAATAGAAGCAAAATCTAGTTCTATTTTATCCACCAATCCGGGTTATCAAAATTGTAGGCCTCTTTGACAGTGTAAAACTAAAAAAATTGCTGATGGAACAAGTTGACCATCAGATTTCACTAAGTAATTTGGACTGGCGAGAACAGCTACTTATCCAAGTGGTAAGGAGCGGCAATTGGCAATCCATGTTGGAACTCTGTAGGTATGCCCCATTTTCTGCTTGTGAAGGCTTTCTTTCTACATATATGGACTTTTTTTTTTGTATGTGTGGGCTACTTTTCTACTTGAGTGCCTCCTGGGCTCTCTCTTGGATCTTAGTCCCCTTGGCCAAAGTACCAAAAAAACCATTTAAAAAACTAATTATGGACCAATGAAGTAATTTTCAAGCAGCCATTTGAAAATCGAAAACATTGATCCTCTAATCAGCAGGAATTTTAGACTTATCTCCTAAAATTATTATAATTGCTGAGAGAATCCCCTGTAGATGGATGTTCATCCAAAATGAATTAGCCTTCCACTCTAGCCTAGTCTATCATCCCATGGTGAAGAAACAAATGATTATGATAATCAGGTTTCTGTAAACAGAGGGCTCCCTTGTAACCCAATATGGTCTACTACAAGCATAGTCTTGCAATTGAGGCTAAACATATATACAGAGAAACAAAAAAAAAAAAAAAACTATGGACAGGCTAAACATATAGAGAAAAAAAAAATACAAACTATGGACAGGCTAAACATATAGAGAAAAAAAAATACAAACTATGGACAGGCTAAAGATACAGAGAAAAAAAAAACAAACAAACAAACAAACTATGGACATATGATACAGATTGTAATTCTGAAATTGTTTCTGCCAAGGCCTTCACTTCACTTCCCCATTGGTGTAACCATTTTCAAATGTTGTTATTTCAACACTACCATTCTCCTTGGACTTAAGTTCTTCTTTGGATATCAATTCCAACCGAATTGCTTCTTCTTCCTTGGCCTTGGCCTCTTGGAGAGATCGAATCAGGTCTTCTAGGCAGGAGTCCGCATTTCTCTTGCCCTTGGAAGACTTGGGCATCAAGTTTTCAGCTACATCTGCAGGTGTGATCTTGGTAGTTTCCATCATTTGGCGGATTCTCTCGAACCGAGGATGCGATTCGAGGTCGAGATAGTTCTTAGCTAACACTTTAAACCCCTCAAAACTGCAGTAAGAGAGCTCAATGTGCTTGTCCATCCGGCCTCTCCTTATAAGAGCAGGATCCAGCTTTTCCACATGGTTGGTGGTGAAGATGATGAGCCGTTCGCCTCCGCACGCCGACCACAGCCCATCAATAAAATTGAGAAGCCCAGAGAGAGTGACTTTGCTGCGCTCCTCTTTGTCAACCCCTGGGGGATGTTTCTTCTTCTCATCTTCTTCTTCTTCCTCCTTCTCCTTTGGTTTCTCTTCTTTCTTCCGCTTCCCGGAGAGGTCTAAAGAACAATCTATGTCTTCGACTACGATTATAGATTTGTTGGTTGTCTCTATGAAGAGCTTCTTCAGCTCTGTGTTGTCCTTCACCGATGTCAATTCAAGGTCATACACATCATAGTCTAGGAAATTGGCCATGGCGGCGATCATCGTTGATTTTCCTGTGCCAGGCGGTCCGTAGAGGAGGTAGCCCCGTTTCCACGCCTTGCCAATCTTCTCGTAGTAATCTTTCCCATTCTTGAAAGCTTCAAGGTCATCAATTATCTCCTCCTTCTTGTCTGGATCCATCGCCAGCCTCTCAAACGTCGCCGGGTGCTCAAAGACGACGTGACTGCACACACTCTTCTTGTTGTACCCGGACCAATTCTGGCTAGGGTTGTTTGTGTAGAGCTTCCTCTGCCTATTCCTCACGTCGATCGCCTTCCCTTCTTCCATGACATGGGCTAAATAGCAATCTATGACTAGTCGACGGTGGCTGTGGTGGAAGGTTAGTGTGAAATACCTTTGCTCCTCTTGTGAAGGATACCAACTTATGGTCTGCGTCTCGGGGAACTTCTTGTTGGACGACCACCACAGCTTCACGCCTTGGAATTCATCAGTTACTTGTTCGTGGTCGTCCATGGTGACGACGAGGTTGCTGGTGTCCTTGCCTACCTCTGCCTTGAGCTTCTTCGCCCTCTCAGAGGTGGCCGTGCTTAGGTAGGATTTAATGGTGGCATAGGCCTCACTGCGACTGAAGCGATCGCCGGTGTATTCGTGGATTGTGATATCGATGTAAGGGTGGAAATAGGTAAAGATTTTGTGGGTGTATTTTGCTACATAGAGATCGAATTGGCGTGGGAGGTATTGGCGGACCATGGTCCATAAGAACATCAGGCTGGCTATTGTTGTGCCCAGCCCTGACAAGGAGCTTTCCATCAGCATTCTCTCTCTAATTTCCCTCTTCTTTCCTATGGCCAAAGAGATGTAGGTGTGCTTCTCCTTCTCTTTCCTGTGGCCAAAGATATGTAGATGTGTTTTGTTAGGCATCTCTTGCTTTATATAAATGAAAACCTGATGAAGAAAACTATTGTTGCTTTTCTACGTCGTTATGCATGCGTCATGCATAGCAGCATGGGTACAATTGAATTAGCCTTTTGGTCTTTTTTAATTTGTGTTTTTTAAACAGTGTTTGACCCACAAGTTTTCGTGGTCGGTGTATCATATATAGTTTAAAATTAAAGAGTCCGGGTCCCCTGAAACTGTCCCTCAGGTTCTCGCCAGTGAATCAGGTGAAGCGTGAAAATTCGAGCAACTCAAAATGATCGCCATTCCTAATATAATTAAGAATATAAATCAATATAATCTTATGTATTATTAATCCATGTGTTAATCAATTAATTGATTCTGTTCTGTTGTGGAGTTCCATTCTTTCCAAGGATAGGAAGTATGAAGGAGAGGGTTGGGGGGATCAGCATTATGACTTAGTTTGCTATGTCACCATGTCAGGTGAGTCGAATGATCATAGCTGAGTTTGCCCATGTTACTTAGACCGAGTTGCGCGTGCCCCGGTTACTGAGCTCAGTGGCCTTCCAACCAAGTCTGTTTTTTTTTTTTTTTAAATACAAGTCAACAGTCGAACTCATAAGCAAAAACACTGTCACCAGCCTACGCACCCAAGCAGCTGAGCTATAAATTTTTTATAAGAAAAAAACCTATAGGTAGAACTCAGTCAAACTTTTAAGGTAGAATTGTATGCATCAATTTGTGGTTTTATAATTCAGTCAGTCATCCAGGGAAGATGTGGTAGTTGTCGTCTTCTCTTTTTCTCAATAGGTCCTTTCAAATTGAATGTAGACTGTTCTTATATTTGTCACTTTTCTTCCGGACAACTCGGGAAGAACTGAAGAAGTTACAGCGACCTCTCCTTTGCAACTGTTCAAATTTACCCAATAAGTTGTCCCAGTGATTGCTATTCATCCTCCCGTTTTGACATATCTATACAAAACCACACATGCACATTTTTACTTCTCTTTATATGTTAGTAATTTTGTATTGGCTCATTGGTTGGACAAAACTTGGGTTCATAAAGTTGTATTTTATATTTAGAATGGATTATGGTTGAGCACTGGATAAACTGAATTGAAAATAACGTAAATTGAAGTATTTTTCTGATAACAACATACATTAAGGTTATATCTCAGAAACCGACCGTTAGAGATGGGCAAGCTACCTACTATTGGAAATCTCGTTTTGAGTAGATATCCGTAAAGCCTAAGATTATGAAAATCGGAGTTAAAACGATAAAGTTATGGTCTTGGGAAGTTTGATGATGTGCACAGAAAAATTAAACCCACTTGAGTGCCTATTTGACTGGGTTTGGGCACCCAAGACAGTGGTGAGCGCGCTTGAAAGCCCATTTGATTGCTCTCGAGCGCACGGAGGGCGGAATCCACTGAACTACACAGATTTTTTTCCTATTTTTGTCAGAACTTCCTATTTTATTTAGATTTGGTTTCTAAACATAAAGCACGAATTTTGGGCTATATAAAGGGGTTCTCTCTCAACGCTAAGGACAACAAACACATAGAGCTCTCCTTATTTTGAATTGGGATTGCCACTGGAGAGATTATCTAGAACTTCCATTAGAGATTGGGCTGATGGTTTCAAATTTTAGAATTGATACTTCTACTTCATCATAAGAGATTTGTGGCTTTTACTTCCTTGTAAAAGATTGTTCTCTTGTTAAAAAGATTTGTTCATTGTGGAGATCAAGGTACTGATAGCAGAGTACCAAAGGACTGCATGTTGTGGAAATCTATCAAGAACAACTACAACGCCTTCGTCAAGAGATTAGCTATAGGGTTGTGAGTATATCTTATACCGCAGAAGTTAATGATTGATTTTATCCACTTTCAACTTGTGACTTTTTTTCATTTGGATTTTTACATTGAATTATGTGTTGTATTTTTTGTGTAATTGATTGCTTTTTTTATTCCGCTGCATAGAATTATTAATCAAGTCATAATCTAGATTAAATCCTAGATATTCTAAAACTTTCACTTTATCATTTCAAACTTGATTTGAAGCCATGCACTCAAGGTTGTAATTCTAAGCTGATTCTAATTTTAGAGGTGGGGGCATTTGTCGGCATTTATCACAGAGGCATGCACTTCATCTATAGAGTTAAAAGCAAACTATGGGGGCCATGAATCAAAAGTTGGGATTATTAAATATTTCCTTCATATAATAGTCCTTTCCATCCCTCTCGTGATTATCTTATATGCAAGTGGGGTTCCACAGGCTGGGCAGATAACTAGATCTGGAAGATTCTTAAACAGGATGTGAATGCGAATGCGTCACTAGACTAAAGTCCATGGCACGCCATGTGGGTTAGGTTTAGAAATGTCTTATAATTAATTTCACACCTGGTTCGATGATTTTTAGACTGAGGGCTACAGGTTCGTTGAATGTTAGACTGAGGGTCCAGTTGTGTGGTGCAGAAAATAAAAAATGCAGCTTCTAAGTTTCTGCGAGAGAGAGAGAGAGAGAGATGGCATACCAGCAAGAGAGAAAAAGTGGGCATATCCTTGCTGGGAAAGGCTGCTGATGTGTAGAGGCTCATTTTATTTTTATTATAATCCGGGCATGCGTGGTGGGCGGCATGCAATAGGAAGAGAGGAAAAGACTATTGGCATGAAAATGAAGTTTTCCAAAATTATAATATTAAATAAGAGGATCTACACCTTCTCCATATCATGAGAATTGGGAAACTGCCCTACTTTATTTGTTGTGTTTCAAAGGTTTGGTTTGTTTTCATCTCCCTATATCATGCATCAATCAATCCATCAGTTAAAACTTATGGATGGGATCTTTGCCCACACAAGTATAAGTATTTCATCAGAGTCCCAGATTGGACCTGATTGGACCTTCATAGCTAAGAGTATACGCAGAAATTTTATTTGCCATATGTCTCCTCTATTTCTCAGCCCCGGACCTTGGTTGTCGAAAAAACTTACATAGTGAGATTTTCAGATTCTTAGACCACAGCTTTAGAGGATCATTCGGAGGTGAAAATGACCTGCCCCTTATTCTCAAGGTCCTTATCACGCTACTTCCTAAACAGGTACTAGCCTAAGTAGGGACAGTAGGGCATCATGGATCCCACTCCATGCAAATAGGTATTCGAGTATGGATCGAACTCGAAACATAGCCAGATCCAATTATCAAGAAGCCCAAAATAGTTCTCCATGCCTAGGTTTTTTGTGCTTGAGTCTTTTGGGTATCCAGCTAATTCAAGATCCTTTCGGATATCACGCGTATGTGTGATGAGTGGATTCTACTATAGAGAAGAAAACTGTTTTGATTTTTCATGCAATCCATGGTGTGAGACATTTTCATTATAAGAGAAGAAAATAAATGAACTGATTTATAGGAATAGAAACAAAATTTCAAGTCCTATGGGAAATCACCCCATTTATTATGCATTTCTCTTCTCCTTTTTTTTATTTTATTATAAGTTTCTTTTACTAATTCAACGACTTCTTTTGAAAAAAAAAATTTTGCAGAGGCTTTATAACTTGGATGCCCAAAGTTTGTGATTGGTAATGTAGAGCCCTAGGATGCATTCCTTATCAGAAGAGCATTAATCAAGTGAACCAGGATGAAAATAATTGAACACACAATATTTAATAGCTTTTTCTTTATCATGCATTTCTCCCATAGGAAGGGCATTTTTGCCCCAAAATAGTATAATGGGAATTTGCCCATTTAGGATATAAAAGACTCAGTTTTTCACAAAATGGTATTGACCAAAACTTTATATCAAACGTGGGTATTTCGCATCTGTCATTAATTTTTTTTCCAAATATACCCTTTTGTGCGATATCGCACAGTGGGCAATATCGCACAGATTGAAACATAGGCGTGCGAAGTTGTGCTTGAAATTTCACATCCTTTTTTTTATTTCTTGAAATTGTTTCTAATTGTGCCCAGGGCCTAGTTGGGTTTTGGGTCTCTGCTGCTGAATCCAAGTCAGTCTGAATATCAAATGTGCCTAAGTTTTGGGTCAAAACCTTGCCCATGTACCAAAAATTAAGCTAAACCCTTGCCCAAAGCAGGTGGGGCTCAGTTTGGCCTGATCCATGAGCACCCATACTTAAATCACAGTTTTTCTTTCCGTCTTCTAAGATACCTAGAGCACTTCTGTTTGATGTACTCTCAACCTATGGATGCATGTGACTCCTCAAGATTAACCTCTGAAGCAGTAAATTGACTACTTACTCCAGGCTGTCCGTGGCCTATCCACAATGATATGTCGTCCTTAAATTGCAGTTGGAAAAAAGTGCTTAACTTCCACTGACGTCCAACTTGATGCATTGTCATAACATAAGAAAGCTAAGGCCATTGCATTTTTCGCCTAGTGTTCTTTTTAATCTTCTTGTTAGACATGTTAAAAGTCTTGCATTTGCAGATATTTTGTTTTTACTTTGGCAGTAAAAGTGGGTCAGCATGTTCACCCTTTGTATAGTCGATCACCCACCACAATATTCACAACATAAGAACCTTTGATTCTGGATTCGGACTGGTTCTCTATTAATAAATCTTACGGCTTAGCTGTGTATAGGTCACGGCTTAGCCGTGAGGCATAAGTTATGCTTAAATTCACCCGCATTTACGACTCAGTCATATGCTTTCACCTGCATTTACGGCTCAGCCATAGGTCGGCCGTAGAGGAAATACAAATAGTTTGTCCTTTATTCTGTGTGATATTGCCTACGGTGCAATTTCGCACAAAAGGGTATACTTGGAAAAAAAAATTAATGACATATGTGAAATACCCATGTTTGGTATAAAGTTTTGGTCATCACCATTTTGGAAAAAACTAAGTCTTTTATATCCTGAATGGACAAATTCCCTAGTATAATTGTAGGAATGGGGAAATATTTAAAATTTAGTAGGAGAGAGGGAAAAGACACATCTAAAGGTAAGCTGCTGGTTAAAACCTCATTAAGCAAGCAATACAGAGCAATAGGGGATACTAGATTTTGCTTAGATTGCTAAGAGGTGCATAATTATTTTTCACTCCTTGTGTAGAGCATTTGAATGTATGATATTTATAAATGGTTAAGCAGAATCGTTGCCTTCATCCTCACCCGTAAGACTCAAATGGGTCCCACGTTTTGGAGGATTTGGATGAAACTCTTATGTCCTGCTCCTCATAGAAAAAGATTGGAGAAATCATGTGGCCCATCTGCCATGGGACCCATGTCGGATTAAGCATATGGTAAAGACCACAAATGAGTTTTTCAATTAAGTCTTTAATTTGTGATCTAGGAGAATTTGAATTGGGATTAGACTCTAGTGAAAAGTCATGAATCAACATATAACTCTAGTCGGTTAATTTCCCATGCTCGTCAATAGATATTAAACCTATACTTACATTGGTAAAGCCTACACTTAAATAAACAAAACCTACACTTAAATTGGTAATACCCACACTTAAATTGTTTAACTTGTTAGAAAGTCCAGCAATGAGCTAAAGGTCCCCGCTTCGAAACCATTTAGGGCCTTACCTGATACATAGTACTAGTGGAAGGCTTTGTTTATTTAAGATTTTTCCAATGATCAACTGTAATGAGGCAGCAGGTTCCCCGTCATACAAAAAAAAAAAAAAAAAAAAAACAGAGTTCAAAAAGGGGTAAAGTCTATGGTTACTAGTTTTTTTACTTTTGTATTTGTGAGTTTTGTATTTCTCATCTCCCTTTTAATAAATTCTAGAGTTAATGTGTCAATAAAAGAAAAACAACAGAGATATTCCTTATTACAACATTTTGTTTATTTTTTTAATCTTTTTGTAACACTTCGACCCAACTAAATCCAGTTTCACAAACAAATAATGTGTTTTTGGGCAAATTCCTATCGCATTAGTTTACGTTTGTTGTTTTGTCCTTTTGAGTTTTGTTTCGGGTCATGGATTGGTAGTTGGGTTGAGTTTAACTTGGTCTAGGTAGACTAAGCCCTTTTTTTGTAATTTTTTATTTTGTGTGAAATCATCATTCACGCATCATCTTAGTGTCATCACGTGTATTTCATCAAGCTTGTTGATTTCTTTAACTGACTCGCACGCAACTGATCCCGTATATTTCCATTGGACGGTTATTTGACTCGAATTGTAATTATTGTTAATCTCTGGACTTTCTCATAAACTTCATTATACTTATCTTATATAAGCCTCATACTATCTCATTTGAGCCGATGCGTGCACCGACTTCTCTCCTTTTCCTCAATGACCGTTTCTCTTCTTCTTCTTCTTTTTTTCTTCTTCATGATCAAAGAAAAAGGAAAATTCTTGTGCACCCAACTGTTTACTCGTCATCTCCTTGTATATTCTACGGTAAGAGTTTGGGTTCTTGATCATCTCTACGAGTTTCGAATTCATCTCATCCTCTACTGCATGCACTCAACTCCTCTTTCTTCTTGCATGCATAGTGTTAGGACTGCATATCGATAGTCAATTTGAGCCAAAGGACAGCGAATAACTTGATAAAGCTCATTTGAGACAAGTATATACACGATTTGGATGAACACATGTTGGTACACGATGATTGTGATTATTCTTCTTATTCTTGCATGAGGTTTCTGTTTTACAGCCCAATTGTGTTCAGTAATCATCACTTGTTTCGTTATTCCACATTTGTGCAAAATCGGTTCTGTATGTAACAGGTTTAACTCGTGACATTTCCAAAGCTTACGGCTAAGCCGTAAAGCTTCACAGTTTAGTTTCTAGAGATTTGTAAAACCCAATTTTTCTTTACAGTCAGGCTACGACTAAGCCGTATAATATACTACAGCTAAGCTATTGGCTAGCTGTGACCCAACCGTAGGTCAAGTTACGGCTTGATGTCCAGAGAGTAAAACTTTGAAGAAACCTTCTATAGTCCAGCCACGGCTAAGTCGTATGGTGCGTTACGGCTAAGCCATACCCTAACCGTGGCTGAGCCGCAGAACAGAAATACGGTTAAGTTGCAAATGCGGAAATAATTCTGGGGAACCACGGCTAAGCCGTAATGCATATTATGGCTAAGCCGTAAGATGCCCACGGCAAAGCTGTAGGTCACCCACGACTAAGCCGTGAAAACCTTTGAAACTTAAAGAAAGGTATGTATTGAAGGGATCTTATAGGGCCTTCGAGTTTGAGCGGCATATAATATTCTCTTTATGAAATGCATGTTATACTCAAGTTCAAGTATATGATGGACTCAATATGATCAGGCACTATTCGGCCTCAGCCTTAGGATGCCCGGCAAGATTGACTTTGGCGTAGTATGTATAGTACTGATGTAGTGTATTTATATCTTAGGGCTTCCGGACCCTAGGAACCCGAGACCCACTCGTACCTTGGCCCGGTCGATGGTGTTCTCTCACGTATAGATCTCTAGAAGGAGGATATGGCAAATGTAGTAGCCACATAGTACAGTATACATATACATTGATTTTTATAGCATGCTTTATTCAAATGCACAATTGTCTAATATATGAAATTGAAATTCAATGCAATTTTATCTGTCCATAATTCTTTTAGATACAATGCGTGTTACCTTATTGTTGCTTATACTTTGCTGAATCATTATATTCACTAGTTATCCTTGATGTTGCAAGCTCAGATTCCGCTGCCAACCCCTCGTCGGTCAGTAAGACTCCAGAAGAGACCATAAAGGCCCCGTCAGGGCTCGAAGAGTGGGTGTGATCACTCCATCGGAGAGCGACACGACATGCATATAGATCTCATTTTGGAATGTAGAATGTATTTGGTTTTTTGTGACTTGGAGTGGGTTTGTCGTTTTATATTTTGTATTCTGTCATCTAGATACTATCCTTCCCCTTTTATATAGACTATATTTCTTTTATTTATATATCATGTAATTAATGTTATCTTTTGTATTATTTGTTTTGTTTGTGTATCATCTTCTTTTCATGCAATGATACTTACAGTTTTCGCGTACAATGTTTATGCACGTGTAAGTTTCCCTGGTGCGTATGTATTTAGACGGTGTCTAAGTACACATGCATGGGAGTACGCGTGTCACTTATTAAGTTTAAACTTAATCCTCGATTTTTGAGCTCGGGTCGTGACACTTTTGGTTGGTTTCATGACAAGGTTGTTCTTATTTAGTGGAGAAGATACCTTTTCTCCACTAGATAACAATAGGATCCTCTTAGGGTTTTAACCGATGATGTCCATCTGCCATGTCACTGTGGGTAGCCTTGGCCTAAGATGGGACTCAAAGCCCATGTGAATGACAAGCTGCCCCATGATGACAAGGTAGACTGCGATTCGTCCACTCACCAGTCTCCGTGGGGAAACCATCGTAAGAGCCAGAATCCCAAATAAATGATGCCAATTGTTGAAATATGCATCTTACATGTGCAAAAACATGATATTTCATGAGCAAATATATATTAAGAAAGATACACAGATGGGGGGTTCGATAACAAGCTTTTCTTCACTACCACTAATATTTGTCCTGTTTTCAATACAATTGAAAAGACTGTTGAACATGCACTCTGAAAGGCATGTAATATTGGCAAGTTCATGGGTTGGACAAAACTTGAGATATTGAGCTGTAATTTTATATTTTTAGACGGACTAAAGTGACTATGGAAGGAACATGTGTTGGTCGTCTGCGTAGAATGTGCAATGCAGGTGGTGCACTGACAGACTGGTCGAATAAGGGGTCGGATCGGTCGGATTATGCTACACAAACGCCTGCAGACAGAACTGAAGACCGACCAATCGGATGTGAACCCGACCGGTCGGTCCCTCACCCGATCGGTCGGGTAAGTTCAGCAGATCGGTCGGCTGGGTCGGCAGACCCGATTCAGAAACTGCGAAAGCTTCGAAGTTGCTTGCTATCCATCCTAATCCGGCGAGATTTAGAGGCGTTAAGGACTCTAGGGTTCCTCCATATAAAAAGAACCTCTCTCCCACGAAGTAATAGACCTCTTTCCATATCAAAACCCTAATATTCATTAAGAGATCCATCTTCTCAGAAGTTCTTCTGCTGGTTTATGCACTGCAACTTCATCTTCTGAGTTCCATACTTCTTCTATTCTGTGCTGATTCGTCTTGAGTGGCTTCAAGGCGTGGAGAGCAATCCCGAAGAGAGTGCACGACGTGTGCGTCGGCAAGAAGACGCTTCGGTCCCTTAGGTTGTGTCCAACTGGTGAAAAAGGGTAGTAAGTAGTCTTGTAACTTCTCTTTCATAGTGATTGTTCTTGGTGGACTGGTGTTAGGTCCGGTGGTTTTTTTCCCGTTTGGGTTTTCCACGTAAAAATTCTTGTGTCCATCTCTTGTGTGATTGATTGGTGTCTTTTTGAGTAGTTTTTGTTTGAATCTACATAGCATACTCTGTTGAGACCTTAACCTGTGTCAAGGTTTAAAGTTCTTTCACACTCTTCCAATGTAATCATGCTAGAGCAACTTTTGTTTAGCTCTAATTTTGGGTTTTTAGCTACTCATATCACTAACATTGATATTGTTGCGTGGTGGAAATATTTTATGAAGATGTGTGATTCAACAACTCCTCTTGTTACTCGGGCTTATCAAGCCTTAGCAGCAGCTCTTTGGTGGACCCTATGGAAGACTAGGAATGACAATATATTAGAGGAAAAGTGATTAATCCATTAAAGTCTCTAAGAGTTGCATGAAATTTAATAATTCCTTCTGGCAGTAAAGCTAAAGAACTTCAATCAATGGTAGTTGATCTTATCAAATGCAACTTGAGCTTCTCTCATGAAGTAGTTTATATTTTTTCTGATGTAGCTTTTAGCGCCTGTAATGCTAATGCTGGATTCAATTTTACCTTTTTGTGCAATGGTTGTTGGTTGAGTACAGGTGTGGTCAATGGACCAAAGTTTGGAGGTATGCTCATCTAAAGAAGCTGAAGCAAGGGCAATCCTTACTACCTTGATTAAAGCCGAAGCTATAGGGCTCCGTAAAGTCCACATTTTGTTAAGCTGCCTTAGAGGTGGTGTGAGCCATTAAAGGATCATATGATTGGTCCATTGAACCTGTTTTGAAAGATATTACAACTCTTTCAATTCAGTTTGAGTTGGGTAGTTTTTCTTTTATTCCGAGAAAGTTGAATTTTGTAACTCATAATTTTGCTAAAAGTATGCATTATGGAGCTTGTGGGATATGAAATGATATGTCTTGTGTTTCTTTGCCCCCTCCCTGATGTCTATTTTGTTTTTCGTTTACTCTATTTGAATGAATCGTTTGTTTTAACCAGAAAAAAAAAAAGACACAACTTAAACAAACTCGACAACACTTGGACCCCCACACGACACTACACACTCAACATAAGACCTTTCCCAATGTAATTAAAGTGTTTAAAATAACAATAAGTTGCCATAATACTTTTCAACACACACAAGACGACCTAGGACATATATAAGGTGACATTTGAGATTCCATTCCACAGAGTTACTTTTGGATTTCAAAGAATATATTAAAATTATAATCCCAACATGTGACAAACCCGTGGCTGGATCAATCCATGGATAGATGGGCTATTCACTGTGTAAGAAGAGCCCATCTCAGTTGGTTGGGTTATTTTGACTCGCGTTGGCTAGGACCTTCCCAACCAAGACCCGACCCACCCCCACATTCTGGGCTCAAGGGAGGTCTAGACAGTAACCCTGAAGCCTCCGCTCGGCCACTCCCTGGTCCTGATATCTCTTCCCCTTCTCCCCTCTATCAAGTCTCAAAAAATCCCATCCGGTTCTCTGCCCCCGGCATCGGCACGATGGCAATGGCGCACCGGCGGCACAGCAGTCAGCATGCCTTCTCTGTTTCTCCCTCCATATATAGTTGGATCATAAACCAAAAGGTTGACCTACATATTAGTGTCTTTCCTTTCTTCTTCCTTGGTATTTTGTAGTTAAATTTACTAACTTTTTTAGCATTGCTCTTAGTCTTATGTGAATCCATCTTTGTTGGTTTTTAGGCTAGTGTTGATAGTTCTTTGATGGCTATGATGATCCATCAAGTACATTGTTTGTGGCTGTAAATTGGGTTCCTACTTCAACTTTCCTGCCTTCAGCCTTCTTATTGTCAGTTTTACACAAATCTAACAGAGCAGTGATACAAATGTTTTTCAATATTTCATTAAGTCCCATTGAGCTTCACTTAAAAGACTAAGTCAAAGTTAGGTTCAGGGCTAAGATGATCCATTTCTACTTACGTCATTCTTATTCCTAGTCTATCTTTGAGTGTCTTTCTCTTTATTATCAGTGGTAAAAAAACACTAGATGGAGTTGATTATTGATTTCTTATGTATACTTTCTGGTATTGATGACGACTAACTAGTGCTTGATCCTACATTCCTACTAGTTATGTGGTCTGGTCTTCATATCTATTGTCACCATCAATCCAACTATTACAAGTCTTCCATATTGCATACAAGTAAGATCAGTAATACCCTTCTGTCCCACACCCATCTTTCATGAATTTAGCTCCGGTCCCCATTCGATGCTAATTTGGGCATTATAGATTTGTTTATAAAATTGGAAAAAAGATGAAATATTTACTGTACAAAGCCATTAAACTTTGAGACCCGGCTCTACCCATAGTCATTTTAAAAGAATAATATTAGGTCTACTGCAATCAATGTTCAATTCTGTCCATCCCCCCTGCACCTCTTTATAAATACAGCCCATGCATGCTTTCTAATGGCCTATGAAGCACGGACACTCCAAGATGGCCCCCGTGTCCGTGTCGAACACGGACACGGCTCCGACACACCGGGACACGTGTGGACACGCCTAAAATATGTCCTGGATTTTTTTTTTATTTTTTAAATTTCGGACACGGCTTGAACACGGGGTGGACACAGCTCGGACATGGGGTGGACACGGCAGGACACGGCTCGGACACGTTGTGGACACAGCGGGACTAAAATATAATTAACATCGGCTCAACTTGGGTTAAAATTAAAAAAAAAGAGGAAGGGGGTAAATGTAATTTTTTTAAACTTATAACCCTAATGTTATATTCACTCTTCGTTTGTGAAATCAAAAGGGGGGAAACGGTCACATCTGGGAGATGGAGAAATATAAGATGAAAAGGGGGAATCAACGCCAGCAATGAAACGAAGAAGAAGAAGAAGAAGAAGAAGACAGCGTGAGGAAGATCTACACCTGTGCATGGAAGATCTGAGCTTAAGGAAGATACGTGGAAGATTTGAGCTTGAGGAAGATTTGCGTGGAAGATGTGTGAGGAAGATCTGCAACTGCGCATGGAAGAAAAATAAGGAGGAGGAGGAGGAAGAGCAGGTACTGCTGCTTTTTTTTTTTTTTTTTTTTTTTTTTGCTGCTGTTTTTTTTTTCCCTCTGCAGTGCTGCAGTGCTGCTACTGTTTTCTTTCTTTCTTTTTTTGAACTACTGCTGTGCTGTTGCTGTTTTTTCTTCCATCTAACTGTTGCGCCGCTGTTGCTGCTTTCTTTCTTTCTTTCTTTTTTCGAACCATTGTTTTCTTTTTCGTTGCTTCTTCCATCTAACTGCTGCTATTGCTGTTTTTTTTTTTTACTGCTGTTTTTTTTTCCATGGGATTCCTGTGCTGTTGCTATCCTGTTGCTGTTGCTGTTTTCTTTTTTTCTTTTTTATCTTTCAGTGCTGCTATTTTTTTTCTTCCACGAGACTGCTTTACTGCTGTTGTTGTGCTGCTTCTGGTGCTGTTTTCTTTCTTCTTTTTTTTTCGAATTGCTGCTGCTGCTATATTTTTTTTAGTGCTGTTTTTTTTAAATGGGACTGCTGTGCTGCTGCTATTTTTTTTATTGTGGCTGTTGTTTTCTTTCTTCTTTTTTTTTCGAACTGCTGCTGCTGCTGTTTTTTTCTTTTTTTCAGTGCTGTTGTTTTTTTTTTCCATGGGACTGCTGTGTTGTTGTTGCTGTTTTCTTTCTTTTGTTTGTTTTTTTGATTTTTTTTTCCAGAACTACTGCTGCTATATTTCCATGCTACTGCTGCTTTTTTTTCCAGAATTGCTGCATTTTTTTCCTAGTTTATTTTTCAATGTGATAGTTTGTTTTTCAATGTGATAAGAAATTGATTCGATTATGATGTAATTGTGACATGTAATGTTGATGATGATTGAAGTACTATGGGCTTATGGCCTACTATTACATTACATTATGCATTATAGATTTTATTTTTTATTTTTCCAGTATCAGTTATGTTTTTTTCTTTATTAATTGTGACATTATACTTTTTAATTTGGTTAAAAATATAACTATTCTTTAACTTTATGATTATATATAAAAATATATATATTTATTACTTGCCGTGTCCTAACCGTATCCGTGTCCTACTTTTTTAGGATTTGCCGTATCGCGGTGTCCATGTCATATCGTATCCGTGTCCCGTGTCCGTATCCGTGCTTCATAGCTAATGGCTTATATATAATGTCTTTGGATAAGAGGAAATACCATGTATAAATTTCAGTTTAGTCTACAGTGGTTGGGATTTTTTTCAAGGGTTTCTTCTTTCTTTTCTTCTTGTATGAGTTTGGCTATAAACTTATCAAATGTCATGTCAGAAACAGTAGTAAATGTGGTTATGATTTGGAGTAGTAATCTTATTGGATATCTAACTCTTGCAAGTTAGGACAAAGAGGATTTTATAAGTAGTAGTAGGAATTTTATTTTGGTGTCATAGAAGAAGAAGAATCATCACTACCTATTCAACATGATGCACATTCAGGAGACGAGTTCACCATCTTAGTCCTAGGTTTGGGTCTATCACTTTATAGGCCCAATGTTGGAAGGAAACAAGGTAAATATTTGGTTATGGTGTACGCTAATTTCTATGTTAAGTTGGTTTGCTTTCTTAAATATGTGAGTTTCTTTATTAGATTTGATGCAAACACAATGATTTCTTTAATTACTTTGTTTGGATCCACTTGGTGAGATTGACAAATTTATCATCTAGAAATGGAACACAATTGACTTGTTTACATATTGCTTTACCCAAGGTCTTAATTGGTTATGCCTTTCATCCATTTAAACCAGAAATGGAAAAACCTTCAAAAGAAAATCAGTTACTGATCTACTGCCTCCGACTGTAGTGACTGATAGAAATGATCAAGCACCATCAACCATAAAGAATCAGCCATGTAGTAGTAAATTTTGAAAATCTTCCAGCAGACCTTGGGTTATGAAATCCAATCTCAAGTTATCATTTCACAGACTAGGATGAGATATGAAAAATGTATCTACAAAAGGGCCCTTGTCATCCTCATTGCCATAAATTCCCTTATACACAGTTTGGACAACAGAAGAAGTGGTTTAATGCTACTTGGTTTAAGGAATATGGGAGCTGGATGGAGTATAACATAGAAAAACATGTTTGTATTTTGCTTATTTTGTTATCTTTTTGGAGAGCAAGGATTATGTGATGTTTTTATAAATGAAGGACACAAAAATTGGAAGAAAAAAGAAAGATTTGCATAACATGTGGGGGTCTAACAGTTCTCACAATCAAGCATACGAGAAGTGTCAAAATTTATTAAATCAAAAACAACACATTGAGATAATTATTGAGAAGCAATCGGATCAAGCTTGAAAATATTATTAAATCCATTGAAAGGCAACATTTAGTTCCATTCACTTTCTTTTACGCCAAGGGTTGCCTTTTCGTAGTCATGATAAATCTGAGAATTCAAATAACATGGGTAACTTTCTTGAGTATTTGAAATTACTTGCCGATCATAATAAAAATATTAAAGGAGTTGTATTGGAAAATGCTCATGAAAACTTGATATTGACCTCGCCAAAAATTAGAAAGACATTGTGAATGTAGTTGCCAACAAATTCTATGGAAGCTGCATTCACAATGTCTTTTTGAATTTTTTGCAAGGTCAATTTCAAGTTTTCAGGAGCATTTTCCAATACAACTCTTTTAGTAATTTTATTTTAATCGGCAAATAATTTCAAACACTCAAGAAAGTCACCCATGTTATTTGAATCCTTAGATTTATTATGACTACGAAAAGGCAACCCTTTGCGTGAAAGAAAGTGAATGGAACTAAGTGTGAATGGAGCTAAGTGTAGCCTTCAAATGGATTGAATAATCTCTTTGAGCTTGATCCGATTGCTTCTAAATAATTGTCTCAATTTCTTATTTAATAAAATTTGACACTTCTTGTATGCTTGATTGTGAGCACTATTAGGCCCCCCTCTCAACCTCTGCTTGAGCCCAGGCAATGCCCAACAACCCACTCTGCTCTCTCCCTTGATCAGGCACCTCTGCTCGGCGGCGCCCCTAACTGCGAGCGATCAGGCCCCTCCACCTGGCAGCACCCGCAACTGCAAGCCCTCCGATCAGTCCACTTTACCCTCCAATCAAGCCACAACTGCAAGCAAATCAGGGTCTGCACTCTGTCTCTATTTGTTCTCATCTTACTCTACCATGAATTATCATGTAAATAATGTTTTGCCATTCATGTTGGTCTCTTCCTTGGTATGCATTGCCATAACCACCATGACATTAATCCTTCCTCCTATTACACTCCTTCACATAATGTTTGCTGCATCATTAGGTGGGGTCTGAATGTACTGTTCTTACAGATAACAACTGTGAGGATGCTTATCATCTACTGCAGAGTACCTATTTGGAAAAACTGCTGGTAATTTTTTTTTTTTCAAAACATAGTTTGAACTATCTTGTTCTTTCTCATTGTTCTCTAGTATATATATGATGAAAGGGATACTATTTTCATTTTGTTTCTGTTCTGTTTCTGTTGATCTCTTAGTTTAATTTTCTTCCAGCTTGCAGGAATTCTATTAGATACAGATAATTTTAGTGCTACTGATAAATACTCTACAAATAGAGATGCCAACGCAGTGCAGCTGCTGTTGGTTGGTTCACCATCAAGTCATAGACGTGTTCTATGAGCAATGTATGATACTTTTTGAATTGTTATTTTGGAACCTCTTATATGAGAATGGGCACTGCTCCAATGTAGGAAACTGGTTTTACATGTAAAATGAACGGTTCTTGGATTTGCATAACCTGCTACCTGCAAGTCAGTTTTTCTTGTGCTTCTTTTTCTTCTGGCTAGGCAGCTGAGTTCCAAAGAGCCGAACTGTGGCATGTACTTCCCAAACTGTTGAGCATGTATTATAGTGATCATAACAGTTGCAGGTCACTTGGTTATTGACATGATAATTCCTCCGCCATGTGTGCTGCCTTGAATAGTTGTTCGATTGAGTTAGGAAGAGGAATTTAAATGGGATTAATTACATACGAAAAGAAAGGGAAATGGTGGATTTCCTCTCAAAAAAGTAGCCGAAGAAAATGGTTGTGGATAGTTCTTTTAATGGTTCTTGTAAGTGACTGGAGGTGGTGGTCCACATGACCACCACCCATTTTCATAACGGTTCGGAAACGGTCTTCTCCCCTTATGGCCCTTCAATACCATTCAATCCAATTTTCGTTTTTTCCATCACATTACTGTCCATGTAACGTTCCATTTGTCTTCTGTGATGGGGAGGAAGGCTATAAAAGCCCTGGGACTCTCTTGTCTTGCATATATAACGAGCTTGGCATTCCCATCCACAAGCCTGCATAAAGAGAAGAGCAAGAGAGTCGTTCGTTTGTGTTTCTGCCAGTTTCTCCGATTACAGTTTCAATGGAGTCAGGTATGTTTGTAGTTCTGTTTCGATTTTAATCCTGCCGTTGTATTGTGAATCCAATCCGTTAACTTGATCCGAAATGGGCCGTTTTGGTTAACAAGTGGTATCAGAGCCATTGGTTCAAATTTGTAACGGACTGGAAATGGCAAAAACCGGAAGTGGAATGGCTCCTCTGTTTTCCAGTTTCCAGCAGAAACGAGAAAGAACGAACAGAGCAGTCAAAAAAAAAAAAAAAAAAAAAAAAAACAATTGGCTGGTCGCCGGCCTGCCAGCCATCGCGAAAGTCCGCCCGGCAGACGGCAGCCGCGGGTAACAGCGGCTGGGCGCTGCTGTTGTAGCGCCCAGTCAGTCAAAAAAAAAAAAAATTTTTGGCAGTCGCCGGCCGGCGACGGGAAAGGGCCGGCAGTCCCTGCCGCTGCCGTCGCCGGCCCCGGGCGGGACCCCAGCCGCCTCCGCAGCCATGCCGGCGTGTCTGGGGCCCCCCAGCCTGTCATCGTCTCTGTGAAGGAGACGATGAACAGTGCGGGTCGATCTCCGGGTCATTTGTCAGGTCTGCGGGTCACTATGCGGGTCAGGCCAATGACCTGGATGGTAACCCAATTGAAAATGGGTCTGTTTTTAAGATGGGTCAACCTGCTTAACTGACCCGACCCGCTGTTCATTGACCCGGACCTTATACGGGCCGGAAGTGCAAACCCGAACCGACTTGCGGGTCAGGCTTGCAGTTCGGCTTACAGGTCAGGCCCGACCCAACGGACCCGGTTCAACTGAAATTAAAGTAGACAGGGCCTCGGTTTCGGGTTTCAGACTGACCCGGGTCGACAGACCTGGCCCAGCCCAACATAACATAATATATAAATGACAGGTCAGGTCCGACCCGACCCGACCTGACCCAACCTGATCTGAACCCAGCAGAGTTGGGTATCCAGTTATATCACAGGTCGGTTCCGACCCAGCCCAACCTGTCAAGCCCGACTGGATTGAACAGGTCAATTTATGACCCGGGTCTGACTCGACCCACTGGCCTGGCCTAATTTGAATAAAGTATTATTAACATTGGTGTTATATGTTTTTTGAATAATTGGGTCATCATAGTATAATCCAATCCGATCAGAACTGTCAATGTTAAAGATTAAAATGAAAGGAATATTCTGATTGGACTGGATATCTTCTGATTTGATCAAATCAAGGCCAGATCAAAGAAAATCCAACGATCGAAACCTTATTTTGATCAATCTGGGCTCATCCGACCTCGGATTTGCGATCCGTTTCTTTCGTTGAGATCCTTATGATGAGATCTCTCATATTAATGCATTTAATGTCTAATCCAACGGTTCAATGTTGATATCATATGAAGTTATGCATATTTAGCTCATGATAAATTCATGTTTTTGCTTATTCTTTACATGATTAATGTTATTTTGAGTTATTATTGTTATACGCATGTCCTTTAATGTTTAAATTAGTATGAATCAACGGTTAGATTAGATCAATTTTTACTTATGATAGATTGATGAAAGAAAAATGTAGTTTTGATGAAACATCAACGGTCCGATTAGTGTTTATTTAGACCGTTATCTCATCTTAACGATTATCAAAGGATAATTAAGATTAGATCTTCCCTTACAGTTTAGATTGAAAGTATTTGATGATCAATTAAGGGAAATTGAAGTTAAACTTAGTGCCATAGACTTCAATTAAAGAATTACGAATCTTTGATTAACTTGGTAGTCACCAAAGTGACCCAGTTATGATAAAGAATACATCATTAATAATTGAATTAGAGATACCATAAAATGACACTATAAATTGCAACTTCACTAAGGGATAGATGATCGACCCAAAGGAGGTTGTCTTTCACTAGAAGTTGGGATAAAATATATTAAAGATGTATTAGTGAATTTGTCTTGATCTATGCCCAAAGGTGAGATCTTACTATTCACTTTACATAGTATAGTTTTATCAAATAAACGAGAATAATTAAATTAACATGTCGCATTTAACCCAAAGGTTATTGTGATGATGCATAACTATTATTCTATTTTAAGTTTCCCCTTAAATTCAAAGCATTATAGTTTTGTGAGCATGATAGTTTTCTCTTCTCTTCTATTACAGCTTCGTCTTCCAGATCTATATCTCTTCCCTCGTGTTTAGGGTCCATTCCCATGTTGGATGGATCAAATTACCCTGACTGGTTAGATCTGCTGTCGCTAACCATAACCTTTCTAGACTTAGACATGGCTTTAGATGAGACCATGCCTCCCACGCCCACCGACCAGAGTTCTGAATCAGAGAGGGCCAAATATGATAAGTGGCAAAGATGTGATAAAATCTGCTGTAAAATCATTTTAAACTCGATTTCTAAGAGTATTAGAGGATCCATTGATCAAGATAAATCCGCGAAGGAACTCTTAGAAATTATCAAATCTCAGTTTGAAGTGACTGATAAGGCATTAGGGGCCACTTTAATTAGCAAATTAACAAACATGAAATATGATGGAACTAAGGGAGTTAGGGAGCATATCCTACTCATGTCCAACATTGCATCAAAATTAAAGGATGTGGATATGAGTATTTCAGACGGATATTTGATCCAATTCATTTTGGACTCCCTTCCTTCTGCTTTCGGCCCATTTAAAGTCACTTACAATCAAAGCTCTAATCGGTGGACATTAAATGAATTGATCGCAAGATGTGATCAAGAAGAGAGGAGGCTTAAGGCCGAGGGACAGTCTTTGGTAAATTTTGTCTCCCACTCTAGGGGTAGAAAAGGACCTAGGAGTTTTAAGAATGCCAACACTCCTAAAGTAGATCCGAAAGGTCAGAAGCCAATGAAGAAAAAGGGAAAGAAAGGAGCCGATAAGTGCCATTTTTGTGGAAAGAAAGGACATTTCAAAAAGGACTGTCTGAAACGGAAGAGTTGGTTTGAGAAAAGAGGTAAGCAAAGAAATTTATCTCTTGTTTGTGAAACCAATATTATTGATGTCCCAACCAATACTTGGTGGGTCGATTCTGGTGCAACCGTTCACGTATCTGGTTGTATGCAGGGATTCCTTTCAACCCGGAGGCCAAGTGATGGAGAAAAGACCATCGTTATGGGGAACCGGAAGGAATCGAGAGTCGAGGCAGTTGGTACATATCGGCTAATGCTGGACACAGGGTTCACTTTGGACTTGTCGAATACCTTCTATGTTCCAGAGATTTCCCGAAATCTGGCTTCTGTTTCAAAATTAGATACTGATGGATATGTGTTTAATTTTTGTAATAGATCTTTGAAACTTTTTCATAATAAAATGATGATTGGTTGTGGTACATTATGTGGTGGTCTGTATAAATTAAAGTTAGATCCTTTATACGCACAATCAGTGACCACACACCATGAGATGAATGTTGGCATTAAAAGAGGATTAATAAAAGAGAACTCATCAATACTGTGGCATAAGAGATTAGGACATATCTCAAAGGATAGAATGTTGAGACTAATGAAAGATGGGATATTACCAACCCTAGATTTCACTAATTTTGATGTCTGTGTTGACTGTATCAAAGGTAAACAAATTCGAACAGTCAAGAAAACTGCCACACGGAGTTCTGAACTCCTACAAATAATTCATACGGACATTTGTGGAAAATTAGATATACCTTGTTCTTCAGGAGAACAATATTTCATCACCTTTATAGATGACTTCTCACGTTATGGTTATCTCTATCTTATTAAAGATAAAGCTGAAGCTTTGAATACCTTTAAGGTAATCAAGGCAGAGGTAGAAAAACAACTAGATAGAAAGATTAAAATTGTGAGATCAGATCAAGTTGGTGAATATTACGGTAGATACACTGAAATAGGTCGTAATCCAGGCCCATTTGCTAGATTCCTAGAATCCGAAGGCATTGTTGCTCAATATACGATGCCTGGAACACCTCAACAGAATGGAGTTGCTGAGAGAAGAAATAGGACTCTTTTGGATATGATTAGGAGTATGGTTAGTAATACTTCATTACCCGAATCCTTGTGGGGTGAAGCACTAAAGATGGCCATGTATATTTTAAACAGGGTTCCTAGTAAAGCAGTTTCTAAAACTCCTTTTGAGTTATGGACTGGTAGGAAGCCTAGTTTAAACCATTTTCGCGTTTGGGGATGTCCATCTGAAGTGCGAGTTTACAACCCACAAGAAAAGAAATTAGACCCTAGAACAATAAGCGGATATTTTATTGGCTATCCGGAGAGGTCTAAAGGATATCGGTTTTATTGTCCTAATCATTCAACAAGAATAGTAGAGTCCAATAATGCCAAGTTTTTGGAGGACTGTGACAATAGTGGGAGTGATGAGGCTAGAAATATTCTATATAAAGAAATTAGAGATCAGCCTCAAACCTCTTCTCAAGATGGATTAATGATTCCACTTGATATAGAGATTTTCCTAGAACGATCTGTTGATCCAATTCCTCAAGATATACAACCAACTCCTCCAATACAACCAAACATTCCTGAAGAAAATCCGAAAGTATTGAGAAGGTCGACTCGTATGAGAAGGCCTGTTGTTTCTGATGATTATGTTGTGTATCTAGAAGAATCGGATATTGGAATTAAAGGAGATCCAAAAACTTTTAATGAAGCTGTACACAATGACAATTCTGATAAATGGTTAGATGCTATGAAAGAAGAATTAGAATCCATGGCTGTAAATGACGTTTGGGACCTCGTTGAACTACCTGAAGGGTCCAAGACCGTCAGTTGTAAATGGGTCTTTAAGACCAAAAGAGACTCTAAAGGTAAAGTTGAACGATTTAAAGCCCGACTAGTGGCTAAGGGATTCACTCAAAGAGAAGGTCTCGATTTTCACGAAACCTACTCTCCAGTATCTAAGAAAGACTCATTCAGAATTGTTATGGCACTTGTAGCTCATTATGACTTAGAGCTATATCAAATGGATGTCAAAACAGCCTTCCTAAATGGGAATCTAGATGAAGAAGTGTATATGGAACAACCGGAAGGGTATGTTTAACAAGGTAATGATAGAAAGTCGGTTTGTAAATTAAAGAAATCAATATACGGACTAAAAAAAGCTTCCAGACAATGGTACTTAAAGTTTAATCAAACAATTAAATCTTTCGGTTTCACCGAAAATCAAGTTGACCATTGTATATATCTTAAAGTCAGTGGGAGCAAGTTTATTATATTAGTCCTGTATGTAGATGATATTTTATTAGCCAGTAATGACCTTAGTATGATTCGGGAAACTAAGGTATACCTTGAGAATAATTTTGACATGAAAGATATGGGTGAAGCAACCTTTGTAATAGGAATCGAGATATTTAGAGATCGATCTCGAGGATTACTTGGGTTGTGTCAAGAAGCCTATGTCAAAAATATTCTTAAACGCTTCCGAATGGATAGTAGTAAACCACAAAATGCACCTATTTCTAAGGGAGACAAGTTTAGTAAAGAACAGTGCCCCATGACTGAATTAGAAAGGCTAGAAATGAATAAATACCCTTATGCGGCAGCAGTAGGAAGTCTAATGTACCTTCAGACATGCACGAGGCCAGACATTAGCTTTGCAATTGGGATGTTAAGCAGATATCAGAGTAATCCCGGCATGCCTCATTGGGTAGCTGTCAAGAAAGTGATGCGCTATCTCAATGGAACAAGAAGGTTTATGCTCACATATCGGAGATCCAGTCAACTGGAGGTGATTGGATATTCAGATTCGGACTTTGCTGGCTATCTCGATACCAGAAAGTCAACATCAGGTTACATATTTATGTTGGCTGGCAGGGCAGTATCGTGGAGGAGTGCAAAGCAAACTTTAATCACTCCTTCCACATTTGATGCAGAGTTCGTGGCGTGCTTTGAAGCCACGGGTCACGCATTATGGATGCGTAACTATATCAGGGGACTTGAAATAATGGGTAGTATGTCTGAACCGATAAAGATCTACTGTGACAACGATGCTGCTCGACGCTTCGCGCAAAATGACGAGTGTTCTAGTAAATCGAAGTATCTAGAAGTAAAGTATCTTGTATTAAAGGAAAAGGTGCGAGATCATTTAGTGTCAATTGATGGAGCTCCGACAAAGCTCATGATTGCTGATCCATTGACAAAAGCATTGGCGCCAAAGGATTTCAAAGACCATGTATTGAATATGGGCTTGAATGAAATGCCTTGTAAATCAATGATTGTATGACTTATGTATTGATCAAATGAAAGAAATGATTTCGCAAATCTTACTTTGTTCTTATGGCACATGTGATTATTGTGAAATACAGTAAAAACATAAAAGTGTTATGACATTACAGTTCCCATTAAAGTATGAAGTCATATTAAAGATGTGATTTAGGAAGGAATACTTGTGTTGTGATTATGGAAGGAAACACATCACTTAAGATGTGTAACCACCACAATTCACATGAGTAAACTAACTTAATCACAGATTGAAGACCTTAACGTTATAATTTCCATGGATGACCGGTGTTTTTGAATGATGCGCATCAGTTCGAGTCGTTTTAAAATTCATTTGCAAAATGAAGTATTTTTTACTATATATATATTATAAATAAGCTATAGGGATGTATGGTGGTCATATGGACCAAGTGGGAGATTATAAGTGACTGGAGGTGGTGGTCCACATGACCACCACCCATTTTCATAACGGTTCGGAAACGGTCTTCTCCCCTTATGGCCCTTCAATACCATTCAATCCAATTTTCGTTTTTTCCATCACATTACTGTCCATGTAACGTTTCATTTGTCTTCTGTGATGGGGAGGAAGGCTATAAAAGCCCTGGGACTCTCTTGTCTTGCATATATAACGAGCTTGGCATTCCCATCCACGAGCCTGCATAAAGAGAAGAGCAAGAGAGTCGTTCGTTTGTGTTTCTGCCAGTTTCTCCGATTACAGTTTCAATGGAGTCAGGTATGTTTGTAGTTCTGTTTCGATTTTAATCCTGCCGTTGTATGGTGAATCCAATCCGTTAACTTGATCCGAAATGGGCCGTTTTGGTTAACAGTTCTTTCTTGGATTTTTAAAATATGTATTTGGATGTTGGCGAACTGCTCAATCCAAAGCATGCTTTATATATTTTCCCTAGTGCATGCATTATGTGGGTTTGATGTTTATTGTTGTAATGTCTGAGAAGATGAAAGTTGTTAGGGCAAAAAAATAACCAACACCTCCATCTTAGTCATATTTCATCATTTCATTGTTTTTGTTTTTTTTCCAGGCCCATCCAACTCTCTCAGAGCAAGAGAGGAAGAGACCATGCATGGTAGTGGACATTGTGTAGCTCTTTGTTGATGCGCATATGCATGTGGTGCAAAACTAAAGCCTCCCTAAGAGTAGTAGTCCATGTCCTCTTCTCAGAAACAAGGGGAATCACACACTGAGCCTTTGATATCCATTTCATGAATCCCGACTGAGAAAAGTAAAACAAAGAGAGATCGACTGAGTAGTAGTCCAAGTCCTCTTCTCACGTACTATTATTATTTGTTACTAGTTATGTTACAAGTGTATTTGTAATTAATGATTTGAAGTTAATACAAATTCATTTTTATTAGCTAAATGAATTATATTTCTCCATTCCGTTCTATTTTGAGCTAAATCTTTCGATAAGTGAAACTTCTTCAAATCTGAATTATTGACTTTCATCTATGTTCTCTTCGGCCTGCCCCTACCTCTTAATGGGCCCTCCACCTGTATAGCCAAACTTTTTCTCACCGGTGCCATTACTGGCCTACGCTCAACAGGCCTAAACCATCTTAAACGGGTTTCTCTAATCTTATCCTCTATTAGTGCTACCCCTAAATGTTCTCGAAATCGTTCATTTCTAATTTTATCTTTCCTAGTTTTACCACAGATTCACCTAAGCATTCTCATTTCCGCTACATCTATCTTATGAATATGCGTCTTCTTAATTGGCCAACATTCTGCTCCATATGTCATAGCTGGTCTAACTATTGTCCTGTAAAATTTACCCTTCAATTTCGTTGGCATTCGTCTGTCACAAAGCACTTCCGAAGCTAGCCTCCACTTCAGCCATCTGGCTTTTATCTTATACTCTACATCTTCGTCAATCTCCCCATCCTTATTAATTATCGAGCCTAGGTACCGAAAAGAATTTCTATATGGTATCTCATGGGTTTCAATTTTGACAGTGGTTTCAACACTTTGTATATGTCCACTGAAGTTGCAATCCATATATTCTGTCTTTGTAAGACTTATTTTAAAACTTCTAAATTCTAATGCCCCCCTCCATCTCTCAAGCTTTGCACTTACACCCTTTCTTGATTCATCTACCAATACTATATCATCTGCAAACAACATACACCATGGTACTTCTTCTTGAATCTGCACGGTTAATTCATCCATAATTAATGCAAAGAGATAAGGGCTTAAAGTTGATCCCTAATGTAAACCTATAGTCACTGGGAATCCCCCTGTTTCTCTACATGTGGATCTTGCATTTGTTATTGCTCCTTCGTACATATCCTTAAAAATTTCAATGTAACCTCTGGGGACATTCCTTTTCTTTAAAACCCACCAAATTAAATTCCTCGATACACTATCATAGGCTTTGTCCAAATCGATAAAAATCATATGTAGATTTTTCCTCTTTGCTCGGTATTTTTCTATTAATTGCCTAAGTGAAAAAATAGCTTCCATAGTTGATCTCCTTAGCATAAAATCAAATTGATTTTCAAAAATTTTGGTCTTCTTTCTCAGTCTTTGCTCCATTATTCTCCCCCATAACTTCATAATATGACTCATAAGTTTAATCCCTCGATAGTTGGTACAATTTTGTATATCTTCTTTATTCTTATATATAGGTACTACAATGCTTCTTCTCCATTCATCCGGCATTTTCTTTGTCACAAGTATTTTATTGAATAATCTACATAACCAACTTACCCCAACCTCTCCTAAGCATTTCCATACCTCTATCGGAATACCATCTGGACCTGTTGCCTTTCTTGTCTTCATTCGCTTCAATGCTTCCTTCACTTCCACCCCTCTAATTCTACGGAGAAAAGTATGCTTTTGTGATGAAGTATCCTCTTTAACTATTGTATCGCCAAAATATTCTTCATTTAGAAGTTTGCTAAAATATTCCTTCTACCTTTTTTTAATACTGTTGTCCTTCACCAAAATATTTTCCTCATTGTCCTTGACACATTTGACATGATTTAAGTCCCTACTTTTCTTTTCTCTTATTTTTGCGAACTTAAAAATATCATTTTCTTCTTCTCTTGTTACCAACCTATTATAGAGGTCATCATATGCTTTGATCTTTGCACTACTTACTACTTTCTTAGTTTCTTTCTTTGCCTTCTTATACAGCTCAAAATTTTTCATACTCTTAGTCCCTTGCTAAATTTTGTAGCAATGTTTTTTCTGTCAAATAACTTCATGAAGCTCCATACTCCACTACAATGTTTCTTTATTAATATGTCTCTTCCCTTTCTTTGATGATGATGATGATGAATGATTGATGGAGTGGCTGGTAGTTTCAAATATTGGTATTTGATTGAACTTCATGTTAATGGATTTGACGCATTTCTCAAATAACCATGGACATACATACAACAAGTTAAACCAAACCAGTGCTTGAATTAACCTATAAACCAGTGTTTGGATCACTTAATTTCCAGCAACATGTTATCAGAGCCCAAACAATTAAGGGAGCGTTTTGGAGGACTTTTTCTTCCCCATAGACTGAAATATGTTTTGCAATGGTTTAGTTAGTGTTCAACGCGACTACTTACACACGCTAGGTAAAGAGAAAGATGGGCATCAAGGATGATATTGATCGAATGGTTGTTGCATGGCTACATGCCCATTCATGCAAGTCAGTTCAAAATGTCCAAGTCTCTACCCCAGTGGGGTTGGACCAACGGAATGGATTCTAACATCCGATTTATGTCGGTCTGGTCTTGGACCAAATTAATTAATGGGCAAAATAAGATGACTTCAGATAACCCTAACCAAACTGACTTTGAGGCTATGCTTTGAACATTCTAGCACACAAACAACTAGCTTTATGTGTCACCTTCTCAACTGAACAGAGAATACTCTTTTTCAATCTCTCCATTTCCTCATGTAGAGCATCTATCCCAGTTCATGTACATTAGTGCTCACTGTCTGTAAAAACTGATAATATGAACTCGCATATTTGCCTCCTAATTGCAATTGTGAGACCATAGCAGTTCTGAATACAAATAAAATATATGGATGGAAGAAATTGTTGTAAATGATGGTTTGAACAGTCACTATAAATAGTGTTGCTCCCTTTTTTGTATCCTTGAGAAGGATTTTACACATTTCTCTCACTATTAACAAATGAAGTTGACAACAGCAACGAAGTTTTAAATCATTGAAAAATTTCATGCCCATAGAACAATTTCCTGTATATTGTAGAAATTATGAGTCACAACAATGATAACATCTGAAAGCAAAGCATCATACAATTCCTAGATATGATCACAAAAGTTACAAATTGTACAAATTACTTTCCCTACCCATAAAAAATTGTGACTAAAACTAGGACGAAACACAATATTTTCAGGATGTTTATGCGCTCTAAGCAGTATACTCTTCCATTTGCATGCTGAAAGTAGCCCCATGTTGTATTGGATCATTGGAAAAATTAAAGATTATTTTTGAAAATATAAAACACGATGAAGAAGGAAAATTATAAAAGTATTGTTAATTTCAAATAATTATAGTACCTACCTTTGGAAAATGTAATGTGTGGCACCTTCTTTCAAATGCCTGGGGTATAAAATTGAAAGATTTTGGGGATAATAGATAAAAGATTGATGGGTTAAAGTTAAAATTGAAGGAAAGTGATTTTAGAAAAAATATTTGAAGAATATTCAGAATTTTAATGATAGTGCTGTGTGTAGCTCCCTCACAAAGGGAACTGCTCTGCTGTGATTATATATTATAGTACAAGAAAGATGCATGCTCTTGTGGGTCCTACTATGATATTTCTAATGGTCTATGCCTTCAACCATTCATTTATGTACTTTCTTCACAAGCCCTTCTCACTACTTTTTTTTTTTTTTAGAATCCTATTATTTTTGGGCCCATTAAGATTGGATCCATAATGAGGCCATGGGTTGTGATATCCGCTCTGATAATCTGATAAGAAAAACAATGGCCCCCGTTAGTGCAACATCACTGAATTGGATTACATTGGCAAATGAAAGGATGCACCATCAAGTGGGACCCATAAGTAATCAAATTAAATTTATATCGTGGTCGCAGTAGATGCTTCTACCATCGCTTGCAAATCAATAGCAACGAGCAACGAGTAGCGATCGATTGCGCGTTACTTATAGGCCTATTTATAAAATGAACTAGTGGGCCCCATGTTTTTCTAAAACTTCAGTAATCATTATTATATGGTTGATTGATATCACAAGCTATGCATCTATACAAGTATATATGACAAATCCAGGTCTGTTGGTCACAATTGAAATTGACGGCCCAAAAATGCATAAAACACACACACACACACAGTTGATCTGGTGTAATGAACTCACTAAGACCCCTATGGACCCATGACAATGATGGTAAAAGCGTGGGATGGAAAGGAGTTGGAGAGATCTATAGGTGCAGAATATCAACCTGATAAAATCATCTAATTAATAACTTGATCTATGACCTCCAAATTTATGGATTTTTTAAGACATCATTTTTTTTTAATTTCAGTGGTCGAAGTCAAATTTGGAAATATGCCAATTCATGATTGGGGCCTACTCTTTTTCTAAAATATAACTATTATTAGAGCGGGATGTCTCAAGTAACGTATTTACTGCATGTCTGCATCCACATCGTAGACTTAACTAATCAGTGGGGGCCAATTAAAATAGGACAACATAAAAATAAATAAATAATATATACATATGAAGCAGCGTGCATTGTATGACTGTGCTTACCTCGTTCTGTGCCCACATGGGGCCACACCTAGGACTGGGACATGGGGGATTGAAAGATATCACCAGGCCTCTCCTCTCTACAAAAAATCAACTCCATTCTTTACCTCTATCATCTCCATCTAAGCCCCATGAGTTCCAACGGTGTACAGTCCATTCAAATAGATGTACAGTCGATCTAGCGGTCTAATCTATTTGGATATAACCCAAAATTGGTAAACTTGTTGTGGGGAGGGCGGGTCATTTACGTGTGTGCTCCATTTGTATGTACCATACAGTGGGCCCCACCCCAGATGGGCACTTGATAACCAACTTATGTATATATTAATATTGAGGAATTCTCAAAAACTCCCAATTTAGAAAAGGGGAATTTTTGCCCTTTTTTACATATCTAGTGAAAATTTATCACCTCATAAGTGAAAAGCAAAGAACAAGAAATAACTAATTTTAAGGAGATTAGATGACATGTGTTCAAAAACTCATAGGCTAAAATAGAGGCTTTTTCCTTTTTTTTTTCTAAAAAATGCCCAAGGAATTTTGTAGCATTATCTTATAATATTCTATATATATATATATATATCTCTATGTTTTTGGTGTGTGGGGGGGGGGGGGGGGGGGGGGGGGGGGGGGGGGGGGGGGGTGGTGGTGTGAATTCTAACAAATGTCCCACTTGATGAGGAGTGTTTTTAACCCATTTTACTTGTCCAGTGATGGGATGCTATGTCATTTTAATACAACACAAATGACTTGTAAAATTAGTGCAGTTTCTCATTCCAATGCAAGATGATAAGATGAGAAAAAAGCGAAGAAGAAATAGCAAAGAAACCATATAAAGTTAATAAGGACTCTCATTTCAAAGGAATATGACAAAAGGAATAAAAAGAGGAGTAAAAATCGAAAGCACTTTCTAAACAAAACATCCGTTACCCCTTCTTAAGGATAAGAATTTAATAAAATACATTAGTTACCCCTGTTTAGGAATAAGAATTTGAAAGATATCATTTAGATACCCACCTATTTATAGAGTCATACTAGTCACACTCCTCATTTCACAACTCATCTCACAACTGTCCTATGTGTCACTTTCCCTCTCCCTCATCTATACAGTGTTAAAATAAAACAAATGAAGTAAGGACTGCCACATAGGACAATTGTGAGATGGGGAGTGTAGCTAGTATTATTCCCTATTTATATTGATTTAGATTCCTATTTTAATCATTTAGATTTGTTTGTGGCCCATCAAAGGGCTTGCACAAGTTCCTAAAAAGAAAAAATAGTTAATATAAGTCATTTACTAATATGAAAGTCATTTGAGACGGAGAAATTTTAGGAAGCCATTCATTATGATAACCATAGTCCCCACGTGTAGTATTAAATTTTCTTTTTCTCTTATTCATTTCAAGAAGGAGCATTTTCACTTTTAAAAATGTCCTGGCGCTATCTACCACTTCATATCTATATATATATATATGGGTTATGCTATAAAACTCCCTGGACGTTTTTTGCCCCTTATTTAGCCTATCAGATTTTAACACGTGTCATCAATATCTCCTTAAAATTAACTATCCCTTATTCTTTGCATTTCACTAGTGAGGTGGCAGCTTTTTATTAAACATGTCAAAAAGGGCATAAACTCTCCTTTTTAAAATGGAGAGTTTTTGAGAATTCATCTATATATATGGTGTATGATCCTGTGAAAACCATTTTCACGCACCTACCGCGAGAACTTTTTATGACCCACTTATGAGTCCTATTTGGAAATGGGACCAAAGGATGGAAAGATCTATGTGGGATTACACCAAATATGAAAACCTTTGCCGAGCAGTTGGTGCTCATGATAAGGGGAGCACTTTGTGTCAAAACACTTGTAGGCCCAAACTTATAATCCATCCAAGTGGACTATAAAACAAATACCCCCTTGATAGTCATCGATACCAAGTTTGGCACTCATCCAAATGGATATATATATATATATGGAAAGCTTTTATCGAGCAGTTAGTACTCACGATAAGGTGAGCACCTTGTGTCAAAAAACTTGTAGGGCCCAACTTATGATCCATCCAAGTGGACCATAAAGCAAATACCCCCTTGATAGTCACCAATATCAAGTTTGGCACCCATCCAAATGGATATATATAGGGAAAACCTCTGCCAAGCACCTACTTCTTATGATAAGGTGAGCACCTTACGTCAAAACACTTGTAGGGCCCAACTTATAATCCATCTAAGTGGATCATAAAACAATTACCTCCCTTATAGTCACTGACATCAAGTTTGGCATTAATCCAAATGGATTGGACCGTTGGATTGAGTTGCACTCATTTTTTACGATAAAAACTTATTGTCTATTGATCAAGTACTTAGGATGATGATTTAAGCCACCATCGCCATGGAAAGATTGAGGGGGGGGGGGGGGGGGGGGGGGGGGGTGCTCACCTTATGCTCAATAGAGGAGCTTCCATATATATATATATATGAGAAATTCTCTCATCAGCTATGTGGATCGCATATATATATATATGGGAAATCCTCTCCTTAGTTATGCGGATTGCATGTGTCTCGAGTTTTTTGCTTCTGCTTAAAATTTCGATGGCCTGCTCATTTTTTTTGTAATTTAGCCCGCCAAGATGAGATGAAAAGGGAAAAGAAAAGACAAACAAAGCCTTATCACTAGTCTCTCTCTTGCCTACCGCCTTCATCCATCGCTCTTGCTAGAAAACATCCCAACAGCCCCAACCTATCCCCTTTCCTCTCCCTATTCAAGCATACTTGTGTCCCCGGAGACCCGAATCTCAACTCCACTTTAGCATTCGTTCACTTGCCGCCCTACTCTTGAGCTCGCCTCATCCCCTATCTCCTCCCTCATTGAGAGGTGATCTCCACCATCCCAACCTCCGCGAAGCACATCCCAACTCTTCTCTATTGAAGATTGAGGACCTTTTCATTTTGATCCCTTTCCTTCTCCTTGTGAATGCCCAGGCCCCCACTCTCCACCTCCACCGAGCTAAAGCTGCTATCTCTGTTGTTGGGAACAGCCTAGCTCTGCTTTTTATCTACACTCATCATTTTTTATTTTTTATATCTAAATCTTGCCATCCACCCACAATCATACACTATTAATAGTTCCATTGTTCATGAAACCATACTTTTTCAATCTTGTCTAATTTTTTTTATTATAAAATTTTTGGGATGGTAACTTAGATTAAAGAAAAACATAAACTACACTGATGTACGTGCATGAAGAGAGGAGAGGAGAGGGATGGGTCGGGGTTGCCTTTTTTTTTTCTTGTTTTTGGATAGAAAGGACGAGAGCAAAGGGATCGTAGGTGTGCTTGCACGGCAATAGGAGAGGGGATTGGTTGGGGTTGTTGGGATATCTTCCAGCAAGAGAGACAGATGAGGGCCATCTAAATTTTATCTATTCTAGCTAATGTCATCCCCAACAATGCTCTCTATTTCTTCTTTAATATTTTTAATATTTATTTTAAATATCCAATCAATTCAATTAAACAATTCAACCATCCAATCAAAAGCAAAGCATCTTAAAAAATAATATTTTAAAATTTAGTTAGCTTTTTTCTTATAATATATAATAGCTAGCCATTTAGCTAGTCTGTTAGAGCTAGAAAAGTAAGTTTTTGCTAGCTACTTTAGCTATCATATGCATTTAGTTAGTCTGTCGGACATGCTCTTAGAATGGTCATCAATTTCATCACCCAAAGTGTGATGTAGCATGCAGTGATAGGTGGGAGTCTTTACACTGCACTATAGGATGAGTTCGGATTGTTTGATGCTTTTTCCCACAGTGAATGTAAGTGAACCAATCATTATTTGCTACATCACCGAGGAGATGCATGCCATCTATGTGGGTAGTGGTGTCCCATCAAGGCAACCCCTCTCCATGGTGACGTGGTAGATGATGATTGGTACACTCACACTAACCGTGAGTCAAAAGCCTCGTATGATCCCGATTCTACTAGTATGCATCTCAATTTAGAATTTTTTTTTTTTAGCCTTTTCTGTTGCATCATTCCCTATTGAAGTAGTGTAGTCCAGTTCAACGAATGTTTAAACATTTTGTGATGATAGAGAGTTGCAGTACTACACCCATTTCAAGCAATCTGACGATCATCTTTTCCATTCTAGCTAGCAGTGCTCCTCATTGTTCGTAAATGTATCACTATGATGGCCCACACACTAAAGGGCCAGCCCATCAAATTTATGTCGGTGGTGTGCATGTTTTTAGCTAAAATAGAAAATACTACTATAAAGGCAATTACAAAATTTCTACATAGTCTCTCTCAAGAATTACATAGTCTCTCTCAAGGAAATTCTTCAACAGAAGCAAAATCTGGTTCTATTTTATCCACCAATCTGGGTTACCAAAATTGTAGGCCTCTTGTGACAGAGTAAAACTATATGAATTGCTGATGAAACAAGTTGACCATCTGATTTCACTAACTAATTTGGACTGGTGAGAATAGCAGCTTATCCAAGTGGTAAGGAGCGGCAGTTGGCAAACATTCAAACTCTCTGGGTACAGCCCCTTTTCTGCTTGTGAAGACTTTCTTTCTATATATGTGGGCTTTCTTCTCGCATGTGCGGGGTACTTTTCTACTTGAGTGGCTCTCGGGCTCTCTCTTGGGTCTTGCCCCCTTGCTAAAATACCAAAAAAACCATTTAAAAAACTAATTGTGGACCTATGAAATAATTTTCAATCAGCCATTTGATAATAGAAAACAATGATCCTCTAATCAGTAGGAATTTTAGACTCATCTGCTAAAATTATTATAATTGCTGAGAGAATCCCCTGTAGATGGATGTTCATCCAAAAAGAGTTAACCTTCCACTCTAGCCTAGTCTATCATCCCATGGTGAAGAAACAAATGATTATGATAGTCAGGTCTTTGTAAACAGAGGGCACCCTTGTAACCCAATATGGTCTACTACAAGCATAGTCCTGCAATTGAGGCTAAACATATATACAGAGAGAGAGAAAAAAAAAACAAACTATGGACAGGCTAAACAAACAGAGAGAGGAGAAAAAAAAACAAACAAACAAACAAACAAACTATAGACATATAATACGGAAAATCCTGAAATTGTTTCTACTAAGGCCTTCACTTCACTTTCCCATTGGTGTAACCATTTTCAATCGCTGTTATTTCGACACTACCATTCTCCTTGGACTCAGTTTCTTTTTCGGATTTTAATTTCAACTGAATTGCTTCTTCTTCCTTGGCCTTGGCCTCTTGGAGAGATCGAATCAGGTCTTCTAGGCAGGAGTCCGCATTTCTCTTGCCCTTGGAAGACTTGGGCATCAAGTTTTCAGCTACATCTGCAGGTGTGATCTTGGTAGTTTCCATCATTTGGCGGATTCTCTCGAACCGAGGATGCGATTCGAGGTCGAGATAGTTCTTAGCTAACACTTTAAACCCCTCAAAGCTGCAGTAAGAGAGCTCAATGTGCTTGTCCATCCGGCCTCTCCTTATAAGAGCATGATCCAGCTTTTCCACATGGTTGGTGGTGAAGATGATGAGCCGCTCGCCTCCGCACGCCGACCACAGCCCATCAATAAAATTGAGAAGCCCAGAGAGGGTGACTTTGCTGCTTTCCTCTTTGTCAACCCCTGGGGGATGTTTCTTTTTCTCTTCTTTTTCTTCCTCCTCTTCCTTTGGATTCTCCTCTTTCTTCCTCTTCCCGGAGAGGTCTAAAGAACAGTCTATGTCTTCGACTACGATTATAGATTTGTTGGTTGTCTCTATGAAGAGCTTCTTCAGCTCTGAGTTGTCCTTCACCGACGTCAATTCTGTTAGGTTTATGTCTTGTATTCCGGTTTAGCCGGATGAGTCCACTGGGTTAGCCAGGGACTAGTTTAAGGTCAAAGGTATTTTGGTAATTGTACCGGGGCTTTCTTGGTGGCCAAGAAAGCGGAGATTATATATTGTATAGTCTGTAACCCTAGACCTTGCGGCGGCAGTAGTTGCCCGTGGTGTTCCCACACCACGTAGGAGAGATGAGGTGAGAGTGTGGGAATCTCTTGTATGCTTTACTTGTCATAGTGAAGATGTTCGTCCTCCTGTGCCCGTGGATGTAACCCTATTTGGGTGAACCACGTAAATCTCGGTGTCTCTTCTTGTGTGGTGGTTGTTCGTGTTGATCTTGTGATTCCGTGAATGCGCACAACAGGTGATTGTCAGGAAATCACAACAATTGGTATCAGAGCCACAACAAGTGGTATCAGAGAAAGGTCATACACATCATAGTCTAGGAAATTGGCCATGGCGGCGATCATCGTTGATTTTCCGGTGCCAGGCGGTCCGTAAAGGAGGTAGCCCCGTTTCCACGCCTTGCCAATCTTCTCGTAGTAATCTTTCCCATTCTTGAAAGCTTCAAGGTCGTCAATTATCTCCTCCTTCTTGTCTGGATCCATCGCCAACCTCTCAAACGTCCCCGGGTGCTCAAAGACGACGTGACTCCACACACTCTTCTTGTACCCATACCAATTCTGGCTACGGTTGTTTGTGTAGAGCTTCCTCTGCCTATTCCTCACCTCGATCGCTTTCCATTCTTTCATGACATGGGCTAAATAGCAATCTATGACTAGTCGACGGTGGCTGTGGTGGAAGGTTAGTGTGAAATACCTTTGGTCCTCTTGTGAAGGATACCAACTTATGGTCTGCGTCCGAGGGAACCTCTTGTTAGACGACCACCACAGCTTCACGCCTTGGAATTCATCAGTTACTTGTTCATGGTCGTCCATGGTGACGACAAGGTTGCTGCTATCCTTGCCTACCTCGGCCTTGAGCTTCTTCGCCCGCTCGGAGGTGGCCGTGCTTAGGTAGGATTTGATGGTGGCATAGGCCTTACTGCGACTGAAGCGATCGCCGGAGTATTCGTGGATTGTGATATCGATGTAAGGGTAGAAATAGCTGAAGATTTTGTGGGTGTATTTTGCCACATAGAGATCAAATTGGCGTGGGAGGTATTGGTGGACCATGGTCCATAAGAACATCAGGCTGGCTATTGTTGTGCCCAGCCCTGACCAGGAGCTTTCCATCAGCATTCTCCCTCTAATTTCCTTCTTCTTTCCTATGGCCGAAGAGATGGAGTGTTTTTCTCCTTCTCTTTCCTGTGGCCAAAGATAAGTAGATGTGTTTTGTTAAGCATCGCTTGCTCTACATAAATAGAAACCTGAGAGAACTATAGTTGCTTTCTACATCATTATGCATGCGTCATGCGTCGCAGCATGGGTCTAATTGAATTAGTCTTTTAGTATTTTTTAATTTGTCTTTGTTATACAATGTTTGACCCACAAGCTTTTGTGGTCGGTGGATCCTATATAGTTTAAAATTAAAGAGTCCAGATCCTGTGAAGAGTGAAGCCTGAAAATTCGAACCGCTCAAAATAATTGTCATTTTCAATATGATTAAAAATATAATCAATATAATTTTATGCATTATTAATCTATGTGTTAATCAGTAGGTTGGTTCTGCTCTGGAGTTCCATTCTTTCCACTGATAGGAAGTATGAGGAGAGGCTTGGGAGATCAACATCATGACTTGGTTTGATACGTCACCATGTCAGGCGAGTCTAATGATCCTGGCTGAGTTTGACCAAGTTACTTACCACGACTTGCCCATGCCCAAGTTACTGAGCTCAGTGGCCTTCCAACCAAGGGTTTTTTTTTTTTTTTAAATACAAGTGGACGGTCGAACTCGCACGCAAAAATTCACTCACCAGCAGCCGAGCTATATTTTTTTTTATAAGAAAACTAACTATAGGTAGAACTCAGTCAAACTGTTAAGATAGAATTGTGTGCATCAATTTGTAGTTTTATAAGTCAGTCATGCAGGGGAAGGTGTGGTAGTCGTCGTCTTCTCTTTTTCACAAAAGATCTTTCTAAATTGAATGTAGACTGTTCTTATATTTATTACTTTTAATCTGGACAACTAGGGAAGAAGTTACGGTGACCTCTCCTTTGGAACTGTCCAAATTTACCCAGCAAGTTGTCCCATGGATTGCTATTCATTCCCCCATTTTGACATATATTTTTATAAAAAGACACATGAATAATTTTTTTATCTCTTTTTTATTTCAAACTTGACTTGAACCCACACCCTCAAGATTGCAATTGTAAGCACATTCCAATGTTACAGGAGCAAGCATTCGACGGCATTTGTCGCAAAAGCATGCACTTCTTCTATAGAGCTAAAAACAAACTATAGGGGGGTATGAATGAAATTATTATATCTTACCTTCATATAATAGTCCTTTCTATCCCTCTCGCTGCTGTCTTATATGTAAGTGTGTTTCACAGGCGGCTGGGCAGGTAACTTGATCTGCAAGATTCTTATACAAGGTGTGAATACCAAAGCGTCATCAATTGACTAAAGTCAATGCACGCCATCTGGGTTAGGTCTAGCAATATCTTATAATTAATTTCACACCTGGTTCGTTGAATGTTAGACTGAGGGCCACACGTTCGCTGAATGTTAGACTGAGGGCCCAGTTGTGTGCAGAAAGTAAAAAATGCAGCTTCTAAGTTTCTGCGAGAGAGAGAGAGAGAGAGAGAGAGAGAGAGTGGGAATGTCATCAAGAGAGAGAAAGAGCGGGAGGCTGCTGATGTGTGGAGGCTCATATTATTTTTATTATAATCCGGGCATGCGTGGTGTGCGGCATGCAATAGGAAGAGAGGAAAAGACTATTGGCATGAAAATGAAGTTTTCCAAAATTATAATATTAAATATGAGGTATTTTTGCCTCTCCCTTATCAAATACTCTAATTTTCCCTACATCTTCTCGAGAATTGGGAAACTGCCCTAATTTATTTGTTGCGTTTCAAGGGTTTGGTTTATTTGCATCTTCCTATGTCATGCATCAATCAATCCATCAGCTAAATATTATGGATGTGATCTTTGCCCACATAAGTATAAGTATTTCATCAGAGTCCAAATTGGACCTGATTGGACCTTCGTAGCTAACAGTATACACAGAAATTTTATTGTTTGTCGAAAAATACAATTAAATGTCAATTCTGTTTTATTCTATACCGTTTGATTTTTGAACGGTAGACATGCTGTATTTAGTTAGCTAAGGTTAACCACACAAAACAGAGTTTCTGCTTTTGTGTACAGATGATTACTGCTCACTTTGTTAGTATGTTTAGTATATTCCTTTTATTTTGATAATCTTCTACTATCTTAATCATGTCTAATTAATGTGAACTAATTACTTTTTATTTTGCTTGCTATTTCAATTTATGTCTATAGCTTGCCTTTGACATCATTTATATGGTGCTTAGGTAACAATGCTTACTTTATAAAGGCGTAGACGGAGAATCAAATGTTTTGAATGTTTGAGCCAGTTGATAAGACCAAATGGGGTGCCAACGATGGCCACGAAACCATTTAGACCAGCAAAAGTGTGACTCGTCATCATAGGACACTTTAGTGGACTATTATTTGTAATTAGATTTTATTTAGACTTTAGTCAAGCTCTCTTCATAAATTGTTTTTAATTTCATTTGCAACTTGAACCCTTAAGTTTATTACTTTCATCATGCTTCCTTTAAATAAATGACACTATGATACCAATTGTTATCAACCGTTTCTACAGACGCATTTATTTTGACTCACCACGGGTCTACAATCCTATGTAGTCCACTATTGTGGTACGTGTTGTGTTAAACACAAACACGAAGAAAATTTTAAATTAGCCCTATTTTTCACGTTGACCCTGAGTTGTATTTTGGGGGACATGACATCAACTCTAGCATTCGCTCGCCTAATGCCTGCTTGCTCGGCTCATCCTCGGTCTCCTCCTTCACTATGAGGTGATCTTCACCATCCCAACTTCGGCCAAGCATGCCCTAATCTCAACTCCTCTCTATTGAAGTTCGAGGACCTTCTCATTGTGATCCCTCTCCCTCTCGCTCCAAACGCCCAAGTCCCTACTCCCCACCTCCGCCCAGCTAAAGTTGCTCTCTCCATCGTTGCGACAACCCAGCTTTACTTTTTCTCATCACTCATCATTTTTTATTTTTTATATCTAAACCTTGCCATCCACCCACAATCATACATTATTGATAGTTCCCATTGTCCATGAAACCAGACTTTTCCAATCTTGTTTGATGTTTTTATTATTACAAAATTTTTGGGATGGTAAATTGGATTAAAGAAAAACATAAACTATATCATTGTGCTTGCATGGAGAGAGGAGAGGAGAGGAGAGGGATGGGTTGGGGTTGCCTTTTTTTTCTCTTGGTTTTGGCTGAAAAGGACGAGAGGAGAGGATCACATGTGTGCTTGCACATCAAGAGGAGAGGGGATGTGTTGGGGTTGCTGGGATGTCTTCTCGAAAGAGAGACAGATGAGGGGTAGCAGGCGAGCAAGAGATGAGGGACAGGTAGAGCTCCGTTTGTTTTTTTTTTTTCACTTTTCTTCTCATCTTGGTGGGCCAAATTAAAAAAATGAACAGGCCATAGAAATTTTAAGCAGACGCAGAAAATGCTGGACATGTGGCAATCTAGTGGATCCACTCCTCGGCTGTAGCTAAGGAAAGGAGCAGAAAAACAAGGGCCAATTTAGAATGGTCATCAATTTTAGCACCCAAAGAGTGACGTGGCATGCGGTGATAGGTGAGAGTCTTACGCCGCACCATAGTATGAGTTCAGACTGTTTGATGCTTTTTTTCACAGTGATTGTGAATGGACTAATCACGATTTAACATATCACCGAATGGATGCATGCCATCCACGTGGACAGTGGTGTACGTCCCATCAAGGTAGCCCCTCTCCATGGTGATGTGGTAAACAATAATTGACCCACCCACACTTACCGTGAGTCAAAAACCTCAAATGTTCCCAATTCTGCTAGTATGTATCTCAATTTAGAATTGTTTTTTTTTTCCTTAGCCTTCTCTGTTACATCATTCCAAATTGAACTAGTGTAGTCTAGTTCAATGAATGTTTAAACATTTTGTGATGACGGAGGTTCAGCACAACACCCATTTCTAGCTATTTGACGATCATCTTTTCCATTCTAGCTAGCCGTGGTCGCCATTGTTCGTGAATGTATCATCACTGTGATGGCCCACACACTAAAGGGTTGGCCCATCAAATTTATGTCGGTGGTGTGCATGTTTTTAGCTAAACTAGAAAATTGTACTATAAAGGCAATTACAAAATCTCTACTAAGTCTCCCTCAAGTAAATTCTTCAACAGAAGCAAAATCTGGTTCTATTTGATCCCCAATCATGGTTATTAAAATTGTAGGCCTCATGTGACAGAGTAAAACTAAATAAATTGGTGATGGAACAAGTTGACCATCTGATTTCACTAACTAATTTGGACTCGGGAGAACGGCTGCTTATCCAAGTAGCAAGGAGTGGCAGTTTTCACCCTAACTATCCACGTTCAAACTCTGGTTATCGTGTGCAGGCTTTCTTTCTATATGTGTGGACTTTCTTCTCGTATGCGCGGGCTACTTTTCTACTTGAGTGGCTACCTTTCTTCAAGTGCGGGCTCTCTCTTAGGTCTTAACCCCCTTGGCTGGAGTAACAAAAAAACTATTTAAAAAACTAATTATGGACCAGTGAAATAATTTTCAAGCAGCCATTTGATAATTGAAAACAATGATCCTCTAATCAGCATGAAATTTAGACTGATCTCCTAAAATTACCACAATTGCTAAGAGAGCCCCCCTGTAGATGGATGTTTATCCAAAAATAGTTAACCTCCCACTCTTCACCGCACTCAAGGCTAGCCTAGTTTATCATCCCATGGTGAATAAACAAATGATTATGACAATCAGGTCTTTGTAAACAGAGGGCACCCTTGTAACCCAATATGGTATACTAAAAGCAGGGTCTTGTAATTGAGGCTAAAAATACAGAGGAGAAAAAAAAACAAACAAACAAACAAACTAAGGACATCTAATACAGATTGTAATTCTGAAATTGTTTTTGCTAAGGCCTTCACTTCACTTTCCCATCGGTGTAACCATTTTCAATCGCTGTTATTTCAACACTACCATTCTCCTTGGGCTTAAGTTCTTCTTTGGATATCAATTCCAACCGAATTGCTTCTTCTTCCTTGGCCTTGGCCTCTTGGAGAGATCGAATCAGGTCTTCTAGGCAGGTGTCCGCATTTCTCTTTCCCTTGGAAGACTTGGGCATCAAGTTTTCAGCTACATCTGCAGGTGTGATCTTGGTAGTTTCCATCATTTGGCGGATTCGCTCAAATTGAGGATGCGATTCGAGGTCTAGATAGTTCTTAGCTAACACTTTAAACCCCTCAAAGCTGCAGTAAGAGAGTTCAATGTGCTTGTCCATCCGGCCTCTCCTTATAAGAGCAGGATCCAGCTTTTCCACATGGTTGGTGGTGAAGATGATGAGCCGTTCGCCTCCGCACGCCGACCACAGCCCATCAATAAAATTGAGAAGCCCAGAGAGAGTGACTTTGCTGCGCTCCTCTTTGTCAACCCCTGGGGGATGTTTCTTCTTCTCATCTTCTTCTTCTTCCACCTTCTCCTTTGGTTTCTCCTCTTTCTTCCGCTTCCCTGAGAGGTCTAAAGAACAATCTATGTCTTCGACTACGATTATAGATTTGTTGGTTGTCTCTATGAAGAGCTTCTTCAACTCTGTGTTGTCCTTCACCGACGTCAATTCAAGGTCATACACATCATAGTCTAGGAAATTGGCCATGGCGGCGATCATCGTTGATTTTCCGGTGCCGGGCGGTCCGTAGAGGAGGTAGCCCCGTTTCCACGCCTTGCCAATCTTCTCATAGTAATCTTTTCCATTCTTGAAAGCTTCAAGGTCGTCAATTATCTCCTCCTTTTTGTCTGGATCCATTGCCAGCCTCTCAAACGTCGCCGGGTGCTCAAAGACAACGTGACTCCACACACTCTTCTTGTTGTACCCGGACCAATTCTGGCTAGGGTTGTTCGTGTAGAGCTTCCTCTGCCTATTCCTTACCTCGATCGCCTTCCCTTCTTCCATGACATGGGCTAAATAGCAATCCATCACTAGCCGACGGTGGCGATGGTGGAAGGTTAGTGTGAAATATCTTTGCTCCTCTTGCGAAGGATAGAAAGTTATGGTCTGCATCCGGGGGGATTTCTTGTTGGACGACCACCACAGCTTCACGCCTTGGAATTCATCAGTTACTTGTTCGTGGTCGTCCATGGTGACAACGAGGTTGCTGCTGTCCTTGCCTACCTCCGCCTTGAGCTTCCTTGCCCGCTCGGAGGTGGCCGTGCTTAGGTAGGATTTAATGGTGGTATAGGCCTCACTGCGACTGAAGCGTTCGCCGGAGTATTCGTGGATTGTGATATCGATGTAAGGGTGGAAATAGCTGAAGATTTTGTGGGTGTATTTTGCCACATAGAGATCGAATTGGTGTGGAAGGTATTGGTGGACCATGGTCCATAAGAACATCAGGCTGGCTATTGTTGTGCCCAGCCCTGACCAGGAGCTTTCCATCAGCATTCTCCCTCTAATTTCCTTCTTCTTTCCTATGGCCGAAGAGATGGAGTGTTTTTCTCCTTCTCTTTCCTGTGGCCAAAGATAAGTAAATGTTTTTGTTAAGCATCGCTTGCTCTACATAAATAGAAACCTGAGAGAACTATAGTTGCTTTCCACATCATTATGCATGCGTCATGCGTCGCAGCATGGGTCTAATTGAATTAGTCTTTTAGTATTTTTTTAATTTGTGTTTTTTATACAATGTTTGACCCACAAGCTTTTGTGGTCGGTGGATCCTATATAGTTTAAAATTAAAGAGTCCAGATCCCGTGAAGAGTGTAGCCTGAAAATTCGAACCGCTTAAAATGATTGTCATTCCCAATATGATTTTGAATATAATCAATATAATTTTATGCATTATTAATCTATGTGTTAATCAGTAGGTTGGTTCTGCTCTGGAGTTCCATTCTTTCCACTGATAGGAAGTGTGAGGAGAGGCTTGGGAGATCAACATCATGACTTGGTTTGATATGTCACCATGTCAGGCGAGTCTAATGATCCTGGCTGAGTTTGACCAAGTTACTTACCACGACTTGCCCATGCCCAAGTTACTGAGCTCAGTGGCCTTCCAACCAAGGGTTTTTTTTTTTTTTTAAATACAAGTGGACGGTCGAACTCGCACGCAAAAATACACTCACCGGCAGCCGAGCTATATATTTTTTTGATAAGAAAACTAACTACAGGTAGAACTCAGTCAAACTGTTAAGATAGAATTGTGTGCATCAATTTGTAGTTTTATAAGTCAGTCATGCAGGGGAAGGTGTGGTAGTCGTCGTCTTCTCTTTTTCACAAAAGATCTTTCTAAATTGAATGTAGACTGTTCTTATATTTATTACTTTTAATCTGGACAACTAGGGAAGAAGTTACGGTGACCTCTCCTTTGGAACTGTCCAAATTTACCCAGCAAGTTGTCCCATGGATTGCTATTCATTCCCCCATTTTGACATATATTTTTATAAAAAGACACATGAATAATTTTTTTATCTCTTTTTTATTTCAAACTTGACTTGAACCCACACCCTCAAGATTGCAATTGTAAGCACATTCCAATGTTACAGGAGCAAGCATTCGACGGCATTTGTCGCAAAAGCATGCACTTCTTCTATAGAGCTAAAAACAAACTATAGGGGGGTATGAATGAAATTATTATATCTTACCTTCATATAATAGTCCTTTCTATCCCTCTCGCTGCTGTCTTATATGTAAGTGTGTTTCACAGGCGGCTGGGCAGGTAACTTGATCTGCAAGATTCTTATACAAGGTGTGAATACCAAAGCGTCATCAATTGACTAAAGTCAATGCACGCCATCTGGGTTAGGTCTAGCAATATCTTATAATTAATTTCACACCTGGTTCGTTGAATGTTAGACTGAGGGCCACACGTTCGTTGAATGTTAGACTGAGGGCCCAGTTGTGTGCAGAAAGTAAAAAATGCAGCTTCTAAGTTTCTGCGAGAGAGAGAGAGAGAGAGAGAGAGAGAGAGAGTGGGAATGTCATCAAGAGAGAGAAAGAGCGGGAGGCTGCTGATGTGTGGAGGCTCATATTATTTTTATTATAATCCGGGCATGCGTGGTGTGCGGCATGCAATAGGAAGAGAGGAAAAGACTATTGGCATGAAAATGAAGTTTTCCAAAATTATAATATTAAATATGAGGTATTTTTGCCTCTCCCTTATCAAATACTCTAATTTTCCCTACATCTTCTCGAGAATTGGGAAACTGCCCTAATTTATTTGTTGCGTTTCAAGGGTTTGGTTTATTTGCATCTTCCTATGTCATGCATCAATCAATCCATCAGCTAAATATTATGGATGTGATCTTTGCCCACATAAGTATAAGTATTTCATCAGAGTCCAAATTGGACCTGATTGGACCTTCGTAGCTAACAGTATACACAGAAATTTTATTGTTTGTCGAAAAATACAATTAAATGTCAATTCTGTTTTATTCTATACCGTTTGATTTTTGAACGGTAGACATGCTGTATTTAGTTAGCTAAGGTTAACCACACAAAACAGAGTTTCTGCTTTTGTGTACAGATGATTACTGCTCACTTTGTTAGTATGTTTAGTATATTCCTTTTATTTTGATAATCTTCTACTATCTTAATCATGTCTAATTAATGTGAACTAATTACTTTTTATTTTGCTTGCTATTTCAATTTATGTCTATAGCTTGCCTTTGACATTATTTATATGGTGCTTAGGTAACAATGCTTACTTTATAAAGGCGTAGACGGAGAATCAAATGTTTCGAATGTTTGAGCCAGTTGATAAGACCAAATGGGGTGCCAACGATGGCCACGAAACCATTTAGACCAGCAAAAGTGTGACTCGTCATCATAGGACACTTTAGTGGACTATTATTTGTAATTAGATTTTATTTAGACTTTAGTCAAGCTCTCTTCATAAATTGTTTTTAATTTCATTTGCAACTTGAACCCTTAAGTTTATTACTTTCATCATGCTTCCTTTAAATAAATGACACTATGATACCAATTGTTATCAACCGTTTCTACAGACGCATTTATTTTGACTCACCACGGGTCTACAATCCTATGTAGTCCACTATTGTGGTACGTGTTGTGTTAAACACAAACACGAAGAAAATTTTAAATTAGCCCTATTTTTCACGTTGACCCTGAGTTGTATTTTGGGGGACATGACATCAACTCTAGCATTCGCTCGCCTATTGCCTGCTTGCTCGGCTCATCCTCGATCTCCTCCTTCACTGTGAGGTGATCTTCACCATCCCAACTTCAGCCAAGCATGCCCTAATCTCAACTCCTCTCTATTGAAGTTCGAGGACCTTCTCATTGTGATCCCTCTCCCTCTCGCTCCGAGCGCCCAAGCCCCTACTCCCCACCTCCGCCCAGCTAAAGTTGCTCTCTCCATCGTTGCGAAAACCCAGCTTTACTTTTTCTCATCACTCATCATTTTTTATTTTTTATATCTAAACCTTGCCATCCACCCACAATCATACATTATTGATAGTTCCCATTGTCCATGAAACCAGACTTTTCCAATCTTGTTTGATGTTTTTATTATTATAAAATTTTTGGGATGGTAAATTGGATTAAAGAAAAACATAAACTATATCGTTGTGCTTGCATGGAGAGAGGAGAGGAGAGGGATGGGTTGGGGTTGCCTTTTTTCTCTTGGTTTTGGCCGAAAAGGACGAGAGGAGAGGGATCACACGTGTGCTTGCACATCAAGAGGAGAGGGGATGTGTTGGGGTTGCTGGGATGTCTTCTCGAAAGAGAGACAGATGAGGGGCAGCAGGCGAGCAAGAGATGAGGGACAGATAGAGCTCCGTTTGGTTTTTTTTTTTCACTTTTCTTCTCATCTTGGTGGGCCAAATTAAAAAAATGAACAGGCCATAGAAATTTTAAGCAGATGCAGAAAATGCTGGACATGTGGCAATCTAGTAGATCCACTCCTCAGCTATAGCTGAGGAAAGGAGCAGAAAAACAAGGGCCAATTTAGAATGGTCATCAATTTTAGCACCCAAAGAGTGACGTGGCATGCGGTGATAGGTGAGAGTCTTACGCTGCACCATAGTATGAGTTCAGATTGTTTGATGCTTTTTTCCACAGTAATTGTGAGTGGACTAATCACGGTTTAACATATCACCGAATGGATGCATGCCATCCACGTGGACAGTGGTGTACGTCCCATCAAGGTAGCCCCTCTCCATGGTGATGTGGTAAACAATAATTGACCCACCCACACTTACCGTGAGTCAAAAACCTCAAATGTTCCCAATTCTGCTAGTATGTATCTCAATTTAGAATTGGTTTTTTTTTCCTTAGCCTTCTCTGTTAACATCATTCCAGATTGAACTAGTGTAGTCTAGTTCAATGAATGTTTAAACATTTTGTGATGACGGAGGTTCAGTACAACACCCATTTCTAGCTATTTGACGATCATCTTTTCCATTCTAGCTAGCCGTGGTCGCCATTGTTCGTGAATGTATCATCACTGTGATGGCCCACACACTCAAGGGTTGACCCATCAAATTTATGTCGGTGGTGTGCATGTTTTTAGCTAAACTAGAAAATAGTTCTATAAAGGCAATTACAAAATCTCTACTAAGTCTCCCTCAAGTAAATTCTTCAACAGAAACAAAATCTGGTTCTATTTGATCCCCAATCATGGTTATTAAAATTGTAGGCCTCATGTGACAGAGTAAAACTAAATAAACTGGCGATGGAACAAGTTGACCATCTGATTTCACTAACTAATTTGGACTCGGGAGAACGGCTGCTTATCCAAGTAGCAAGGAGTGGTAGTTTTCACCCTAACTATCCACGTTCAAACTCTGGTTATCGTGTGCAGGCTTTCTTTCTATATGTGTGGGCTTTTTTCTCGTATGCGCGGGCTACTTTTCTACTTGAGTGGCTACCTTTCTTCAAGTGCGGGCTCTCTCTTAGGTCTTAGCCCCCTTGGCTGGAGTAACAGAAAAAACTATATAAAAAACTAATTATGGACCAATGAAATAATTTTCAAGCAGCCATTTGATAATTGAAAACAATGATCCTCTAATCAGCATGAAATTTAGACTGATCTCCTAAAATTACCACAATTGCTAAGAGAGCCCCCCCTGAAGATGGATGTTTATCCAAAAATAGTTAACCTTCCACTCTTCACCGCACTCAAGGCTAGCCTAGTCTATCATCCCATGGTGAATAAACAAATGATTATGACAATCGGGTCTTTGTAAACAGAGAGCACCCTTGTAACCCAATATGGTATACTAAAAGCACGGTCTTGCAATTGAGGCTAAAAATACAGAGGAGAAAAAAAAACAAACTAACAAACAAACAAACTAAGGACATCCAATACAGATTGTAACTCTAAAATTGTTTTTGCTAAGGCCTTCACTTCACTTTCCCATCGGTGTAACCATTTTCAATCGCTGTTATTTCAACACTACCATTCTCCTTGGAGTTAAGTTCTTCTTTGGATATCAATTCCAACCGAATTGCTTCTTCTTCCTTGGCCTTGGCCTCTTGGAGAGATCGAATCAGGTCTTCTAGGCAGGTGTCCGCATTTCTCTTTCCCTTGGAAGACTTGGGCATCAAGTTTTCAGCTACATCTGCAGGTGTGATCTTGGTAGTTTCCATCATTTGGCGGATTTGCTCAAACTGAGGATGCGATTCGAGGTCTAGATAGTTCTTAGCTAACACTTTAAACCCCTCAAAGCTGCAGTAAGAGAGTTCAATGTGCTTGTCCATCCGGCCTCTCCTTATAAGAGCAGGATCCAACTTTTCCACATGGTTGGTGGTGAAGATGATGAGCCGTTCGCCTCCGCACGCCGACCACAGCCCATCAATAAAATTGAGAAGCCCAGAGAGAGTGACTTTGCTGCACTCCTCTTTGTCAACCCCTGGGGGATGTTTCTTCTTCTCATCTTCTTCTTCTTCCTCCTTCTCCTTTGGTTTCTCCTCTTTCTTCCGCTTCCCGGAAAGGTCTAAAGAACAATCTATGTCTTCGACTACGATTATAGATTTGTTGGTTGTCTCTATGAAGAGCTTCTTCAGCTCTGTGTTGTCCTTCACCGACGTCAATTCAAGGTCATACACATCATAGTCTAGGAAATTGGCCATGGCGGCGATCATCGTTGATTTTCCGGTGCCAGGAGGTCCGTAGAGGAGGTAGCCCCGTTTCCACGCCTTGCCAATCTTCTCGTAGTAATCTTTCCCATTCTTGAAAGCTTCAAGGTCGTCAATTATCTCCTCCTTTTTGTCTGGATCCATTGCCAGCCTCTCAAACGTCGCCGGGTGCTCAAAGACAACGTGACTCCACACACTCTTCTTGTTGTACCCGGACCAATTCTGGCTAGGGTTGTTCGTGTAGAGCTTCCTCTGCCTATTCCTCACCTCGATCGCCTTCCCTTCTTCCATGACATGGGCTAAATAGCAATCCATCACTAGCCGACGGTGGCGATGGTGGAAGGTTAGTGTGAAATATCTTTGCTCCTCTTGCGAAGGATAGATAGTTATGGTCTGCGTTCGGGGGGATTTCTTGTTGGACGACCACCACAGCTTCACGCCTTGGAATTCATCAGTTACTTGTTCATGGTCGTCCATGGTGGCAACAAGGTTGCTGCTGTCCTTGCCTACCTCCGCCTTGAGCTTCCTCGCCCGCTCGGAGGTGGCCATGCTTAGGTAGGATTTGATGGTGGTATAGGCCTCACTGCGACTGAAGCGTTCGCCGGAGTATTCGTTGATTGTGATATCGATGTAAGGGTAGAAATAGCTGAGGATTTTCTGGGTGTATGTTGCTACATAGAGATCAAATTGGCGTGGTAGGTATTGGCGGACCATGGCCCATAAGAACATCAGGCTGGCTATTGTTGTGCCCAGCCCTGACCAAGATCTTTCCATCAGCATTCTCTCTCTAATTTCCTTCTTCTTTCCTATGGCCAAAGAGATGTAGGTGTGTTTCTACTTCTCTTTCTTGTGGCCAAAGATCTGTAGTTGTGTTTTGTTAGGCATCTCTTGTGTGCTTTATATAAATGAAAACTTGATGACGAAGACTGCTGTTGCTTTTCTACGTCATTATGCATGCGTCATGCATAGCAATAATTTGTCTTTTTCAATTTGTCTTTTTTAAATAGTGTTTGATCCACTAGCTTTCCTGGTCGCTGGATCATATATATTTTAAAATTAAAGAGTCCAAATCCTCGGAAAGTCTCCCTCAGCTTCTAGTCAGTGAACGGAGTAAAGCGTGAAAATCCAAAGAAGCTCAAAATGATCGTCATTTCCAATATGATTAAGAATATAATTAGCATAATTTTATGCATTATTAATCCATGTGTTAATCAATGGGTTGGTTAAGTCGTGGAGTTTAAAAGGAATTATGTATGTTGGCTAAGTTATGAATTGGGCAAAACTCAAATCAAAGTCGAAGTATTTCTATTTATTTTTAGACAAAAAATTTGAAGAGACAACAAAGTCCCAGAGAACTGAAACAACTAAAATCCGGAAAAGTTGAAGTGGACTATCCGATCAATTGAGTATGGGTCTGATCGATCTGACAACTACTCGATCGATTAGACCTGCGCTAGAAGTTTCGTCGACTTGCAAATTTTTAGTCCGATCTCAAGAAAAACATTCCTGGTTTGTGCCAACTCCTTTTCTGATTGAACTATACTTATGACAAATTTGGGATTATAAAAAGGGGGTTCTCTCGCAACCCTAGGGTATGGAACATAGATCTCATTGTTCTAAGTAAATATTGCTTATTAGATATCACATTCTCTAGAATTTTTCATTGGAAAGTTGAGTTGCCAAAGTTCTACTCTAGAGATCTTTGTCTCCTACTTCTCTCAGTGTAGAAGATTATTTTGGAGAGTCAAGTACAACATCTAGAAGATGTCTAGGTACTTGGATCTGTAACTGAGAACGGCAGGGAGTCATTGCAGCGAGGTGTTGTGCAATTGGAGAAACACAAGTCCTTAAATTGTGCAAGAACTCGAAAAGGATTGTGAGTATAGCTCTTGTAACCGTGATATGATTCATTGTGATTGATTTTGTTCGTAGTTTTTTTCCAGTTTAGGTATCCACATAAAAATCGTGTCTTCTTATGATATATACTTTTATTTTGTTTATTTCTGCTGCATAGTTTATTGTTTGCACACATAATATTATGATTGATTAATGCGTTATTCTAGAGGCATTTCCCCAAAACTTTGAGAGTTCCATTCTTTCCACTGATGGGAACTATGAAGGATAGACTTGGGGGGATTAGCAACATGACTTGGTTTGATGTGTCACCATATCAGGCCAGCCGAATGATCCTGGCTGAGTTTGATGTGTCACCATAGTGTGAGAAATACTTCCTTTGTTATACCTAACGAAGTCAACAAGGTGTCATAAAGTGGATGATTTTGTCTTTTTATACATTTATATTTTAAAAAAAAAAAAGTATTCTTCATTCTATAGCGAGGGGTGAATGCATATTAATATTTATCATTATATATTACCTTCATATAATTGTCCTTTCTATCCCACTAGTGGCCGCCTTATATGTTAGTGGTCCCCACAGGCTGCGGAGATAAATTGATCTGCAAGATTCTTATACATGTCGCGAATGCCAATGCGTCAATTGACAAAAGTCGGTGGCACATGTCTGGTGAGTGTCACTGTGTCAATTGACAAAAGACCATGGCACATGTCTAGTGGAAATTTCTTAGCAATATCTTATAATTAATTATACACCCGGTTCGTTGAATAATGCAGCCTCTAAGTTCCAGCGCGCGCGCGCGCGCGAGAGAGAGTGTGCGCGGGCATATCCTTGCTGGGCAAGGAAGGTGCTGTGTGCATGGTCGGCGGCATGCAATTGGAAGAGAGGAAAAGACTAATGGCATGAAAATGAAGTTTCGGAAAATTATAACATTCAACAAGAGGTTTTGACCAGCATGTTACCTCTAAATGCGTTTTTTCACTCTCCCTTACCAAACGTTTTTTTTCCTCTCCCTCACCAAACACTTTAATGTTACCTGCACGTTCTCCTATCATGAAAATTGGCAAAACTGCCCTAATTTATTTGCTGTGTTTCAAGGTTTGGTTTGTTTTCATCTTCCAGTATTATACATCAATCAATCCATCGGATAAAAATTATGGATGGGATCCTTGCCCACACAAGTATACGTATTTCATCAGAGTCCAAATTCGACCTGATTGGACCTTCGTTGCCAACAGCATAGGAAGCAATTTTATTTGCCATATGTCTCATCTATTTCTCATCCCTTGACCTTGGTTGTCGAAAAAGATTACAGATTCTACATGGTGAGATTTTCAAAGTCTTAAACCACAGCTTTATTGGAACATTTGGAGGTGAAACTGGCTTGCCCCTTATTCTCGACGTCCTTATCACGCTACTTCCTGAACAGGTACTAGCCTAGGTAGGGACCGTAGGGCCTCATGGATCCCACTGCATGTAAATAGGTATTCAAGTATGGATCGAACTCGAAACAGACCCAGACCAAATTTTCAAGAAGACCAAAATAGTTCTCCATGCCTAGGTTTTTTGTGCTTGGGTCTTTTGGGTATCCAGCTAGTCCAAGATCCTTTCGGATATCAAGGGTACGTGTGATGAGTGGATTCTACTATAGAGAAGTTGATTTTTCATGCAATCCATGGTGTGAGACATTTTCATTATTAGAGAGGAAAATAAATGAACTGATTTATAGGAATAGCAACAAAATTCCACTCTTTGGAATTCTCCATTTGACAAACAAGTCCTGTGGGAAATCACCCCATTTATTATGCATTTCTCTTCTCCTTTTTTTTTCTTTTATTCCAAGTTTCTTTTACTAATTCAGAGACTTCCTCTGAAAAAAAATTGCTGAGGCTTTATAATTTGGATGCCCAAAGTTTGTGATTGGTAATGTGGGGCCCATAGGATGCATTCCTTATCGGAAGACCATCAGTCAAGTGAACCAGGATGAAAATAATGGACCACAAACAATATTTAATAGCTTTTTTTCTTCATCATGCATTTTTCCCATAGGAAAGGGCATTTTCTTCCAAAAACAATATAATTGTAGGAGTGGAAATATTTAAAATTTAATAAGAGAGAGGGAAAAGATACATCTAGAGGTAAGCTGCTGGTCAAAACCTCATTAAACAATATAGAGCTATAGGGGATACTAGACCTTGCTTAGATTGCAATAATTATTTTTTACTCCTTGTGCAGAGCATTTGAATGAATGACAATTATAGATGATTAAGCATAATTGGTGCTAGGCTCGCCTGTAAAATTCAAATGGGTTCCACGTTACGGAGGATTTAGATTAAACTCTTATGTCCTACCACTCGTAAAATAAAATTGGAGAAATCATGTGGCCCAACTACCATAAGACCTATGTCAGACTAAGCATATGGTTAAGACCATGGATGAATTTTTCAATTAAGTCTTTAATTTATGATCTAGGAGACTTTGAATTGGGATTAGACTCTAGTGAAAAGTCATGAATTAGCATATAACTCTAGTCAGTTAATTTCCCATGCTCGTCAACAAATGTTAAACCCACACTTAAATTGTTAAAACCAACACTTATATTGATAGAGCCTACACTTAAATTGTAAACCCACACTTAAATTGTTAAATTCACACTTAAACTATGAACTCACATTTAAATTGTTTGACTAGTTAGGAAGTCCAACAATGAGTTGGAGGCATAGTTATTTTGTTTCATTTCGACCGAACTGGCCAAAATGTTTTGTTTTAGCCATGAAGCCGAAACAAAATGTATGCTAAAACTTTTCAATTTGACTTTCGGTCAATCTTAGTCATATCGGTCCATTTTAGCCAAAATTTTGGATTTTCGCTTGGCAAATTTCCAAAATGATTTTCGACATATTTTTTTAATTTTTTCTATATATATGTCCTTTTATTTCTTATATTTTCTAAAAATATAATTTTAAAAAGTTTTACTATAATGGATGAAATCCATAATTATCTTTTTTATTTTTTTATTCTTCTACACATATATATTATTTTTTTTATATTTCCCCGAAATGTCTTTTTGAGCTTTTGGCGAGTTCAAGTTCAAGTTTTTAGGAGCATTTTTCAATACAACTACTTTAGTAGTTTTACGATTGACAAGTAATTTCAAACACTCAAGAAAGTTACCTATGCTATTTGAATTCTCATATTCATCATGACCAAGAAAAGGTAACCCTTGGCGTAAAAGAAAGCAAATGGAACTAAGTGTTTCCTTCAAATGGATTTGATAATCTCTTCGAGTTTGATCTGATTGCTTCTCAATAATTATCTCAATTTTTAATTTAATAAATTTTGACACTTCTTGTATACTTGATTGTGAGCACTATTAGGCCCCCCTCTCAACCTCTGCTTGAGTCCAGGAAACGCCTAAACACCCCACCTCTGCCCTCTCTCTTGATTAGGCACCTCCGCTCTGCTGCACCCCGAACTGCAAGTGATCAAGCCCTCCGCCGCAGCACCCCCAACTGCAAGCCCTCCGATCAGTCCACTTTACCCTCCAATCAAGCCACAACTGCAAGCAAATCAAGGTCTGCACTCTGTCTCTGTTTGTTCTCATCTTACTCTACCATGAATTATCATGTAAATAATGTTTTTCTGTTCATGTTGGTCTCTTCCTTGATATGCATTGCCATAACCACCATGGCATTAATCTTCACTCTTATAACACTCCTTCACATAAATGTTTGCTGCATCATTAGGTGGGGTCCGAATGTACTGTTCTTACAAATAACTACTGTGAGGCTGCTTATGATCTACTGCAGAGTCCCTATTTGAAAAAAACTGCCGGTATTTTGTTTTTCAAAACATTGTATGAACAATCTCGTCCTTTCTCATTGTTTTCTATTATATATATGATGAAAGGGATACTATTTTCATTTTGTTTCTGTTCTGTTTCGGTTGATCTCTTAGTTAAATCTTCTTCCAGCTACCAGGAATTCTATTGGATACAGAGAACTTTAGTGCTGTTGATAAATACTCTACAAATAGAGTATTTGTAACGATCGTCTATGAACTACATGCGATATTGAATTCCCACGGATCGGCAGTTTGTTACTTAGAACTAATGAAGGAGATACTGCTATGCAAAACTCGACCTCCAAAATAAAACCGATAACCAGTGACAATGACCGGATGAGCACCTGCTTGTCAACAAGTAAAAGTTGCTATTTCAAGCAATAGTATGATGGAGATTGTTCTCAATTGCCATGCTAGCAATTCACTTACTGTGGTCCTCGAAGTGACACTATAGAGAAAACTTCATGCTCTAGGTTGCTGCGCATGAAAAAAAAAAAAAAAATCTGAGACACAAGTAAGTTATAACAGTGGAGCTGGTTCTAAATGGCTAGTGTTCATGGGTACTCTCAAACTCAACTGGCTATAGCCAAGTCTAATGCAAGTAATAAGTTCTATATTGCTTGTGAACCGTCAACCTCATTTCTGCCAGAGTTCACAAGTAATATCTGAGCGACAATTTCATAAGGAAATGCAGTTAAATTAAAGCAGAGATGAGAATCCTGATTCATTGTATAGTCAGCTGACACCAAGTGGTTGCCTAAACCAAACTTAATAAATGATCACACTGAGCAAACTGATACCCAAACATCACAATCGAACCAAGCATTACAGTCAAGATGACAACAAAGAAAGGGGGGAGGGGTGTAAAATCACTAGCCCAGTTCATCATTCACACTCAATTCGTGACCGAGGGATTTTTTAATACGCCGTGACCGAGCAGTTTGCAAGCTTATTGGAACTAGGTGAAATCTGTGAATCTTCCACCCTAGCCTCGACAAAAATCTATAAATGGTGTTTTACAAACAATCTTACATTAAAAGGTGGATTAGTCATTGATAAGGCTTACCACTACCAAAAATCTTACATCAAAGTCCAACCAAAAAGGGCAAAACCCAAAATCCAGTTCGCCGTACACAAAGACCCCTGAACCAACAGGAGTCTTGTGGATCTTGATGAAAATCAAACGAAAGAGACATAGCGTAGCATTCAATAGAGCTTCACGCCTAATTAAGTACATTCGACCATGAATAGAAGGTGAAAAAGGTCCAGTTTGGAAGCAATAATAGCTATGGTTGAGCATGAATGTCGAAGGAAAAGATCACCCACAATCTGCCCTAGCCTTTGGTTTTGGCCAGTCGCTTGGAGTAGTAAGAAGTGAATGAATGAAAGAATGCCCTACCACTTCAATGTGTATAAATATACAAAACCATGATTTCAATATAAATGAAGATATTTTGAATCAATAAATCCTTAAAATGGCTCAAAATTTATATGAAAATATGCATTTTTAGAAACTTATCATCTAACTTGTGAAACTCATATCTTTTTTTTCTATATCTGAGCATTACAATCCAATTAAGCCAATGAAGAGGTTAGAAGGGTCTACCTATGACCTTAATCGTTCGATCAGGGGTTACAAAGGTGGGTCATAGTACAATCATCTAAGTCAGCAGGTCAAAAGGTAGAATGAATTCAACCCAAATCCAACAATTATTCTTAGGGTTAGTAACGTCAACCTGAACCAACTCCAAAATAAGAAAGAGTTAATCTGAACCCTAAATTAAAAATTTTTTTTCAATATGAGTCAATGGGTTAGATCAGGTATCGCCCTGCTACCTTATTTTGCATGTGCATATGTATGTATATATATGTATACATAGGGCTTATTTTGGGTGTTATGCAGTGGGGTGGTAGACCGCAGGTGAGAAAAGTTGCACAGAGACTCTGGAGAAACCCTATCACCCCAATACCTGTCCTGATTGGTGTGATTTCTTGTACCATGGAGTTGGCAAGTGTACTGTCGTGGACGGAAGTTTTCTGTGCCCATGCACTTATACCTGCTAAGAACTTTGCTAAGCGTCAAGATAATAACAGTTTGTTTAGTGATTGCTACCACCATGTGAGGGGGCCTTTTACACCCCATAGTTGTTACTGTTGCCATTCTTGTTGAGGTCAATAAAGAATATTGAAAGAAGAAAAGATCATTTTCTAATTTTGTTAATGTTTTTGTCGTTGTCACTGCTGTTTACTTGGGCTTTTTTCACATCTTCCTCTGGTTAAGGCTTTCTTCAACTCTAATTACTTCTTCTAATCGGTTGCCCCAAAGAAAAAATAACTGCTGTATGTGGGTAACTGACGGAAGTTCAAATCCAATAACCATGAGCTTGTGTATGTTTCGGTTACTCATTAAGTGAAGTTGCATAAATCCAGAAATGCCTTTGGTGTTTAGATGATGACTTCAGTTCCATTGTGGATTAAGACCCAAAATCCAAAAAAGTTGAAATTAAATCAATTAATTGTCACATGCCCATTAACTGAGGAACATGCGTTATCAGATTCGGCGGGCTTGCTACACCCTGTCTTGGATCCGCCCATTAACTTTTAAGGCTTTTGGATCAATCAAACTATTAAGTCCAGATTTGGCAGTCTGGTTAAAGGGCTTATTTGAGTTCTGCTTCTATGGAAAAGGCCATGCACAAACATGCCTGTATAAGTTGTGAAACTCAATCTGCGTACCTAGTTTTTTGAGGTAAAATCAAATCAAGTTATCTTATGAGCCAAAAAAGGAGAATCTACATGAACAGGTAAAAAATTATCTTAATTCAACATAAGGCATTTTAAACTTGTGCGGCCCCCGGATCCATAATAACTCCGAAGTTACCCTCGCTTGAGGTGTGGAGTATTTTGGTAAGCCTTATAAGGCTTTTAAAATTAAATAAAAACAAACAGATACCTTGAAACCAGTCATCCATATTTTCATCTGATCACCCATCTATGATCATTATGCAGTTGGTGCTTTCTACATCGAAATAGTTCGCTTTTTGGGATGCGTCCACAAACCTCAATGGATCCACTAATATAGCTCCATTGTTAATATACCCAACGGCAAACCGCATCTTTGGTTCTTATCTAAATGTCTACGATTCAAACCTGGATATTTATCTTTCCTTCCGGCCGACTGTTTTTTTACTAGCCCAGCCGGTTAGCTGGGTTAACTTTCATAATATACAATGAAAGCTGGACAGCTGGAAGGCACCTTTTTTTTTTTTTTCTTTTGGGATACCCGTGGATGGCACTTTTTGGACAACCACATTGCCACCACTATTTTTTTTCAACAAAACCACTGTAACCTTTCTGTATAAGTCAAAGGGTCACCCTCCAACTTTATAGAGGAGATGAGGCCTTTCCTTTTCTAATTGATTAGAAACATCTAACTTGTAATGTTTGTCCAGACACTTTATATTTTTATTGTTTTGTTATACCTATGTTGGCGTTGTTTTATGTGGAGGGTCCGGCTCTACATGAATTGAGATATTAAGAGGAAATAAGCCATGTTGATCAGGTCCCACCACATCATCAATCGAATTTTTTTAATTTTTTTTATGAAAATCAGTGGGCTTTTAATCAGAGGATTGGAACTCAGCTCTACGTACTAGCATAGTGGAGTATGGAACCCCACCTACCACGGCATACTACATCACTCCTTAGGTTCTGAAATTAATAAGTTTTAAAAGTATTTTACATTTGTTTGTGAAATGATATTTGAAAAATTGGTTCTTGTAAGCAGGCCTTGTTTAAGAAATAATTATATTTTTAAATAAATATATATAACTATTTAAAAGAATTTGACATAAATTTCATTACACAACCAAAATTTAAGTAGAATATTTAAAACCTAGTGTTTTAAAGATAAATATGTAAAATGATCTTATCAAATTATCTAGCATGTTATGTTGGATCACTGGAAAAATTAAAGATTATTTATGAATAATATAAACAGGATGAAGAAGGAAAATTATCAAAGTATTGTCAATTTCAAATATTTATGATACCTACCTTTAGAAATTATTCTATGGGGCACCTTGTTAAAAATGCCTTGTGTATAAAATTGAAAGAGTTTGAAGATAATAGATAAAAGATTGATGGGTTAAAGTTAAAATTGAGTGACAGTTATTTTAGAGAAAATGTTTAGAGAATATTTAAACTTTAATGATATCGTGCTACGTGTTGTTCCCTTACGAAGGAGACTACTCTGTCAATATATATGTGTATATGTTATAAGATGTATTATATGTGGATGCCCACATTGGGACCCACATGAGATAAAGGAATTACTAAGGGTTAGGATTTTTCCCTATTGGGTTGCTTGAGGAGGAAGCAATCTTATTCTATAAATAAGATCCTCCTCCCCCCATTATGTACATAGAGATCTAATCAATAAGAGCTCTCTCTCTCCCTCCCTCTAGTCTTCTGTTTTCTATTCTAACACGTTATCAGCACGAAGAGCTCCCTCCTCCCTTGTCCAGCCGTCCCGGAACGGAGAAGGGCCTCACGTTGAAATCCTAGCACAGATCTCATGGCCTTTCCTTGCGTCGAAATCCCGGAACGGAGAAAGGCCTCCAACAATCCGAGTGTTATTCCCTTCATATTTTGTTTCCCTCTTGCTGTGGCTACAGTATGTCCCAAACTCATACTATGGATGCAAGGACGCAATCGCTGCGCCTTTCTCTTGTTTTCTTTGGCATTCCAACCATAATGATTGTATTCCTCGTGGGCTCGAGGATCCTGGCCAAACTTACTGGTTGGAATCGTTGCAAACCATCTCACCTAGCAGAACTAGACTTCGCCTGTGGGATTTGCTCGGTGGGTCTCAAGGAAGGAGATGAATGTGGAATACTTTTGTGGTGCAAGCACATGTTCCACAAGACTTGTTTAGATGCACACACGTTTTCTTCCCCTTATTGCTTCCTGTCAGTACAAGAAGAAGGCGTCGAAGAAGAAGCGAGCCCCGCTGTCGCCTCGCATCGACGAGGATCCGATCTCTTCGCATGCGATCGACGCGGAATCGGACGACAAGGACCGGATCCCTAACGGATTCGAGTCCGATTCGAACAGGTCTGTCGTCTGCACGCGAGCCCTGTCTCGATGGTGGAACTGCGGCAGAGGGCTTGGAACGGAGATCTGCACTTCTCCTCGCCTGAATCGGATTTCTGAACATCCAATCTGTTGCTGAGATCGGAACCGATCTCTTTCCTGCACCAGGGCCGGCTTCATCTGTGTGCAGCGTTGGGTTCCGGTGCCGCTGCTGGACCACGATCTGCTGGACCACAGAGATGGACGGGGTTCCGGAGTCGCACTGCGCAGTCTGCAAGGTGGCATTCGAGCTCGGCTCAAAGGTGGCGAGATGCTGTGGCTAGTTTCAGGTTCTGTTTGCAGAACCGAAACAGAGAGGGAAGACAGTCTGGCACGTTATGTAATAAAAAATGTACATGGTCTCATATTTTCTTTAAGAGATTACAATGTCACGTGGGTGTGTCCCCCACTTTAGGCATGGTGCACCGAGGCACCACAATCAATTGTGATCCCTCGGGCCTGGATTTTGGGCAAGTCAATACACATTTAGGTCAGCCCAATCTGAGTGAGGCCTATAATCAGTGTGATATCACTGATGGTATCAGCAAATCATACGGTCAAAGGCAGATTTGACCAGATCGATGGCAGAAACTTGTTTCTGCGATATCTTAACGATCCGGAGTCCAATTTGAGAACCGTTTGCGCCTATGGAAAGCTCGTGAGCAGATCTACACATTGGTACCAAAAGGAGGGCTATTCAAAGGTTAAGTAATTTTTCTTTATTTTATGATATTTTATTAGTTTGATAATCATACACTTGCATTTATTTTTATTCCTTTTAGATCTGCAAGTATATATAATTTTAATTCGAGTGATAAATAATTTATTATTTCTTATCAAAAGGAGATCATGATAAAATTGAAAATCATGGATCATAAATAGAACCAGAAGTTCTATGCAAGTAATTGGAACCCGAAGTTCCATATGATATTTAGAACCAGAAGTTCTATATGGAATCAATAATTCGGACTCGAAGTTCCGTAAATTATTTTATGAACCAGAAGTTCTTTCAAATTCGGACCAGAAGATCCGTTGTTTATTTCACTCTGAAACCAGAAGTTTTCAGATCTACAATACGTATTCGAAGTTTCATATGATACTTAGAACTAGAAGTTCTATATCGAATAAATAACCTGAACCTGCAGTTCTGTATGTTATTTTAATTTAGAACCAGAAGTTCTAACTTGGACCTGAAGATCCATGAATTATCCTAATCTAGAACCAGAAGTTCTAACTCGGACCTGAAGATCTATGAATTATCCTAATCTAGAACCTGAAGTTCTAACTCGTACTGAAAGATCTATGAACCTAAAGTTCTACATTTTTATTATTATCTTTGATTGGATGTTAAGAACCTGAAGTTCTACATTTTATTTATGTTTCTCACATACATTTTATATTCTATAACATTGTACTGCATGCTTGATATAATTACTTAGGTATCATTATCACTATATGATTATATGAAATTTTAGTCTTGATGAATTTGTTATTGCCAAAGCAGTAGTTGTGTATAATAGAACCTGAAGTTCTATTTCCAATGAATAACGTGGGCCTGAAGATCCATACATTATCTGGAACCAGAAGTTCTAAGATTTGGAATATGAACCTGAAGATTCATATTCATAATCAAACTTGGAGCTTTGATTTCTAAAGATTCAAAGTAGTGTAGATCGATACAACGGCCATGAAATCAAACCTGAAGTTTTGATAGAATCAGAAGTTGTGATTCAAACCTGAAGTTTTGATAGAACCAGTAGTTCTAAGAACCTGAAGTTCTATCACTAGCCTGAAGTATTGACAGAACTAGAAGTTCTGATTCATCAGTTAAGAACCCGAAGTTCTAACTTTCTGATTGGCCAATTCTTCATTATATTTTGTCATCAGCTATTGAGAACCCGAAGTTCTATTTTTGTTTGATTGTTATTAGTACATCGATCTTAACACACTCTAAAAGGCTTGGTGATACTATCAAAGTTGGAAATAAAATATCCCTGAAGGATATGGCATACGCTCTTATTTTCCGCGCCATTATCTCCCCATTAGACAGGGATGATCACCAGCAGATGGTCATACACCCAATGCTTGAAATAAATGCCAGATTAGTCAATTAAAATCCCTCCAGAAGAGGTAGATATAATATGTTCTCCAGTAGAGATGCAAACAACCACCCCAGGAGAGGTGCTTGACAAGGCATTTTGTTTGGAAATTGGGCAAATCACCAAGCATGGTCTAGAAGACCTACAACTACTTTTATGAGTTTAACTTTGAGTTCAATTTTCAATATTTTGTTTGATGTTAACTTATTCTTTTATCCCCCGTATATTATGTTATATTTGCTTTGAATGCTGCATTGTTTAGTTGTTCTTAGTTTTATTTTTGCAATGCGATTACCTAGTTATGTGAATTTATTATTACTTGCTCTATGGCTCATGGAATGCATGAAGATGAGGATAATATCTGTCCAGTAGACAGTGCAACAAAACACACTACATTGAAAAAACCAGAAGTTTTTTCTCTGAGTAATGTTTAATTCGTGCACGATATCGATCATAGTTGTATCCGTACAAATACTTGAATGCTCCGGAAGAGTTTACATAATGGTATTTATACATCATTACTAGTATTGACAGCCAGAAGCTGATACTAGAAAAGCTAAGTGCATTCTCCTTATATTTCAAGGCTATATTACAAGACAATCTTTACAAATCGAATCATATTCGATTATGAGCAAAACGACGAAGTTAAGCCAGAAGCTTGTTATTCTAGGGGTCGTATGCTCTGGTAAATTATTGATACTTCTGTTACGTACTCCTTAGAGTACCATCTATTGACCATCCTTTTCGAAAAGGGCATAGTGTGACATTAGTGAACTTATCAAATCATGCCTATTAGCACAAATTATTACACTTAGGGTACACTTCCTTGGGCATATTTTTTTATATATTTTTATAAGACTTGATAGCGTAGGTTTGTGACCTGCATGAACTCAGAACGTAGACTCTATGTTGGTTATACTTCACCCTAATTAATGGATATCTAGACCCAATGACAGGAGATATATTCATTGTTCGTTTTTGCTAATTGTCATCTTGATGAGCCAGTCTTCTCGCCGTTAGGGGGAGATAAGAGAGTTCCTGAAGAACACCTTGTTCCTGAAGAACAATCCGTTCCTGAAGAACGGCGAGAATTAATGTGGAATACTTCCACTCAATCTCATCTAGATTTATGTACTTCACAATGTGAGAATGAAGTACGGAGAATTGTGCACTTAATTACAAGCGAATTCCTTGATGCTTTTAATGATGCAGTAAAAGTGACTAGGTCACATGTATCGGCTATGAACACACAAGCACGAATTAATGTCCCTGTAGGACAAGTACGAATTAGTGTTCCTGAAGAACAAAGTCCAAATATGGCAACAAATGAATCTATACACGCCAGAAGCGTGGTAGAACTATAGGTTTCAAGGACTCAGCTCCCCAGAAGAGGAGAAATGAGCAATTATATCCCAATCATACTCCAGAAGAGGTATACTCCCGAAGAGTTTATGATAAAATCCACTCTCTCCAAATTTCCTGAAGAAATTAATGTCCCGGAAGAAACATGAGTCCCAGAAGAGACTCTAGAAGCCCCTGAAGAGGCAATGGGTACCCAAATAAATAAAGAGATCTCTATACTTTATAATTATTCAAGAGAGAGATGGGATAGAAATGAAATTATCATCGATGACGCATTTGTATATGCGGTAGCTACTCAAATATCAAGGGAAAATGCGAATGATGATTAGGATACAAAACCACGTTCTATAAATGAATGTCGACAAAGAACATATTGGCCAAATAAAGAGATACCATTAAGGAATTACAATCTCTAAATAGACGTGGTATATATGAACCTATAGTACAAACCCCAGATGGTGTTAACCCTGCAGGTTACAAATGGGTGTTTGTAAGGAAAATGAACGAAAGGCAAACTTGTGATACAAGGTTTCCTGCAAAAACTTGGGATTGAAAACATCCACAGACATATATATATATGAAAATCCCATAAGGATTTGCTTTGCCTGAAGCAAAGTCAGAGAGTACGTACTCAATATAAGTAAGACGTTTATTGTACAGCCTGAACATTCCAGAAGAATATGGTACAATCGTCTTAGTGAATGTTTATCTAAGGAATGGTATGAAAACAATCCCATTTGCCTGTTCCTGTTTATACAATCCTTAAATGGATTTATAATAGTAGAAGTTTATAAATCTAATCGAGACTCCAGAAGAGCTTGAGAAAACTATTGACTATTTTATCTCGACCTGCAGATCGAGAGAAGTTCTAATGAGATTTTTATTCTTTATAAATATGCTTCCCATATATAGCTTTGTACCAAGGCTTTGGATTGGTATTAAACAAATGCTATGATATCTATGTCTATTTTATGGTCGAAACCAAATTTTGTAGGATATACAGATTCAGGATATATCTCTGATCCTCATAAGGATCGATCATAGACATGTTATATGTTTCTTCATGTCAATATCATTATTTTTGATATTCTATTAAATTGACTATTGATAGCTACTTATTCTAACCATGCTGAGATTTTTAAGCCAGTGGAGAATGTGTATGGCAAAAATATTTAACTCAGCATATATGTAGTTCTTGTCAATTACCTCTTAGTACAGGTACTCCGAGCATTATTTGCAAAGACAATGGGGCACGTATTCAACAGATTCAAGAATGATACATTAAAGATTACAGGACGAAACACATTACACCAAAGTTCTTCTTCACTCATGAGCTTCAGAAGAATAACAAGATTAAAGTCAAGCAAGTTCGTTCAAACAACAACCTGGTTAATTAGTTTACGAAGTTTTGCCAAAACTCAGTATTTTAGAAATTGTATACGAGATTGACATGCTGAATTATGTACAAAGATGTTATCATCAGGGGGAGTAGTCAATCAGGGGGAGGCATCCTGAAGTATACTACCCAGGACATATGTGCGCTGTACTCTTTTTCCTTCTCTAGGTTTTGTCCCACTGGGTTTTCCTAGTTAAGGTTTTAACGAGGCAGCATTATGCACGTCCAACACCAAGTCAATGATCCTGTAGAACGTTGTACTCTTTTTCCTTCGCTTTGGTTTTTATCCCACTGGGTTTTTCCTTTGCAAGGTTTTAATGAGGCAACTGTCATTGAATGGTGGTCATCCAAGGGGGAGTGTTATAAGATGTATTATATGTGGATGCCCACATTGGGACCCACATGAGATAAAGGAATTACTAAGGGTTAGGGTTTTTCCCTATTGGGTTGCTTGAGGAGGAAGCAATCTTATTCTATAAATAAGATCCTCCTCCCCCCATTATGTACATAGAGATCTAATCAATAAGAGCTCTCTCTCTCCCTCCCTCTGGTCTTCTATTTTCTATTTTTTTTTATGAAAATCAGTGGGCTTTTAATCAGAGGATTCGAACTCAACTCTACGTACTAGCGTAGTGGAGTATGGAACCCCACCTACCACGGCAAACTACATCACTCCTTAGGTTCTGAAATTAATAAGTTTTAAAAAGTATTTTACATTTGTTTGTGAAATGATATTTGAAAAATTGGTTCTTGTAAGTAGGCCTTGTTTAAGAAATAATTATATTTTTAAATAAATATATATAACTATTTAAAAGAATTTGACATAAATTTCATTACACAACCAAAATTTAAGTAGAATATTTAAAACCTAGTGTTTTAAAGATAAATATGTAAAATGATCTTATCAAATTATCTAGCATGTTATGTTGGATCACTAGAAAAATTAAAGATTATTTATGAATAATATAAACATGATGAAGAAGGAAAATTATCAAAGTATTGTCAATTTCAAATATTTATGATACCTACCTTTAGAAATTATACTATGGGGCACCTTGTTAAAAATGCCTTGTGTATAAAATTGAAAGATTTTGAAGATAATAGATAAAAGATTGATGGGTTAAAGTTAAAATTGAGTGACAGTGATTTTAGAGAAAATGTTTAGAGTATATTTAAACTTTAATGATATCGTGCTACGTGTTGTTCCCTTACGAAGGAGACTACTATGTCAATATATATGTGTATATATATTATAGTACAACAAAGATGCATTCTCTTGTGGGTCCTACTACGATATTTATAGTGGTCTATGCCCTCAACCATTCATTCATTTATGTACTTTCTTCACGAGCCTTTTCACTTCTTTTCTTTTTAAAATTTTAGAATCCTATTATTTTTGGGCCCATTAAGATTGGATCCATAATGTGGCCATTGGTTGGGAATCAACTCTGATAATCTGATCAGAAAAACAATGCTCCCCGTTAGTCCAACATCACTGAATTGGATTACATTGGCAATGAAAGGACGCACCATCAAGTGGGACCCATAAGTTATCAAATTGAATTTATCTTGTGGTCGCAGTAGATGCATCTACGATCGTATGCAAATCAATAGTAACGAGTAGCCATCAATTGCGCATACTTATAGGTCTATTTATAAAATGAACCAGTGGGCCTTGTGTTCTTCCAAAACTTCAGCAATCATTGTTGTATAGTTGATTGATATCACAAGCTATGCATCTATACAAGTATTTATGATAAATCCAGGTCAGTTGGTCACAATTGAACTAGGCCGGCCCAAAAATACATAAAACACACACACACTGAGTTGATCTGGTGTAGTGAACCCACTAAGACCCCTGAGGGCCCATGACAATCATGGTAAATGTTGGGGGTGGAAAGGTCTTGGAGCGATCGGTGCAAAATATCAGCCTGATAAAATCATCTAATTAATAACTTGATCTACGACCCCAAATTTAACGATTTTTTAAGACATCATTTTTTTTTCAAATTTCAATTGTTGAAGTCAAATTTGGACATATGCCAATTCATGAGTGGGGCCTACTCTTTTTCTAGAATATAACTATTATTAGGGCCGGATGTCTCAAGTACCGTATTTAGTGCAACCACATATTTGATCAGTGAGCCCCAATTAAAATAGGACAACATAAAAATAAATAAATAATATATACATATGGAGCAGCGCACAGTGGATGACTTTGCTTACCTCAATGTAGGCCCTAGAAGTTCCAATAGTGTACACTCCATTTGAATGAGTGCACAGGCGATTCACCATCCAATCGATCTGGATGAGATCAAAAATTGGTGGATATGTACAATTCGGGAGAGGGAGAGGGGGTTGTTTGTATGGTCCATTTGTACGAACCATACAGTGGGGCACCACCCTAGAAGCACACCTGATAACCAACGTATATATATAATATTCTCCATATATATATATATTTAATATTGTCCATATATATGTGTATGTGAAAATTCTAACAAATGCCCCACTTAAAAATGAGTGTTTTTACCCATTTTCACTTGTTCTATGATGGGATGCTATGTCATATGAATACAATGCAAATGGCCCCTAAAATTATTACCATGTCTCATTCCAATGCAACTTGATAAGATGAGAAAAAATGAGGAGAAGAAATAGCAAAGAAACCATAAAGTTAATAAGGACTCTCATTTCAAAGGAATACGATGAAAGGAGAAAAAGGAGTAAAAATCGGAAGTAATCACCTAACTAAATATTATTTTAAACAAAACATCAGTTACTCCTTTTTAAGGATAAGAGTTTGAAAAAATACATTAGTTAGCCCTTTTTAGGGATTTGAATTTGAAAATATATCAATTAGATACCCCACCTATTTTTATTGATTTAAATTCCCATTTTAATTGATTTAGATTTATTTGTGGCCCATAAAAGAGCTTGCACGAGTTTCTGAAGAGAAAAAAATAGCCAATACAAGTGTTTTTTTATATGAAATACATTTAAGATAAAGAAAATTTAGGAAGCCACTCATTATGATAACCACATTCCCCACGTGTAGTATTAAATTTTCATTTTCTCTTACTCATTGCAAGAAGGGGCATTTTCACTTTTGAAAATGCATATATATATATATATAAGAAATAATCTTATGAGAACTAGTTTTCACAATTTTGTACAAGAACTCTAGGTGGAATCCATCTATCATTAAATCTAAACCTTGCAATACACAAGGACTCCTTTGATACTCACTCGCTCCAGGTTTACGTCAGATTCAAATTTATTAGACCAATGGATTGACTGTGTACCAATCCATATGGACTAAATTTGTAGGTCACATATGAAGGGGTTAGGGACATGTGATTGGGGTCAAACTTGATATGTGGGGTGGTCCCAGCTGGATATTTTCATCCCCCTAGTCCCATCTCTAAATGGGACTCACAAGTGGACCCCATAAAAATATCTCACAGTAAGTGTGTGGGAATAGTTCTCACAGGATCAGAGCCCATATAAATGTGAGAACTGTTCCCACGCACCTACCGTGAGAAATTTTTATGGGGCTAACTTGTGCATCCTATTTGAAGTTGGATTTATGTGAGACCAATCCAAATATCAAACTTGGCCCCAATCAAATGTCCCTAATCATTTTATCTATGGCCGACAAATCCAGTCCATTTGGAATAGTGCACAGTCGATCCAACGGTCTAGTAAATTCAGATTTGACCAAAACTTCAGGCGTGTGACTATCAAGGGGAGTTCTTATGTATTACAAGGTTTGGATTGGGTGATATATCGGCCCCACCTTGAGTGCTCACAAAAAAGAAAAAAAAATTAGTGAGAACTAGGTCTTAGAGTGATCTATAGGTGCAAAATATCAACTTGATAAAATCATCTAATTAATAACTTGATCTATGACCCCTAAATTTAACAATTTTTTTTAAGACATCATTTTTCTCAAATTTCAATGGTCGAAGTCAAATTTGGACATATGCAAATTCATGAGTGGGGCCTACTCTTTTTCTAAAATATAACTATTATTGGAGCTGGATGTCTCAAGGAATGTATTTACTGCAACCACACCATAGACTTAACTGATTAGTGGGCCCAATTAAAACAAGACAACATAAGAAAAAATAAATGATATATACATATGGAGCAACGCGCACTGGATGACTGTGCGTACCTCGACATGGGCCCACATGGGACCACACTTGGGAGTGGGACATAGGGGATTGAAAGATATCACCAAGCCCCTCCTCTCTACGAAAAATAAGCCCCATTTCTTACCTTTATCATTTTCATCTAAGCCCCATAAATTCCAACAATGTATAGTCCATTCGAATGTGAGTACAGTCGAGTGGTCCAATCTATTCGGATGTGATCCAAAATTAGTGGGCGTGTGTAATTCAAGGAGGGTCGTGTGTGAAGTCCATTTGTATAGACCACACAATGGGCTTCACCCTAGATGCGCACCTAATATATAACCAGCGTTCGTATATATATATATTGGTGCCTCTTCCTTTGCATATGACGCTCACAAACGTTTATGTGAGATCATCCCAAATATCAAGTTTAGACCTAATTACATGTTTCTAATTCTTTTATTCATGGCCCACAAATCCAATCCATTGGAATTGGTACACAGTCGATCCAACGGTCTAGTAAATTCAAAATTGATCTAAACTTGGGGCGTATGACTATCAATAAGGGTCTCTGTGTATGGCAAGATTTAGATTGAGTGATAGATGGGATCCACCTAGAGTTTATATGTATGTATTGGGGCCTTTTCCTTTGCATATGTTCCTCACAAACTTTCGTGCACACTTCTTGGTGGGGCCCATTGTGGACCCCACTAAGGGGGGATGGAAAGATCCATGTAAGACTATCGTACATATCAAGTATGCCCCAATCACATGTCTCTAATCCCTTCATCCGTGGCCCACAAATCTATTCCATTCAAATTGGTATATAGTTGATCCAATGGTCTAGTAAATTCAGATCAGACCAAAACTTAGGGCATATATCTATTAGGGAGTCTCGTGTGTTGCAAGGTTTGGAGTAGGTGATAAATGGGGCCTACTTAGAGTTCTCATGAAACAATGGTAAGGGACGAATGCGTATGAAGATTCTCATATATATATATATGAAAAACCTTTGCTGAGCACTTGGTGCTCATGATAAGGTGAACGCCACATGTCAAAACACTAGTAGGGCCCAATATATACTCCATCCAAGTGGACCATAAAACAATTACCCAGTACAGTCACCCATACCAAATTTGCTACCCGTCAAAATGGATTGGACCATTGGATCGGATTGCAATTATTTTATATGGTAAAAACTTGTCATCTATTGATCAAGTGCGTAGGATGATGATTTGAGCCTCCGTCGCCATAGAAGAATTAGTGAAGGGAGATCTTTCAATTCCTCCCGGTCCCATCCTCAAGTGGAGTCGAGCCCACTAGAAAGTGGTACTCACCTTATACTCGGTAGAGGAGCTCTCATATATATGTGTATATATATGGTCTAGCGAGATGGTGTGGTATATGAGCTAAGTTTTTAAGGCTCACCTGGAGTTGTGCCAACCATAAAGGGCATGAGGGATTGAAAGTTAATAATGGGATCTAGGTATGTGCAAAAAAATCAGCCCCATCTATTCATCGTAGCCTCTTCATCTTAATGGTTCATATTTGCTATGGTTGAAATAAGTTACCTTATTTCACACATGAAATTACATTGGATGAGGCTAATTTTTTGCACACACCTAGTTCCCATCATGATCTTTCAATCCCTCATACTCTTTATGATTGGCACGACTCCAAGTGTGCCCTAAAAACTTATCTTATATACCGTACCATCTTGCTAGACTGTTTCTCTATATATGTATGTATTTATAGAGAAATGGTCTAGTGACATAGTACGGTATATAAACTAACCTTTTAAGGCCCACTTGAAGTTGTGCCAACCATGAAGGGTATAAGGGATTAAAAGTTAATGTTGAGAATTAGGTGCGTGCAAAAACTTAGCCCCATCCAATCATCCTAACCGCTTCATCTTAATGGTTCCCATTTGCAACGGTTAAAATAAGTTACCTCATTTCACACATTAAACTACATTGGATATGACTGATTTTTTTCACACACCTAGTTCCCATCATGATCTTTCAATCCCTCATGCCCTTCATGGTTGGCACACTCCAGGTGGGGCCTAAAAAGTTAGCTCATATACGACACCATCTGGCTAGACCGTTTCTTAGTATGTGTATATATATAGGAAATCCTCTCCTTAGTTATAGTTGAGGAGAGGATTCACTAAACGCATGCGGATCACATGTGTCCATAGTTTTTTTATTCTACTTAAAATTTCGATGACCCGCCCATTTTTTTTTGTTTGGCCCACTAAGATGAGATCAAAAGGGAAAAGGAAAAAACAAACGGAGCCATATCCCTTATTTCTCTGGCTCACCTACTGCATTCATCCATTTCTCATGCAAGAAAACATCCCAGCAACCCCAATCCATCCCCTCTCCTCTCACCATGCAACCATACTTGCATCCCTAGAGACCCATTCACTCACCCACTGCCCTACTCTTGAGCTCGCCTTGTCCTCGGTCTCCACCCTCATTGTGAGGGGATCTCCACCATCTCGACCTTACCCAAGCATGCCCGAATCTCGACTCCTCTCTGTTGAAGATCGAAACCTTCTCATTGTGACCCCTCTCCCTCTCACTGCGAATGCCCAAGCCCCCACTCCCCACCTCTGCCCAGCTAAAGCTGCTCTCTCCATTGCTGCGAACAGCCCAACTATGTCTTTTCTCATCACACATCATTTTGTATTTTTTATATCTATATCTTACCATCCATCCGCAATCATATGTTGTTGACAGTTCCATTGTTAGTGAAACTAGACTTTTCCAATCTTTTCTAATGTTTTATTATTATTATTATAAAATTTTTAGGAAGGTAAATTGGATTAAAGAAAAACATAAACTATACTGTTGTGCTTGCACAAAGAGAGGAGAGGAGAGGGATGGGTTGAAGTTGCCTTTTTTGCCTCTTGTTTTTGGACGAAAAGGATGAGAGGAGAGGGATCGCAGGTGTGCATGCACGGCAAAAGGAAAGGGGATGGGTTGGGGTTGTTGGGATGTCTTCTAAGAGGAGAGATAGATGAAGGCCATCAAAATTTTATGTATTAGCTAGTCTCACCCCCAGCAATGCTCTATATTTCTTCTCTATTTCTTTTAATATTTATTTTAAATATCCAATCAACTCAATTAAACAATTCAACCATCCAATCAAAAGCAAAGCATCTTAAAAAATAATATTTTAAGATTTAGCTAGTCAAGTGTGGCTTACTAAATTTAGCTAGCCTTTTACTCGTAATATATAAAAGCTAGCTATTAGGCTAGTCTGTTGGAGCTAGAAAAGTGAGTTTTTGCTAGCTACTTTAACTATAAAATGCAATTAGCTAGTTTGTTGGAGATGCTCTTAGAATGGTCATCAATTTCAACATCCAAAGAGTGACGTGGCATGTGGTGATAGGTGGGAGTCTTACGTTGCACTACAGTATGAGTTCGGATTATCTGATGCTTTTTCCCATAGCGATCGCGAGCAGATCAATCACAATCTGCCACATCACCGAGGGATGCATGCCATCCACGTGGGCAGTAGTGTCCCATCAAGGCAGCCCCTCTCCACGGTGATGTTGTAGATGATGATTGATCCACTCATGCTTACTGAGAGTCAAAAGCCTCACATGACCCCAATTCTACTAGTATGCGTCTCAATTTAGATTTTTTTTCATAGCCTTTTCTGTTACATCATTCCAGATTAAAGTAGTGTAGTCTAGTTCAATGAATGTTTGAACATTTTGGGATAATAGAGAGAGTTGCAGTACAACACCCATTTCTGGTAATCTGACGATCATCTTTTCCATTCTAGCTAGCTGTGCTTTTCATTGTTCGTGAATGTATTACCACTGTGATGGCCAACACACTAAAGGGCTGGCCCATGAAATTTATGTCGATAGTGTGCATGTTTTTAGTTAAATTTATGTCGATAGTGTGCATGTTTTTAGTTAAACTACAAAATAGTACTATAAAGGCTATTACAAAATATCTACATAGTCTCTCTCAAGTAAATTCTTTAACAGAAGCATAGTCTCTCTCAAGTAAATTCTTTAACAGAAGCAAAATCTAGTTCTACTTTATCCACTAATCCTGGTTATCAAAATTGTAGCCTTCTGGTCACAGAGAAAACTAAATAAATTGCAGATGGAACAAGTTGACTATCTGATTTCACTAACTAATTTGGACCGGCAATAACATACGGCTGCTTATCCAAGTGGTAAGGACCGGCAGTTGGCTATAAACATTCTAACTCTCTGGGTATGGCCCCTTTTCTGCTTGTGAATGCTTTCTTTCTATATATGTGGGCTTTCTTCTCGCATGTGCGAGGTACTTTTCTACTTGAGTGGCTCTCGGGCTCTCTCTTGGGTCTTGCCCCCTTGGCTAGAGTACCAAAAAAACCATTTAAAAAACTAATTGTGGACCTATGAAATAATTTTCAATCAGCCATTTGATAATCGAAAACAATGATCCTCTAATCAGTAGGAATTTTAGACTCATCTCCTAAAATTATTATAATTGCTGAGAGAATCCCCTGTAGATGGATGTTCATCCAAAAAGAGTTAACCTTCCACTCTAGCCTAGTCTATCATCCCATGGTGAAGACACAAATGATTATGACAGTCAGGTCTTTGTAAACAGAGGGCACCCTTGTAACCCAATATGGTCTAGAACTATGCAAGCATAGTCTTGCAATTGAGGCTAAACATATATACAGAGAGAAAACAAACAAACAAACAAACAAACTATGGACAGGCTAAACATACAAAGGAAAAAAAATACAAACTATGGAAAGGCTAAACATACAGAGTGAGAAAAAAAAAACAAACAAACAAACAAAATATGGACATATGATACAGATAATCCTGAAATTGTTTCCACTAAGGCCTTCACTTCACTTTCCCATTGGTGTAACCATTTTCAATCGCTGTTATTTCAACACTACCATTCTCCTTGGACTTAAGTTCTTCCTTGGATATCAATTCCAACTGAATTGCTTCTTCTTCCTTGGCCTTGGCCTCTTAGAGAGATCGAATCAGGTCTTTTAGGCAGGAGTCCGCATTTCTCTTGCCCTTGGAAGACTTGGGCATCAAGTTTTCAGCTACATCTGCAGGTATAATCTTGGTAGTTTCCATCATTTGGCGGATTCTCTCGAACCGAGGATGCGATTCGAGGTCTAGATAGTTCTTAGCTAACACTTTAAACCCCTCAAAGCTACAGTAAGAGAGCTCAATGTGCTTGTCCATCCGGCCTCTCCTTATAAGAGCAGGATCTAGCTTTTCCACATGGTTGGTGGTGCAGATGATGAGCCGCTCGCCTCTGCATACTGACCATAGCCCGTCAATAAAATTGAGAAGCCCAAAGAGGGTGACTTTGCTGTTTTCCTCTTTGTCAACCCCAAGGGGATGTTTCTTCTTCTTTTCTTTTTCTTCTTCCTCTTCCTTTGGTTACTCCTCTTTCTTCCTCCTCCCGGAGAGGTCTAAAGAACAATCTATGTCTTCGACTACGATTATAGATTTGTTGGTTGTCTCTATGAAGAGCTTCTTCAGCTCTGAGTTATCCTTCACCGACGTCAATTCAAGGTCATACACATCATAGTCTAGGAAATTGGCCATGGCGGCGATCATCGTTGATTTTCCGGTGCCAGGCGGTCCGTAAAGGAGGTAGCCCCGTTTCCACGCCTTGCCAATCTTCTTGTAGTAATCTTTCCCATTCTTGAAAGCTTCAAGGTCGTCAATTATCTCCTCCTTCTTGTCTGGATCCATCTCCAACCTCTCAAACGTCCCCGGGTGCTCAAAGACAACGTGACTCCACACACTCTTCTTGTACCCATACCAATTCTGGCTACGGTTGTTTGTGTAGAGCTTCCTCTGCCTATTCCTCACCTCGATCGCTTTCCCTTCTTTCATGACATGGGCTAAATAGCAATCTATGACTAGTCGACGGTGGCTGTGGTGGAAGGTTAGTGTGAAATACCTTTGGTCCTCTTGTGAAGGATACCAACTTATGGTCTGCGTCCGAGGGAACCTCTTGTTGGACGACCACCACAGCTTCACGCCTTGGAATTCATCAGTTACTTGTTCATGGTTGTCCATGGTGTAACACTCCGACCCAGCTGTAACACTCCGATCCCCTTTGAGCCGGATTAGTGGCTCATTAGTGTGTGTTTTGTTTTGTTTATTTCTTTTTGAACTTGTTTTGGGTCATGGATAGGTAGTTGAGTGACCTTTGACCTGGAATAGGTAGTTCTAAGCCCTTTTTCGTAATTTTGCTTTTGTTTTGCTCATATCATCTTTGCATCATCTTGGTGTCAGCACGCGTATTTCGTTGAGCTCGACAATTTCCGTAACTGTCTCAGAACCGTTTGGAGTCAATTGGGGAAGATGGACCTTCGTGTGACTTGAACTGTAATTAGTCTTAACCCTCCGGACTTTGACTTAACTTTCAAAACCCATATATAAGTGAGTCATCTTACAGATGTCTCTCCCTTGCTCATTTCTCTCTTCAACGTGCATGCAATTCCAGAGGAGACTCCAGGAGAAGCTCTCCACGTTTTCTTTCTCTCTCTTCTTTCCTTCTCTTGCTCGATTGTGGGTTGGATCCCTTGTTGGATTTGGGTTGGCTACTCTTCTTTGGATTGGGTTTTGTTTCTTTTCTCTCATCTGTGTTGTGGCTTGGTAAGTGGGTTCTTTCCCAACTCTTTGTATTTCTTCTCCAAATTACATCTCCCATTCTCTGTTGCTTTGTCTTCATCTCATGCATGTGTGATTGCTTTGATTTGTTTTGATTTTAGTTGCTTGGAGCTTGATTTCAGAGGATTTGTCAGATTTGAGGCAAGTATAAGTACAGGCTTTGATAACACATATGGGTGTTTGTTTGATGGCTTTGATTCACTCTTATTCTTTGTCTAGCATGTTTTACAGCCACAATTTGTGAATTTGGAACCTCTGTAACTCATTTTATTTAGTTTCTGTATCAAATTTCAGTTTCTGTACTCAGCCCGAATTCATCTCTGTATTGTACGGCTAAGCCGTGAACTTCTACGGCTTGGTTTCCAGAGACTCGAAATTTGAGTTTTGTTCTACGGCTAGGCTACGGCTAAGCCGTAATTTGTTCTACGGCTGAGCCGTAAGCTAGCCGTGACCCAACCGTACCCCAGCCGTGAATTAAATCTCTGATCAGTCGAAACTTTTCTGATATCAGTACTCCTACGGTGAGGCTACGGCTAAGCCGTGGAATGCTACGGCCAAGCCGTGGATTGGTCTACGGCTAAGCCGTATACTGACTGTAGCTCAGCCGTGAGATATATCAGATCAGAGGTGGAAAAGCTGACAGTTTAGCCGTGTTCTGAAGGGAACCACGGCTAAGCCGTAGTGCATAATACGGCTAAGCCGTAGGATGCCACGGCTAAGCCGTAGGTCACCCATGGCTAAACCGTAAGACCTGTAAAATAACACTTAAACGTAGGATAATGGTGTGACCTTGTAGGGCTCAAACACAGGTTAACCATACCCGTAAATCGGCCCAATGGATTCTTTGGATCGCATGAATAGTCTGTTAGGCTGTGACTTATTCATGTGAGCGTTGATCACTGTTAAGCACCTCCCCATGGGTGTTGGGTTAAGGGACTTCGATGCACTTGAGGATTATATTGCAACACTAGGATGACAACGGTGCATCGAATAACTTAAAACTACATCATCATGCACGGTTAGTGATAGTGGTGCAACTAGATTAGGCTTGGCTTGTAATTAACCTTGATTCCGTATTAATCTGAGATGCATTTCATATTGTTTATAGTTTTGCCCTCTGCTCTGTTAATCTATGTATGCATTTCCTCAGTCATTTTGCTTTCGTTCTGTATATCTGTATTATTCTTCGCTCTGTACTATGTTTTGATCTATGCTATGCTTTGTATATTCTCTGGCTTTGTATATCTCTGATTTTTGGGTATTCCCCGGTGGCTCTGCCCAGAGATTAAACGTGAGGACGAGATCCGGTCTTTGTCATCGGTGAGCCCAAAGCGGATAATCTCCCCTTTCTATGGATTTGATTTGATTGGTATTAGTCTGGCTCTACTCAGCCTCAGCCCTAGGATACCCGACGGGGTTACCTCTGGCGTAGATCTCTGTATCTCTGTGTTAACTGCAGTGTTGCTTTGTCTTGGGACCCCGGAACCCAGGAACCGAGACCCGCTTGTACCTTTGGCCTGGACAGCGGTGTTCTCCTCTGCTCTGCTCTGCTCTCTTTTGGAGAGAACATGGTTAACGTAGTGGCCAACTAGTTCAGTATTCTATGTTTTGATTCCATTATCATGTTTTACTCCTATGCACGATTTGCTTAGCATACTAAGATGGACTCTGTATTTAATCTTCTGTTCCTATTTCATTCGCTTTGATACTATGCGTGTTTCTTTCCTGTTACTTATATTTGCTGGATCGTTGTATTCATTTGTGTTGTCTGTGGTGTTGCAGGCACAGATACCTTGCCCAGCTCCCCGGCGGTCGAGGAGGCTGCAGGGGCGAGTGTAGAGGCACCCTCCGGTCTGGCAGAGTGGGCCTGATCACTTCTGCCAAGTGCGTGCATGCATACCAGTGGCTTTTATTTTGCGTTTTGGTTTTTGAGAGCTTGTATTTGGACTTTGGACTTTGGACTTGTATTCTGTATATTTTGTATATATTGATTTTGGTGTGTATTCGGTTTTATCTCAGTGTAATTGTCTTTGTCTTTTCCGTTTCGTATTGGCTTTGGCTTCCGCTATTTTATTTTCCTTTGTTGCTTGCTATGATATGTACAGCTTCCGCGTACGCTTAGTTCGCACGTGTTAGATCCCTTGTGTGCGTGCATCTGGACTGGGTTTGGGTGCACGTGCACGGGAGTACGTGTGTCACCGGTTTAGCTTTTCGCTAACCCCCGAATTCTGGGCTCGGGTCGTGACATACGTATTGTATGGTATCAGAGCGAGCTAGTTATAAGCATGTAGGCATCTAAGATCGTGGTGAGATGACGATATCAACTATTTGACCCGAGGTCTCATATGTTGATTTGGGGTTTGACTAACTCAGGGCATGTTATATTTGTGTGTTGTGTTTCTTTTCCTTTTACAGGATGGCATCAGGATCAGGATCTCGAGATGAGAATCAACAGGGCCATAACGGTGATAGTGGATCAGTACCTCCACACATCAGTAGTGAGGAACGAATGATGATGATGATGCAGTCTATGCAATCATTACAGGCGCAGATGGCATCCATGGTAGATAGACAGAGTCAGGCTGCTGCAGTAGCATCACCTCGTATAGATCAGCAAGTGATTTTCCAGCCTAAGGAATCAGATCCGAATGCTCTTTTCGACAAGTTCCGTAAGCGAGGGGCGACCGAGTTTCATGGGATAGAGGATGCATTGCAGGCGGAGCAATGGTTGGAGCAGACTGAAGAGCTATTTGACACGATTGTGTGCAGTAACAAGCAGAAGGTAGTTCTCACAGCCTCTATGCTTCGGAGTGTAGCCAAGACATGGTGGAGGAGTGTTAAGACCTCATTTCAGACTATGCCCAGTGCCACAGTTTGGGAGACCTTCAAGCAGCAATTCCGTCGTAAGTTCATGCCTCTCCATATTCAGCGAGCCAAGGAAGTGGAATTCTTCAACCTTCAGCAGAGACAGATGTCAGTTGCAGATTATGTACACAAGTTTACAGAGTTGTCTCACTTCGCAGAGGACATGGTGAACACTGAGCATAAGAAGGTGACTCGCTTCGTCAACGGTCTGAATCCGAGACACAAACGCCACGTGGTTGCTTGTATGTGGCCGGCTACCTTGGATGACGCTATTGACAGGGCTTATGATGCAGAGGCCATCTTTGAGGAGGAGCGAACAGAGGCTAAGAGGGCAGCAGGTTTCAGTGGCAGAAGTCAGTTCCAGAAGAAGTTCAAGGGTAAACAGGGCAGTTCGAGCAGTTCTCAGATAGTTTGCGGTCACTGTGGGAAGGATCACCCCACAGACCGATGTTGGAGGAAGAGTGGGGCTTGTTTCGGGTGTGGCTCTACGGACCACAGGCGGGCCCAATGCCCGAAGTTTCAGTCCTCTCCACAGACGAGACAGACAGGACCTACCTCACAGGGCAGATCCCAGCCAGCTCGCCCAGGCCAGAAGCAGAACCGCCAGACAGCCCGAGCCTATGCTGCTACGCATGAGGGCGCGGAGGAGGCCACGGTCGTGGAAGGTAAAATTTTAATTTCCGATGCAGAAGCTTTAGCTTTATTTGACTCCGGGTCTACGCGTTCGTACGTAGCACCCCATTTTGCTGTGCAGCTTCGACAGCGACCTACACCACTTCCCTACTTGTTGTTAGTATCCACTCCGGTTGGTAAACGGGTGGAGTGCAGTGTTTTCTACCCTCAGTGTGATGTGCGGATAGCTGGTCATCAGCTCCCAGTAGACCTCGTGTTGCTCACGACACTGGATTTTGATGTGATCCTTGGTATGGACTGGCTTGCGAGATATCATGCGTGTATCAATTGCTACAGCAAGGCTATCTACTTTGATTTGGGCAGCGGATTCCGATTTGAGGGCAGCCAGACGAAGTGCCCAAGACGTGTGATCTCTGCTTGTAAAGCAGACAGGATGCTTCGTAGGGGATGTGAGGGATTTCTTGCATTCATTTCAGAGAAGAAAGATCAGCGACAGCTCAGTGAGATTCCAGTAGTCAGCGAGTTTCCGGATGTCTTTCCGGAGGATGTGCCAGAGTTGCCACCAGTTCGGGAGGTAGAATTTGCTATTGACGTGGTACCAGGTACAGCACCTATCAGTAGAGCTCCATATCGTATGGCACCTGCAGAGTTGTTGGAATTGAAGAAACAGTTGCAGGATCTGTTGGACAAAGGGTTCATACGCCCCAGTGTTTCACCTTGGGGAGCTCCTGTATTGTTTGTCAAGAAGAAGGATGGCAGTTTTCGGATGTGCATTGACTACAGGCAATTGAACAAAGTGACCATCAAGAACAAATATCCATTGCCTAGGATTGATGAGTTGTTCGATCAACTTCAGGGTGCAGCTTACTTCTCTAAGATTGACTTGAGGTCAGGATATCACCAGCTCAGGGTGAAGGATGAGGATGTTCCTAAGACAGCTTTCAGGACTCGGTATGGACACTACGAGTTCCTTGTCATGCCGTTTGGTTTGACGAACGCACCCGCAGCTTTCATGGCATTGATGAACAGGGTGTTTACTTCCTTCTTGGACCAGTTCGTTGTGGTTTTTATAGATGACATATTGGTCTATTCGAAGACTGCTGAGGAACATACAGACCATTTGAGGAAAGCATTGCAGCTGCTTAAGGATCACAAGTTGTATGCCAAGTTGTCCAAGTGTGATTTCTGGTTAGAGCAAGTTGCATTTCTGGGTCATAAGATTTCTAGAGATGGATTGATGGTGGATCCGGCTAAGATTGAGGCAGTAGTCCATTGGCCCCGTCCTAGATCGGTGACAGAGGTTCGGAGTTTTCTGGGATTGGCGGGATATTACCGCAGGTTCGTGCAGGACTTCTCAAAGATTTCAGCCCCGCTGACTCAGTTGACTCGGAAGAAGGTCCCGTATGAGTGGACAGAGAAATGTGAGCATAGTTTCCAGATGTTGAAAGAAAAGCTCACTACGGCGCCAGTGTTGACTCTCCCGGATGGTAGTGAGGGATTCGTGATTTATTCCGATGCTTCTCGCGTTGGACTAGGTTGTGTACTGATGCAGAATCAGAGGGTGATTGCATATGGATCCAGACAGCTGAAAGAACATGAGAAGAACTATGCCACACATGATCTGGAGTTAGCAGCCATTGTATTTGCACTGAAGTTGTGGCGACATTACCTGTACGGTGTGAAGTTTGAGGTCCATTCCGATCATCACAGTTTGCAGTACCTGTTTGATCAGCATGACTTGAATATGAGGCAGCGAAGGTGGTTGGAGTTCATCAAAGATTACGACTTTCCGATCAAGTACCACCCAGGCAAAGGCAATGTAGTTGCAGATGCACTTAGCAGGAGGACAGACAGTCTTCAGGTGTTAGCAGGATTCTATATGCTTGTGCATGATCAGCCTGTAGAGGTTCAGATGGTAGGAGACTCGGTGACATTAGCTACTACTGTCGTGTTTCAGCCTGAGGTGATTCAGCAGATCAAGGATCGCCAGTTTGAGGACCCCCTCCTGGTGAAGTTCAGAGATCGGATTTCAGATCGACCGGATTTTAGCCTAGTAGATGGAGTTTTGTACTTCAGGAACAGATTGTGTGTTCCCGCTGTGGATGAGTTGAGAGAGAAATTGATGACAGATGCGCACGATGCCCGATATGCGATGCATCCCGGGAGTACGAAGATGTACCGGAACTTGAAGGATAGATTTTGGTGGAACAATATGAAGCGGGAGATCGCAGGGTTCGTAGCTCGATGTTTGACCTGTCAGAGGGTAAAAGCGGATCATCAGCGACCTCCAGGATCATTGCATCCATTGCACACTCCGCAGTGGAAGTGGGAGCACATTACGATGGATTTCGTCTCCGGTTTTCCGCCGACCAGTAGGAAGAATAATGCGATCTGGGTCATAGTGGACAGATTGACCAAGTCAGCACATTTCCTTCCGTTCAAGAAAGGGATGACATTCACGGAGATGGCCAGGAAGTTTGTTGACGAGATAGTCAGATTGCATGGCACCCCAGTATCGATTGTGTCAGATCGAGACAGTCGTTTTGTATCTTCATTCTGGAGAGCATTTCAGGAAGCTATGGGTACGAAGCTGAGTTTTAGTACGGCATACCACCCCCAGACTGATGGACAGTCGGAGCGTACCATTCAGACGTTGGAGGATATGCTCAGAGCTAGTGTGCTGAACTTTGAGAAGGAATGGGATATGCATTTGGCATTGTGTGAGTTTGCTTACAACAACAGCTTCCATGAGAGCATTGGTATGGCACCCTATGAGGCTCTATACGGACGCAAGTGCAGGACCCCGGTGTGCTGGGAAGAAGTTGGAACTAGAAGTTTCCATGGTCCGACAATCATTGCTGAGACGACAGAGAAGGTGCAGAAAGTGATAGAGAATCTGAAGATTGCTCGGTCCAGGCAGAAGAGCTATGCGGATACTCGGAGGAGACCTTTGGCATTCCAAGTTGGAGATTGGGTGTTCCTTAAAGTTTCTCCGATGAAGGGCACAGTTCGATTTGGTCAGAAGGGCAAGTTAGCTCCGAGATATGTAGGACCGTTCGAAGTCAAGAGCCGAGTTGGAGATTTAGCCTATCGGTTGACACTTCCAGTTGAGTTCTCCGGTGTTCACGATGTGTTCCATGTGTCGATGCTCCGTAAGTATGTGCCAGATCCGAGCCATGTGATTCGCTACGATGACATTCAGATTCAGCCTAATGCGACTTACGTTGAGCGTCCGCTTCGTATCGTTGGGACACGAGAGCAGATTCTCCGTACCAGGACTATCAGATGGGTTAAAGTGTTGTGGGAGCATCACGGTCCGGATGAGGCTACTTGGGAGCTAGAGGAGCAGCTAGCGCGCCAGTACCCCCAGCTCTTTGCGCAGGTAGGTAGTCATTCCGAGGACGGAATGATTCCTAGTGGGGGAGGATGTAACACTCCGATCCCCTTTGAGCCGGATTAGTGGCTCATTAGTGTGTGTTTTGTTTTGTTTATTTCTTTTTGAACTTGTTTTGGGTCATGGATAGGTAGTTGAGTGACCTTTGACCTGGAATAGGTAGTTCTAAGCCCTTTTTCGTAATTTTGCTTTTGTTTTGCTCATATCATCTTTGCATCATCTTGGTGTCAGCACGCGTATTTCGTTGAGCTCGACAATTTCCGTAACTGTCTCAGAACCGTTTGGAGTCAATTGGGGAAGATGGACCTTCGTGTGACTTGAACTGTAATTAGTCTTAACCCTCCGGACTTTGACTTAACTTTCAAAACCCATATATAAGTGAGTCATCTTACAGATGTCTCTCCCTTGCTCATTTCTCTCTTCAACGTGCATGCAATTCCAGAGGAGACTCCAGGAGAAGCTCTCCACGTTTTCTTTCTCTCTCTTCTTTCCTTCTCTTGCTCGATTGTGGGTTGGATCCCTTGTTGGATTTGGGTTGGCTACTCTTCTTTGGATTGGGTTTTGTTTCTTTTCTCTCATCTGTGTTGTGGCTTGGTAAGTGGGTTCTTTCCCAACTCTTTGTATTTCTTCTCCAAATTACATCTCCCATTCTCTGTTGCTTTGTCTTCATCTCATGCATGTGTGATTGCTTTGATTTGTTTTGATTTTAGTTGCTTGGAGCTTGATTTCAGAGGATTTGTCAGATTTGAGGCAAGTATAAGTACAGGCTTTGATAACACATATGGGTGTTTGTTTGATGGCTTTGATTCACTCTTATTCTTTGTCTAGCATGTTTTACAGCCACAATTTGTGAATTTGGAACCTCTGTAACTCATTTTATTTAGTTTCTGTATCAAATTTCAGTTTCTGTACTCAGCCCGAATTCATCTCTGTATTGTACGGCTAAGCCGTGAACTTCTACGGCTTGGTTTCCAGAGACTCGAAATTTGAGTTTTGTTCTACGGCTAGGCTACGGCTAAGCCGTAATTTGTTCTACGGCTGAGCCGTAAGCTAGCCGTGACCCAACCGTACCCCAGCCGTGAATTAAATCTCTGATCAGTCGAAACTTTTCTGATATCAGTACTCCTACGGTGAGGCTACGGCTAAGCCGTGGAATGCTACGGCCAAGCCGTGGATTGGTCTACGGCTAAGCCGTATACTGACTGTAGCTCAGCCGTGAGATATATCAGATCAGAGGTGGAAAAGCTGACAGTTTAGCCGTGTTCTGAAGGGAACCACGGCTAAGCCGTAGTGCATAATACGGCTAAGCCGTAGGATGCCACGGCTAAGCCGTAGGTCACCCATGGCTAAACCGTAAGACCTGTAAAATAACACTTAAACGTAGGATAATGGTGTGACCTTGTAGGGCTCAAACACAGGTTAACCATACCCGTAAATCGGCCCAATGGATTCTTTGGATCGCATGAATAGTCTGTTAGGCTGTGACTTATTCATGTGAGCGTTGATCACTGTTAAGCACCTCCCCATGGGTGTTGGGTTAAGGGACTTCGATGCACTTGAGGATTATATTGCAACACTAGGATGACAACGGTGCATCGAATAACTTAAAACTACATCATCATGCACGGTTAGTGATAGTGGTGCAACTAGATTAGGCTTGGCTTGTAATTAACCTTGATTCCGTATTAATCTGAGATGCATTTCATATTGTTTATAGTTTTGCCCTCTGCTCTGTTAATCTATGTATGCATTTCCTCAGTCATTTTGCTTTCGTTCTGTATATCTGTATTATTCTTCGCTCTGTACTATGTTTTGATCTATGCTATGCTTTGTATATTCTCTGGCTTTGTATATCTCTGATTTTTGGGTATTCCCCGGTGGCTCTGCCCAGAGATTAAACGTGAGGACGAGATCCGGTCTTTGTCATCGGTGAGCCCAAAGCGGATAATCTCCCCTTTCTATGGATTTGATTTGATTGGTATTAGTCTGGCTCTACTCAGCCTCAGCCCTAGGATACCCGACGGGGTTACCTCTGGCGTAGATCTCTGTATCTCTGTGTTAACTGCAGTGTTGCTTTGTCTTGGGACCCCGGAACCCAGGAACCGAGACCCGCTTGTACCTTTGGCCTGGACAGCGGTGTTCTCCTCTGCTCTGCTCTGCTCTCTTTTGGAGAGAACATGGTTAACGTAGTGGCCAACTAGTTCAGTATTCTATGTTTTGATTCCATTATCATGTTTTACTCCTATGCACGATTTGCTTAGCATACTAAGATGGACTCTGTATTTAATCTTCTGTTCCTATTTCATTCGCTTTGATACTATGCGTGTTTCTTTCCTGTTACTTATATTTGCTGGATCGTTGTATTCATTTGTGTTGTCTGTGGTGTTGCAGGCACAGATACCTTGCCCAGCTCCCCGGCGGTCGAGGAGGCTGCAGGGGCGAGTGTAGAGGCACCCTCCGGTCTGGCAGAGTGGGCCTGATCACTTCTGCCAAGTGCGTGCATGCATACCAGTGGCTTTTATTTTGCGTTTTGGTTTTTGAGAGCTTGTATTTGGACTTTGGACTTTGGACTTGTATTCTGTATATTTTGTATATATTGATTTTGGTGTGTATTCGGTTTTATCTCAGTGTAATTGTCTTTGTCTTTTCCGTTTCGTATTGGCTTTGGCTTCCGCTATTTTATTTTCCTTTGTTGCTTGCTATGATATGTACAGCTTCCGCGTACGCTTAGTTCGCACGTGTTAGATCCCTTGTGTGCGTGCATCTGGACTGGGTTTGGGTGCACGTGCACGGGAGTACGTGTGTCACCGGTTTAGCTTTTCGCTAACCCCCGAATTCTGGGCTCGGGTCGTGACACCAGCTTGACCCCGTTTAGCGGTTAGTTAATCTTGTTTTCGTTGTTAATCGTGTTTTGTTTGTGTTTTGTTTTCGTTACGGGTCATGGATAGGTAGTTGGGTTGAGTTTGACCTGGATTAAGTAGACCAAGCCCTTTTTCGTAATTTTAGCTTTCCTTAGGCATGGTCATTTTTGCATCATCTTGATGTCAACACGTGTCTTTCGTTGAGCTCGTTAACTTTCGTAACTACGTCATTTGCAACCGAGGTCGTGTGATTCGATTGGTGTCACGACCCGAGCCCAGAAATCGGGGGTTAGCGAAAAGCTAAACCGGTGACACACGTACTCCCGTGCACGTGCACCCAAACCCAGTCCAGATGCACACACACAAGGGATCTAACACGTGCGAAATAGACGAACGCGGAAGCTGTAGATATCATAGCAAGCAACAAAGAAAATAGCTAGCGGAAGCTAAAACAAATGAGGAACGGATAAGACAAAGACAAATACACTGATATAAAACCGAATACACACCAAAATCAATATATACAAAATATACAGAATACAAGTCCAAAGTCCAAATACAAATCCCCTGAAACCAAAACTCGAAATCCCAAACCAAAAAGCCACTGGAAGTATGCATGAACGCACTCGGCAGAGATGATCAGGCCCACTCTGCCAAACCGGAGGGTGCCTCTACACTCGCCCCTGCAGCCTCCTCGACCGCCGGGGAGCTGGGCAAGGTATCTGTGCCTGCAACACCACAGACAACACAAATGAATACAACGATCCAGCAATTATAAGTAACAGGAAAGAAACACGCATAGTATCAAAGTGAATATAATAAGGACAGAAGATGAAATACAGAGTTCCATGTTAGGAAACTAAGCCAATCGTGCATAGAAGTAAAACATGATATGTGAATCAAACATAGAAATACTGACTAAGTGGCTACTACGTTAACCAAGTTCTCTCCAATAGAGAGCAGAGCAAAGCAGAGCAGAGGAGAACACCGCTGTCCAGGCCAAAGGTACAACGGGTCTCGGTTCCTGGGTTCCGGGGTCCCAAGACAAAGCAACACTGCAGTTAAAACAGAGATACAGAGATCTACGCCAGAGGTAACCCCGTCGGGTATCCTAGGGCTGAGGCTGAGTAGAGCCAGACTAATACCAATCAAATCAAAGCTAAAGAAAGGAGATTATCCGCTTTGGACTCACCGATGACAAGGACCGGATCTTATCCTCACGTATTAACCTCTGGGCAGAGCCACCAGGGAATACCCGAAAATCAGAGATATACAAAGCATAGCATAGATCAAAACATAGTACAGAGTGAAGAATAATACAGATATACAGAACGAAAGCAAAATGACTGAGGAATGCATAACATAGATTAACAGAACAGAGGGCAAAACCATAAACAATATGCAATGCATCTCAGATTAATACGGAATCAAGGTTCATTACAAGCCAAGTCTAATCTAGTTGCATCACTGTCACTAACCGTGCATGTTGATGTAGTTTTAAGTTATTCGATGCACCGTTGCCATCCTAGTGTTGCAATATAATCCTCATGTGCACCGAAGTCCCTTAAACCAACACCCATGGGGAGGTGCTTAACAATGAGCAACCCTCACATGAATAAGTCACAGCCTAACAGACTATTCATGCGCTCCAAAGAATCCATTTGGGCCGGTTTACGGGTATGGTTAACCTGTATTTGAGCCCTACAAGGTCACACCATTAGCCTAAGTTTAACCGATAGTTTACAGGTCTTACGGTTTAGCCATGGGTGACCTACGGCTTAGCCGTGGCATCCTACGGCGTAGCCGCAATATGCACTACGGCTTAGCCGTGGTTCCCTTCAGAACACGGCTAAACTGTCAGCTTTTCCACCTCTGATCTGATACATCTCACGGCTGAGCTACAGTCAGTATACGGCTTAGCCGTAGACCAATCCACGGCTTAGCCGTATCCACACCGTAGAAGTACTGATATCAGAAAAGTTTCGACTGATCAGAGATTAAATTCACGGCTGGGGTCACGGTTGGGTCACGGCTAGCTTACGGCTCAGCCGTAGGACAAATTACGGCTTAGCCGTAGCCTAGCCGTAGAACAAATTCAGATTTTCGAGTCTCTGGAAAGCGAGCCGTAGAAATTTACGGCTTAGCCGTACAATACAGAATACGAGTTCGGGAAGATTACAGAAACGAAATTTTTGTACAGAAACTGAATAAAACAAGCTCAACTGATTCTCATAGCTTAGAAAATGGCTGTAAAACATTATATACACTAAAGAAGATGAAAATCAAAGCATTCAAATAGAGCACCCATGTGTGTTCTCAAAGTCTGTACTTATACTTGCCTCAAATCTGACAAATCTTCTGAAATCAAGCTCCAAGCAACTAAAATCAAAACAAATCAAAGCAATCACACATGCATGAGATGAGGGAAACTCACATAGCTTGGAGAAGGAATCCAATCAAAGATGAAGAATGCAAAAACCCACTTACCTAAGGCAAGGACAGAGATGAGAGAATGGAGAAGAGCCCAAACCAAACAGAGGATCCAAATCCTCAATCGATCAAGAGAAGGAAAGAAGAGAGAGAGAACGAACGTGGAGCTCCTGGAGTTGCATGCAGTCGATCAACGAAATGGGTAAGACATGTGGAAGCTGACTTATATTATAGATTTGGAAGTTTAAAACAAGGTCCAATGGGTTTAGACTAATTACAGTTCAAGTCACACGAAGGTCTAACTTCTCCAATTGACTCCAAACGGATCTGACACAGTTACGGAAATTGTCGATCTCCACGAAATACGCGTGCTGACACCAAGATGATGCAAAGATGAGATGAGCAAAGCCAAAGCAAAATTACGAAAAAGGGCTTAGAACTACCTATCTCAGGTCAAAGGTCACTCAACTACCTATCCAAGGCCCAAAACCAAATCCGAAAGAGTTAATCAAAGCAAAACACACTAATGAGCCACTAATCCGGCTCAAAGGGATCGGGGTGTTACATCCTCCCCCACTAAGAATCATTCCGTCCTCGGAATGACTACCTACCTGCGCAAAGAGCTGTGGGTACTGGCGCGCTAGCTGCTCCTCTAGCTCCCAAGTAGCCTCATCTGGACCGTGATGCTCCCACAACACTTTAACCCATCTGATAGTCCTAGTACGAAGAATCTGCTCTCGTGTGCCAACGATGCGAAGCGGGCGCTCAACGTAAGTTGCATTAGGCTGAATCTGGATATCATCGTAGCGAATCACATGGCTCGGATCTGGCACATACTTACGGAGCATCGACACATGGAAGACATCGTGCACACCGGAGAACTCAACTGGAAGCGTCAACCGATAAGCTAAATCTCCAACTCGGCTCTTGACTTCGAACGGTCCTACATATCTCGGAGCTAACTTACCCTTCTGACCAAATCGAACTGTGCCCTTCATCGGAGAAACTTTAAGGAACACCCAATCTCCGACTTGGAATGCCAAAGGTCTCCTCCGAGTATCAGCATAACTCTTCTGCCTGGATCGAGCAACCTTCAAATTCTCTATCACTTTCTGCACTTTCTCTGTCGTCTCAGCTATGATCGTCGGACCATGAAAACTTCTAGTTCCAACTTCTTCCCAGCACACTGGGGTCCTGCACTTGCGTCCGTATAGAGCCTCATAAGGTGCCATACCAATACTCTCATGGAAGCTGTTGTTGTAAGCAAACTCACACAAGGCCAGATGTGTATCCCATTCCTTCTCAAAGTTCAGCACACTAGCTCTGAGCATATCCTCCAACGTCTGAATGGTACGCTCCGACTGTCCATCGGTCTGGGGGTGGTATGCCGTACTAAAACTCAGCTTCGTACCCATAGCTTCCTGAAATGCTCTCCAGAATGAAGATACAAAACGACTGTCTCGATCTGACACAATCGATACTGGGGTGCCATGCAATCTGACTATCTCGTCAACAAACTTCCTGGCCATCTCCGTGAATGTCATCCCTTTCTTGAACGGAAGGAAATGTGCTGACTTAGTCAATCTGTCCACTATGACCCAGATCGCATTGTTCTTTCTACTGGTCGGCGGAAAACCGGAGACGAAATCCATCGTAATGTGCTCCCACTTCCACTGCGGAGTGTGCAATGGATGCAATGATCCTGGAGGTCGCTGATGATCAGCTTTTACCCTCTAACAGGTCAAACATCGAGCTACGAACCCTGCGATCTCCCGCTTCATATTGTTCCACCAAAATCTATCCTTCAAGTTCCGGTACATCTTCGTACTCCCGGGATGCATCGCATATCGGGCATCGTGCGCCTCTGTCATCAACTTATCTTTCAGCTCATCCACAGCGGGAACACACAATCTATTCCTGAAGTACAAAACTCCATCCACCAAGCTAAAATCCGGTCGATCTGCAATCCGATCTCTGAACTTCACCAGGAGGGGGTCCTCAAACTGGCGATCCTTGATCTGCTGAATCACTTCAGGCTGAAATACGACGGTAGTAGCTAATGTCACCAATTCACCTACCATCCGAACCTCTACAGGCTGATCATGCACAAGCATATAAAATCCTGCCAACACCTGAAGACTGTCTGTCCTCCTGCTGAGTGCATCTGCAACTACATTGCCTTTGCCTGGGTGGTACTTGATCGGAAAGTCGTAATCTTTGATGAACTCCAACCACCTTCGCTGCCTCATATTCAAGTCATGCTGATCAAACAGGTACTGTAAACTGTGATGATCGGAATGGACCTCAAACTTCACACCGTACAGGTAATGTCGCCACAACTTTAATGCAAATACAATGGCTGCTAACTCCAAGTCATGTGTGGCATAGTTCTTCTCATGTTCTTTCAACTGTCTGGATCCATAGGCAATCACCTTCTGATTCTGCATCAGTACACAGCCTAGTCCAACTCTAGAGGCATCTGAGTAAATCATGAATCCCTCACTACCATCCGGGAGAGTCAACACTGGCGCCGTAGTGAGCTTTTCCTTCAGCAACTGAAAACTACGCTCACATTTCTCTGTCCACTCATACGGGACCTTCTTCCGAGTCAACTGAGTCAGTGGGGCTGAGATCTTCGAGAAATCCTGCACAAACCTGCGGTAATATCCTGCTAATCCCAGAAAACTCCGAATCTCTGTCACTGATCTAGGACGGGGCCAATGGACTACTGCCTCAATCTTAGCCGGATCCACCATCAATCCATCTCTAGAAATCTTATGACCCAGAAATGCAACTTGCTCTAACCAGAAATCACACTTAGCCAACTTTGCATACAACTTGTGATCTCGAAGCAGCTGCAATGCCTTCCTCAGATGGTCTGTATGTTCCTCAGCAGTCTTCGAATAGACCAATATGTCATCTATAAAAACCACAACGAACTGGTCCAAGAAGGAAGTAAACACCCTGTTCATCAACGCCATAAAAGCTGCGGGTGCGTTCGTCAAACCAAACGGCATGACAAGGAACTCGTAGTGTCCATACCGAGTGTAACACTCCGATCCCCTTTGAGCCGGATTAGTGGCTCATTAGTGTGTGTTTTGTTTTGTTTATTTCTTTTGGACTTGTTTTGGGTCATGGATAGGTAGTTGAGTGACCTTTGACTTGGAATAGGTAGTTCTAAGCCCTTTTTCGTAATTTTGCTTTTGCTTTGCTCATATCATCTTTGCATCATCTTGGGGTCAGCATATGTATGTCGTTGAGCTCGACAATTTCCGTAACTGTGTCAGATCCGTTTGGAGTCAATTGGGGAAGATGGACCTTCGTGCGACTTAAACTGTAAATTGCTTAAACCTACCGGACCTTGTTTTAACTTCCCAAACTATATACATAAGTCAGCTTCCAGATGTCTTGCCCATTTGTCTTCATCGACTGCATGCAATCTCCAGAGAAGCCACGTTCTCTCTCCCTCTTCACTTCGGTTCTCTCTCTCTTTCTCTCTTCTTTTCGTTCTTGTTTGGTGTTGGGGAGCTTGCACCCATCTTGATTTGGGACTTCCTTCTCATCTCATCTCTGTCTTTGCCTTAGGTAAGTGGGTTCTTTCCCAACTCTTTGTATTTCTTCTCCAATTGCTTCTCCCATTCTCTGTTGCTTTGTCTTCATCTCATGCATGTGTGATTGCTTTGATTTGTTTTGATTTTAGTTGCTTGGAGCTTGATTTCAGAGGATTTTGTCAGATTTGAGGCAAGTATAAGTACAGGCTTTGATAACACATATGGGTGTTGTTTGATTACTTGGATTCATTCTCATTCTCTGTATAGAAATGTTTTACAGCCATATTCTAAGCTATGAGAATCAGTTGAGCTTGTTTTATTCAGTTTCTGTACAAAAATTTCGTTTCTGAAATCTTCCCGAATTCGCGTCTGTATTGTACGGCTAAGCCGTAAATTTCTACGGCTCGCTTTCTAGAGACTCGAAAATCTGAGTTTGTTCTACGGCTAGGCTACGGCTAAGCCGTAATTTGTCCTACGGCTGAGCCGTAAGCTAGCCGTGACCCAACCGTGACCCCAGCCGTAAATTTAATCTCTGATCAGTCGAAACTTTTCTGATATCAGTACTTCTACGGTGTGGATACGGCTAAGCCGTGAGATGCTACGGCTAAGCCGTGGATTGGTCTACGGCTAAGCCGTATACTGACTGTAGCTCAGCCGTGAGATGTGTCAGATCAGAGGTGGAAAAGCTGACAGTTTAGCCGTGTTCTGAAGGGAACCACGGCTAAGCCGTAGTGCATATTGCGGCTACGCCGTAGGATGCCACGGCTAAGCCGTAGGTCACCCATGGCTAAACCGTAAGACCTGTAAAATATCAGTTAAACTTAGGCTAATGGTGTGACCTTGTAGGACTCAAATACAGGTTAACCATACCCGTAAACCGGCCCAAATGGATTCTTAGGAGCGCATGAATAGTCTGTTAGGCTGTGACTTATTCATGTGAGTGTTGCTCATTGTTAAGCACCTCCCCATGGGTGTTGGTTTAAGGGACTTCGGTGCACATGAGGATTATATTGCAACACTAGGATGGCAACGGTGCATCGAATAACTTAAAACTACATCAACATGCACGGTTAGTGACAGTGATGCAACTAGATTAGACTTGGCTTGTAATGAACCTTGATTCCGTATTAATCTGAGATGCATTGCATATTGTTTATGGTTTTGCCCTCTGTTCTGTTAATCTATGTTATGCATTCCTCAGTCATTTTGCTTTCGTTCTGTATATCTGTATTATTCTTCGCTCTGTACTATGTTTTGATCTATGCTATGCTTTGTATATTCTCTGGCTTTGTATATCTCTGATTTTTGGGTATTCCCTGGTGGCTCTGCCCAGAGGTTAATACGTGAGGATAAGATCCGGTCTTTGTCATCGGTGAGTCCAAAGCGGATAATCTCCCTTTCTATGGATTTGAATTGATTGGTATTAGTCTGGCGCTACCCAGCCTCAGCCGTAGGATACCCGACGGGGTTACCTCTGGCGTAGATCTCTGTATCTCTGTTTTAACTGCAGTGTTGCTTTGTCTTGGGACCCCGGAACCCAGGAAACCGAGACCCGCTTGTACCTTTGGCCTGGACAGCGGTGTTCTCCTCTGCTCTGCTCTGCTCTGCTCTCTTTTGGAGAGAACATGGTTAACGTAGTAGCCAACTAGTTCAGTATTCTATGTTTTGATTCCATTATCATGTTTTACTCCTATGCACGATTTGCTTAGCATACTAAGATGGACTCTGTATTTAATCTTCTGTCCCTATTTCATTCGCTTTGATACTATGCGTGTTTCTTTCCTGTTACTTATATTTGCTGGATCGTTGTATTCATTTGTGTTGTCTGTGGTGTTGCAGGCACAGATACCTTGCCCAGCTCCCCGGCGGTCGAGGAGGCTGCAGGGGCGAGTGTAGAGGCACCCTCCGGTCTGGCAGAGTGGGCCTGATCACTTCTGCCTAGTGCGTGCATGCATACCAGTGGCTTTTATTTTGCGTTTTGGTTTTTGAGAGCTTGTATTTGGACTTTGGACTTTGGACTAGTATTCTGTATATTTTGTGTATATTGATTTTGGTGTGTATTCGGTTTTATCTCAGTGTACTTGTCTTTGTCTTTTCCGTTTCGTGTTTGCTTTGGCTTCCGCTATTTTATTTTCCTTTGTTGCTTGCTATGATATGTACAGCTTCCGCGTACGCTTAGTTCGCACGTGTTAGATCCCTTGTGTGCGTGCATCTGGACTGGGTTTGGGTGCACGTGCACGGGAGTACGTGTGTCACCGGTTTAGCTTTTCGCTAACCCCCGAATTCTGGGCTCGGGTCGTGACACCGAGTCCTGAAAGCTGTCTTAGGAACATCCTCATCCTTCACCCTGAGCTGGTGATACCCTGACCTCAAGTCAATCTTAGAGAAGTAAGCTGCACCCTGAAGTTGATCGAACAACTCATCAATCCTAGGCAATGGGTATTTGTTCTTGATAGTCACTTTGTTCAACTGCCTGTAGTCAATGCACATTCGGAAACTGCCATCCTTCTTCTTGACAAACAATACAGGAGCTCCCCAAGGTGAAACACTTGGGCGTATGAACCCTTTATCCAACAGATCCTGCAACTGTTTCTTCAATTCCAACAACTCTGCAGGTGCCATACGATATGGAGCTCTACTGATAGGTGCTGTACCTGGTACCACGTCAATAGCAAATTCTACCTCCCGAACTGGTGGCAACTCTGGCACATCCTCCGGGAAAACATCCGGAAACTCGCTGACTACTGGAATCTCACTGAGCTGTCGCCGATCTTTCTTTTCTGAAATGAATGCAAGAAATCCCTCACATCCCTTACGAAGCATCCTGTCTGCCTTACAAGCAGAGATCACACGTCTTGGGCACTTCATCTGGCTGCCCTCAAATCGGAATCCGCTGCCCAAATCAAAGTAGATAGCTTTGCTGTAGCAATTGATACACGCATGATATCTCGCAAGCCAGTCCATACCAAGAATCACATCAAAATCCAGTGTCGTGAGCAACACGAGGTCTACTGGGAGCTGATGACCAGCTATCCGCACAGCGCACTGAGGGTAGAAAACACTGCACTCCACCCGTTTACCAACCGGAGTGGATACCAACAACAAGTATGGAAGTGGTGTGGGTCGCTGTCGAAGCTGCACAGCAAAATGGGGTGCTACGTACGAACGCGTAGACCCGGAGTCAAATAAAGCTAAAGCTTCTGCATCGGAAATTAAAATTTTACCTTCCACGACTGTGGCCTCCTCCGCGCCCTCATGCGTAGCAGCATAGGCTCGGGCTGTCTGGCGGTTTGGCTTCTGACCTGGGCGAGCTGGCTGAGATCTGCCCTGTGCTGTAGGTCCTGTCTGTCTTGTCTGTGGAGAGGACTGAAACTTCGGGCATTGGGCCCGCCTGTGGTCCATAGAGCCACACCCGAAACAAGCCCCACTCTTCCTCCAACATCTGTCGGTGGGGTGATCCTTCCCACAGTGATTGCAAATCACCTGAGTACTGCTCGAACTGCCCTGTTTACCCTTGAACTTCTTCTGAAACTGACTTCTGCCACTGAAGCCTGCCGTCCTCTTAGCCTCAGTTCGCTCCTCCTCAAAGATGGCCTCTGCATCGTAGGCCCTGTCAATAGCGTCATCCAATGTAGCCGGCCACATACAAGCAACCACGTGGCGTTTGTGTCTCGGATTTAGGCCGTTGACGAAGCGAGTCACCTTCTTATGCTCCGTGTTCACCATATCCTCTGCGAAGTGGGACAACTCTGTAAACTTGTGTACATAATCTGCAACTGGCATCTGTCTCTGCTGAAGGTTGAAGAATTCCACTTCCTTGGCTCGCTGAATGTGGAGAGGCATGAACTTACGACGGAATTGCTGCTTGAAGGTCTCCCAAACTGTGGCACTGGGCATAGTCTGAAATGAGGTCTTAACACTCCTCCACCATGTCTTAGCTACACTCCGAAGCATAGAGGCTATGAGAACTACCTTCTGCTTGTTACTGCACACAATCGTATCAAAAAGCTCTTCAGTCTGCTCCAACCATTGCTCAGCCTGCAATGCATCCTCTATCCCATGGAACTCAGTCGCCCCTCGCTTACGGAACTTGTCGAAAAGCGCATTAGGATCTGATTCCTTAGGCTGGAAAATCACCTGCTGATCTACATGAGGTGATGCTACTGCAGCAGCCTGACTCTGCCTATCTACCATGGATGCCATCTGCGCCTGTAATGACTGCATAGACTGCATCATCATCATCAAGCGCTCCTCACTGCTGATATGTGGGGGTACCGATCCACTATCACCGTTATGGCCCTGTTGATTCTCATCCCTAGATCCTGATCCTGATGCCATCCTGCAAAAGGAAAAGAAACACAACACACAAATATAAAATGCCCTGAGTTAGTCAAACCCCAAATCAACATATGAGACCTCGAGTCAAATAGTTGATATCGTTATCTCACCACGATCTTAGATGCCTACATGCTTATAACTAGCATGCTCTGATACCATACAATACGTATGTCACGACCCGAGCCCAGAAATCGGGGGTTAGCGAAAAGCTAAACCGGTGACACACGTACTCCCGTGCACGTGCACCCAAACCCAGTCCAGATGCACACACACAAGGGATCTAACACGTGCGAAATAGACGAACGCAGAAGCTGTAGATATCATAGCAAGCAACAAAGAAAATAGCTAGCGGAAGCTAAAACAAATGAGGAACGGATAAGACAAAGACAAATACACTGATATAAAACCGAATACACACCAAAATCAATATATACAAAATATACAGAATACAAGTCCAAAGTCCAAATACAAATCCCCTGAAACCAAAACTCGAAATCCCAAACCAAAAAGCCACTGGAAGTATGCATGAACGCACTCGGCAGAGATGATCAGGCCCACTCTGCCAAACCGGAGGGTGCCTCTACACTCGCCCCTGCAGCCTCCTCGACCGCCGGGGAGCTGGGCAAGGTATCTGTGCCTGCAACACCACAGACAACACAAATGAATACAACGATCCAGCAATTATAAGTAACAGGAAAGAAACACGCATAGTATCAAAGTGAATATAATAAGGACAGAAGATGAAATACAGAGTTCCATGTTAGGAAACTAAGCCAATCGTGCATAGAAGTAAAACATGATATGTGAATCAAACATAGAAATACTGACTAAGTGGCTACTACGTTAACCAAGTTCTCTCCAATAGAGAGCAGAGCAAAGCAGAGCAGAGGAGAACACCGCTGTCCAGGCCAAAGGTACAACGGGTCTCGGTTCCTGGGTTCCGGGGTCCCAAGACAAAGCAACACTGCAGTTAAAACAGAGATACAGAGATCTACGCCAGAGGTAACCCCGTCGGGTATCCTAGGGCTGAGGCTGAGTAGAGCCAGACTAATACCAATCAAATCAAAGCTAAAGAAAGGAGATTATCCGCTTTGGACTCACCGATGACAAGGACCGGATCTTATCCTCACGTATTAACCTCTGGGCAGAGCCACCAGGGAATACCCGAAAATCAGAGATATACAAAGCATAGCATAGATCAAAACATAGTACAGAGCGAAGAATAATACAGATATACAGAACGAAAGCAAAATGACTGAGGAATGCATAACATAGATTAACAGAACAGAGGGCAAAACCATAAACAATATGCAATGCATCTCAGATTAATACGGAATCAAGGTTCATTACAAGCCAAGTCTAATCTAGTTGCATCACTGTCACTAACCGTGCATGTTGATGTAGTTTTAAGTTATTCGATGCACCGTTGCCATCCTAGTGTTGCAATATAATCCTCATGTGCACCGAAGTCCCTTAAACCAACACCCATGGGGAGGTGCTTAACAATGAGCAACCCTCACATGAATAAGTCACAGCCTAACAGACTATTCATGCGCTCCAAAGAATCCATTTGGGCCGGTTTACGGGTATGGTTAACCTGTATTTGAGCCCTACAAGGTCACACCATTAGCCTAAGTTTAACCGATAGTTTACAGGTCTTACGGTTTAGCCATGGGTGACCTACGGCTTAGCCGTGGCATCCTACGGCGTAGCCGCAATATGCACTACGGCTTAGCCGTGGTTCCCTTCAGAACACGGCTAAACTGTCAGCTTTTCCACCTCTGATCTGATACATCTCACGGCTGAGCTACAGTCAGTATACGGCTTAGCCGTAGACCAATCCACGGCTTAGCCGTATCCACACCGTAGAAGTACTGATATCAGAAAAGTTTCGACTGATCAGAGATTAAATTCACGGCTGGGGTCACGGTTGGGTCACGGCTAGCTTACGGCTCAGCCGTAGGACAAATTACGGCTTAGCCATAGCCTAGCCGTAGAACAAATTCAGATTTTCGAGTCTCTAGAAAGCGAGCCGTAGAAATTTACGGCTTAGCCGTACAATACAGAATACGAGTTCGGGAAGATTACAGAAACGAAATTTTTGTACAGAAACTGAATAAAACAAGCTCAACTGATTCTCATAGCTTAGAAAATGGCTGTAAAACATTATATACACTAAAGAAGATGAAAATCAAAGCATTCAAATAGAGCACCCATGTGTGTTCTCAAAGTCTGTACTTATACTTGCCTCAAATCTGACAAATCTTCTGAAATCAAGCTCCAAGCAACTAAAATCAAAACAAATCAAAGCAATCACACATGCATGAGATGAGGGAAACTCACATAGCTTGGAGAAGGAATCCAATCAAAGATGAAGAATGCAAAAACCCACTTACCTAAGGCAAGGACAGAGATGAGAGAATGGAGAAGAGCCCAAACCAAACAGAGGATCCAAATCCTCAATCGATCAAGAGAAGGAAAGAAGAGAGAGAGAACGAACGTGGAGCTCCTGGAGTTGCATGCAGTCGATCAACGAAATGGGTAAGACATGTGGAAGCTGACTTATATTATAGATTTGGAAGTTTAAAACAAGGTCCAATGGGTTTAGACTAATTACAGTTCAAGTCACACGAAGGTCTAACTTCTCCAATTGACTCCAAACGGATCTGACACAGTTACGGAAATTGTCGATCTCCACGAAATACGCGTGCTGACACCAAGATGATGCAAAGATGAGATGAGCAAAGCCAAAGCAAAATTACGAAAAAGGGCTTAGAACTACCTATCTCAGGTCAAAGGTCACTCAACTACCTATCCAAGGCCCAAAACCAAATCCGAAAGAGTTAATCAAAGCAAAACACACTAATGAGCCACTAATCCGGCTCAAAGGGATCGGGGTGTTACAATTGGACCCGAGTTTGACTCAAACTGAAAATACACTTTTCACTTGGCCTTCATTGCAATTTGGACAACCCATTGACTTGTATAAGTGCATCCATCGACCAACTCATGCTCTCTCTCTTGTTCTCTCTCGTTTTCTCTCAAGTTTCTTCCACTGCACGTGGAGTTCTCCCTCCTTCACTTGATTTCTCTCCATCGATCAAGCTTGTGGTTCTTGCATGTGCAATTGAGGTGAGTGGAAGTTTTCCATTCTTCTCATCTCCGTTCTCTATCTCTTCTCCTTCTTGCTTCTTTGCATGGTGTGTCTGTGTGTTGTGGATTTCTCTCCATCTCTCATGCATGCATGTGGTTTTGCTTGTGTTAGGTTGTGTTTGGATCCAAGGGCTACCATTGTGCATTTGAATTTCCAATTGAGGCAAGTATAACCATAGTTGTGAGAACCCATGTTGGTATGCTTTGATTTTGGTTAGCTCACATTAATGTGTATGGAAAACATGTGTTTACAGCCCATTGATACTCATTTGATTACTACTTGGTCTATCTCCCTTGATAAATTGAAATTTGGATGCTTCCCAGACATTCTGTACAGGTTTCAGGAAATTGAATTCGTGCAGGTACGGCTAAGCCGTATAGCACCTACGGCTCACAGTCCAGAGAGGAGAAAAACCCAGTTTTCCTCTACGGCTAGGGCACGGCTAAGCCGTGGAATGCCCTACGGCTAAGCCGAAGCTCAGCCGTGGCCAAGCCGTAGAACAATACAGGGTGCAATTTCTGAAATAACTGAGAGTCAGCAAATGACAGACCTTCTACGGTTCAGATACGGCCAAGCCGTAGACCACACACGGCTAAGCCGTAGCACACACACGGCTAAGCCGTAACCACACATGAAGAATAAGGCTAGGTGTAAAGATAAGACCTATATGACCTTCATGATAGAATGTAGAGCACCTAGACTTGCCCAACGGAATGTGATACCACGCGTGAATGATCTCGAGGGCTGCAAATCATTCATGTTCGTTATCCGGATGTTAAGCACCTCCCCATGGGTGTTGGTCTAAGGGACTTCGTGCACCGCCCGATTCAAGGCAACACTAGACAACGGTGTATCGAATAACTTAAAACTACATCATCATGCACGGTTAGAAACACCGGATAATTAGATTAGAATTGGTTTGTAACTTAAGATGATTCGATTCACATGATTTGTTGCATAACATATTGCATTCGATCATTGATCTCAACTCTCTAACATGATTACGTATGTTTCGTTACTTTCACATTGTGGTTTATTTACCCTGAGTATGCATGTATGATGTGTTCATTCACGGATCTGCACGTATGATAAGTTGTCACGATCTACTCAGGATTTTCATGATTGACTCCGTATGGTCAGGCACTACTTAGCCTCAGCCTTAGGATCCCGACGGGGTGAATTCGGTATAGTTTATATGGCCTGCTGCAGTATGGATTTTGTCTTGGGGAACCGGACCCCAGGAAACCGAGACCCATTGTACCCTGGCCCGGACAATGGTGTTCTTTGCATGTTACAAGATCCCTCTTTTGGGAGCATATGGTAATGTAGTAGCCACTAGTCATGTACACAGCATGTTATCCTTGATTCACGCAGCATATTTCTTTCTTGCATGATAGCCTAGTATACGAAAATGCCTTCTTTAATAACATGATGTTCTTTATTCTATTAGACACAGCGTGTGTTAACTTGCTATGGTTTATACTTTGCTGAATCGTCGTATTCACAGTTGTTTTTGGTGTTGCAGGCCCAGATCCCCCTGCCGAACCCTCGCCGGTCGGCCAGGCTTCAGATGAGACCCCCGGGGCCCCATCAGGCCTAGAGGAGTGGATGTGATCACTCCACGGGAGAGCGTCTATGGCATGCATCATTTTGGAGTCTTGTTTTGTGGATTTTCAGACTTGTATTTGGCATGACATGTCATTATTGTATATATTCTTTTGTTCTTTTTGTAAAACTTTCATATGTAATTATGTCAGTCCTTTCTTTGTATCCCCTTCTTGCTTTGTTAGTTTTATGTTTCTGATATTTACAGCTTCCGCGTACTTGCTTGGCATGTGTGAATGTTCCCTTGTGCGTGTGCATTTAGACTCGGTCTACGTGTGCAGGCACGGGAGTACGTGTGTCATTAGGTTTGGCTTTTGCTAACCCCCGAACCCTGGGCTCGGGTTGTGACATACGTATTGTATGGTATCAGAGCATTCCTTGCTCATTTCCTTGTTCTAGATGATAAGCATGTAGGCATGTAGGATCGTGGGGAGGATACGATTTTCTTTGTGATCTTTCTTGATCTTTCTAGATTTCGGGGCTTGTTGGGCGCTATTGTTTTGTGTTTGTGTCACAACCCGAGCCCAGGGTTCGGGGGTTAGCAAAAGCCAAACCTAATGACACACGTACTCCCGTGCATGCACACGTAGACCGAGTCTAAATGCACACGCACATGGGAACATTCACACGTGCCAAGCAAGTACGCGGAAGCTGTAAATATCAGAAACATAAAACTAACAGAGGATACAAGAAAGGACTGACATAATTACATATGAAAGTTTACAAAAGAACAAAAGGATAAATACAATAGTGACATGTCATGACATATACAAGTCTGAAAATCCCCAAAACATGACTCCAACATGATGCATGCCATGATCGCGCTCCCGTGGAGTGATCACATCCACTCCTCTAGGCCTGATGGGGCCCCGGGGGTCTCAACTGGAGCCTGGCCGACCGGCGAGGGTTCGGCAGGGGGATCTGGGCCTGCAACACCAAAAACAACTGTGAATACGACGATTCAGCAAAGTATAAACCATAGCAAGTTAACACACGCTGTGTCTAATAGAATAAAGAACATCATGTTATTAAAGAAGGCATTTTCGTATACTAGGCTATCATGCAAGAAAGAAATATGCTGCGTGAGTCAAGGATAACATGCTGTGTACATGACTAGTGGCTACTACATTACCATATGCTCCCAAAAGAGGGATCTTGTAACATGCAAAGAACACCATTGTCCGGGCCAGGGTACAATGGGTCTCGGTTTCCTGGGGTCCGGTTCCCCAAGACAAAATCCATACTGCAGCAGGCCATATAAACTATACCGAATTCACCCCGTCGGGATCCTAAGGCTGAGGCTAAGTAGTGCCTGACCATACGGAGTCAATCATGAAAATCCTGAGTAGATCGTGACAACTTATCATACGTGCAGATCTGTGAGTGAACATATCATACATGCATACTCAGGGTAAATAAACCAAAATGTGAAAGTAACGAAACATACGTAATCATGTTAGAGAGTTGAGATCAATGATCGAATGCAATATGTTATGCAACCAATCATGTGAAATCGAATCATCTTGCTTTACAAACCAATTCTAATCTAGTTATCCGGTGTTTCTAACCGTGCATGATGATGTAGCTTTAAGTTATTCGAGACACCGTTGTCTAGTGTTGCCTTGAATCGGGCGGTGCACGAAGTCCCTTAAACCAACACCCATGGGGAGGTGCTTAACATCCGGATAACGAACATGAATGATTCGCAGCCCTCGAGATCATTCACGCGTAGTATCACATTCCGTTGGGCAAGTCTAGGTGCTCTACATTCTATCATGAAGGTCATATAGGTCTTATCTTTACACCTAGCCTTATTCTTCATGTGTGGTTACGGCTTAGCCGTGTGTGTGCTAGCCGTGTGTGGTCTACGGCTTAGCCGTGGCTGAACCGTAGAAGGTCTGTCATTTGCTGACTCTCAGTTATTCCAGAAATTGCACCCTGTATTGTTCTACGGCTGGGCCACGGCTGAGCTTCGGCTTAGCCGTAGGGCATTCCACGGCTTAGCCGTGCCCTAGCCGTAGAGGAAAACTGGGTTTTTCTCCTCTCTGGATTGTGAGCCGTAGGTGTTATACGGCTTAGCCGTACCTGCACGAATTCAGAAATCTGAAACATGTACAGAATGTCTGGAAATGCATCAGAAATGCAATCTATCAATGGGAATACACAAGTACTGAACCAATAAGTATCAAATGGGCTGTAAACACATGTTTTCCATACACATTAATGTGAGCTAGCCAAAATCAAAGCATACCAACATGGGTTCTCAATGTTATGGTTATACTTGCCTCAATTTGGAAATCAATTGCACAAATGGAGCCCTCAAGTCCAAACACAACCTAACACAAGCAAAACCACATGCATGCATGAGGGATGGAGAGAAATCAAAACACAGACACACCAAGCACGATGGAGACAAGAGGGAGAAGAGATGGAGAAAGGAGATGAGAGAATGGAAAGGTTTCCAACTCACCTTTCATGCAAGAACCTCACAATAGAGCTTGATCGATGGAGGAATGCAAGAAAATTCCACGTGCAGTGCAGGAAGAGAGAAAACAAGAGAAGGAACTTGAATTGATCGATTGGGTGAGTTTATATAAGAAATGGGTTGTCCAAATTGCAAGAAAGTCCAAGTTAAGAGTGAAATTTCAGTTTGAGTCAAATCAAGGTCCAATCGAATCACATGACCTCGGTTGCAAATGACGTAGTTACGAAAGTTAACGAGCTCAACGAAAGACACGTGTTGACATCAAGATGATGCAAAAATGACCATGTCTAAGAAAAGCTAAAATTACGAAAAAGGGCTTGGTCTACTTAGTCCAGGTCAAACTCAACCCAACTACCTATCCATGACCCGTAACAAAAACCAAAACACAACAAAACACGATTAGCAACAAAAACAAGATTAACTAACCGCTAAACGGGGTCAAGCTGGGTCGGAGTGTTACAGTTTGTGTCTGACTCTTTCCATTTTACAGGATGGCATCAGGTTCGGGTTCTCAGCAGAACGCCGGAAATAACGAGAGCGGATCTGCACCGTCACCGCAGACACCGAATACAGATGAACGCATCCTTATGCTATTCCAGTCCCTTCAGGCACAATCGCAGTCGATGCAGAACTTGCAAGCCCAAGTTACCACCATGTTAGACCGACAAAGCCAAGCCCCAGCTCAGTCACATGTAGATCAGCAGGTGATTTTGCAACCTCGAGAGAGTGACCCGAATGCCCTCTATGGGAAATTTCGCAAGCGAGGAGCTATTGAGTTCTATGGGACCGAAGAGCCATTGAAGGCGGAACAGTGGTTAGAACAGACAGAGGATGTCTTTGAGACCGTTGTGTGCACGAACCGACAGAAGGTCCGGCTAGCAACTTCCATGCTGAGAGACGTTGCAAAGACTTGGTGGAAAAGCGTGAAAGACTCATACAGAGATATTCCGAGTGCTACCGTGTGGGAGATGTTCAAGCAGCAGTTCAGAAGGAAGTTCATCCCGGCTCATGTGTTTCGAGCCAAGGAGGTTGAGTTCCTAGCTCTCCGTCAGCAGCAGATGACAGTAGCAGAGTATGTAAACAAATTTATGCAGTTGTCGCATTTTGCTCCGGACATGATCAGTACTGAAGAGAGGAAGGTGAACAGGTTTGTGGAAGGTTTGCATCCCCGGTACATGCACCACGTGACAGCGTTTCAACGTCCGGCTACATTCGATGACGCAGTGGACAGGGCCTATTCCGCTGAGGCCATCCACCAAGTTGCGAGAGCCGTTGAGCCCAAGCGACAGCCGCCCTTCAGTGCACGAGGACAAGTACAGAAGAAGACCAAAGGCCAGCAGAGTACTTCTAGTTCCAGTGGAGTGACTTGTGGGTATTGTGGTAGGAACCACACGACTGAAGCTTGTTGGAGGAAGGCCGGTGCTTATTTCATTTGCGGTTCGAGGGAGCATATGATCGCCAATTGTCCTCGACATCGAGCCTCCGGTGCAGCTCCATCTGGCCCTACTTTCGGTGCAGTTCCTAGCAGACCCAGTGCACCTACAGCTCCGAGCAAGCCACAGTCAGCTCGTCCAGGCTCGAGACAGTCTCGCCAGACAGCCCGTGCTTACGCTGCTACTCACGAGAGTGTCGAGGATCCACAGGTGGTTGCAGGTACTGTTTTGATTTCGCGCGTCGAGGCTTTAGCTTTGTTCGATTCGGGGTCTACACGGTCTTATGTAGCACCTCATTTTGCCGAGCGGTTACCTCAGCCGTCTAAGCCGTTGCCATATGTGTTGGTTGTATCCACCCCAGTTGGCAAGCGAGTGGAGTGTAGTATGTACTACCCCCATTGCGACGTGCAGATTGCAGGTCATCAGTTACCTGTTGATTTGATCCTGTTGTCGATGCTGGACTTCGACGTGATCCTTGGTATGGATTGGCTCGCTCGATATCGTGCCTGTGTTAACTGTTACAACAGGACGATCTTCTTCGATTTAGGCAAGGGCTTTCGTTTCGAGGGCAGTCAGCAGAGATGCCCCAGACGTGTGATCTCGGCGTGTAAGGCAGATCGCTTGATCCGCCGAGGGTGTGAAGGCTTCATTGCCTTTATCTCAGCGAAGAAGGAGACGAAGCAGCTAGGTGAGATCCAGGTGGTCTGTGACTTCCCCGATATCTTCCCAGACGATGTGCCAGACTTACCCCCGGTTCGAAATGTGGAGTTCGCCATCGAGCTTGTTCCCGGCACGGCACCGATCAGCAAGGCTCCATATCGCATGGCCCCAGTAGAGTTGTCAGAGTTGAAGAAGCAATTACAGGAGCTTTTGGATAAGGGTTTCATTCGCCCGAGCGTTTCACCTTGGGGAGCACCAGTCTTGTTTGTCAAGAAGAAGGATGGTACTTTTCGGATGTGCATAGACTACCGCCAGCTGAACAAAGTGACTATCAAGAACAAGTATCCCTTACCCAGGATTGATGAGTTGTTTGACCAACTTCAGGGTGCGGCATATTTTTCGAAGATTGATTTGAGGTCTGGATATCACCAGTTGAGGGTCAAAGAAGATGACATTCCTAAGACTGCCTTCAGGACTCGTTATGGTCATTATGAATTCCTCGTGATGCCTTTTGGACTAACCAACGCACCTGCAGCTTTTATGGCTTTGATGAATCAGATTTTTGCTCCTTTCTTGGACCAATTCGTAGTTGTCTTTATTGATGATATACTGATATATTCTAAGTCAGCAGAGGAGCATAGGGAGCATTTGAGAAAAGCCTTGTCGTTGTTGAGAGAACATCGATTGTTTGCTAAGTTGTCGAAGTGTGATTTTTGGCTTGAGCAGGTGGCATTTTTAGGTCATATCATTTCACGAGAGGGATTGGCAGTTGATCCATCTAAAGTAGAGGCAGTGGTGAATTGGCCTAGCCCCAAGACAGTGACAGAGGTTCGCAGTTTCCTTGGTCTAGCAGGTTACTATCGCCGATTTGTCCAGGACTTTGCTAAGATCTCTTCTCCTTTGACGAAGTTGACCAGGAAGAATGTACCATTTGATTGGACTGAGGAGTGTGAAGCCCGTTTCCGGACTCTGAAAGAGAAGTTGACTACGGTCCCAGTGTTAGCCTTGCCAGATGGTAGTGAAGGATTCGTGGTTTATTCAGACGCTTCTCGAGTTGGCCTAGGTTGTGTGTTGATGCAGCATGGGAAGGTGATTGCGTATGGATCGAGACAGTTGCGAGAACATGAGAAGAATTACGCCACCCATGATTTGGAATTGGCAGCCATCGTGTTTGCGTTGAAGCTGTGGAGACATTATCTATATGGTGTGCAGTTTGAGGTTCGTTCTGACCACCACAGTTTGCAGTATTTATTCACACAGCAGGAGCTGAACATGAGACAGCGGAGATGGCTTGAGCTTATTAAGGATTATGACTTCCCGATCAAATATCAGCCAGGCAAGGGGAATGTGGTGGCAGATGCGCTCAGCAGGAAAGCAGAGTCAGTGCAGCTTTTGAGCAGTTTCCTCTTAGAGTTCCATGGTCTCCCTGTTGAAGTTAAACTAGTGGATGAGTGCGTGACTTTGGCTAGTACGCTAGTGTTTCAGCCTGAGATGATTCAGCAGATAAAAGACAGGCAGTTTGAAGATCTAACCTTGAAGCGCATTCGAGACCACATTGGAGACCAACCCGATTTCAGACTCGAGGATGGTGTACTCTATTTTCGGAGTAGGTTGTGCGTGCCAGCAGTGGATGAGTTCAAGGAGAAACTGATGAACGAAGCGCATTACGCTCGATACGCGATGCACCCAGGCAGCACGAAGATGTTTCGGAATCTCAAAGATCGCTTCTGGTGGAACAACATGAAGAGAGAAGTCGCAGGATTTGTTGCTCGCTGTTTGACATGTCAGAAGGTGAAGGCAGATCATCAGAGACCGCCAGGCTCATTGCATCCTTTGCATATACCGCAGTGGAAGTGGGAACACATCACCATGGACTTCGTTTCCGGGTTACCGCCGACGAGCAGGAAGAACAACGCCATTTTGGTGATTGTAGATCGATTGACGAAGTCAGCCCATTTCATTCCTTTCCGGAAGGGTATGACATTTTCAGAGATGGCAAGGAAGTTCGTGGATGAGATCGTCAGGCTCCATGGTACCCCCGTGTCGATTGTATCCGATCGTGACAGCCGTTTTGTTTCCTCTTTCTGGAGAGCATTCCAAGAGGCTTTGGGTACGAAGTTGAGTTTCAGCACGGCATACCACCCACAGACGGATGGGCAATCAGAGCGGACGATTCAGACTTTGGAGGATATGTTGCGAGCCAGTGTGTTGAGCTACGAGAAAGAATGGGATCTTCATCTATCGTTGTGCGAGTTCGCCTACAACAATAGTTTCCACGAGAGCATTGGGATGGCACCATATGAAGCATTGTACGGGAAGAAGTGCAGGAGCCCGGTATGTTGGGAAGAAGTTGGAACCCGCAGTTTTCACGGACCGACGATCATTGCCGAGACTACGGAGAAGGTACAGAAAGCCATTGAGAACTTGAAAGTTGCTCGGTCGAGACAGAAGAGTTATGCAGACACCCGCAGACGACCCTTAGAGTTTCAGGTTGGCGAGTGGGTTTTTCTGAAGGTCTCTCCGATGAAGGGTACGATCCGTTTCGGCCAGAAAGGCAAGTTAGCTCCACGCTATGTCGGACCGTTCGAGATCAAGAGTCGGATTGGTGATTTGGCCTATCGATTAGAGCTTCCCGAGATGTTTTCAGGAGTGCACAACGTTTTCCACGTTTCGATGCTTCGGAAATATGTTCATGATCCCTCCCATGTCATTCGTTACGACGAGGTTCAGATTCAGCCGAGTGCTGCATACGTTGAGCGACCGCTCCGTATCGTGGGGACCCGAGAGCAGATACTTCGCACCAGGACAATTCGATGGGTCAAAGTGCTTTGGGAGCATCACAGTCCCGATGAGGCTACTTGGGAGTTAGAATAGCAGATGGCACGCCAGTATCCCGATTTGTTTTCCCAGGTATGAGTGAGTTAGTGTTCATTCCGAGGACGGAATGATTCTCAAGTAGGGGAGGATGTAACACTCCGACCCAGCTTGACCCCGTTTAGCGGTTAGTTAATCTTGTTTTCGTTGTTAATCGTGTTTTGTTTGTGTTTTGTTTTCGTTACGGGTCATGGATAGGTAGTTGGGTTGAGTTTGACCTGGATTAAGTAGACCAAGCCCTTTTTCGTAATTTTAGCTTTCCTTAGGCATGGTCATTTTTGCATCATCTTGATGTCAACACGTGTCTTTCGTTGAGCTCGTTAACTTTCGTAACTACGTCATTTGCAACCGAGGTCGTGTGATTCGATTGGACCCGAGTTTGACTCAAACTGAAAATACACTTTTCACTTGGCCTTCATTGCAATTTGGACAACCCATTGACTTGTATAAGTGCATCCATCGACCAACTCATGCTCTCTCTCTTGTTCTCTCTCGTTTTCTCTCAAGTTTCTTCCACTGCACGTGGAGTTCTCCCTCCTTCACTTGATTTCTCTCCATCGATCAAGCTTGTGGTTCTTGCATGTGCAATTGAGGTGAGTGGAAGTTTTCCATTCTTCTCATCTCCGTTCTCTATCTCTTCTCCTTCTTGCTTCTTTGCATGGTGTGTCTGTGTGTTGTGGATTTCTCTCCATCTCTCATGCATGCATGTGGTTTTGCTTGTGTTAGGTTGTGTTTGGATCCAAGGGCTACCATTGTGCATTTGAATTTCCAATTGAGGCAAGTATAACCATAGTTGTGAGAACCCATGTTGGTATGCTTTGATTTTGGTTAGCTCACATTAATGTGTATGGAAAACATGTGTTTACAGCCCATTGATACTCATTTGATTACTACTTGGTCTATCTCCCTTGATAAATTGAAATTTGGATGCTTCCCAGACATTCTGTACAGGTTTCAGGAAATTGAATTCGTGCAGGTACGGCTAAGCCGTATAGCACCTACGGCTCACAGTCCAGAGAGGAGAAAAACCCAGTTTTCCTCTACGGCTAGGGCACGGCTAAGCCGTGGAATGCCCTACGGCTAAGCCGAAGCTCAGCCGTGGCCAAGCCGTAGAACAATACAGGGTGCAATTTCTGAAATAACTGAGAGTCAGCAAATGACAGACCTTCTACGGTTCAGATACGGCCAAGCCGTAGACCACACACGGCTAAGCCGTAGCACACACACGGCTAAGCCGTAACCACACATGAAGAATAAGGCTAGGTGTAAAGATAAGACCTATATGACCTTCATGATAGAATGTAGAGCACCTAGACTTGCCCAACGGAATGTGATACCACGCGTGAATGATCTCGAGGGCTGCAAATCATTCATGTTCGTTATCCGGATGTTAAGCACCTCCCCATGGGTGTTGGTCTAAGGGACTTCGTGCACCGCCCGATTCAAGGCAACACTAGACAACGGTGTATCGAATAACTTAAAACTACATCATCATGCACGGTTAGAAACACCGGATAATTAGATTAGAATTGGTTTGTAACTTAAGATGATTCGATTCACATGATTTGTTGCATAACATATTGCATTCGATCATTGATCTCAACTCTCTAACATGATTACGTATGTTTCGTTACTTTCACATTGTGGTTTATTTACCCTGAGTATGCATGTATGATGTGTTCATTCACGGATCTGCACGTATGATAAGTTGTCACGATCTACTCAGGATTTTCATGATTGACTCCGTATGGTCAGGCACTACTTAGCCTCAGCCTTAGGATCCCGACGGGGTGAATTCGGTATAGTTTATATGGCCTGCTGCAGTATGGATTTTGTCTTGGGGAACCGGACCCCAGGAAACCGAGACCCATTGTACCCTGGCCCGGACAATGGTGTTCTTTGCATGTTACAAGATCCCTCTTTTGGGAGCATATGGTAATGTAGTAGCCACTAGTCATGTACACAGCATGTTATCCTTGACTCACGCAGCATATTTCTTTCTTGCATGATAGCCTAGTATACGAAAATGCCTTCTTTAATAACATGATGTTCTTTATTCTATTAGACACAGCGTGTGTTAACTTGCTATGGTTTATACTTTGCTGAATCGTCGTATTCACAGTTGTTTTTGGTGTTGCAGGCCCAGATCCCCCTGCCGAACCCTCGCCGGTCGGCCAGGCTTCAGATGAGACCCCCGGGGCCCCATCAGGCCTAGAGGAGTGGATGTGATCACTCCACGGGAGAGCGTCCATGGCATGCATCATTTTGGAGTCTTGTTTTGTGGATTTTCAGACTTGTATTTGGCATGACATGTCATTATTGTATATATTCTTTTGTTCTTTTTGTAAAACTTTCATATGTAATTATGTCAGTCCTTTCTTTGTATCCCCTTCTTGCTTTGTTAGTTTTATGTTTCTGATATTTACAGCTTCCGCGTACTTGCTTGGCACGTGTGAATGTTCCCTTGTGCGTGTGCATTTAGACTCGGTCTACGTGTGCAGGCACGGGAGTACGTGTGTCATTAGGTTTGGCTTTTGCTAACCCCCGAACCCTGGGCTCGGGTTGTGACACATGGTGACAACAAGGTTGCTGCTGTCCTTGCCTACCTCAGCCTTGAGCTTCTTCGCCCGCTCGGAGGTGGCCGTGCTTAGGTAGGATTTGATGGTGGTATTGATGGATCCGGACGAGGAGACTCCGTCACGCGGCCGGAGATCTATGTGCGTTCCAGTGATGGGAAGCTCCTTGGATCTCTTCGCCTCTTGTCTTTCCTATGGGAATGGAGAGAATAATCATACCAAACCCTAGAGCTCCCTTATCCTTATATAGACAAGTCCCAAAGAGTTACACTTACTAGAGACATCTTCCACCAGAAGCCCACATCCACTGATCCTATTGGGAGTCTTATTATGGGGCCCAGATCAAGTCTTACACTAAAGTGGGATTGCAATCTCTGTTGGCATCTGCCCTACTTGATCTGACGTGGGACCCATGGCATGCGGGCCACACGATTTCCTACAATCTCCCACTTGGCACGAATGCCATGTGCATCAAATATTTCTCAGTCCCATACGCTTCACATGCCTTGCAAAAACTTCTACAGGCAAAGCCTTGGTGAGAGCATTAGCCATCAATTCTTCTGAAGGCACATAGAAAATTTCTATATCATTCTTTTCAGCCTTCTCTCTAACAAAGTGATATTTTATTTCAACATGTTTTGATCGGCTGTTAATCCTTTGCTCATTCACCATAGAAATCGCTAACGTACTGTCTATGCTCATTGGGACAGGCTCATTCTCATTTATTACCTCCAAATCACACAGGAAGTATTTTAACCAAAGAGCCTCCTGGACTGCTATACTGCAAGCTATATACTCTACTTCGGCTGTTGATATAGCCGTGGAGGTCTATTTCTTGCTACCCCAAGAAATTGCACCTCCTCCGAGGGTAAACACATAGCCGGTTGTTGACTTTCTCTGGTCTAAATCTCCGGCCCAATCTGCATCAGAGTAGCTGTGCAGTTCAAGGACTTCACCTTGATAACATAGGCGAAGATTCACTGTTCCTTTGATGTACCTCAGAATCCTCTTAACTGCATACAAATGCGGTAATCCTGGGTTACTTAGGAATCTGCTTACAAGACCCACGGCAAATGCAAGATCTGGTCTCGTATACAGCATCGCATACATGATGCTGCCTACAATTTGAGCATAAGGTTTTGATTTCATCATTTCTGTATCCTACTCATTTATGGGTCCTTGATCGCTTGACAATTTTGTGCTCTTGCAAATGGGAGTATCAATTGGTTTACAGTTAGCCATATCAAACCTTTTTAACACAGCTTCCAAATAGGATCTCTATGATAAAGTCAATATCCTATTCGGACGATCATGGGCTATTTCAATGCCAAAGACATACTCTGCCTCACCAATGTCTTTCATCTCAAATCTTGACTTTAACCATTGTTTGATGTCATTTATGACTTCCAATTTATTACTAGCGATCAAAATGTCATCCACATATAATGACAAATATAAATAACTACTCTCACTGCGTTTAATATAGAAACATGTGTCTGCACTATTTGGGACAAATCCTATTTCACATATGGCCTGATGAAATTTTCTATACCATTGCCTTGAGGCCTGTTTTAATCCATATAATGCCCTATTAAGTTCGTACACTTTGTCCTCTTGACCTTGCACCACAAAACCCTCGGGTTGTTTCATATAAATTTCTTCTTCTAATTCGCCGTTCAAGAATGCTGTTTTCACATCCATCTGGTGCAATTCAAGGTCACGACATGCTACCAATGCTACTAAGGTTCGTATGAATTGGAATTTTACAATCGGAGAAAATATCTCCTCGTAATCTATTCCTTCCACTTGTGTGAATCCCTTAGCTACTAACCGTGCTTTATATTTATCCAAGGATCCATCCTTTTTAAATTTCTTTCTAAGAACCCATTGACATCCAATGGCTTTCCGATCTTTAGGTAGATCTACCAATTGCCATACTTGGTTCTTTTCAATTGATTCCATTTCCTCTCTCATAGCCTCTAGCCAACACTGCGCATCCTGCGCTTTGACCACTTGAGAGTAGGAGGTTGGATCCAAATCTTGCACGGTTTCTAATAAACTGCAATAATCATCTAGATATGCCGGTTGTTACCTCGCCCGAATTGGTCTGCCAACTGGCTCATCGGGTTGTTCAATAACCTCAAATGGGCCCTGGCCAGGAATTCTAGGTCCAAGTGCTCTTCGTCGGAACCCCCACTTGCTTGAACCCCCTTGCCCATAGAGATTTCATTCACACTCTGTGGTCTTACTCTAGGACTGATCATCGGATCCTCAAGGAAAAACACATCTTGGCATTCCATGATTATCTTATTATCATGATCATACACACGATATCCTTTAAAATGTAATGGGTAGCCAACGAAAGAACAATTTTTCTTCGTTTTTGCTTGCAATTTATGCCTTTCCTGTGGTGGTAGCAGGCCGTGTACAGGGCAGCCCCAAACTCTCACATGTTCTAATTTTTGTTTGGTACCAGTCCATAACTCATATGGGGTCTTGGGCACACTCTTAGAGGGTACTTTGTTTAAAATATATTATGTAGTGTTTAATGTTTCTCCCCACAAATACAACGGAAGACTCGCATGGCTGATCACTGACCTTACCATATCCATTAAGGTCCTATTCCTCCTCTCAGCCATGCCATTTTGCTGTAGGGTATATGGAATTGAATATTCATGAATGATTCCCTCACGTGCATAATATTCTTTAAACAATTCGGAAGTGTATTCACCTCCTCTATCAAATCTAATCCTCTTTATTTTCTTGCCCTTTTGATTTTGGACTTCAGCAGCATATGTTTGGAACATTTTTAATGCCTCATGTTTATATTTAATGAGATACACATACCCATATCTGCTGTAATCATCAATGAATGTAATGAAATGGCCCTTTCCAGTTCTATTGTGTACATTCAATGGTCCACATATGTCTGAATGAATTATGGTCAATATTTTAGAACTTCGAGTTACTTTTGGAAATGATTTCTTGACCATCTTTCCACTTATGCATGGTTCACATATAGGGTACTCAATTTTACCTAGGTCAGGTAAAAGTCCTTTTTTAACCATTCTACTGATTCTATTTTTATTAATGTGGCCCAATCTCAAATGCCATAACATTACCAAACCATTCGTGCATACATTCACACACACAAAATAATCAGAAGTGGACTTTATTTCATTATGAAGAATATTCAGCAAATACAAGTTTTCAGAAAGAAAACTGTGGATTAAAACTTTACCGCGCATTTCAATAGTAACCCCATTATCTTTGAATCTAATTTCGAATCCATTCAATGCCAACTAGCTCACAGAGATGATGCTCCTCCTCATCGCGGGAGCAAAGAAGACATCGGAGAGATAAAGGGATTTGCCGATTGGTAAGGGAATTTTGACTTTCCCTATCCCCAACACATCACAGAATGTTTCATTCCCCATATATATACTTTGTTCTCCGGGTTTCATCTCTTTTAATTCGATAAATCCAGCCTTGGTCCTTGATATGTGTCTGGTGGCTCCAGAATCAATCCACCAATCCTTGTCATTGGTGTCCACCATCATGGACTCAGTGACCATCTCAACATAATCTCTGTGTTCTTTGGTCACTTTACATTGCTGGCTATTCTCACCCTTTTTTTTCTTTCTGCATTGAGAACTAAAGTGTCAAGGCTTCTCACAATTAAAGCAAACACCATTTTTAAGCCCTTTCCGCTTTAAATTGCCTTTAAATTTCTTTTTATTTTTCACATTGGCAGTTAACGCACCGCTATAACTCTTAGTTTTAGCAACCATAGCAGAATTTATAGGTATTATACCACGAGCAGCCTGCCTTTGTCCTTCAGCAAGTAATTTTGCTTCAACCTTACTAAGGGTTACACCCTTTTGAAGGCTAAGGGTTTGAAACACATTCTCCCACGAAGCTAGAAGACTCATCAGCAAGTACATGATCTGAAAATCTTCATCCATTTCGTTTCCTAAGGCTGTAAGATTACTATGTCGGACCGACATTTTGTCAATGTGATCCTTTATAGATGACCCCTCTGGCATCTTATAATTGACATATGCGTTAAATGCCTCCATAAGATGAGATTTGGAGGTTTCATCGAACTTGTCCATGGTATAGTCCCAGATTTCTTTTGCTGTGGTGAAGTGCTCAAACTATTTGACCAACTCACTGAATATGAATCGATCAATAAATGCCTCGCTGATTTGTTATCAAAAACCCATTGCTCATATAATTCATGGTCCTCCTTAGGGGCATCATCAGCAGGCTTAGGGACCGGATCGGATTCAATCACATAAGTTAATCCGTCAAAATGCAGCAATGCTTCCATCCGACGCTTCCACATGGCTTAGTTCTTGCCGTTAAAAATATCAGCCTTTGCAAGATCATGCAAGGCCGATTTGGAAGACATGATTTTTATTTATTTTTAATTAAAGGATGGGTGAGATACCACTGACCGTATTAGGAAAAAATACCACCCTTTTATCTGAATCACTGGATCATCTTCCTTGTGCTGTCAATGCGTAGATCTGCTTGCAAGGATTCCGTAGGTGCAAACGGATCGTCGATTTGACTCCGTATGGCCAAGATGTCGCAGTTGGAAGATTTGACGGTGATCCGTGGCCCTGCTTGTGTCAACCGTATGATCTTTGCATCAGCGTCACCATCGTCACGCGTTAGCACTTCTAGGCTGGATCTAATCTGAGATGGGTTGGGTCCACCTGACCCAACTCACAATATGCAAAAGAGGATATCTGCGTGCTTCTCGAGGTGGGGCACAGTGATTGCTTTCCCTGTTGCAGTGGTGGCGCCCTTGCTCTCTTCCCTCTTTTTTTTTTTTTAATTGTGTTGAAGCAGATCGCCCACTACGTTTTCCTTCTAGAAAAGACAACCAAAATAAAGTTGTTTCCTCGGATTTCGTGTAAAGACAATCAAAACAAAGCACAGTAACTTTGTTTTTAAAATCCAACGCCTGAAGCCTTTTCCATCTTTATGTTTGTAGAATAAGACAAAGAGGACTTTGTGAATCTTGATTCTCGTGCGCAACTAAAAGGATGACATGAAGCCGTCTTCTTCTTCCTTTGTAACGTTTCAAAACGGAAACCTTCTTCACCATTTTACGTTGCAGGAACACAGAGACGAACGACGAGCAGAACGTAAGACTATAGATCTACTAGTATCCACACATCTGCTCCAAAACCTGAACCGACTGAATGCACCGAACTAGGCTTTGATACCAACTGATGGATCCAGATGAGAAGACTCCGTCACGCAGCCGGAGATCTATGTGCGCTCCGGTGATGGGAAGCTCCGTAGATCTCTTCGCCTCTTGTCTTTCCTACGGGAATGGAGAGAATAATCATACCAAACCCTAGGGCTCCCTTATCCTTATATAGACAAGTCCCAAAGAATCACACTTATTAAAGACATCTTCCACCAGAAGCTCACATCCACCGATCCTATTGAGAGTCTTATTATGGGGCCCAGATCAAGTCTTACACTAAAGTGGGATTGCAATCTCTGTTGGCATCTGCCCTGCTTGATCTGACGTGGGACCCGTAGCATGTGGGCCACACGATTTCTTACAGGTATAGGCCTCACTGCGACTGAAGCGATCGCTAGAGTATTCGTGGATTGTGATATTGATGTAAGGGTAGAAATAGCTGAAGATTTTGTGGGCATAGTTTGCTACGTAGAAATCGAGTTGGCGTGGGAGGTATCGGCGGACCATGGTCCATAAGAACATCAGGCTAGCTATTGTTGTGCCTGTTGGGTTTTGTCTTATATTCCGGTTTAGCCGGATCGGTCGTCTGGTTTAGCCAGAACCGAGACTCAGGGTTAGGGGTATTTTAGTCATTATGTATGGGTTTTCTTGGTGGCCAAGAAAGCAGGAACTATATATATTGATGTATTGTAACCCTAGATCCTGAAGGAATCAAGATGGATCATAGTAGATGAGTTCTCTCCTCCCGTGGACGTAGGCAAGATTGCCGAACCACGTAAAACTGCTGTATCATGTGTGTGATTGCTTGATGGTGTGATGCTGTGTGTTCATCGTGGTAGATCCGTAGATCGCAGGTAGTTTCCGTTGTGCCGCTTTTCCCAATAATTTTTCAGAAAAGGTAGTCTTGTGAAGGTCGGAGTAAGCCGGTTTAAGCATCGAGTCATACCTAACCCGCATGTACTGTGCCCAACCCACCAGAATAGGCTAGAACAGGATAGTTGCAGGTTTGACGGAAAGAACACCGGGATGGAGACAGAAGGAAGGATTCACAATGTACCGTGAGATCCGGATTCAGGGAGGCCTTCAGTTTGTCTTGACGGATGGAAGTTAGGTTCATTGTGTTGCAAGGATGCATGCATGTGGCAACAAATGGAGAGCACTTCGGAGGTTCAAGACGGTGGTGTTAAGGTCAAAGGAGGCAACTATGGCCACGCTAGGTCGTAGCGTATGCGGAGGTGTACCTTTCAGCGAGGTATGTGAAGTGCTGGTTCAACATGTTGAATGTTGAAGAAAGAAGACTGCGTCATTGGTGTAGTGACGTACCCTTCAGCAAGGTGCGTGAAGACATTACCGGGTATCTCAAGGTGACTCTGAGGATTTGCGGAATCCAAGCCAAGGTGGAGATTGTTGGGTTTTATCTTGTATTCCGGTTTAGCCGGCTCGGTCGTCTGGTTTAGTCAGAACTGAGACTCAGGGTTAGGGGTATTTTAGTCATTATGTATGGGTTTTATTGGTGGCCAAGAAAGCGGGAACTATATATATTGATGTATTGTAACCCTAGATCCTAAGGGGATCGAGATGGATCATAGTAGATGAGTTCTCTCCTCCCGTGGACGTAAGCAAGATTGCCGAACCATGGAAAACTGATGTGTCATATGTGTAATTGTTTGATGGTGTGATTGCTGTGTATTCATCGTGGTAGATCCGTAGATCGCGGGTAGTTTCCGTTGTGCCGCTTTTCCCAACAGTGCCCAGCCCTGACCAGGAGCTTTCCATCAGCATTCTCCCTCTAATTTCCTTCTTTCCTATGGCCAAAGAGATGTAGGTGTGTTTCTCCTTCTCTTTCCTATGGCCAAGGATAAGTAGATGTGTTTTGTTGGGCATCTCTTGCTCTATATAAATAGAAACCTGAGAGAACTATAGTTGCTTTCTACGTCATTATGCATGCGTCATGCATAGCAGCATGGGTCTAATTGAATTAGTCTTTTGGAATTTTTTAATTTGTGTTTTTTATACAGTGTTTGACCCACAAGCTTTTGTGGTCGGTGGATCCTATATAGTTTAAAATTAAAGAGTCCAGATCCCGTGAAGAGTGAATCCTGAAAATTCAAACAGCTCAAAATGATTGTCATTCCCAATATGAATGAGAATATAATCAACATAATTTTATGCATTATTAATCCATGTGTTAATCAATAGGTTAGTTTTGCTGTGGAAGTTTCATTCTTTCCACTGATAGGATGTATGAAGGAGAGGCTTGGGAGATCAACATAATGACTTGGTTTGATATGTCACCATGTCAGGCGAGTCTAATGATCGGTGCTGAGTTTGACCAAGTTACTTAGCCCGACTTGCCCATGCCCAAGTTACTGAGCTCAGTGGCCTTCCGACCAAGGTTTTTATTTTTATTTTTAAATAGTGGACAGTCGAACTCGCACACAAAAACACACTCACCAGCAGCTGAGCTATACTTTTTTTTTCATAAGAAAAACAACTATAGGTAGAACTCTGTCAAAATATTAAGGTAGAACTGTATGCATCAATTTGTAGTTTTATAAGTCAGTCATGTAGGGAAGATGTGGTGGTGGTCGTCTTCTCTTTTTCTCAATAGATCCTTCCAAATTGAATGTAGACTGTTCTTATATTTATTACTTTTGATCTGGACAACGAGGGAAGAAGTTACGGCGACCTCTCCTTTGGAACTGTTCAAATTTACCCAACGAGTTGTCCCATGGATTGCTATTCATTCCCCCGTTTTGATATATATTTATACAAAAATACACATGAACATTTTTTTTTTCTTCTCATTATCATTTCAAACTTGATTTGAACCCTTACACTCAAGGTTGAAATTGTAAGCACATTCCAATATTAGAAGAGCAGGCATTCAATGGCATTTGTCGCAGAGGCATGCACTTCATCTATAGAGCTAAACACAAACTATAGGGGACATGAATGGGATTATTATATATTACCATCGTATAATAGTCCTCTTATCCCTCTTGTGACTATCTTATATGTAAGTGGGTTTGACAGGCGGCTAGGCAGGTAACTAGATCTGCAAGATCCTTACACATGGTGTGAATGCCTCTGAGTCAATTGACTAAAGTCCATGACAAATATTGTCCTGTGGGTTAAGTCTTAGCAATATCTTATAATTAATTATACAGCTGGTTCATTATATTTTAGACTGAGGGCCCAGTTGTGTGGTGCAGAAAGGGAAAAATGCAGCTTCTAAGTTCCTGCGAGAGAGAGAGAGAGAGAGAGAGAGAGAGAGAGGGCATATCCTTGCTGGGGAAGGAAGGTGATGTGTGGAGGCTCATTTTGTTTTTATAATAATCCAGGGATGCGTGGTGGGCGGCATGCAATATAGGACAAGAGGAAAAGACTATTGGCATGAAAATGAAATTTTGCAAAATTATAATATTAAACAATAGGTTTTGATCTCTATGTGTGTCTTTTCTCTCTCCCTTATCAAACACTCTAATTTTCCCTGCACCTTCTCCGTATCGTAAGAATTGGCCAAACTGCCATAATTTATTTGTTGTGTTTCAAGGGTTTGGTTTGTTTTCATCTTCCTGTATCATGCATCAATCAATCCATCTGATAAAAATTATGGATGGGATATTTGCCCGCACAGTATACGTATTTCATTAGAGTCCAGATTGGACCTGATTGGACCTTCGTAGCCAACAGTATATACAGAAATTTTATTTGCCATATGTCTCATCTATTTCTCAGCCCTCAACCTTGGTTATCGAAGAAGATTACAGATTTTACATGGTGAGATTTTCAAAAATTTTATTTTACTTTATTTTAATTTACCTCACATCCAAACACACCCAACATTAAATCATTTGGAGGTGAAACTGACTTGCCCCTTAGTTTCAAGATCCTCATCATGCTGCTTCCTAAACAGGCACTAGCCTACGTAGGGACCATCGGGCCTCGTGGATCCCACTAGATGTAAATAGGTATTCAAGTATGGATCAAACTCGAAACAGATCCAGACCAAATTATTAAGAAGCCCAAAATAGTTCTCCATGCCTAGGTTTTTGTGCTGGGGTCTTTTGGGTATCCAGCTAATCCAAGATCCTTTCGGATATCAAGGGTATGTGTGATGAGTGGATTCTACTATAGAGAAGAAAACCGTTTTGATTTCTCATGCAATCCATGGTACGAGACATTTTCATTAGAAGAGAGGAAAATAAATGAACTGATTTATAGTAATAGAAACAAAATTCCACTCTTTGGAATTATCCATTTGACAAACAACTCCTATGAGAAATCATCCCATTTATTATGCGTTTTCTTCTCCTTTTTTTTATTCTAAGTTTCTTTTACTAATTCAGCAACTTCTTTTGAAAAAAAAAAGTTTGCAGAGGCTTTATTATAATCTGCATGCCCAAAGTTTGTGATTGTTAATGTGGGGCCCATACGATGCATTGCTTATCAGAAGACCATCAATCAAGTGAACTAGGATGAAAATAATTGGCCACACACAATATTTAAAAACTTTTTTCTTTATCATGCATTTTTCCCATAGGAAGAGCATATTTGTCCAAAGAGGGCATAATTGTAGATATGGGAAAATATTTAAAATTTAATAAGAAAGAGGGAAAAGACATATCTAGAGGTAAGCTGCCGGTTAAAACCTCATTAAACAATACAAAGCTATAGGGGATACTAGATTTTGCTTAGATTGCTAATAGGTGCATAATATTTTTTCACTCCTTGTGCAGAGAATTTGAATGTATGACAATAATAGATGATTAAACAGAATTGGTGCCTTCATCATAGGCGCACCCATAAAATTCAAATGGGTCCCATGTTATGGAGCATTCGGATGAAACTTTTATATCCTGCTGCTCGTAGAATAAAATTGGAGAAATTGTGTGGCCCATCTGCCATGGGACCAATGTCGGATTAAGCATATGGTTAAGACCACGAATGAATTTTTCAATTAAGTCTTTAATCTATGATCTAGGAGAGTTTGAATTGAGAGTAGACTCTAGTGAAAAGTCATGAATCAACATATACTCATAAACAGATATTAAACCCACACTTAAATTGTTAAAACCCACACATAAATTGTTATGCCCACACTTATTTTGTTAACTCACATTTAAATTGTTTGAGTGGTTAGAAAGTCTAGCAATGAGTTAGAGTTCCCGCTTCGAAACTGTTTGGGGCCTTACCTTATACATAGTGTTAGTGGGTGGTGTTGAATATTCGAGATTTTACCAATTCTCAACCATCACTACAACAATTTTCATCTTTGCCGATGATAAATTAGAAGTGTCGGTAAATCTTATACATTGCCAAACAAATGGAAAAACTTTTGCCTGTGTTTTTTAGAGCCGATAAAACATTTAATATTTTTTTTGAAATTATTTACCAGCATGTTTGTCGCTGGAAATATATTTTATTTTATAAAACTATTTATTTTGGAGGCCTTTTGCTAGTGTTTTATTTTGCCGACAATGTACTAAAACTTTTTTCCAGCGCTCAATTCACCAATAAAAGTTGACAATATTGCGCTGGCAATGAATATTAAATTTTTTTTATTTCTTTGATTTTTAATTTTCTATCTCTATACATATATTAGTTCATTACATATTCCAACCTCTCATGAATAAATTATAATAGCTAATTCCATTATCCAAGGCCAAATCTATTTCACACCCACCTTCCATTTCCATTCCAAAACCATCAGACATTGAAACAAGAAAATTCATTTCAATTCATATTATATTTAAACATCCTTTCCACATTCAAATACCATTTCAACATTTAAAGCACTTTATCATTACAAAATCAAAACCCATTTTATCATTCTATTCCATATCAACATTCAATACCAATGAAAATTTACATATTCATATGATCATGTCATTGTTGCACCATTGTTTAAAAAAACTTCTTGCATCCCATTTCAATATATAGCAATCTGTTACTCTGCATACTTGGCCTTCATGTTGACTCCACCTCAGCTACATGAGCTCTTTCAACAAAAAAGTTTCTTTACCTTTTTTTCAATCTGCATAAGAAAAAAGCAAGATTGTTTACATGACTGAATATACAGAACTAAATCACACCATAGATAGAAACACACCATAAGTGACAGTTATTTGTGGGGAAATTGGTAAATAAATCGATAGAAGATTTATCTGCTTTAGAGAGAAATTGACAGATCTAACTCAAACACCCAAAAACTGCCATGGACACCTTCACAATTAATTGGTTCTATGCCGTAAACACATTGGTAAGTATAAAAGCTACCAAAATTTTAGACTAATTTTTACAATAAGAATACAAGATGACAATTTTTATTATAGCAATCTGTCATTTTTGAGGTGCAAAGAAGTTCTAGGTCAGAAGCTAGAAAAGAGGAGCTCCACAAGCAGGAATTGGAGGTAAGATGCCATCATTCTTCTTTATAGGTTTTTGGATTCCCAAAACTTCAAGCTTCAAGCGACACTAAATTCTAAAACTGGAAAACCTTTCTTTTCTTTTTTTTGAATTCTGTTTGGCCAAGAGCTTCGCAAAGGGTTCTTCAAAGTATCAACCTGTATGAACTAAATAGAAACCGAATATAACATCATGGGCTTGTTAATTTTCACTTGCTGCTGTAAAATCATCCATAAATTTCTTTTTCTAAAAATAGTCACTGCTCAAAAATGTTGTCATTAACAGAGAAGGAGCATCCCATTGCTTTTTTCCAAAGAAATTACCTCTGGTATTAAAGTGAGGATGGGCATCAAACGAGTTCTGGTTGTACGGAGGGAAAGTTTAAAGGGAGTTATAGTTGTAGGGATTAAAGGGATGATGGTCTTCACTGGAATGGTTTTGGATTGGGGAAATATATAATGGTTCGGTGGGATGGAATTTGATTCCAGGAAGATTTTTTGTTTTATTATTCTCTTTTGTTTGAGTTTTCCACTCATTGGTGTTATGCCAGTGATGAAGTTATATCATGAATTTGAGAGATGGCAGGTGGCAATTGATTGGTACTTACAGCCATGTAGGGAGAATTGGGGAAATATAAAATGGTTGTGTGGGATGGAACTTGATTCCAGGAAGATTTTTGGTTTGGAACAGCTCTTTTGATTGAGTTTTCCACTCATTGGTTCTAAATTCAGTTAGCATTGCATTGTTCTGATTCCAAAATCCATAGGGATGCATAAGTGGAAATGGTAGTTGGTATTTTGAAAAATAATGTGAGTAAAAATACTATCTTCTAATCTTTTTCTTCTAATCTTCTAAAAGCAGTCAGATTTAGTAAGTGCCTTTGGATAACCAAGTTAATTTGTTTGGATCATCTAATATTTGGATTTGACTCCATGACTAAACAGGTCCAAAATTCCCCAATCTGTATCCTGATCCAATTTGATGGGCCCATTTCAGTTGTTTATTTGGATGGATCCTTTGATATCTGGTGGATTCTTGGCAATGGTATAGGGATCATTTAAGGACAAATAAAGCTAATAATCTATTGAGGGAATTGGTTTTCTGTTAGCAGTGCATCATTGGAGAAGTATTCATTTGAACCATGTTTTTCAGCTCATATCCACATCCACTGCACTACACACATTGTAGCAGATGTTGATTAACCCAAATAAACAAAGCATTAGAAAGCAAAATTCGAGCAAAAAGAAGCTCAATAAGGTGATGAAAAACAAAATCATAGAGGAATAATGAACAGCGAAATCCAATCCTTTTCTAGAAGCCAGATTTTTTTTTAATACCCCCAAAGAGTATATAGAAAACCACCAAAGAAACACCCATTTCGCAAACAAACAAAAGAGAAGGTTTTGGCAATGGGCTGGGGCCCGTATGACAATGATAATGATCAGGACCATTGTTCTAAAAATATGTTTGGACTGCCATCTCTGCCACTAATTCTTAAGGATGTCATCGTGATCTTCCTATATAGGTACAGGCCTAGGACTCTTAAGGACTTCATCCGCAACAGATATAAGGCCCAGTTTCTTCAAAATCTAGTATTTAATTTAAAATAAAAACACAATAAAAAGAGTAGACAGAAATTATCCATGCACGCCTCCTAATAGGTCCACCTCATGCCTCCTAATGGATCACACACATGCTTCCTCTTATTAGTCTCTCTCACTTAACCATATATTTTTACACCCATCACAATGGGTTGGATTGTTAGATCGGGGGTCAAGTTTAAAAGGTGCGGTTGATCAGGGTTGCAATAATCATGTAGACCCCACCAACTCTGTTATGCATGTTTTGGGTGAGGGGTGATGGGAGAAGGAATTGCTACCTCTCCCAATTAATTCAACATACAAATAAATACCATTTTGACAAGAGTAGTCATATACAAACCTAGAAAAGTTGCATCCCGAGCTCTACCAGAGGTGCTCTCCTCACCAACAATGATACCAGATCTATGCCTACACTTTCTACTAACTGGAGGACTAAGCCCTCAAGGAAACTTGTTCTCCTAGCCTGCTCCGCTAACTGCTCCCACAGAACAAGCACCTTAGACTCAGGGCCCATCTGAGTTTAGGTCGAAGCTGAAGCGGACTTCATGCAAATGCCAAAACCCTTCAAGTATTCCGACCTCTTCCCAACAAACTTAATGGATATTTGTTCCTCGCTCATCAAAGATGTAATCAAGGGTTGGCACTATTCAATTGTTACTCGTACTAATTGCTCTTGCCATTTTTCAACAAAATCCATGAATAAGGGAGCAGTGAGAAATTGAAAGAAGAAGAATACCTTGGCGATCTCAATCTGTCAACAAAATCTCGTCTTTGATCTTAATCTCCGCCCACCTTAAATATAAAAAAAATCCATGAACAAGGAAGCAGTGAAAGAAGAAACTCTTTGCAGTGAGAAATTGAAAGGAAAAACTCTTCCCAGTGAAAGCGGATTTCTTATGAGAAAGAAACTCTCTTTGCGAGAATAGAGGCATTTGGGGGCTAAGGTTTGGTGGGATTTGGGATAGCAAAGAAAATGGACAAAAATTAACTAGGATCTGAGGGATCTGAACCGTGCTTGTGTGGCTAAGTTGGTGGGACCAAATTTAATCATGTGAGTGGGTTGTGTAAACTCAGCCTAGGCCCACCTGCTCGTGATTTGAATCATGAGTGCGTCCGCGGATTCCTCATAAAAAAATAAAATCTAGAGGATTTATTTAGGACATTGTAATTGATGTAGAGGATTAATCACTCATAATATTGTGCTCATCATGTTATCAATTATGCATTCAATTTTATAGTAGGATGAAATCATTCAAAGTAAATTTGAGGATGTGCATTCAATTTTAACAGTTAGGGTCTTCTGTGTGTAGGTCCTGTGGTGAGTTGCAAGCATTGGAAGTATGTTTGAGACCACTCTGGGGCAGAGAAAATGGAGTTTCTGTGAAGTGGCCCAGTTGGTGGTATATTCATAGCATGACATTAATATATAAATTCTTTAAATATTCAATTTTTTTTATAGAAAATAAGTAACAATACAACACCTAAAAAATTTGAAAAATCAAAATATTATAATCTATCGTATTTGAGCTCAGTTGTCACAAAATCTTCAATTCAACTTAAAAACCCATTACTTAATCAACCATAAGAAAATTTTCAAACTCAACTTAAATTTGAATCATATAAGCTACACAGATTTTTCAATTGACTTACATTAATATATAAGTTGAAAAAACACCAAACAATCTATTGTCCATGAAAGCCAACTCAATCAACAACATAATTTTCAAATCATCTCAAAAGCTAACTCAATCAACCAACCCTTTATATATATTAAAGTTCTAATAATAGAGGCCTGTGAAGGATGCCACATTAGTAACCCTTATTTTTCTTTTTTCTTAGAACGTCACGTCAACATCTTAAAAAATCTCTCTCCCAACCGTTTTTACATCATCCCCTAAAATCTCTCCTTCTACCCTCTTCTCTCTCATCTATTCCATTTATTCCCCAAAAACTTTTCCTACTATAATAAACACGTATTTACACCAAAATCCGTCTTTCAAACGGGAGAAAAAAAAAAGCAAAAACCAAAAGCAAAGAAGACGAAACAAATAGGTTCTTTCATTCTTTCAGACGATGGACGGCTCTAATCGAAATGCTCATCGGACATTTAGGGTTAATTTCAGCAGCGATGTTGTAGCCAAACTTTGAGATCAAGTGAAATACAAGTTGCAAGAATTCATGGGGGATTACACTGACGATACACTCGTTGTAATGTTTCTTGGCGCCCCCACCCCCCCCCCCCCCCCCCCCCCCCCCCCCCTCTCTATAAATTCATACATGTGTTTTTGGATTGGGTCTTCTATTGTTTGTAAGATGTGACTTGAATATCTCCAGTAATCTGGAAGCGGTTCTAAACCTAAATCATAGATGTAAATAGAAAGATATCAATTATGACTTGATTTTTTTTGAAGTTAGATTTTTTGGTGTTTTGTTTCTACAATTAATGACTCCTATAGGTGGTGGTGCTGTTTTTAACTTTTGTTTGCTTATTTCTTGTGCTAATGATTCATGCTGACTTATGAAACATGGAGTTCATCTTTTGAATTTCAGAGGTTGCGCATAAATAATGTAATGTACTTTTTCTTTGAAGTTGTTTTTTTTATTGAATTATTTCATGAGATTCTTCATTGCTTTGATCATCTACTTTTTTATGTTCTCACTTATTAATATTTATGTACTTTATTTGCCATTCTCATTGACAAAAGAATTTATAGATTCTTTTAATTCACTTTGTGCATTTTGTTCAAAGTTTATATTTTTATGGATTGTAATACTTCTTATTATTATTTATTTTAATTTATTCTTAATAGAAATATTGCTCATTATTATTTTTCAGAAGAGTATCATTCTTTTAGTGTAATGATTTCAGATCTTTCACCGCGACTGCAACATTTATTTGAAGATTATAATAAATCCCAAATAGAGAATACTATGATATAAGTGAAGCTTTATATAAGTAGATAAATATCCATTTAACCTTACATTTTGCCCTCTAAAATTAGACACTTGAATGGAGTATGCAATATTCAAAAGTTTTGATGTTACTATCAATAATAGTAATTAGAAGTCAAGGAAATGGTTTAGCTCATTAGGATTTACGTTTTTTTAATTAAGATTTAATTTCATGCCTTTAAATTTAAAATAATTATTGTTATTATTATTATTATTCTTAAATAAAGTATATAAACTCATTTGTTATTCTTTTACATTAAATTAAGGTTTTTCTACGAGAGAGAGAGAGAGAGAGAGAGAGAGAGAGAGAGAGAGCCTCTCTGGGCCCTTCTTCTATAAGAGTTCTTATTTCTTATCCTTGTACAAGTGGTGATTGCCCTCTAGCTTCCATCGAGAAGAGGGGGGATTCGGCTGTGCTTCTTCTCATTATTTTTTTAGGAGTTTTTCGATTGTTCTTCCCATGTGGTTTCTTCCCTCAAGACATGGAAGAGACCTTGACTGAGATGTGGCAGAAAATGTCTCTATCTGAAGTGGAGACAAAACAGGTGGTCATTGAGAAAGAGCTTGTATGTGAATCATCGGTTTGTGGGGAGCAATTCCTCGTCAAGTTATTCACAAACAAATACTACAGTAAGGAGGCAATGAAAACTATGATGCGATCTCTTTGGCGACCCTCGAAGGGATTGCGCTTCTGTGACATGCGAGAAGATGCGGTTTTAGCAGAGTTTGAAGGCCAGATGGATAAAGAATGGGTTAAACGAAATAGCCCTTGGGCTTTTGATAAGCGTTCGGTCCTACTGAAAGATTTTGATGGCGAGCAGCAATTATCAGAAATCCAGATGAACTATGCTTCTTTTTGGATTCGTATTCATGATCTCCCCCCTAAATGGTAAGAACATAAAGGTGGTTAAAATAACAGGGGCGTCAATCGGAATGGTGGAGGATGTAGATGGGACTGACAGTGTTATTGGTTGGGGGGAATTCTCGAGGATCTGGGTACGCCTATATATCACAAAGTCATTACCTAGAGGGAAGAAAATTGTTCTGGGAGAATCGAAGCCGCTTTGGGTCACTTTCAAATAAGAGCGGTCGTCAAACTTCTGCTACTACTGCGGCTATCCTGACATGGGGATCGAGATTGTTCCTGGAGGATCACAGATAGAGATAAGTTCGAACAAGATGGCTTCCAATACAGCTCATGGATGAGACTCGAAAGAATGGCTGCTAGAGGAAGGGTGAATAGGGTTAAGAAGGTAAAGAAGACGGGGACTCTGAGAGAGGCACTTCTCGTGGTGATCAGCATGGTGGAACGACGGCAGAGGTGGAGGAGACCAGCAGAGGGGCAGCAAAAATCACAGAACCGGTTTCTTTTCTTAAGACTGATGGAGGTGAACTCGGAGAGAGATCTGGCACAATAAAGGAAAAGGTTCAATCGGCATCTGGTGGAATGTTACGTGATCAATCCCATGCAAAAAATTCAAAAATGGCAACTGGTGTTGCGGGGAGATTGGAGGGAAATGACGGATTGAACTTTGTGGGCTTAAGCGATAATGCAGACCCAGTCTGTGACCTGATACCAATCCGAGCCACAAGCCCGGTGCGTTCTCAGCTCACGAAATAGAAGATTCCTCTCATGGAAAGTTAACAAAGGACTCTGGTATTTGTGATCCAAAAACAACAGTCAAAGACTACAAATCTACGGGCACATGGAAAAGAATAATCACAGAGACTAATCCCACAAAGGAGGAGACTGGAGTAACAGGTAAGAGACCCTGTGACGAAAACCTGAGAGGTGGGAATCGAGAAGCTGGAGATTAGAAACGTTACAAGTTATCCCAAGATGAAATATCGGCGGAGGTTGGTTCCCAGCCCCATCGAGAGCCATGAAAACCTTAAGTTGGAACGCTTGGGGGCTTGGGGACCCACGGGCAAATCGATCTCTCCAATAGTTAATCCGGAGAGAAGATCCCGATGTTTTGTTTCTGATGGAGATGAAATTAAGCAGTAAAGCAATGGAGATTCTTAAATTCAAGCTTGGCTTCTATGGTTTTTTAGCAGTAGCAAGAGAAGGCCGCAGTGGTGGACTTGTCCTATTCTGGAAGAGGGATGCACAATTCAGTATTCAAAGCTATTCTATGTTCCACATTGATGCTATTGTTGATGATTTGGTGATGGGCACTCAATGGCGTGCTACGGGTGTCTATGGACATCCAAATGTCTCTTGCCGCAAAAAAATTTGGGAATTATTATGTTCTATAAAATGTGGGGGGGGGGGGGGGGGGGGGGGGGGGGGGGGGGGGGGGGGGGGGGGGGGGGGGGGGGGGGGGGGGGGGGGTGGGTGGGGGGTTGGTGTGCTTTGGTGAGATGGAATTAGCTTGGATGAGAAAGAGGATGGTCGTGATAGATCTGAGTGGCAAATGAGGGACTTTCAGGCTGTACTGAAATTTTGTCAATTTCAGGACCAGGATATTATGGGCCCTCCGTTCACTTGGTGTAATCAAAGAAAGGGTGAAGCTAATGTAAGGGAACGGCTTGACAGATTTGTAGCAACGAATGAATGGGTCGTAATGAAAAGAAATGTGACAGTCAGACATTGCCTCTCTTCACATTTTGATCATCTTCGTGTGGTATTGGATTCATGTGCGATGAGCATTCAGGCAAGAAGGAGAGCTAAGCTTTTTCATTTTGAAGCTATGTGGGTTCATTCTAGACAGTGTGAGGATACCATACGGGCGGGATGGAACAAAAATGTTTAGGGTGATGCTATGTCCAAACTGTGTTGCCCCATTACTGATTGTGGGAGACAGCTAACGAATTGGAACAAAAAGAGCTTCGGCAATGTTCAAGAAAGTTTAAAGAAAAAGAAGAAGAGCTTCAATATCTTACTGATTAGGCCCGGATGAGTTAACCATGCGGTATATGAAACTAGTTAAACAAGAAATAAATGAGTTATTAGAAAGGGAGGAGATTATGTTGAGACAAAGCCCAAAAGCTTTATGGCTGAACGAGGGTGACCAAAACAGCAGATTTTCTCATAGGAGAGCCTCTCTATGGAAAAAGCTAAATTGTATCTTGGGGCTTAAAGATACAGATGGCGAGTGGTGTGAAGGAGAGAGGATGGCAAGAGTGACAACAAGTTATTATACAGAGTTATTTTTTTCATCTCAACCCACATCCGGTGACAACCTTCTTGGATCGATAGAGAGACTTGTAACTAATGACATGAATCAACACCTAAAGGGGGAGTTCAAAGCGGAGGAGATTATAGTAGCCTATGCTCCTATGCATCCTACAAAATCCCCAGGACTAGACGGTATGCCCCCTTCTCTTTTTTCAAAAATATTGGCACATAGTAGGAAAGCAAATTTCTAATACAGTTTTATCGGTATTAAACTTGGGTCATAAACTTCTTACTATTAATCATACATTTATTGTTTTGATTCCGAAAACAAATAACCCAAAGAAAATTATGGAGTACCACCCCATAAGTCTTTGCAATGTTATTTATAAATTAATATCAAAAGTGTTAGCGAATCGCTTAAAGATTGTGTTACCTCATGTTATCTCGGAGAGTCAAAGTGCCTTTGTTCCCAAAAGGGTGATCACTGATAATGTATTGGTAGCTTTTGAGGCAGAAAATTTTTTAAAGCAAAAAAGACGAGATAAAAAGGCTTTATGTCAATCAAGTTAGATATGAGTAAGGCATATGACAGGGTGGAATAAAGTTTCATTAAGAAGGTGATGACATGTTTGGGTTTTAGTTAGAAGTGGATTTCTTTAATTATGGAATGTGTCTTTTCTATTTCTTACTCTATCTTGGTTAATGGTGAACCAAAGGGCTCGATTATACCATCTCGTGGTTTGCATCAGGGTGATCCCATTTTCCCATACTTATTTCTCCTATGTGCAGAAGGACTTACTTCTTTACTGAGAAAAGCGGAAAGAGATCAGAAAATTACAAGCCTTAGGATTTGCAAAGGGGCACCAAAGATAAGCCATTTATTTTTTGTGGATGATAGTATCCTTTCCTGTCATGCTAATAGAGAGGAAAATTTGTATATCTAGCATCTTCTTGGTATTATGAGGAAGCATCGGGGCAAAAAATAAATTTGGATAAGACTTCCTTGATTTTTAGCAAAAATACTAGCCTAGGGTACCAAGAGGAAATCATGGGCATTTTGGGGGGTGGAGGTAGTGAAGCAACATGAGAAATACCTTGGCCTTCCATCACTTATTGGGCGCTCCAAAAAATGTCCATTTGAGGAAATTAAGGAGAGGGTATGGCAAAAACTCCAGGGATGAAAGGAAAAACTACTTTCCCAAGCTAGTAGGGAGGTCTTAGTGAAAGCAATTGCACAAGCAATTCCTACATATGTGATGAGCTATTTTAAATTGCCCACTGGTTTCTGTAAAGAATTAGAATGCTTGATGGCTAAATTTTGGTGGGGACAATGCAAGAATGAGAAAAAAATTCACTGGGTTAAGTGGGATAAGTTGTGCATGTCCAAATATATGGGTGGTACGGGATTTAGAAAATTGGAAGATTTTAACATAACCCTCTTGGCAAAGCAAGGTTGGACCTTATGCAGAACTAAAATTCACTATTTTATAAGATTTTCAAAGCACGTTACTTTCCACATGTCTCTTTTCCCTACTCTTATGCATGAAGAGATATTTTTGAATCAAAGAGACTTTATAGGAGGGGTGTAGGTGGCGGGTCGGAAATAGTCACGATATCAAGATATAGGAGGATAAATGGTTGCCCACACCAGTAACTTATAAAGTTACCACTCCAACTAGGATGCTTCATAAAGGTGCTAGGGTTAAAGATATTACAGAAAAAAAACACAAATTGGTGGAATGTGGATTTAATTCCAAGGACCTTTCTTCCCGCATTCCCGCATTAGGGTAAAGTAATCTTGAAAATGCCACTAAGTAGACAAATGCAATCTAATAGACTGATTTGGACACACACTAAGTCTGGTAAGTTCACAGTAACAAGTACTTATTGTCGTATGTTAAAGATTTGATAATCTCAAGACATGGGGGAAAACTCAAATGTGGGGCCAAGGAGAAAGTTTTGGAAGAGTATATGGAACCTGAAGATGCCTAATAAAATTAAGAATTTTGCATGGAGAGCTTGCACCAAGGTCCTCCCAACTAAAGAAAATCTCGCGAAGAGTAATGTTGTTAGTTCCAACTCATGTGACCTTTGTGGGACTATAGTAGAAAATTGTTTACATGCCTTGTGCCTATGTCCTCATGTGAAGCAAATGTGGAATGCATGCTTTCATAACCTGGTTTGCGATAGATTTGTTCAACAAAGTTTTTGGTTAATTGTGTGGGATTTGATGGAAAATGCTCAGAAGATTGATATGGACTTATTTTTCACTATTGCAAGGGGTATTTGGTTTAGGAGAAACCGATGCATTCACAATGGAAAACCTATGGACTCGAGGAGGGCAGTGGGAAGAGTTGTAACTTTGCTTAAAGATTACAAAAAAAATCAATTGTCACAGGTTCTATCTAAACAATGAAAAGCTTCTAAAATGGCAGCCCCCTCCTATGGGTGTTTTCAAATTGAATGTTGATAGTACCGTATTTGAAGATATCCAAAAGGTAGGAGTTAGGGCTATCCTTAGAGATGAAGTAGGCAATGTGGTGATGGCAATGAGTAAAATTGAGAATGGGCCGGGTTGATGAGGCCGAGGATATTGAAGCCATAGCGGCTTTGAGAGGGATCCAGATGGTCTGTCATATGGGTATTAGAGAAATTATCCTAGAAGTTGATCTTTATAGACGGTAAATGCGCTGAACTCTTCCTTGCCAAATCTCTTAAGATAAGGTCTGTGTTAATTTGATGAGATAAGAGACTTGTTATAGAGTTTTTCTCTCAGTGAAGTGATTCATGTCGGTAGGGAAGGCAATGTCCTAGCTCATATGCTGACTAGACATGCCAAATTAGTAGATGATAGGAACGTTTGGTGATACTCTATTCTTGAGTTGATTAGTCAACATTAGTCTTAAGGATTTCTCATGTGTTTATTTTTAATTCCTTTGGGCAAGGTTAAATAGTCTAAGGTACCATTACTAAGGCCCTACAAGCTCTTAGACACCTAATGGTTCTACTTGGATCAAGTTTGCACTATAATTAACTTCAAAGTTAATTATAGATACGTTTTTAAGAAAGAAAATGGCCAAATAGGCTTTGGGACCTAAAACAAGACCCCAACCCAAAGGGTCAACCCAATCGGTCGGGCGTGACGCAAAAATAAACTTCAGATCTCCTGAAGTTTTCTCTTGACCCAAGTTAATCATAGTTTATATCAATTAATCAAATGTTATGCTAATTAAGATATTTTAGTCTTAAATTATAAATATATATTTTTTATTTTAAGTGATTTGAGTCTTGGATAAGTAGATGGGTAGGTTTTACCAAAACTAGATAGACCTTGTGGCCCATTTTGAAGATTTTCATACAATGGGTTATGCATTCACTGAGCTCACTATCTAAGCATTACTTTGAATTCATCAAACCTCTTTCAACAAGCCCAACAACTTTCATGTTTGGCCCAAACCCATTTGAAATCATCTTGCACTTAGGCTCAAATGACCCAAATTGTAAATAACCTTAAAAAGTGGACCTGTCTGTAATTTCAGAATGTGCTAGCTTAAAACAATGAAAACCCAGCTGAACCGGTTCTTCTCTTCTTTTTCTCTTTGCTGGGGCTTTTCATTATTCCTTTCTTCTTCAGCTGTTTTCTTGGTTTGAAGGGAGCACGCTATGTGGGATTCAAGGTTTCCATCCATTTTCCTCAAGCCATTTCCATCATCTTCTAGCTTTGGATTGTAGGGACCATCATCATCTTCTCTCTTGTTCTTTTAACAGCTCAAAAGGTAAGAATCCCTTTCTAATCTCAATTTGATGGTTGTGAATGAATCCTTGGAGCTTTTATTTCTCACATGCACCATCTCACATATCTATTTTAGTTCATTTGCATGCTAGGACTTCAAAAAAAGTCTATCATATTGCATAAAAGAGATATATATATAAAGGTTGAAATGCAATCATAATAAAATCCAACCCTTTCAATTTCCATAATATGAGTATGCATTCAACATTACTCTACTTATACTTGCCTTTGTTTGGTGCTACAACCCCAAATTGCCTCACTTGAGCTCAGTAGCAAGAAAATTTCCTAATTTGTGCAAGCCCTAACATATAAATGTTAAGAATGACAAAATGGTGAGATGCATGTCATCCATACAAATCTCCTATCTCATTTAAAACCAAAAATCTATAATTGGGTGAGAACCTTTACCTTGTATGAAATTGGAGAAGAGGAAACAATGGTGGAGATGAGAAATCCAACACTAAAGATGAGTTAGAGAGAGATGGGGTAAGGAGAAAGTGATCTCTAACCCAACATGCAAGAACTTCTCTTAATGATTTGAAGAAGCGATATGAATAAGGAGGAGAGGGTGAAGTTCCAGCAGCGTTGTATTTTTTTTAGCGCAACCAAGTGAAGGTGGGTTCTTTTATTGAAACAATATTTCAGTTTTATTTTTAAAAAAAGTCCAGTTTTTACATGTATTTTTTTAGTTTAAGTCACTTAACTGTAAACTTGGTACAATTGAGGTCAAATAGAGTGATGTCCAATACATAAGTTGATGGACTCGATGAGATGCACCTGATGTGCCAAAATAATGTGCATATGATGTTAAATTATAATTTCTTATCAAATGTGATTAATTGGATTAAAACTCTAATTAATTAGCATTAAATTACAATTAAGTTGTGACATGGTGTCACAGATATTGTCATGTGTGTGGATGATTCGGGTGGGTCATAAATGGGCTTGACTATACTGTCCTCACTGAGCACGATTGTCACAAGAGCTAGCATGTCTCCATAAAATTTGCAAGTTTCAGACATACTGGGTCTGGTAGGTCGAATGAGCCCGACTAAGTTTTGGACGAAATACTTTTAGCAGTAAACTTGCCAGCTTCCAAGTTTGAATCAAGTCTCTAAGTTTTTAAACTAGGTCATGGAACTATAGCTTTGTATTAATTTGTTGTTGTGAACGTGAGTAAAGAACTCTAATGTAAGTGGACCATGCATGGAAATACCTTCTTTTTCTTCTTGTTCCTTCTTAGTTTTTAATGGGGCGTTCCAAGTTCAATGTATACCCCTTTTTTTTAGATAAAGTTCAACTAGCAATAAAGCCCCATGCTACACTCAGGCCCTGAAAAAATACAGAACCTTGAACCTACACTAATAAAAAACATATAAGTAGTTAACTTCAAATTGTAATCTCCTTCAATTGATTTAGGAAAAATGTTAGGAGTCACTCAATGCATGATATATATAATGAAGAGAAATGGAGATGCATATCCAATCTGTTAACACCTTTTGTAAACGTAGGAGCTGATATTCATTAGAGAGAAGTTATTAGTTTTGATTTGTCTGAATTCATTTATTAGTTTTGTGATAATAAATTTAATTGTTTTTACTCCATAGTAAGTTAAAAAAATTAAAGATCCCCATTTCAGAAGTTATTATCTTAAATATGCAAAAGTACGAATGATAAAATATCAATAAATTATTTTTTTAGAGGAATCCGATGGAAGGATAAATAATCCCGATTTCCTTTCTCTTAATGTAAAAGTTAAAGGACGAGTAAAATTGATGGCATAAAATTGATGGTATAAATATATGTTTATGTTTATATATATACTGCTAGCTAAATGGCTCATACTCTGGCAAACATAACTATTATTGGAGGACCTATTTATTATGGGCTGGCACACCCCAACACATCTAACACAAAAGGGAATAGTAGTTGCAAACATGCCAACCCTTGGTGTGCAACTATAATTTCTTAAAATTCAATTCCAATTGATACTTGTTTTCAATGTAAATCACACAACTCAAATTAAACTTGGTACAAGTAACCCATCAGATCTAAAACATGAGTTCTTGTCATATGAGTTGCACAAATTATAATAACAATCATAAAAATATCATGCTATCTAACACAAATTAATAGGATTATTTTACCCAATCAAGAATATTTCTTAATAAAATTCATGCCGATCTATAGAAAAATAAAAATCAGTATTTGATTCCATTTCAACGCGGGTCATGTATTTTTATAAAATTTGGGCCTGAGCCAATCTAAATAAAATCTTTTTTTTTTCCTTTTTGTGGATTCTCAAAAATTTTGAGCTAATTTTAATAATAAATGTAAAAAAATTGTGCATGGACTATTTGTGTGATTTTATTTTTCATCAACATCAAATGAAGAAATACAAAGGTGTGCAATAGTAAAGAGAAAAACATTTTAGAGATTAAAAATGATTTTATGGAATCTTTTTTCTTATGATTGATTGGAAACTAGGATAGGATTTTCTTCAGGGTAGAACATTTACTATAAGTTGGACTCAGCAGGTTAAGGACAAAGTCTAACTTAGGAGAGTCAAGTTGATTTTTATCTCAATTACTAATCTATAAAAAAGCTTCAGATTTTTTTAAATGGTTGATATAGCAATGCTATACTTTTGATAAATTTTGATGTATATCTTCATGTAGATGTTCAATTAATGTATTAATCCAATCTGTTGATTGTATGGACACTTTTGCTAACACAGGTTGTCTACAGCGAAAACTTCATTTAATGCTTATAATGTATTTCTATAAGTTCCCAGAAGTGTATTAGTATCTAACTTTAGATTTAGATGTGGATGAAAAAGAGGAATATGATATATTTGTATGCCAACGATCTGCTCCGTAAGGAAATAACAAAGGGCATTGTATTTTATTTTAAATGATATATTATATCAGACATAACCTCATTCAATGCTTATGCTATATATATAGATATATATATATATCATCCATTTAATTTTCTATAGATCGGCCTGAATTTCTTCATATAGCATAAGCATTAAGAAATGGGGAAAGGTGATTTCCTTTTATCAGACGAACACCCATTATGAAACAACATTATAGTAGAACCCAAACCCATGTAAGCAATGGGTGATTTCAGGTGCAATTCAACAACCGAAGTTTAGGTGGAGATGGAAAGAGACATAAGAGTGAGAGATAGTTCTGAGCAGTCATTCATTGATCAGTAGAAGCCAAACTCATTTAAAAAATGGTGAGAGAGGGAGAAGTAGAGAGAATGCAAGAGAGAGATAAAACTATGAGAGATGCAACAACAGAGACAGTGAGAAAGAGAGATCGTTTTTTGTTCTGGTTTGAATCAACGGCCAGAGACGATGATACGCTAGGTTCCTTGATAACAAGTCGGTCGCAGAGCTTAGAATGCTAAATGGCCTACCAAGAGGTAGAGAGAATGCAAGAGATTTTGGCGTGGGTAGAGGGAGAGATTTTTTAGAGTGATTTAAAAATTTGGCAGGAGAGATTTTAGGCCAAACTAGTGAGTAAATCAATAAATGAGAGAGAGGATTCAGAGAAACCATTGGAAGGATCAATTGAAATGGTAATTATATGGGTGGCTGGCTTGCTTTAACAATGGAGACATTTTTAAAAAGCCAATGTCATGTGTCATTTTTTTCGAAGTTGACATAGCGCTTCAAAAAAAAAAAATAAAGGGTGCTAACGTGGCACCCTCCACCGGTCTTCATTCTTGTAACTTTAATATATATAATGTATGCTATTACATTACTTTTCTTGACTACTTGTTGGATAGTGACCTTGTTTTTGGGCCTCTTTCACATGTTCTCACCTATAAATTGCATCCGTCACTCTTCTAAGGTTTCAGAACTTTGTATTTCCCATGTCGAGGTGCAACCTCATATCTTGTCCACTCAATGAAGGTATCATATCTTGTCCACTCAATGAAGGATCATTTGCATTTAAATTTAATATAAAGGTTAAATCTAGAAAAAAAAAGAATACATTATTATTTTTTATAGAGTTTTTAGAAAAAGAGATTAAAATTTTATAGTAAAAAAGATATCTTGTGTACAACAATAATGTGCAATGTTGTTGTTAATAAAAAATGAAAATAAGAAAATAAAAGGAAATGTTGCAATTGCACAAAGCGAACTAAAAAAGAAGAAAATCTATAAATTCCTGTGTCATTAAGAATGGCAAAGAAAGTATATAAAATATTAATAACAAAGGAGAAAAAAAAGATGTTCAAACCAATTAAAAACACGAAATAAGTAAAAAAAAAATCTCCAAAATAAGAGTATCAAGCTTTATTTGCCTAGATTTACAAAAGATTTTTCACTTTGCTTCATGAACCTAATAAAAAAATACATGTTTTTTGGACTATAAAAAATCAATGATACATTCTAAAACTCATATCACAGAAAAAAAATTAATAATCTATCTCAAACATATTTCAAGATAAACTAAAATAAAAATAATTAAATTCATCAGACACAAATTGGGCCCACTAAACTTTTTGATCTTCACAACTATCACCTTTTTGACACTTCGATCAATCATTAATGTCGCTCACCATTTAGGTTGTACTTCTAAGAGAGAGTAAGGCTCTAAAATTCATTATGAGAAATATAGAGCTAGTTTCACTTTCATGGCCTTTTGTGCTATTTTCACTTGCAATAGCATACCCAAAACCAACTTGCAATAGTACATGTAGCAGTATAAACATCAACTACGCTTTTGGAATCGATAGTGGTTGTTTTTTAAGAGAGGAGTTTGAATAACTATTATGAAATTTATTTACAATGAATATACATGGACTTTTGTGAGATGCATTCAATAATCGTATGCATAAACACCTGAATAGTAGTAACACATTCTTTGTGTTTTATTTTAAGAGCATCATTCAATAATGATCAACAAATAAAAAATATATAAATAAATAAATAAGATTTTTAACATGCTTCATTCAATTTCCAATTACCTATGTTTCATGTTTTTTTGCTAAGAAAAACATTCACATTAAAACGGGTATAAAGTGTGACCAGTACACACTTCCAAAAAATAATAATAACAATTGGCATGACTCTTGAGCCTACAAACTCGGGTTCCAAAGTGCACCTTCCACTGTGCAATAAAGAGAACATCAGCCCCACTCATTATGTGCAAAACCCAGGACAAAAAACTCCTCATCACCGAAACCTTGTAATATTAATCTAGGGTTGGCTTCAATGAAATACAACTAACATTTTAAAATTCTTAAAATATAGGTAATAGAAAAGAAAAAGAAACATCTTCGATCTTCAAAATGCAATTTGGAACTGTGTCACAACCCGAGCCCAGGGTTCGGGGGTTAGTAAAAGCCAAACCTAATGACACACGTACTCCCGTGCATGCACACGTAGACCGAGTCTAAATGCACACGCACAAGGGAACATTCACACGTGCCAAACATGTACGCGGAAGCTGTAAATATCAGAAACATACAACTATCAGGGCAAGAAGAGAATACCAAGAACGAACTGACATAATTACATATGAAGTTTTACAAAAAGGAACAAAATAACATACATAGTCATGACATATACACAAGTGGGCAATCCTCAAAAACACAAGACTCCAATGCAATGCATGCCAGGAACGCTCTCCCGTGGAGTGATCACATCCACTCCTCTAGGCCTGATGGGGCCCCGGGGGTCTCATCTGGAGTCTGGCCGACCGGCGAGGGTTCGGCAGGGGTATCTGGGCCTGCAACACCAAAAACAACTGTGAATACGAAGATTCAGCAAAGTATAAACCATAGCAAGTTAACACACGCTGTGTCTAATAGAATAAAGAACATCATGTGATTAAAGAAGACATTTTCGTATACTAGGCTATCATGCAAGAAAGAAATATGCTAAGTGAATCAATGGATACATGCTGTGTACATAACTAGTGGCTACTACATTACCATATGCTCCCAAAAGAGGGATCTTATAACATGCAAAGAACACCATTGTCCGGGCCAGGGTACAATGGGTCTCGGTTTCCTAGGGTCCGGTTCCCCAAGACATATCCATACTGCAGCAGGCCATATAAACTATACCAAATTCACCCCGTCGGGATCCTAAGGCTGAGGCTAAGTAGAGCCTGACCATACAGAGTCAATCATGAAAACCCTGAGTAATTCAGGACAATAAATCATGCGTGCGTATCTGTGAACATATTATACATGCATACTCAAGGTAAAGAACCACAATGTGAATATAACTGAACATATAACTGAACACAAGTAAACATGTTAGAGAGTTGAGATCACGGATTGAATGCAATATGTTGTGCAACAACTCATGCGAAATCGAATCATCTGTATTTACAAACCAATTCTAATCTAATTATCCGGTGTTTCTAACCGTGCATGATGATGTAGTTTTAAGTTATTCAATGCACCGTTGTCTAGTGTTGCATTGAATCGGGCGGTGCACGAAGTCCCTTAAACCAACACCCATGGGGAGGTGCTTAACATCCGGATAATGAACATGAATGATTCGCAGCCCTCGAGATCATTCACGCATTGTGTCCCATTCCGTTGGGCAGGTTTAGGTGCTCTACATTCTACCATGAAGGCCATATCGGTCTTTTCCTTACGCCTATCCTTGTTTTTCTTTCATTAGTCTAGTGTGAATACGGCTCAGCCGTGTGTGTGCTACGGCTTAGCCGTGTGTGGTCTACGGCTTAGCCGTGGTTGGGCCGTAGAAGGTCTGTCAATTGCTAACTCTCAGTTAAATCCAAAAATGCACCATGTATTGATCTACGGCTAGGCCACGGCTGAGCTTCGGCTTAGCCGTAGGGCAATCCACGGCTTAGCCGTGCCCTAGCCGTAGAGGAAAACTGGGTTTTTCTCCTCTCTGGATTTTGAGCCGTAAGTGCCATATGGCTTAGCCGTACCTGCACGAATTCAAATTTCTGAAACACATACAGAATGTCTAGGAAGTATCAGAATTTCAATCCTTCAATGGAAATAGACAAGTACTGAATCAACGAGTATCAAATGGGCTGTAAACACATGTTTCCATATTAATTCATGTAAAACCCACCAAATCAAATGCATACCAACATGGGTTCTCAAAGTTATGGTTATACTTGCCTCAATTGGAATTCAATGACACACTTGTTGTCCTCAAGCCCAAACACAACCTAACACAATCAAAACCACATGCATGCATGAGGGATGGAGAGAAATCCACAACACCGACCCACCATGCAACGATGGAAACAAGAAGGAGAAGAGATAGAGAAGGGGGATGAGAGAATGGAAAAGTTTCCAACTCACCTTACATGCAAGAACCTTCTTCCTCAATTTGAACTTGATCGATGGAGGAGAGAATCCGGAGGAGAGAATTCAAGAGAAAGAGAGAGATTTCCACGTGCACAGTGAGGAAATTGAGAGAAAACGAGAGAGAGAGAGAACCAACTTGTCGATGGATATAAGTTATATAAGCAATGGGTTGTCCAAATTGCAAGAGAGTCCAAGTTAGAATGCTATTTTCAGTTTGAGTCAAATCCAGGTCCAATCGAATCACACGACGTCGGTTACAAATGACGTAGTTACGAAAGTTAACGAGCTCGACGAAAGACACGTGTTGACATCAAGATGATGCAAAAATAACCATGTCTTAGAAAAGCTAAAATTACGAAAAAGGGCTTGGTCTACTTAATCCAGGTCAAACTCAACCCAACTACCTATCTATGACCCGTAACGAAAATAAAACACAAACAAAACACGATTAGCAACGAAACAAGATTAACTAGCCGCTAAACAAGGTCAAGCTGGGTCGGAGTGTTACATCCTCCCCTACTTGAGAATCATTCCGTCCTCAGAATGAACACTACTCACTCATACCTGGGAAAACAGATCAGGATATTGTCGTGCCATCTGCTCTTCTAACTCCCAAGTAGCCTCATCAGGACTGTGATGCTCCCATAGCACTTTGACCCATCGAATTGTCCTGGTGCGGAGTATCTGCTCTGGGGTTCCCACGATACGGAGCGGTCGCTCAACGTATGCAGCACTCGGCTGAATCTGAATCTCGTCGTAACGAATGACATGGGAGGGATCATGAACATATTTCCGAAGCATCGAAACGTGGAAAACGTTGTGCACTCCTGAAAACATCTCGGGAAGATCTAATCGATAGGCCAAATCACCAATCCGACTCTTGATCTCGAACGGTCCGACATAGCGTGGAGCTAGCTTGCCTTTCTGGCCGAAACGGATTGTACCCTTCATCGGTGAGACCTTCAGAAAAACCCACTCGCCAACTTGAAACTCTAATGGTCGTCTGCGGGTATCTGCATAACTCTTCTGCCTCGACCGAGCAACTTTCAAGTTCTCAATTGCTTTCTGTACCTTCTCCGTAGTCTCGGCAATGATCGTCGGTCCGTGAAAACTTCGAGTTCCAACTTCTTCCCAACATACTGGACTTCTACACTTCTTCCCGTACAATGCTTCATATGGCGCCATCCCAATGCTCTCGTGGAAACTGTTGTTGTAGGCGAACTCGCACAACGATAGGTGAAGATCCCATTCTTTTTCATAGCTCAACACGTTGGCTCGCAACATATCCTCCAAAGTCTGAATCGTCCGCTCTGATTGCCCATCCGTCTGTGGGTGGTATGCCGTGCTGAAACTCAATTTTGTACCCAAGGCCTCTTGGAAAGCTTTCCAGAAAGATGAAACAAAACGGCTGTCACGATCAGATACAATCAACACGGGGGTACCATGGAGCCTGACGATCTCATCCACGAACTTCCTTGCCATCTCTGAAAATGTCATACCCTTCCGAAAAGGAATGAAATGGGCTGACTTCGTCAATCGATCTACAATCACCCAAATGGCGTTGTTCTTCCTGCTCGTCGGCAGTAATCCGGAAACGAAGTCCATGGTGATGTTTTCCCACTTCCACTGCGGTATGTGCAAAGGATGCAACGAGCCTGGCGGTCTCTGATGATCTGCCTTCACCTTCTGGCATGTCAAACAGCGAGCAACAAATCCTGCTACTTCTCTCTTCATGTTGTTCCACCAGAAGCGATCTTTGAGATTCCGAAACATCTTTGTGCTGCCTGGGTGCATCGCATATCGAGCGTAATGCGCTTCGTTCATCAGTTTCTCCTTGAAATCATCAACTGCTGGCACGCACAACCTACTCCGAAAATAGAGTACACCATCCTCGAATCTGAAATCGGGTCTGTCTCCAATGTGGTCTCGAATGCGCTTCAAGGTTAGATCTTCAAACTGCCTGTCTTTAATCTGCTGAATCATCTCAGGCTGAAACACTAGCGTACTAGCCAAAGTCACGCACTCATCCACTAGTTTAACTTCAACAGGGAGACCATGGAACTCTAAGAGGAAACTGCTCAATGGCTGTACTGACTCTGCTTTCCTGCTGAGCGCATCTGCCACCACATTCCCCTTGCCTGGCTGATATTTGATCGGGAAGTCATAATCCTTAATAAGCTCAAGCCATCTCCGCTGTCTCATGTTCAGCTCCTGCTGCGTGAATAAGTACTGCAAACTATGGTGGTCAGAACAAACCTCAAACTGCACACCATACAGATAATGTCTCCACAGCTTCAATGCAAACACGATGGCTGCCAATTCCAAGTCATGGGTGGCGTAATTCTTCTCATGTTCTCGCAACTATCTCGATCCATATGCAATAACCTTCCCGTGCTGCATCAACACACAGCCTAGACCAACTCGAGAAGCATCTGAATAAACCACGAATCCTTCACTACCATCTGGCAAGGCTAACACTGGGACCGTAGTCAACTTCTCTTTCAAAGTCCGGAAACGGGCTTCACACTCCTCAGTCCAATCAAATGGTACATTCTTCCTGGTCAACTTCGTCAATGGAGAAGAAATCTTAGCAAAGTCCTGGACAAATCGACGATAGTAACCTGCTAGACCAAGGAAACTGCGAACCTCTGTCACTGTCTTGGGGCTAGGCCAATTCACCACTGCCTCCACTTTAGATGGATCAACTGCCAATCCCTCTCGTGAAATGATATGACCCAAAAATGCCACCTGCTCTAGCCAAAAATCACACTTCGACAACTTAGCAAACAATCGATGTTCTCTCAACAACGACAAGGCTTTTCTCAAATGCTCCCTATGCTCCTCTGCTGACTTAGAGTAGATCAGTATATCATCAATAAAGACAACTACGAACTGGTCCAAGAAAGGAGCAAAGATCTGATTCATCAATGCCATAAAAGCTGCAGGTGCGTTGGTTAATCCAAAAGGCATCACGAGGAATTCATAATGTCCATAACGAGTCCTGAAGGCAGTCTTAGGAATGTCATCTTCCTTAACCCTCAACTGGTGATATCCGGACCTCAAATCAATCTTAGAAAAATATGCTGCACCCTGAAGTTGGTCAAACAACTCATCGATCCTGGGTAAGGGATACTTGTTCTTGATAGTCACTTTGTTCAGCTGTCGGTAGTCTATGCACATCCGAAAAGTACCATCCTTCTTCCTAACAAACAAGACTGGTGCTCCCCAAGGTGAGACGCTCGGGCGAATGAAACCCTTGTCCAAAAGCTCCTGCAATTGCTTCTTCAACTCAGACAATTCAGCTGGGGCCATGCGATACGGAGCCTTGCTGATCGGTGCCGTGCCAGGAACAAGCTCAATGGCGAACTCCACATCTCGAACCGGGGGTAAGTCTGGCACATCGTCTGGGAAAATATCAGGAAAGTCACAGACCACCTGGATCTCACCTAGCTACTTCGTCTCTGTCTTCGCTGAGATAAAGGCAATGAAGCCTTCACACCATTGGCGGATCAAGCGATCTGCCTTACACGCCGAAATCACACATCTGGGGCATCTCTGCTGACTGCCCTCGAAACGGAAGCCCTTGCCTAAATCGAAGAAGATCGTCCTGTTGTAACAGTTAACACAGGCACGATATCGAGCGAGCCAATCCATACCAAGGATCACGTCGAAGTCCAGCATCGACAACAGGATCAAATCAACAGGTAACTGATGACCTGCAATCTGCACGTCGCAATGGGGGTAGTATACACTACACTCCACTCTCTTGCCAACTGGGGTGGATACAACCAGCACATATGGCAACGGCTTAGACGGCTGATGCAACCGCTCGGCGAAATGAGGTGCTACATAAGACCGTGTAGACCCCGAATCGAACAATGTTAATGCCTCGACGTGCGAAATCAAAACAGTACCTTCAACCACCTGTGGATCCTCGGCACTCTCATGGATAGTAGCGTAAGCACGAGCTGTCTAGCGAGGCTGTCTCGAGCCTGGATGAGCTGACTGTGACTTGCTCGGAGCTGTAGGTGCACTGGGTCTGCTAGGAACTGCACCGGAGGTAGGACCAGATGGAGCTGCACCGGAGGCTCTATATCGAGGACAATTGGCGATCATATGCTCCCTCAAACCGCAGATAAAACAAGCACCTGCCTTCCTCCAACACGCGTCAGTCGCGTGGCTCTTGCCACAATATCCACAAGTCACTCCAGTAGAACTAGAAGTACTCTGCTGGCCTTTCGTCTTCTTCTGTACTTGTCCTCGTGCACTGAAGGGCGGCTGTCTCTTGGGCTCAACGGCTCTCGCAGCTTGGTGGATGGCCTCGGCAGAATAGGCCCTGTCCACTGCATCATCAAACGTAGCCGGACGCTGAAACGCAGTCACGTGGTGCATGTACCGGGGATGCAGACCTTCAACAAACCGGTTCACCTTCCTTTCTTCAGTACTGATCATATCCGGAGCAAAGTGTGACAACTGCATAAACTTGTTCACATATTCGGCTACAGTCATCTGCTGCTGGCGGAGGGCTAAGAACTCAACCTCCTTGGCTCGGAACACGTGAGCCGGGATGAACTTCCTCCTGAACTGCTGCTTGAATATCTCCCAAACCGTCGCACTAGGAATGTCTCTGTATGAGTCTTTCACGCTTTTCCACTAAGTTTTTGCGACATCTCTAAACATAGAAGTTGCTAGTCCGACTTTCTGCCGGTTCGTGCACACGACGGTCTCAAAAACATCCTCCGTCTGTTCCAACCACTGTTCTGCCTTCAATGGCTCTTCTGTCCCATAGAACTCGATGGCTCCTCGCTTGCGAAATTTACCGTAGAGGGCATTCGGGTCACTCTCTCGAGGCTGTAAGATCACCTGCTAATCTATATGTGACTGAGCTGGGACTTGGCTTTGTCGGTCTAACATGGTTGTCACTTGGGCTTGCAAGTTCTGCATTGATTGCGATTGTGCTTGTAGAGACTGAAATAGCATAAGGATGCGTTCATCTGTGTTCTGCGTCTGCGGTGATGGTGCGGATCCGTTTTCATTATTTCCGGCATTTCCAACGTTTTACTGAGAACCGGAACCTGATGCCATCCTGTAAAATGGAAAGAGTCAGACACAAACACAAAACAATTGCGCCCAACAAGCCCCAAAACTCTAGAAAGATCACAAAGAAGTAATCGTATCCTCACCACGATCCTACATGCCTACATGCTTATCATCTAGAACAAGGAATGAGCAAGGAATGCTCTGATACCATACAATACGCATGTCACAACCCGAGCCCAGGGTTCGGGGGTTAACAAAAGCCAAACCTAATGACACACGTACTCCCGTGCATGCACACGTAGACCGAGTCTAAATGCACACGCACAAGGGAACATTCACACGTGCCAAACATGTACGCGGAAGCTGTAAATATCAGAAACATACAACTATCAGGGCAAGAAGAGAATACCAAGAACGAACTGACATAATTACATATGAAGTTTTACAAAAAGGAACAAAATAACATACACAGTCATGACATATACACAAGTGGGCAATCCTCAAAAACACAAGACTCCAATGCAATGCATGCCAGGAACGCTCTCCCGTGGAGTGATCACATCCACTCCTCTAGGCCTGATGGGGCCCCGGGGGTCTCATCTGGAGTCTGGCCGACCGGCGAGGGTTCGGCAGGGGTATCTGGGCCTGCAACACCAAAAACAACTGTGAATACGAAGATTCAGCAACGTATAAACCATAGCAAGTTAACACACGCTGTGTCTAATAGAATAAAGAACATCATGTGATTAAAGAAGACATTTTCGTATACTAGGCTGTCATGCAAGAAAGAAATATGCTAAGTGAATCAATGGATACATGCTGTGTACATAACTAGTGGCTACTACATTACCATATGCTCCCAAAAGAGGGATCTTATAACATGCAAAGAACACCATTGTCCGGGCCAGGGTACAATGGGTCTCGGTTTCCTGGGGTCCGGTTCCCCAAGACATATCCATACTGCAGCAGGCCATATAAACTATACCAAATTCACCCCGTCGGGATCCTAAGGCTGAGGCTAAGTAGAGCCTGACCATACAGAGTCAATCATGAAAACCCTGAGTAATTCAGGACAATAAATCATGCGTGCGTATCTGTGAACATATTATACATGCATACTCAAGGTAAAGAACCACAATGTGAATATAACTGAACATATAACTGAACACAAGTAAACATGTTAGAGAGTTGAGATCACGGATTGAATGCAATATGTTGTGCAACAACTCATGCGAAATCGAATCATCTGTATTTACAAACCAATTCTAATCTAATTATCCGGTGTTTCTAACCGTGCATGATGATGTAGTTTTAAGTTATTCAATGCACCGTTGTCTAGTGTTGCATTGAATCGGGCGGTGCACGAAGTCCCTTAAACCAACACCCATGGGGAGGTGCTTAACATCCGGATAATGAACATGAATGATTCGCAGCCCTCGAGATCATTCACGCATTGTGTCCCATTCCGTTGGGCAGGTTTAGGTGCTCTACATTCTACCATGAAGGCCATATCGGTCTTTTCCTTACACCTATCCTTGTTTTTCTTTCATTAGTCTAGTGTGAATACGGCTCAGCCGTGTGTGTGCTACGGCTTAGCCGTGTGTGGTCTACGGCTTAGCCGTGGCTGGGCCGTAGAAGGTCTGTCAATTGCTAACTCTCAGTTAAATCCAAAAATGCACCCTGTATTGTTCTACGGCTGGGCCACGGCTGAGCTTCGGCTTAGCCGTAGGGCAATCCACGGCTTAGCCGTGCCCTAGCCGTAGAGGAAAACTGGGTTTTTCTCCTCTCTGGATTTTGAGCCATAAGTGCCATACGGCTTAGCTGTACCTGCACCAATTCAAATTTCTAAAACACATACAGAATGTCTGGGAAGTATCAGAATTTCAATCCTTCAATGGAAATAGACAAGTACTGAATCAACGAGTATCAAATGGGCTGTAAACACATGTTTCCATATTAATTCATGTAAAACCCACCAAATCAAATGCATACCAACATGGGTTCTCAAAGTTATGGTTATACTTGCCTCAATTGGAATTCAATGACACACTTGTTGTCCTCAAGCCCAAACACAACCTAACACAATCAAAACCACATGCATGCATGAGGGATGGAGAGAAATCCACAACACCGACCCACCATGCAACGATGGAAACAAGAAGGAGAAGAGATAGAGAAGGGGGATGAGAGAATGGAAAAGTTTCCAACTCACCTTACATGCAAGAACTTTCTTCCTCAATTTGAACTTGATCGATGGAGGAGAGAATTCGGAGGAGAGAATTCAAGAGAAAGAGAGAGATTTCCACGTGCACAGTGAGGAAATTGAGAGAAAACGAGAGAGAGAGAACCAACTTGTCGATGGATATAAGTTATATAAGCAATGGGTTGTCCAAATTGCAAGAGAGTCCAAGTTAGAATACTATTTTCAGTTTGAGTCAAATCCAGGTCCAATCGAATCACACGACGTCGGTTGCAAATGACGTAGTTACGAAAGTTAACGAGCTCGACGAAAGACACGTGTTGACATCAAGATGATGCAAAAATAACCATGTCTTAGAAAAGCTAAAATTACGAAAAAGGGCTTGGTCTACTTAATCCAGGTCAAACTCAACCCAACTACCTATCCATGACCCGTAATGAAAATAAAACACAAACAAAACACGATTAGCAACGAAACAAGATTAACTAGCCGCTAAACGAGGTCAAGCTGGGTCGGAGTGTTACAAACTGAGACTTCCATTTTTTGAGAGTAGGGTTGGGTTGTACATGACCTAAGACTGGGTGACATTTTAAATTGATTGTACTGCACTTTTGGGCTAGGTTTTAGAATGCTTTAAAGGTAAATTTTTTATCACTACAGATGCCATTGCTAGGACGAGATTCAGTGTTGTAGCATGGCCGATCTCCATTCTTCCTAAGTTATGGGGCTTTCTTATTGCATGCGTTTGTTTTTGAGAGATAAAAAAGGATGTGCCATTTAAATTTAAATTGAGAATAATTTAAATTGAGAATCTTAGGGATGATTTAAATTCAATCTAACACAAATTAATTAATCAAATTGCTTATTCTAGTCGTTTGAATTATTCTAGTCATTTGAATTTTTTTCAAAAGCCAACTGTAATCACGTTGTTGCCACCTTGAGCACGGGGTTGGATGAAGGTAAGTTTGAAAATAAATATTCATTACCTCCTATTTAGGATAGATCATCCCATGGCTTAAAAAAAGATATTTATTGGGTATGTTAAGTGATAAGAGCAAGTCATGGCAGTCACTCTAAATACAATGGACAAGGGATGAATTTTTAGGAAATCATTTAAAATTTCTCTAATAAAAATCATGCAAATAATGGTGGATAAGAGAGATTTTAGGAATGATGGTAGGTGGAGACATTTTAGGAATAATAAAAATCATGCAAAAAAATGGTGGATGAGAGAGATTTTAGGGATGGTGAGAGGTGGACATTTTAGGAAAGTTGTTAATTTCGTAATTGCCAGATGTCATTTGATTTTTCACACTAGAAAAAAAGGAAAAAAAGAGGGTGCTGATATAGCACCCTCCACAACCCTCATTTTTTGTAGCTTTTATATATATATATATATAATGTATACTATTATATTACTTTTCTTGACTACTTGTGGGATAGCGACCGTGTCTTTGGGCCCGTTTCACATGTTCCCACCTATGAATTGCTACTGTCACACTTCCAACATTTCAGAGCTTTGTATTTCCCCCATGTCGAGATGCGACCTCTTATCTTCTCCACCAAATGAAGGTATCATTTGCCTTTTGTATATGGGATTGGAAAATTAGTTTGATATACACAGATGTTACACATATATATAAATTACCATAATTGTGAAAATTACTATAAGTACATCTAACGGTTTTATATGTATTTAGACATCTTAGACTTTTTCACAAATGTCTCAAAATTTATGAAGATACAAAATATTAAATTAAATTATATATTGATATTTATTATTAATGCGAGAGTATTGAGTGGTTCTCATCATAAATTGGAGGTCTACCAAAGTGCAGGAACTTAGATCTATAGGTTCAGACTTTTTTTTTTCTTACAAATTTCTCAAAAAGCTAGAAATATTTAACATAATCAACTTTGATCGAAAATGAATATCCAACATGACTCTAATAATTCAAATGCTAGGAAACATCTACATCTTATTTCTCCCACCCCTCATAACTAAAACATTTATTTAAAGGGGGATTTAACACAAAAAAATCTTTAATTAGATGGGTCATACACCAAAAAAGACGTTATAATTCTAACAGCACAAGATTGATGTAGAGGGTATGATCTGGTGAAAATTTTGAAAAATTTGGAAGTGCAACATTAACATCACATCGACCCTCAATGACATTAACGTTACTCTTTTTTTATATTACTAAAAAGAGACGTTAACGTTGCTCAAAAGTATTTTTTTAATACACACTTGCAACCACAATATTCTTTCCTTCCATAAATACAACACTTTATAGAGATGAGAGGACTTGTTAGCAGTTGTTCAAGCCACAACAGAAACATGATTCTGATGGTATGAATATTTCTCTCTTCTCCATTAATAGTCCATATTCATGCAATTTTAATATGACATTCTTCTCTACTTTCTTGTTTTGAACACTGCGATTTCCTTTTTAACTTCAGAATAGGTTGAATGAGAGATAGGAGTACAAAAATGGGTATTTCGTATAGCCTTTCAATTTGGTGAGAGAATAGGTGCTTTAATCATTTCAGAAGTTTGATCTTTAGATATGAATCACTAAGCAAAAAGTTTTAAAAAAAAAAAAAGAAAGAAAAGGGTATAGCTAAGGTTTGTTGAACCTATTCTGTTGATATATTGCTTTGAGATCCATATCTTAAGATCAGACTTATTAAATAATAGTGGCATCCATTCTCTCCCTCGAATAGGAAAGCTAAACGAATTAATCTTTCTTATATCCTTATCTTTCATCCAGTTTATACTCAAGCTTGATAGGAAAATAGTAGTGTTTAGCTGGGAATGACATGACTATTGCTCTAATCATTTTTTTAAATATTTTTAATGAGCGACATTAATGTCGCTTGTTATTATATATGTTATCTATATGATACCATCGTTGTACGCGTCTGTGCGTGAGCAACCAAGATCAACAATCAACCACACAAGAAGACAAGAAATTTACGTGGTTTGGTAAAGATGCATACGTCTATGGGAAATGAATTTCTATTAGGTTCTCCTCAAATCTATGAATCTATAGCCTTGGAATCTCAGCATATATCTAGAGTTACAGATTACATCATATATAATCATCACTCCCTTATCCTCTAAGAACTCTATTCTTAGATAAAAGAAAATCCTAATACCGTTAAAAGACTACTATTTAACAAACAGGAAATTACTAATATAATTAGGAAAACTACCCAAGACATGAACCCACTTTGGTCTGGACCACTTAGCCAACAATCGCCCCCTACAGACCATGGGGAAGACAACCTGAACCCCTTACTAGGATATCAGTCATACTAATTTTGAACATAGTTCCAACTTTCCCTTAAACACAATATTTGTCATTGTGTCCGAAAGATTCTTGATAGTGTGAATCTTTTTCAGCTTCATGAAATTCTTCTCGATCAGCTCACAAATCCAATGATACTTGACATCAACGTGCTTCATGTGACCATGATATATAGCATTCTCAAAAAAACCCATAACACTCTGACTATCATAGTAAACTACATATTCTTCTTGCTTTAAACCCAATTCTTAATGAAATCTCTTCAACCAAAGCATCTCTCTCACTGCTTCATTAGCAGCTACGTATTTTGTTTCAGTTGTAGATTGAGCTGTATACTTCTGCAACGTCGATTGCTAGGAGATAACTCTCTTTACGAAAGTAAACAAGTAACTAGAAGTCGACAACCAACGATCAAGATCCCCTGCAAAATCAGCATCAGTGTAACCTTTCACCACTGGTTTTGAGCTCCGAAACACAAGCACAACTTGGAAGTACCTCTCAAATACCTAAAGATCCACTTTACTGCTTTTCAATGCTCTTTTCTAAGGTTAGATATAAATTTACTCACTAAACCCATAGCATGAGCAATGTTTGCTTGTGTACAAATCATGGCATACATAAGACTCTCCACAGCAGAGGAGTAAGGAACATATGCCATTCGTTCTGTTTCTTCATCTGTAATAAGATACAAGCGCTTCCTTAGTTTGAAGTGACTGACTAGAGGCATGCTAACTAATTTAGCATTCTTCATGTTGAACCGCTTGAGTACTCATTCAACATATTTCTCTTGTAACAACCACAGCTGCTTGAAACTCCTGTCACGACGTATTTCCATGCCCAATATTGTTCGTGTGAGACCCAAGTCTTTCATGTCAAACGACTTTGACATCTCCTCTTTTAACTTGCAAATCAACTTGCTATCTTGTCCGACTATCAGCATATCATCTACATATAAAAGAATGATGATGAACCTGCTATCAATAAATCGACAAATATAAACACAGTGATCTGCAGCTGTCCTCCGGTATCTATGACTCAACATAAATAAATCAAACTTCTTGTACCACTATCTCAGTGCTTAATTTAGCCCGCATAGACTCTTTTTCAACTTACAAACCATCTGTTCTTTTCCTTTCACTTCAAACCTCTCTGGTTGAGTCATGTAGATCTCTTCTTTTAAGTCACTGTGAAGAAACGCAGTCTTCACGTCCATCTGCTCAAGCTCAAAGTCTATGCTGGCAGCTTGACCTAAAACAACTTTGATAGAAGTCATTTTCGCAATAGAAGAGAAAATATTACTGAAGTCAATACCCTTCGGCTGCATGAAGCCTTTACCACTAACCATGCTTTGTACTTTACCAGTTTTCCAATTCTCATCCTTTTTCAGCTTGAACACCCATTTATTTTTCAGAGCATTCCTATTATTAGGAAGTTGCACCATATATAACTCTTGCTCTTCTTCAAAGAACACATCTCATCCTTCACAACCTTCATCCACTCATCTTTATCATCATAAGTCATTGCTTCTCGGAAGCTATCTAACTCCCCCTCATCAGTAAGTAAAATATAATCAGATGCAGGATATTTAGTTGATGGTTAACGCTTTTGTGTAAACCTCCTAGCTTGAGGTTTTATGGTTTCTAACCTAGGAGACTGCAGCTCCCTTGCTCAACACCCTCATCATCTAATAACCCCTGTACCTTATCACAATCCAAATCATTTTATCCACCTTCTCCACCTATAGTCTGCATCAGAGAAGGAGTCAGTGTGAGATCAATCATTCCATCAAATGTCTCAGAAGACTTATCAATCTTCTCAATATCTCCAAAGAACTAGTCTTTATGGAAAACCACATCCCTACTTCTGATAATTCTTCTTTTCTATGGATCCTATAACCTGTAGCCAAACTCATCTCCACTATAATCAAGAAAGATGCAACTCACTGCCTTTTCGTCCAACTTTGAATGCTGCTTCTTTGGTATATGTGCAAACGCCTTACATCCAAACACCTTCAAGTGTGAATAGGAAGCATTTTTATCTGTCCATCTTCTCTCTAGAAGATCAAATTCAAAGGAACTAAGAGTAATCTATTAATCAAATAGCCGGCAATCAGAACGGCTTCACCCCAGAATGACTTAGGCAACTGTGCTAATCTCATCATGCATCTCATCTTCTCAAGAATAATGCAGACCACGCCATTGTGTAGTGGAGTACCAGTAACTGTCTTTTCATGTCATATACTATGCTTCAAACGGTAGCTTTTAAACTAGTTGGATGTTTACTCACCCCTAATATCTGTACGGAGACACTTAAAAAGTTTACCTGTTTCTCTTTCAACCATAACATGAAACTGTTGAAAAATCTGGAACACTTGATACTTTGATTTCAACACATAAACCCAAACTTTCCTGGATGCATCATCAATAAATGTGATAAATAACTTATTACCACCTAATGATTCTACCTCCATGGGACCACAAACATCAAAATATACCAAATTCAACACATTATATTTCAATTTTGATGTCGAAGAGAAAACAACCCTATGCTGTTTGCCAAACAAACAATAATCACAAAGGTCAAGGGATGTACATTTGGAACAAGAAATTAAATCTTTTTTTCCAATATCTACAGGCCTTTCTCACTGATATGACTAAGTCTCTTATGCCACAGATTTGAAGATGAACTATCTTGAACAACATTTAACATTCAACACACCTTTGCACATCTTCACATGTGTTTTGCACAACGTATTACCCATTTTTCCTCTCACAATAATAAGAGACATTTTAGTGAGTTTCCATCTGCCATTTTCTAAATAATTCTCATAACCTGCAGATCAATGCAGTTCTGGAAATCAGATTCAACCACAGATCAATAACACGTCTCACATCTTTCATCATCGTTATGTAACCAATATTAGTTTTAATGTAGACATCAACGATACCAGCAATCTTTAAATGACTCGTGTTGCTCATCTTCACAATACCAAAGTTACTTACTTTGTATGTTGTGAATATCTCCCTACAAGAAGTAGCATGGTAAGATGTTGTTATGTCAACAACCCACTCAACTTGATCATCTGCAATACTCAAACACTTGTCATCATCACCAGTAAGCACCACTACTCCTTATCCCAAAGTAGCTGTACTATTATCACCATCATTCTTTTTCTCATTGTTGGATCCTTTCTATTCCTTCAAGGGAAAACAATTTTTCTGATGTAGCCCATCTTACCATAGAAAAAGCATTTTACAGACTTTTTCCCAATTTGTGATCCATCTTTAGACTTGCCACAACCCCCATTTGATCATCTACTCTTACTCCTCCCCCTGTTCCTAGTAACAAAGGCTTGTGCATTATCTATCCCTATGGTGTTCCTTTTAGTTTCTTCATTCTATAAACTACTGGTAACCTAACTCAAGGACAACACACCATCTGGAGTAGAGTTACTCACAGAAACAACCAATGTCTCCCATAAATCCAGCAAAGAACTCAGAAGCAACAAAGCTTGCATCTCATCATCAAGGACTATCTTCATTGTGGTTAACTGATTGGCCACACTTTGGAACTTATTGATATGATCTTTGATCTGACCACCGTCTTTGAATTTCATGTTTACAAGCTTTCTAATTAAGAAAGTTTTGTTCACTGTGATCTTTTTATCATACATTGCTTCAAACTTTGTCCAAAGGATATGTGCATTGGTTTCATTAGACCCGTGGTGAAATATGCTGCATCAACCCACTATCTGATGTAACCAATCACTTTTCTATGCATTTTGTTTCATTATGCATCTTCATATCTATTGGTCGGGCACTATTCCCCTCAATGGGATCATAGAAGTCTTTGCAATAGAGGATGTCCTCCATCTTCGGTTTCCAGATCAACCAATTGGAATAGCTGAGCTTAACCATAGTAGTGTTCACAATATTATTCTCCACCTTAATTAAATTAAATAACAAGAAAAAACAAACAACTAGCACTGACCTCAACTCCTGCACCACACTGTAGATCTCATCAAACGAATCTAAAATTTGACCCCAGATGGGTCTGATATCGCAAAAATAGTGTTCTACGATCTGATTTAGTCAAACTCTCTCGTTGACTATCAAACGGCTAATCTTCTTCAACAAACGCGTAGATCTACTGGAAACGAGTCCATAGGCGCAAACAAATATCACAGAAAAAAATTTTGCCATCGATCCTGGTCAAATCTAACTTTGATCGTACGATCTTGCTGACGTGGCTAATGCTAGCATTGCTACTAGAAAACTAGGTTGCTGACGAGTAGGACTGACCCAACCTGGAACCGACCCAACCTGGAAGTCTGCCCTAGGCTTCTACACCATGGGTAAGGTCTAACTGACCCAACTCGAACCCAACCTAACCTGGGTTTAGAAACCCAGGCCGCTGTCTTTTCCTCCTCCTTCGGGTCTACAACAGGGAGCTGAATCCCCTCTTAATCTTCTACGCACCTTCCTTATCGACAACGGCGGACGGCATTCCAACAGAGCAATTGCTCTCGTGACGATTACAGGGACGACAACCAGCTGTGACAGGCAGGTGGCGATCACAACGGTGGCAGTTACTAGGTGAGAATGGCAGTAGCAACCCTGGTCAGGTTCCAGTTGTCATAAAGGAAACCAATAGCCTTTTTTCTCCACTCCTAGCCAAACCGGAGAACCCAAATCTTCTTTCTTCTTCAAAACTGTGTGGCCGAGCAAGATCACAGTCGTGATCTCTTTCTCCTCTGTTTCCTAAAACAGAGATCCAAACCCTTCACAAGGATTCAACTTCGTCAATCTTCATACACACAACCTGCAAGCCCTAGGACACCTTAGCCAGGCTCTGATACCGCTTGTTGTGTATATGAGACATGCATGTGTGCGTTAACAACCAAGATCAACAATCAACCACATAAGAAGATAAGAAATTTATATGATTAGGCAAAGATGCTTACGTCCACAAGAAACCAATTTCCTGTAGGTTCTCCTCCAATCTGTGAATCCACAGCCTTAGAATCTTAGCATATGCCTAGGGTTACAGATTTCATCATATATATATAATCAACACTTCCTCATCCCGCAAAAACCTTATTCTTAAATAAAAGAAAGTCCTAACTCTATTAGGAGACTCATGTTTAACAAACAAAAAATTTCTAATATAATTAGGAAACTACCTAAGACATGAACCCACTTTGGTAGGGACTCACTTGACCAACAATATATATAACCATCGTTTTCTTAAACATTGCTGTCACACTCGATGGAAATAACAAAATACTTCCTATTGTATTTGCTTTTGTGGAAGCAAAACGAAGTGATAGTTGAGAGTGCGTTCTTGCTAACTTATCAATGTCCCTTAGTCAACCGAGGAATTTAATTATTGTATCTGATAAACAAAGAGGTCACATCCCTATTGTTGAAAATGTTCTTCCATCTGCACAGCATTGCTATTGTTAGAAAATTCTCTTTGCCTCAAATGTTATCTTTTAAACCTTAAAAGTTACTTTTGAGCACCGGTCCTCCACTTTTGATTGAGAATGTTGCATCTCTCTTGCACAGCATTGCTTTTTAGATTGAGAATGTTGCATCTCTCTTGCACATTTCCTCCTCTTTAGTTTTTGTTCTTTCTATATTTCTTTTTACTAATCTTTCAATGAAATTATCCCGTTATCATTTTAAAAAAAATGATACATAATGTTGGGAAAAGCGGCACAACGGAAATTACCAACAATCAATGGATCAATCACAATAAATAAGCATAATCACACCATCAAGCAATCACACAAATGAACACAGCAATTTTACGTGGTTTGACAACCTTGCCTACATCCACAAAAGAGAAAATTCATATATCATGTTTCCATCTCTATCCCCTAGGATCTAAGGTTACAATACATCAATATATATAATCCCCGCTTTCTTTGCCAACAAGAAAACCCATATATAATGACTAAAATACATCTAACCCTGAATCTCGGTTTTAGCTAATCCAGATGACTAATCCGGCTAAGCCGGAATACAAGACGAAACCCAACAATATCCACCTTGGCTTGGATTCCATAAATCCTCGAAGCCACTTTGAGATACCTGGTAATATCTTCACCTACCTTGTTGAATGACATATCTCTACAACGATGGCACAGTCTTTTTTCTTCAACACTCTTAACATTTTGAACCATTACTTCCTGTACCTTGCTAAAAGGCATGCCTCAGCATAGGTTGCAACCTAACTCAGCTCCTACACCCCTTAGCCCATATGCACATATTAGCTCAACATTTTCTCTTATACCAATTTTGTGCACATGATGAAACAAGTAACCTGCGATCGACAAACAAGCCACATACAAGAAGAGAGACAAGCACACAAAAGCACACACGAGAGATTAATATGATTCGGCGATGTACCTACATCCACCGCTAAAAGAGAACTCCACTCTTGTACTGCACTATTTTACTTAGGTCTAGAGTTACAAGTTATATCATATATATAACTCTCTTTTTCTTAACCCCTAAGAAAGCCCAGTACAAAGACCAAAATACCCCTAACCTAAAGCGTAGTTCAAAACTAACCCTATGGACCAATCCGATAAACCTGGAATACGGTGAACTTGGAATACAATACATAAACCCAACACATGAGATATGTATTGCGATTTTGTGAGTTAGTTTAGAATGGCTTCTTATTTTAGGTCAAGGTGGTTGACCAAGAATTTAAAATCAATACAGATGCATATCTTCAAAGAATATTAAAAGGTTACCTCGGTAAACGTTAAAAATTGATGATGGATTTGAAGGTGTTCCCCAACCCAGCCCGCTTGGCAATGTTGATTTAGAAGTATATTTAACCCCATGGAACACCGGCGGACGCAAACGGGAAAAGGCCCAGATATGTGGGAAGAAATCATCCACATATGAAAAGAAGACAGCCCGCCCAGAAATCAAAGGCTGGGCAACCCGGTGAGAGAGAGGGGTTACTTTATCGAGACCCGCTTCTTATATCAGGCCCAGACTTGAATTGTATATCGAGACTTGGATTGACCATGGGCAAACCAACGAAATTTTCCTTTGAGAAAGCCAGTTAAAAAATAAAAATAAAAAACTTTCTAAGGGGACCCATTTGTAAAGAAATGGCTTCGCACATGACTTGCGGGGTGTTGGTTGAGAAATTATTTTCCTATGAGAAGTAGGATGTAGGAGCTCATGTCCCAACCCTCCATAAGACAGGCACCAAATTACATGGACAGGCCTGTGAAGAAGGGCACCAATCCTGCTTCTAACGAGAGAATGTCTTCTGTTTCCACATCCCTATTAATTTCGGGTTTCATCTATAGTAATTAGGCTTGTAAATCTGTCTAGGTCACCTAGGCCTGGCATGGCCCAGCAGCAAAAACGCAGGCTGTGGGCCAGGATGGCACGTTGACCTGGGCAGCGTGCCGGCCCAGCACGACCTGGGCCTAGGGTTGGGCGTTGATGGTGAGGGGCCCAAGGCACGGCTCATGCCTTAGCCGTGCCCTGTTGGGCCAGGTGCACTGAGCCATGGCACAGTACGGGGCAAGGCCCAGCATAACCCAACACGACATTTATATTAAAAAAGTTATTTTTATATAACTGAAATATAAAACTTAAAATATGCATCTTATGCCCTAGGGAATCCATTCCTGAGTTGGTTCAACGAAGTTGGTGGACAAAAATTATCTCAAGAAAAATGACATTTCTAATGTGCGTTAAACATACTTTATTTTCTTTTTTTGAATTTCACCAAATCATGGGCCAACAAACTACACCAAAATATTCCTAAGAAAAAGAAATTTGCAGCTGCATGCCCTCTTACAACATTTTCTTATCTCTGTAATTTCATGATGGCAGCTTGTTAGGAGAGTACACAATTCACAACCCACAAAGCAAGTCTATGATATTTGGTCCAACTTTCCATCACAATTGGCACTCATTTTAGATAATCGAGACCATTCATCAAATGTGGCTCATGGATGATTGATGGTGTCAATCATTCCCATTGGATGATATTAATCATCTGATGTTTCTCTTGAAAATGGATTGATATATCTCATTTCAACACAAATGCCTCACCGGATAAACTATGTGAACTGCTGAAATATGTGCCTCACACGTGACAAACACTTCGGCTTGAACAAACCATAGATGCGATCCATTGTGCACTGTATAAGAACATCCTATCACACTTCAACATACAAAATTAGCAATGTTTACACTCGTTCAGACTTGCCCCAACTCAATTGAGTGAACACAACTCAAAAGGTCACTGAGTAGGATGCGTTGAGCGAGTTTAACCCAGTACTCGAAGGGACTCGCCTGAGTTACTTGGCTAGAGCCTTCCGGATCACCAAGCCGACTCAGGTTATTGACTCTTCAAACTATGGATTCTAGCAACCCATGACTTGGTTGGGCTTGATCTTGGGCTTCTCTACCACTGTCCCATCGTTCCCTGCAAGAGCCTTGTACTTGTCTTTCCTTGTAAAACTGGTGCACTCATATGAAAGGGTACCAGCTATGAGTCTTTGGATGTAGTTGGCCACTTCATGGCTAGATTTCCCTGCACTGCATGTGAGCTCTTGTGGCAACTTGTTCAGGAATGTTACTTCATAAGCTGGGCTTGGGTTCATGAAGAAGTAGAAAGGGTCCATGCCCTTCCACCCTCTAGCTGTGGTACCATGGAACATGCTCATCCTATTGGCCATTGCCACCGGGACGATCTGGTCCGTCAATTCGGCAAACAACGCTGAGAACCTAAGCAGGAATGGCTCTCGGCAAGTTGTTCCCTCAGGGCATATGACTAGATCCCCCTCCTCCAAGAGCTTCTTGATCATGGATGCGTCGCTGGCACGATCACGGGTCAGCCGAACAGTCTTGATGGGGGATAGGATCTCAGAAAGGCGAGAGACAGAGTAAGTGACCGCAGCAATGGGCCGACCAAGGGCGGTAGAGAGGAAAATTGGGTCGAGCAGAGTTCGGTGGGAGCAGATGAAGAGGACACCAGTTTGGCCGGTGGACTTTTGGGGTGGAGGTGGTGGGGTGCCCTTAATTGTAACTCGAACCCCAAGTGCCCAGAAGGCATAATAGACTAACCGCATGGGGAGGAGGGCGCCCGCCGCGATCCTCAAGCAGGCCAGGATGAAGCCCACTGGAATCCATAGGATGGTGAGCAAGGCCAGCAATGGTGTGGGCTTCTGAACAAGCCGGCCGTCATGGAAGACAATTGGCTTTGGCAGCTTCTCCCGGGTCACGGCCTCCACTTTAGGCTTGGGTTTAACCATGTAGCTCTCCTGTGCAAGTATTACAAACAGTTGAAGTTGGAAAACAGGCATACATAGTTGGGCCTAAAACACAGGTTGATTTGCATACTTGTTTCCAAATTTAATAGTTTCAAGTAACATGTGAAATTCCATAATGACAAAGAATTATGAGCTCTAAATAAAATACGACGTATACATTGGATTGTGCTCCCATATGGGAATGCAAACAAGCATATTCATTTAGATTGAAAATTTGAGCATAAACCAGGTATAGTCATTTGAAACCAGCTCTAGTTTGTACTGTGAAAAGTTTTCTTTATGTTTGATCTTTCACAATCCAATTGTGGACGGTAAATAATATCCTATACTAGTTTACTCTCTGTCAAAATAACATGATGGACAAAAAATCAAACCTTGCAAAGTGTCATGAAAGGGAAGTCAGTCTTCCTATCACCTAGACCTATATCCGGCACCTCATCACCAAAGGTCTTGCGAAGAGCAGAAGCCTTGTTACCTCCAACAAGGACGCCAGGCTTACCAACAAGCCCCGTTGCTCTACCTTTATAAGTCCCAATCTCTGTCCCTACTACCATATCTGCTCCCAAGTAGTCCTTGAGAAAGGCTTCCACCATGATCCTAGGATTCGCGGTGAGCACACACCGCTTCCCACACGATGAGAACACACGCCAAGACTCCGGGTGCAGGTCGATCGAGTAGAACTTAGGCAGCACCGCTCGGGCCACTGATTCAATATCACTCACCTTCATCCCCGCCATCGTCGCAAAGATTAGGACTTGAATTCCTGCTGATTCCGACATGAAGTAGTAAAGTATACCGGCAAGAGGTGATGCTAAGAGCAAGAAGAGCAGCCTCGACACCCCACCAACTTCGAATGCGACTAGCGCGAAGTAGGGGAAGGAGCTTCGTCCCCTTAGCAATGTGCCATCCATGTCTGCAACTACAGTGTGGTTTTCACGACCTATTGACGCACATTGGTCGATGGTCCGAAAATGATTGGCTGATGCATTGCGGTTAGCGGCCATAGTCGTGAAATGGGGTGTTTAAATTGTAAGTGAATGAAGTGCACCAAGGGCACATGTTAAAGAGAACCTCCAAGATGAATCAAAGTGAGCTTGCATATATATAGAGAGAGAGAGGGATAGGAGTTGCTAAAAGGGTCATGTATGAATTGTAGTGATAGAGATGACAAATTCATTGCTTGGTATTGGTGGTGATGGAGAGTGCGATAGAGGGCACTAGCCACTAGGGACAATGTCACATGTTTATGAGAACAATGGTAGCGCCGAGATTTAATTCCCAAAAGAGACGTCACGGCTTTGGATACACCGGGACCATGGGAATGTTAGATTTGTTGTTCTCAACGCCCAACTTGTCCGCTTGTTTGATTCCTCGTTGGATTTGTAGAGCCTTGGATTATGGCTTTAGGCAATGATGCAAAAGTGGCTGGACAATTATGGCTTTTAATCATTTAGAAGGTATCTTTTAAATTAGAGGATCTGGATCTGGGTCCTCAAGTTAGTTTGATTTTTAATTTTTACTACAAAAACAGGGCGCGTGGTAAGGCTCTTTTTTTTTTTTTTTTTTGTTGGGGGGTGGGGAGGTGTGCTTGTGTGTAGTTTTTTGGGAGAAAAGGGCTCTAATCATTTTTCCTATATCCTTAAGGATCCGGATACTTATTTTATTACTATTTTTTAAACAGGGTATGTGGTAAGTATTTTGGGGCTTCAGATCAAATTGGAAATTGAAAAATAGTGTAATCTAAATCCATAAACAAAGGGTCATAATAGAGATTTTGACTTTATTTAAAAAATTCAAGACTTAAGGGCTCACTTTTTTTTTTAAACGGAAGGATTCAAACTCATACACTCTTTTCCTGCTCTATTGGCCCTGACACCAACAACAGAAGACTTAAGATTAGACACCATGTTTTTCTTTTTATAGGATGGGTAGGTCATGGGTGGTAAAAATATACCTTGTACCCTATTTTGAAAGCCTTATTCTTTGAATATGGATGAAGTGAACAAGTTTTATTTAGCTAAACAACATAATTTTTTTTTTCTACCCGAGCCTTAGAAGCTGGGACCCAATTAAGAAGGCCCACACAAGTGAGAAGAAAAAGGCCACAAGGTGGAAAGAGTGTGATACCCATGGGCCAAACCCTAGACAGCCAAGTGATAGATGGGTTCTCAACTATGTAAATATCCCCTAGTTGTCTAGACAAGTTCTTGATGATGCGGTTATTTTAGAAGGATGGGTGCAAAACTTTATTTTATTACAAGACACCATTATTTGTAAGATCACTTTGTTAAAGGGTTTTTAACTTCTTATACTAGCAACAAAAGCCCGTGCTAAGCTCGGGCCCAAAACAAAAAAATTAATAATAATAAATATTATTTATGTCAAAGTCCATCGCGATTTTCCTCTTTCTAATAACTTTTTAATATTTAGTAGTTTAATGATGATTTTTAGAGAGATGTTAGTATCCGCCTTTTACTACCTTATTGATGTAGAAATAAAATGGTTGGGCCTGTGATATTTGTTTCAAAAAAAAAAGATAGGATCTACATTTATTTGGTTATATTCCTAAAAATAAGGATTGTCATTGTTATTTAGTGGCCTTTTCTAATTGAAAAGTAAATTAAGAGACCCTATTGATGCTAAAGTGGGCTTATTTGATAGTTTTATCAAATTATATAAGAGAAGATAAAGGAAATGAAGAAAAAAAAAACATAGATTTTGTTAACTAATAAAGCATGATAAAATTATATATATTATATATATAGCTTGTATGGGCTCTCCTTCCCATGACTTCCTCTCCCCATTTGTGTGGGCTTTTTTGGGTCCACAGCCTCTTAAGGTAGGATATAAAAAAATCATATAAAAAGGCAGAGATAAAAAAATTAATAAAATTAGATATCTTTTATTCATCTTAATATAAAAACTATAATATCGCACCTATGAAAGCTTTGTAAATAGAAAAAATGTATGGGTTGAAATCACCAATAAAAAAGAAAGAAAATTCGATGGAAGCAAAAGATTAAAAACTATACCATTCAAAGATGAAAAAAGAAAAAGGAAAAAGGAAAAGAAAAAAAAACTATATTCCGTTGGAGCTCAATCCATTAGGGACATAATGTGGGTGTTAGTATAAATTGAATTGATGTGGGTGAAATTTTAGAGGTATTTCGAATTTTGAACAAAAAACGGTGAGTGCATTAATATTGTCAATTACTTGTGGGTAAGGGGAATAAACTGAAGTAGAGATTTCAGTGATTTCTAATATGTATTATTTTGTAGAAACTGACATGACACTCCACAAAAAAATCGACAAATAATTCTAAGCTGGGGGCCAAAATTGAAATTTTAAGAATTATAATTATAATAAATAAAAAATAAAGATATTATAAGGAGAAATGAAAGGAATTAAATTAGTATGGATTCTGAGTTGAGGACCTGATGAGATTTAGGAATTGTTTTAAAAAATGGATAGAGAGAGATTTTAGGGATGACGAAGAGAGATTTCAGGGAAATGAGAAAGAGGTTTCAAAATTGTGGGGGAGAGATTTTAAGGTGGCTTTAGTTGATGAATAAGAGATTTTAGGGAAGCCACGCCATGTGTAATTTCGTGAAATATTGACGTAGTGCTCTAGAAAAAAAAAAATAAGGGGTGCTAATGTGGCACCCTCCAAAGGCCTCCATTTTTAGAGCTTTAATATATATAACTAGCGCTTTAGGGCCCACGCCCAACGTGGGCCTTATTTAATAATTATATTATTTGTAAATAAGAATATTTATAAATATTTAAATGATTTTTAATTTAATATTAACATTAAATTCATTTTACAATCATAATCTTAAATATTTTAGTGCACTTTTAAAAAGTAAATATCATATTAGTAAAACTAAATAAAAATGAAAATAATGTACTTGTGAAATTTCATTAGAATATTAATAAAAAATAAATTTTCCTTTAATCTGTAAAATCAAGTCAAGAGAAAAAAATATTATATGCTAATATAAATTAGATGGAATACCCTACTATGTAAAGAATCATCAGTTCAACCAATCTTATAACTATGAAAATTTTGAATTAGGTGAAAAGAAGCCAGTAATCAAGATTATTACAAAATTTCAGCTTCTCACTTGTTCATTTGCGCATAACTCAAAGAAAGAAAAAGAAATAAAAATAGAAAGAAAATTTTCAACTAAATGTAACAAAACCTAAGATGATCTCCAATTGAGTGGTGGACATTAAAATATGGAATACACTTTCAATCTTTATATCAGTAGAAAAAAAATTGTATTAGTCATACACTAAGTATAAACTATCATTTGCATTACCATGGACATTTTAACATGAAAGACACACTTAATTAATATGTATTAGCATATTAAAACCGATACTTATAAAAATGTAATGATCATAGCCTCGAGAGATAAAGAGAGAAAAGAGAAATTAAATAATTAACAGGAAAAAATAGCATAACTATATTCTTAACATTTAAAATATATATATATATATAAACTATCAGAACTTTTGGTGTTTAAAGAGAGCAGAACTATACTTACTCTCAATGGTGAGTTGTTTGATGGTGTCTCCATGCATATACCATACTTCATATTCTCATACAAAACCTATAGGCTGATGAGCTGTCGTTCTCTTTTTTTTTTTTTTTTTTTTTTTTTGTCCTCCCATTGTTACATGAAAAAATCGAATTTCAACACCCACTTATTCATGGCGAGTGGAGTTAAAATAAAAATGAATATGATTGTCCACCTTCCAAAGGTTGTATTAATCTAACCACAATAGATATTATGTATACAATTGAAAGATTTTAGGATAAGAGATAAAGATTGATTAGGTTATGTAAAATTTAAAATTAAGAGCATTAATCCAAATTTAAAATTATTATGCTATAGTGTCATTCTAAGTGATTAATATAGAGAAGATCTATTAATTTTAGGGCTTGAGCATTAACTTACTCAAGTGGGGCCCAGATAGTCAAATCCGATGGTCATAATTGCCTAATCCAGATAATATATTGGCTACTTCATCCAAATGGGGCTTACAATTAACTCATTGATTTACATATTTGGCACATATATTGTGGCATCACATGTACCCCATCAATGAAGCCCACTCACAAAGCTAAATTGAGAGGAAAGTAATGTGGGACCGATCCTCAAATAGCTTGGTCACATCCAACTTAGTCTTACCTAATCTGCCCTATTCAGTCCATTCATGCCTCTTCAAGTTCATATCAATTTATCATACTCACGCCAACCAATAGCCCAATTCAGCCCATCATACTCAAATTCCAGTTTCCCCCACCTTGATATCCAGCCCAAATTCCACTTTCCCTCATACATCAACCCAAAATGGATGTCCAAAAAAAGTATTGTAATGTTATATGGGTCAAATAAGGTTAACCAGCCATGTTGTGGCTTGGAAGAATCCAGCTCCTTTTAAATAAATGTTAGATTTGGGTTAGAATTCAAATTGTGGACTCCACCTTTCTGACTTGATGACCCATTTCATATATGAATTACTGTATATACTTATATACATATATCAATTAAAACAGGAAGTTTATATTTTAAGGATTCTTTGATAATTTGAGATTATTTATGATAAGGATATGGATTGTAGATTATGCTGAGATTACATGAAAATGATTGCTTTGAGAATTTTTAGGAAAATCAAAATTTATAATGAAGATTAAAGAGGAAATAAAATGCCTACCAAAATAAAAAAAATAAATATATGAAATTTAGAAAGAGAAAATGACTAAAAGAATTCAAAAATTTTAAAGAAAGCTTAAATTAATTAAAAACTATAAATAAAAATTCATTTTTGGATTAGGTTCTAAAAGTTGTAGAGAGGATTAGGATTATTATCTTATGCATGTATAAAGAATTTTTAGAAAGGACTTAAGTAACAATACATTACTATCATTATTACTTTATGTGCCACAAAGTACACAGTCATATGCATGGTTACAAATAATTGATAAGTTTATACTTGTGCACCATCTCTGTTTTAAAAACTATAAAATTGCTATAATTATAAGAGATGGTAGTGAGCAAACATAAATGTTACATGTTCTCAATGATCGTGTCTGCATTGCACACTGAGGCGCACCTTTACAATGTCTCGATGCAAAGTTTTTGTGGTCATGTCCCTTAATCGATCAAGAAGTTCATCATTAAGAGAATGTTGATCAATCTATTATAGGTCTAAGTGGAAATTTTCGATTGTTTGAGGCAAATGTCAGATCTAATTATAATGGGCTTTTACTCTCTTTTCATTTGTCATCTTTTTTTCCTCTCTCTCTTTTTCTCTCCTCCCAGCAAATTTTCTAATAATGGGCCCACCTCACCAATTGAAATCCTGTTGTATAGGATTTTGGCTAAGTGTTATTTCATAATGAAGTAGTACCCAGTGAAATTAAACTTGTATAAATATATATATTATATAAGTGTATGTATATTATATGTAGGAAACCTTTAAGCATTATATTCATTTTTCAATATGCCAATTGTTTCAAACATGATTAATCTAATAGTGGGCCCATTTCAATTAGATGTTACATTCTTTGTTTTTTTCCATAACCGATCACATAGTGGGCAACTGGGTATGTAAAATTGATATTAATAGTTATTGAAGTTTATCATAAAAATTAGAGGGAAAAAAACCCTGAGATCCTGTTTAATTTTGAAATAAAAATTTAGATGCATATAAATGTGAGCTGGGCCCACTTTATAAATACCCAAGGAAGGACATGCTCATAATTGAGACCTGCTACTTGTAAAAGTGCATGATCAAATCTTATGTAAATAATTTTACGGAAGCCCAAATATGCATACTTGATCTATAAATGTGGGGCCAAGGATGCTATGAAATTCCAAAAATTAAAAGACCTTGTATTTGATATTAGATAGAATCTAACAGTGGGCCCATTTCAATTAGATGTAACATTCTTTGGTTTTTTATATAATCGATCACATAGTAGGCAACTGGGAAGTAAAATTGATATTAGTAGTTATTGAAGTTTGTCATAAAAATTAGAGGGGAAAAAAAAACCTTGAGATCCTGTTTAATTTTGAAATAAAAATTTGGATACATACAAGTGTGTGTTGGGTCCACTTTATAAATACACAAGGAAGGACAGGCTTATAATTGACACCCACTACTTGTAAAAGTGCATGATCAAATTCTATGTAAACGATTTTACGAAAGCCCAAACATGCACACTTGATCTATAAATGTGGGGCCAATGATGCTATAAAATTCCAAAAATTAAGAAATCTTATATTTGATCTTGGATAAAAGCAACACATGGATTGGGCCCACTTTCTACGACTGAACAAAGACAAGCTGATAAACTGAGTCCCACTCATGCGTAAAAGCACATGATCAAATCTCCTTGGCTGATAAACTTGATCCCATTTGTGAAGGTCAGACTGATGCCATGTCATGTAATAATGTGCGGATCTATGTCCCACCTCACGCATAGTGATTTTCAATGGAATTCCACCACATGAGAACATACAACTTACTTGTAAAGTTCATTCTAAATTAATTTGATGCGATGGATTGCTTCGAGAGAGATTTTAGAAAAATATATAGAAAAGAGAGTAGATAAAATATATATAGATTTTAGGACTTTAATTAAAGTGGGCCACGTGTTGCTCTCCTGCGAAAAGATTAGGCCACGTGTCGCTCTCTCACGAAAAGGGATATTATCATAATATATATAATAATTTGATAGGAAGAACTTAGGTTATATTAACTTCTTCTTTTTTTTTTTAAAGAATAGGTTATTTTAACTTAAATTGATGAGCTCAAGCTTTGAGAACAACTAATCTTGAGACAAGCATATAATCAAGTTCACGCTCAAGTTAACCCAAACAAAAGACAGACCCAAGCTCTTAGTTTTTATCGTTCAGCATTTAAGACTAGCAAAATGGTAGCTTTCATATATGATAAGGACTTAATGTAAATCTCAAATATTCAATTGTTGGTGATGGTCTCAAATTGGACTGGGAAGTTTTACTTTAATCTTTGATTTTATAGTCACCATAACTGAATCTTTAATTCAATAATCAAAGAAAATTAAATTTGAGAAGGCATTAGAATAGTATTCGTGCTTCAACTTAACTGAATTAGATCTTTAACATAATGACCTGATGATCTTATCCTAAGCATCTCAGAGCATTAAAGGGCTCGATTGACCATATTTATATTAAATTTTCTTTTTTCTTTTTCCCTTTTCTTCTTTTTAACCCACTACAATATACATCTCACGCATACTTACAAAAACAAAAGGAGGAATCATGGCTTGTGTTAAACATGTCTCACTCAAGAGCGTTTGTTAGTATGGGTGATTCCCTTGATGGCATGTGTCATTATCACTTTTTATAAGACCCTGACAAAGCCACTCGATATGTCCAATCAGATTTTAAATAGGAGGTCATTTCTAACCAGCTTGGGAATGAGCGGTTGATCAACTTAGGCCTTCTCCACCCTTGATGGCACGTGTCATTATGACTTTTTATAAGATCCGGACAAAGCCACTCGATATGTCCAATCAGATTTTAAATAAGAGGTCATTTCAATCTAGACTAATCAGCTTGGCAATGGGCGGTTGATCAACTTAGGCCTTCTCCCTCCTTGCATATTTAAGTTGTTTGGATGGCTTTGTACCTCGTTGTATGTGTGAATTTTCATCACCTTATTATTATACATATATGTGTAAGCGTGACTATTGAGAGTGGGTTTTTACTCAATTAGAAATATTGAAAAATATTTCCGTTGCCTCAATTAACACTTTAAGGTTTTAATAGTAATGATTGACTGAAAAAATTTAACATAGTATCAAAGTCAATCGGTAATGAATTCGAATCTCATGAGGAACGACTCAGCACTAAAATTTAAAAAAAAGCATATCAGCAAAAGTGCACCGGCTAGATTCCACCTGAGGGGGAGTATTGAAAGTAAGCTCCATCCATTGACTCTAGTAACACCTTGAGATTTTGATAGCAATGATTAGCTAAAAAAAATTAATATAAAGTGAAAAATACCACAGGCAATAGAGATGAATAGCTCTCTCTCTCTCTCTCTCTCTCTCTCAATGTGTGGCAGAGCTAATTTCTACACTCCTTTTTTTATAGGCAATGATACAATAAGATAAGGAAATATATCAATCACATAACTTATGCAAAATCTTTATTGCTGCCTTTACCATGTCTATGGCCTATCTTGAGTTGTATATGATATTCTTTTGCTATCAGGATTATTTGAAAAATTGTCTTTGTCAACTATGTTGCTTCCATAGTTTATGGGCCCTCCCTCAATTGTACAAAATTGAGATGAGATTAATCCTTCTACATCCTCTCTCAAACTGGGCCAGGGAGATGGCATAAGGCCTAGTTTGGAAGTAAGCATCAGGAATTGTTGCCGAGGTAAAGATTTTGTAAAGATGTCTACAACTTGGTTGCTTCCATAGCTTGTAGGCCCTCTTTTAATTGTATGGGATTGAGATGAGATTAATCCTTCTACAGTGACAACCATGATCGTCAATCAATCAACAATAAGAGAAGAAAAATCACACAGAGATTAACATGACTCGGTAAACTCGCCTGTTCACAAAAAATTAATTTTCATTAAGTTCTTAACTCTGCATCCCTTTGTACATGAGTCTAAGGTTACAGATTATATCAATATATAAGTCACTCTTTCATAGCCTATAAACCTAGTCTTAATAAACAAGAAAGTTCTGGTACAATTTCCAAAATACCTGCAACCCTGAACTCACTTGTCTGAACCCACTTGGCCAACACTCATCTCACATGTGTGAGATTGTGTCTCTCACATGTGTGAGTTCCCATCATCTCATTTGTGTAAGTTTATCTCTACTCGCATGGGTGAGTTCCCATCACTTCACATATATGAGTTGTGTTGAGGTGCGAATCTCTTAGGGTCCAAATTCCTTAGCTGGGATAAATAAATAAATAAAAGGACACAACTTAAAAGCTAGAAAGGAACAACTCTAACCCCTGTTTTTTTGCGAAAGCAAGGGTTTGCCCTGTCAATTGGCGATCCCACTTCTCACCTTATTTAGTGTTAAAGGTAGACCGCAGGAGCGGTTGTTATGTCTTCAATGACAAAGTTTCTTATTTATGAGCAATTTTATCTCGGGGGATGGGGTTTCGTACCATATGAGAGGATATTATTTCCAAGGGATAGTCTCTTGGGTGGGGTTGGCATCAAATGCCGATTATTTTCTCATTTCCTCAACTTAAACCTAATGCAATTACTAACATCTAGGGTCCAACCGAAAAAAGTTAAAATGGTCAATTCAAACCCTTATTTAAAGGCACAAATTCAAGTTCGGGAGGCCACTCAAATCAAGAATTTCCAATGCAGTAGCTCATATAGATATTCAAACTTTTTTTTGTTATTTTATAATATTTAAATGCATAAAATATATATAAGGACTTAGAATAATTAAAAAAACAAAAAGTACATAAATCTAAGATAAGTAGATATCTCAGGTAGATCTCACAAGACTAACACACACAAGGACAATATGTAGGTTTCAGCCCTTCAAACTTGAAATTTGGCCAACTTGGAGGGCTCTCCTCCCTTCTGGACTGTTTAATAGGAAGTTTTTATTCGCCTAGTTCGAAATATTCAATCATAAACGTTTTGACACAAAATCTAAATGGTAGCTGACTCAAATACACTAAGAAATTGAACCAATGAGATTTCAGAAAAGTTCTCACTCAGTTACACAAACAAGAAATTTGAGGAATGCAACTCGCATTCTTTCATTTAAGATATTACATGCACTTTGTAGACACCTATAAAGTAACTTCAAATTAGTTAAATAAATATTATTAGGCGTGGTAAAGATGCTTAACTACAATAGTTAACAACTGAACACATAAATAAACTTACAGCAAACAACACTAACACCAACTGACAAATAAATAAACTCTACCGCATTTAAGTGTCATAAAAGGCTATAACTCACTCAATTGCACACTATCTAGCAATCAAAGATGATAATGTAGCAAAGATGAGAATGTAATTGAGGTAGATGTCTAAGAAAACTAAAATTAATAAATTTAAAAATTAGTGATTTCAAGAACATTTATGAACAGCATCAATAGGGATTAAAATTAGAAAATAAAAACACGTTTAAAGAGGCTTAGGCATGTCCAACATATGACAGCAATGGCGCTCATAAAGAAAAGTTTAGCATGTAAGTAGATGGGCCACCAAAGGGTAGGGATAGGCCTAAGAAGAAACAGACAGAGGTATTAAAAATAGACTTGAAGAAATATACCTAATATGAGGATTCAGCTTATGGCTGATCAGAAGTTAGAAACGGATTTTATGTAGATGACCCTAACAATATAGTTGGGACAAGGCTTTGTCAATGTTAACTGTGCCTTTCAATCAAAATGGTTAGGGTTGTCAACGGGGTAAATTTGAGACTCAAATGGCCCAGATTAAAAATTATAGGGCCCAAACAGAAGTCCAATAAATTTAAGTCCAACTGCCAGCAGGTTGAGTTAAAGAAATCAAGCCCAAACTCATAAAAGTTCAGGCCCCAGCGTCTAAATCTGAGCTCATCCGCTGAGCTTTTCTGGAGTCCAAATCCAACTGACAAAAGGCTCGAGCCCTATAACGGCCCGAATCCAAAAATCAAATGTAAATATACATTGAATTTGGTATTGGAGCATGGTGATTAAGTGTTTTTTTATTTTCCATGTTTTTGTGGATAAAAGGTGACTTAGATCATAATCTTCACTACAAGTTCAATCCATTGGAAATCTAGGTAATCAGTTCACGCCTAGGTGGGTTCCATGTAGACTCAGGTGGATTGACAACCTTATTCAAGATGGACCCAAATCCTGCCATCTTAGCTAAACCCGTCGTTCCATTGGCCTGCACAATTGGAATAACAAATTTAGATGGTTTTTTCATGTTCTATCTATATAGCTCAAATGTGGGCCCCATGTTGGAGATGACACGGTTTTGTGTACAATAACTGCTATGTGGGATCCTGACACAAAAATAAATAGCCGGATCCTCTTGAGTATTTTTCCTACTGTGAGTGGGCCACTCAGAATGCCGCGTCAATGTAAACCACAGACGGTAGTATGGTGAACCACGACTGATCCATTTTAGTGGCACATTGGTCGCACAAGTGTGCCAAAAGACCAACGAGCACAAGACTTTCATATGTGGCAACACCAACAGTGACACGTTCTTACCCTTCTTACCCGCCATTGCAGTCTCTGTTCTTCTTCTTCTTCGTCTGAAACTCCTCACAGGGAAGAAAAAAAGATGGAATCCTTCCTTCTGCTCTCTCTTCTTCTTTCTCTTCCTCTCCTCGCCCACTCCTTTCCTCCCGTCTCCCGTCTGCTCAAAGAAAACAAGTAACTTTCTCAATCTCTATTCCAATCCCAATCTCCTCAAATCAAGATACCAACTTTTTGAGATTTTTTACCGATTTCTGTTCTTCTCTTTTCAGGATCGAATCGGGTCTGAAGCTGAAGAGCTCAGCTCCGTCTACTTCTTCCACTTTCGACCCGAGACGCGTCACCCACCTGTCATGGCACCCAAGGTCAGATACCCCAGATCGCCCCTTCCCTCTCTCTTTTTGAATTATTGGTCCTGTATCTTGTTTCTTCTGCCCCCTAATGGTTTGGCGTATTAGGGCTTTCTTGTACTCTGGATTCCTCTCTGACGCTGAGTGTGATCACCTCATTAACCTCGTAAGCATTTCGTTTTCTTGGGTTTTCAGTTTCTGTTGTTTGGAAGGGTGTTTACGTTTCTTGTTGTGTGAGAGTGCAGAAAAGGTTGGTCTTTTAAATCATAGGATCTGAATCTGGTTCCAGAAGAAACAGTGGAATATGAAAACATGGAAAATGTTTTCACCCATTTCGTTTTCTGGGGTAAATGTTCCCAATAAGCTTACTTACCCTGAGAGTAAATTTTGGATTTTTTTTATTTTTTTTATTGAGATTTGTGATTGGATGATTAGAGATGGTGATTTGGGTTTGATGTGGATATGGGGGAACAGGCTAAGGATAAGTTAGAGAAATCAATGGTGGCGGATAATGATTCGGGGAAGAGTATAATGAGCAAGGTGCGGACGAGCTCTGGAATGTTTTTGAGGAGAGATCAGGTGAGGCAGATTCTACCAGTGATTTGAACTATGGAATGTACCCATAAATGATATAATATTGATGATGATGATATACTAATGTTGTTGTTGTTGTTGTTATTGTTTTGTTGGGTATCTAACATCTATGTGGTAATTGGTATTGTTTTTCAGTGCTTTGTCTTTAATGTCATTTTTGATAGATTTAATGTCCTTTTTTCTTTGTGTGTGTGTGTGTGTGTGTTTAGGGTTTAGGGTTTAGGGTTTAGGGTTTAGAAGGGGGGGGGGGGGGTGGTGTAAAGATCTGATGCTATTAGTCTGTTGTTGATTGATGGCATTTGGGATCTGAAAAATCTGCCTTTTTTTTCACTTGTAATTGAAATGCTAAAGAAGCTGGAGTTGCTTGGATGAGCCTAATCTCTGCCTATCTGCTGCTTTTCACTTCAAAATCCTCTGATAGTCGCCAAATTGCTGGAGAAGATTTAATGTATGTAAGTCTCTTTGGGAAGGGAAGGTGGACAAGAAAATAACCCATTTATGAAGCATGTGCAAAGTGAGTACCATTTCCTGTACACTGACGGAGCATGATGCCTTTACAAGATTGATTCAGAGATGGGAAACCTTATGTTGAGTTTCTTGCAATCTAATTATTTCTTTCTATTCTACCCTTGTACATATTCTCTCTTCACAGTCTCCTTAAAGGGGTATTCATATATAATTGAAAATTGAGCATGGGAGTTTTCTGCCTATTTAGAAATTGTCATTGAGAATCAATGACACTGCAAGGGGAGAATAGGGACTTTGGTAGTGGTAGGATCTGAGAAAGGATTCAGGTCTTAATGGTGGTGGAGATTTGAGGGGGAGGGAGAAAGCCTTTTGCGCAGATGTTATAATAGGAAAATACAGATGACAAAATAGAGAGAGGGGGGGGGGGGGGGGGGGGGGGGGGTGTGGGAGTGGGTGTTCCAAATTAGAAAGATAGGGAGGGGATTTGGTTGGGAATAGGGTGACGATAGAGAGAAATTCGCAAAGTGGAGAGTTTGAAGTTGGGCGAGATATTGTAATAGGTCCCTGCTTTTGGTGGATGATTGGCAACAAGTGAGATTATTTTGGCAAGATGTCTAGGTTGGGGCATAGCTCATAGAGTCATTCTCAAGATTGCATCTAGCATCCAATCAGAAGCAAGTGTTTGTCCCCCAGCTGTAACTCAATTAGTTAGGGACTTGAGTGAGCGTCCATGTATCCTATGTTCTTAAAAAATGAAAAACTTAAAAAATGAAAAAAAAAAAAAGGGAATCAGAGGCAACCCTTTAATTAGGTCTTGTGGAGAAGTGGTTGATTGGAAATGGGTGTGGATGCTTACATTTTGGTGGAACCTCTCGCTATACAAGATGGAATATTGGAAGCTCTCTTAAAACTTCCAGAAAATGTATTTTCAGGGGCTGATTAGATAGGCAGACATGAGCAGAGGAACTGAGTGGAATTTTCTTCAGTAAAAAATCTTTTTAAGCAATCCATCCATCTTCTAATATTCAATTCCCCTCCAATGCGGTCTGAAAATCACACACTCTCCCCCACCTCCGCACCCTCGCTTCCTCCCCTTCAAGTTTAAGGCCTTCTGTGGGATGGCAATCTTAAACAAAATTCTAATTATTGACCTTCCAAAAGCCTGAAACTTTGCTTTCCCAAATATTTGTGTTCTTTGATGGTCAAATACGAATCGGTTGGTGTCACGCCCCGTGCCCGAGAATCCACGATTAAGATGAATCCCGAGATGCGACACGCATATTCTAGTGGAAATTCAAGGCATGCCAAAGCATGAATGAAATCCACTAGGGAAATCCCACAGGATTCACATGTGAGGACCGTCACATTTACACATGTCCATTTAAAATTTTCTTGCAGAAGCTTATGAAATTCTCCTGTACAATTCATAACCTGTGTAATTTTCAATATGTAATATTGTACTCAAGCATAAACAATTCATTTAGATGAAGGTCATTCATTTATAGAACCCATGAAACCACGTTTGTCTATATGTCCAAAAGATGCGGTCTATATGTACAATGACCAAAATATAAGTGTGTATATACAAATACAGTGCATAAGATATACAAGTTGTATAGTCTTTATATACAATAGCAAACCAAAATCAAGAACATGTCCATATATGCAGGACAATACAACAAATATAAATGATGGCATGATGTAATAGTGATAAATTCCACGACCATCCTACAAAAAATCCCAAAATATTGCTAAGTGACGCTTTCTGAGATTTCAACAGATATCCTCTATTGTCCATTCTTTTAGTCCTGGAGGTACCACTAGGGTATCCTTCGGATTCGTTTCGGTTAGGATAATGGCAGTGGCCTCGGCATCTGTACCTGTAACACCAAGAGTAGTAGCGTAAATACAACAATTTAGCTAGAATAAGCAAATATAAAACATACATGCTGTATCAATTGAATTTAAAAGACAAGTAGATTATTAGCGGTCAATTGGAAGTATACTAGGTAGTTGTGCATTTGAAATAAACATGTTATGTATAATCAATAATAAGAAAGAAAACAATCTAGTTGGCTACCACATCGCTATATTCTCCCTGAAAAGAGCGGTTTTACGGTATTGGTCACTAGGGGGCCAACCTGCTTACCAGAGGAGCGTCAACAAACTCCCAACGGTGCCTACTGCTGTAGGGATAACATAGCTAAACCCAAACTCAGCCCCGTCGGGCCTTACGAGGGTAGAAGCTGAGTGGTGCCGATCAATACAAGTCAAGAATTCTCATTACTCTGTGATAAAATTCAATTCAATTCACTTCAATTTCCACTGATACAATTCAATTCAATAGCAACTTATGTAACAGTAACTATAACAATAGTGTATGTAAACAATGAAAACTGTAGAAACATAAATTTATCATGTTGAGGACAATAATTCAATTATTACAAGATGAAATGCAATGATTTTAATGAATCAAAGATATTTACTAGCCAACCCTAATCTATGATCTCCCGTTGTTCCTAGCCATCCAACACGAGGTAATCATAAAGTGTCCCTACGTCAGTGTGCTACCCTTTCGTGGTGCTAGATTGTATATAAAACAAACATTGGACTCCTTATGCCAACTCCCATGGCGTGGCGTCAGAATCAATTCGGAAAATCGGAGGAATAAGTGCCAGGTCAACACTTTCCCTACACGTGTTTTAACTACCATTGGGCCAAGTTACACGGGTTAGCATTTCAATACTAAAGTCTCTAAATAGGCCCTACAATTCACCTATAAAATCCTAAGTTGCAGAACTTGTACGGCTAGCCGCAGCGTCAAGGGTCCGGTGAGCCATAGAACGATTTGGTGTCAAGATCCATTTTGCATCTAGGGCAACCTGGGGAAATCTATGGTTAGCTGTACAGTGAGCCATAGTACAACACCTTGTGAATTTCCAATATTCGTCAAGCTGCACGGGTTTTGGAAAGCTAGCCGTGGCTAGCCACAATACAATCCCATCCCTAGCCGTGGACTTCAAAATTTTTGAAGCTCAAAGGCTTTATAAATTCCATCCCGATGCCTGCACTTAAAACACATTTCACCTTCAGTGAACACCATGTAGTTTAACTACATTCAGAATTCCACTTCCTCCACCATCAACATCACCACAATTCTCCATTCAATCATCACAACCCATTTAATCAAATTCCATTATAAGGAATAGATGAATAAGAGCTGTACTACATAACAATTAAATCTGCTTATACTTGCCTTTTCAATCAGTGCTCACACCCTAATTCAACTGGTTAGCTCACTTTGAAGAAGAAACCCAAATTACAAACACTAATCATGAAGTTAGATGAAAGTGGTGATGAGATGCTGTAAATGCAAGGAAATTGATTCTCTTTAAATCATTTGCAAACAAAAATCTGAGATGAGATGTAATTCCACACCTCTTAGAGCAAATCAGTAGTTGTAGAAATGGAGTCTTACCAAACCAAGACCATAGAAAGATGGAGAAGAATGAGAATTCCCTCCTTTAATCTCACATGCACAGCCCTCCTTGAGCTCAATTCAAGAAGAAATGGAAGAGGGAATGAGACAAAGAAGTTTCAGCTGAAGTTGAAGAAGACAAGGTTGGTTCAAGAGGCTTCAGATGTTTTATATATTAGGTTTTCCACTTTATTTCTAGTATTTACAATTTGATTCAACTTATTCTCAAACTATGAAGCATGGACACGGACACGGGACACGGATACAACACGATACGGACACGCCGACACGGCATTTCTCAAAAAAGCAAGACACGGACACGTCTAGGACACGTTAATAATATATATTAATTTATATATATATAATCATCTACTAAAAAACTAATATCATTTTAACTTTTTTAATCAATTTAGCAATCAACAAATAAAAATTCACCTATCAACTAACAAACATATCAAATTATTAAATATCAATACAATACTAAAACATAATTCATAATTATTAAACATGAAATATCCACAGTTCCATAAAATCCATATAAAGAAAAAGGCGGATCATCTCTTTCCCCTCCCTTAAAAAAAAAAGCAAAAGAGAAGCCAATCTTGAGGCCTATTCTTTAGTGAAATATTTATTTGTCTTTTGCTTGTGATATGATTGATATTTACAATCATATATTTTTCCATGGTATAAAATTGTTATATATCAAGTTTACAAGTTTTAATAACCACGTATTAACAAAGTGTCCAAGAGATATTAGCCATATGTTTATTTTTTAGTCATAGACACGAGTTAGGAATTGTGAGACACGTTGCAAAAAGAGTGTCAAAAAGTGTCCGAAATTAAGATTTTTAGTTTTTAATTATGGACACGGCTAAATAGTATCGGACACGTGTCCGAGAGTGTCCGAGGAGTGTCGGTGTCCGACACATGTCCGACACGGACACGTCACTTTCTTAGAAGTGTCCGTGCTTCTTAGTTCTCAAATGAGTCCATATGGGGTCAAATGTTGTGGAGCCAGAATGGTGTACATGATGAAATACCTATGATGCAGTCGAAATGGAGTGAAAATGATTCAAAACTATAGAACTCAAAATTATGAAAAAGTTCTCCATTCTAACAAGGTTTGGTTAAACCCAACCCAACTACCTATCCATGACTCAACCTATGATGCCTAAATATGACATAAATACGACAAGGACATGGACATGGATTTTACATGTAAAAAGTAAAATATTAGATACGATACGACACGATTCGTTGCCCATTTTGATGTATTTGTGCATCATAGCTCAAAACCAACAGAACAAGATCAAATGAGGCTAAAACAAGATTAATTAACATCTAAGAAATTAATTAGAATAAAACACAGTTGATTACCACTAATCTCGATTAAATTGGGCTATGACCTTACAGTTGGTCACTCACTTTTTGGTACCCATTTGTGAGATGGATTTGGTGTGCCTTTTTGAGCCTCTTCTCCATCACATGGGTCTTCTGGGAATCCTTCAGATCTCTCATGGATGGCTAGGACTCGGGCCCTTTTAGATATTTTGGAAAATGCTACCATCAGCAATCTCTTGTGAAGTGTGGAAGGAAAAGAATTAGAGTTTTTGAAGGCAAGAGGAAGCCATGACATGTGTTCGCAAAAATTAAATCTACATGCATTAGTTAGGCTCTACAAGCAATTAGCTAAGGAGCTCAAAGGACTCTAGGCCTCAAATGTTCATGGACAATGGAGATACTCAATCAATGGCCTTCAACAAAGAAGGGGCAGCTGTTGAAAATGGACCTGTCCACCACAAGGTAGACTATTGCAACAGACTTGATGAGCATCTAAGGCATACATGGTGTTTGGAAACTTGCATGTCGCTGTAAAAATTCAACATCTTGTTTGTGCTATGAGTACTAGTTGTGAGTGTTTGTTAATTTTAAAAATAAAGATGGTTTTTTTCGTATTCTCAAACTTAAAGATGCTTGGTCCTTTGCTTTCTTCTACTGTAATGACTAATCAGTATCTTGAAGACAATAAATGTGATTATAACTTGTAAGCTCAAAGAACTTACATGTTGAACTTTATATTTTGGTTTTAAGGATGAAATTGTTGCAAGTATTGAACAAAGAATTGCTACTTGGACCTTCCTTCCAGAAGGTAATTTTATAGCACCTCTTATTTATGACCTCTTTTCTGGTCATGGTATCTTACCATATGAATACCATGTGATAATCAGAAAATGGGGAAGCCATTCAAATACTGCACTATGAGCATGGGGAGAAGTATGAACCACATTATGATTATTTTCATGACAAAGCCAATCAACAACTAGGTGGGCACCGGATAGCCACAGTTCTCATGTATTTATCAGAAGTTGAAAGGGGTGGGGAGACCATCTTCCCTGATGCAGAGGTAAATTATATCTTTAAGATCTATTCTTTCAGAAAATGGAATGTATCAATTGACAAAATCATCATCCTCTCCAGGGCAAAGAGACTCAAGAAAAGGATGACACCTGGTCTGACTGTGCCAAAAGTGGTTATGCGGGTAAGGCATGCTGGAAGGTTCAGAAAGGAAAACTATCTGGTCCTCATTAGTTCTGCTAGTGTCATGTTTCTTTGCGTTCAATTAGGAATACCGTAAAAAAAATGACTGCTTATTTGATTAAGTATTGACAGAAGTAGTGCCTTCAGTTGAACTATGCCCAGAAATTTTATGACGTGGGACACATGGTTCAAAATAACAACATGGCGGCCGTATTATCAGCCGCAGTGTTAGAGGCTGCTATGCTATTTGGAAAATGGTGGTACTACAGTTTAAAACTTGTTAGAGCCAAATAGTTTTAATTTAAGACACTAGTTTTCTTATTTCTTCTCCTCAATATCCTTTTTAAAAGTTGTCTCTACTCTTATATGGTTCCGAATCATTAAAAAGAAAAACGTTTGATTTGCTACTACACAAGATTTGAATTCTTTAGATCACTTAAAAAACTTAACACTTTATGCCATTATGTATCACCACAACTGCCACGTATCACCATTACATAAGATTCTGGCCACGGGTCACTATGCTTGCAACAACCGTTATTTTGATCCTTGGTGGGACTAATGGGCCATTTTGGTTTAAGTACGAAACAGCATGGTCACTATCAAAGATTATGTTATGGTAGTTTAAATTTAGGTTCTTTAATTCCACTGATGATTTTAGCCATTTAGCCATTTAATCATTCAAAAAGAACAATCATTTATTTTAAACTGCCAGGACACTGAAAGCATTGATCAAATACATCTGGCTAAGTTTCGCTACGTGGTCATAGTAGTCGCATTCCACTTTTTCGGATATTGGTTTGAAGCTTTGGCAGGCACTCTTGTCATCCTAACTTTGTTGTTGGTGAGGAAGCAGCCCTGCCTTATATTTAGTAGGTTGAACAGAAGGGTTTGGATCCCTTCCGAGGATATCTGAATTCCCATCAATTCACATCTGCACAAATTGAACCCATTATTCCAAATAAAATTAGCTCATTTGTTTGAACCAATCAGCTGGAATGGTTTAAGCTCACACCTGTCAAGGGTCTGGGCAGAGTTTTGTAATACCACTTCTGCAAGTGGGAAGACATCAGTAAGCACTTTAGAGCGTGGAGCATCCCACGGACATGGTGTGAATGCAGTACCCAAAGGGTGCAGCATCTGTAGTAGACTAGGCCAGTTACGAGGTTAACAATTTGTGTAGTCCACCTCAACCATCAATGTTCTGTTTCACTTTGCTTGAACCCAGTGACGCACTTTCTTAACAAAAGGGAGGGGAACAAAGAAGAGTATGGGATGAGTCAAGAACTATGAGGAATGTTAGTATGCATCATTCTCTCACCATAGGGTAAGAGATACTTACATGGCTTTCCTTATTTGTACTTGAGCATTCTTCTTCTGTATTTTAGTATAAATGGCTTTTCCTCTTTTACACATGAATATTTCCAATTGTGCAAGTGTCCCTCAACCTATGGTGAGGGGATGCATACTAACATTCCTCCAAGAACTACATACAAATATACGATGTATACAATATATCAATATGCCTATGTTGTATGGGTCTGATCTGTGGTGTGGATATGGCTGAATGTATTTGAATAGTTTTTTTAAAAGAACTTCTGTAGCCATTCAGAAAAGTGTAATTTAACATATATGAATAATTTTATTATGAGTACTTCTATAGTCATTTAAAAAAGTTAAATTTATGAAGTATTTTTTAAAAAAGTAACACAATGCTCTAGTTCTTTTTTCTTTAAAAAAAAGCACTATATGCATAGCCATGTACTGAGGTTTGAGCGACTGACATGGCGACTGCCAACCTCCTGGACTTGTACCCATCCCATACCCAAATACAGTTTTAGTTCGGAATTTGCTTCCTCTTTTTTTTTTTTTTTCCTTCTGTTAATTGTAGAATCAATTAAGAGTATCATTGCAATCCTGAAAATCTCTGTCGCCTTTTTTATTCTAAATATACTCTTGCACAAATCAAAGCTGAAAGTGTGTGTTCTCATAACCTCTCATTCCTCTATTGCCTTTCTTATTCTAAATATACTCCTGCACAAATCAAAGCTGAAAGTGTGTGTTCTCATAACCTCTCATTCCTCTATCGCATCCCTCTACAGTTAAGCCCATGAAGGGAGATGCTCTTCTATTCTTTAGTCTTCATCCAGATGCATCCACTGACTCAGATAGCTTGCATGGAAGCTGCCCTGTCAGTGAGGGTGAGAAATGGTCTGCAACAAAATGGATTCATGTGAGATCCTTTGAAGTTTCAGCAAGGCACAGTGCAAATGGAGGATGTGTGGACAATAGCGAGAACTGTCCCCATTGGGCTGCTGCTGGAGAATGCGAAAAGAATCCCCTTTATATGGTGGGATCTCCCGAAGGTGATGGCTTTTGTAGGAAGAGCTGCAAAGTCTGTTCATCGTAGGATTATTCGCTCATGTTTGTCAAATCCCAGGTTGGAAATGCAAAGCTGCTGCAAATGTTATGTATTTGTATATAAAATTGGATATAAAAAGTGCAAAAAACCATATTGCTTGCAAAGCCATGCACCAATTGTTTTGCTATGATACAGCCCCTGCGTTTGCATTTTCAAATAAAACAATGTTTTGTAAGCATGCCAAAATTGTCTCCTTGTTTTAACTTCTAAAGTAGTTCCTCTCCATGTCCAATGTGGTCCTTCACAAGCTAGCCCTCATTTTCTGCATATTAAGTCGTTTCTCATATGAATGTGAGAGAGAGAGAGAGAGAGAGAGAGAGAGAGAGAGAGAGAGAGAGAGAGAGAGGTTGTACCAAAAATCAAATTCGATACACATATTTGGGCAATTGATCGAAAGCTATCATGTGGATGGTTCAAATAGAAATGATATCTTAAATTTACTAATTATGTATTGTTCTTTTCATTGTTTAAGATTATATAGCAGGAAATATAAAGTTAGTGGTATCTTCATAGGGAACTAGATCTACACACCCCTTTTATTTGCTGCCCCAAGCTTGCCATGCATCTAGAGATCAAAACCCTGGACGATTTTGGGACGTTACACACGCACACACACACAGAGTGGATTGATCAGTTGGTCAAAAAAGATTGTTGTCCATATAGCCTCTGACAATGCCCATGGTGGTGTGTACCATAAGGTGGCATGACCCATGAATGATCCATACAGCCTCTAGACACTATGCCAGCTGAATTGAAACATAAACATAATGATGCCTTTAAAATCATCAAGACTTTGGGATGAATTCAAGTTCTTGATGGATGCTTTACCAAAAATAAAAATAGAAGATTCTTGATGGATGACGAATCCCCAAACTTCTCATTCTGTAATATTATCTAGAGGATAAACAATGCAGGTGTCCTACCAGATTCAGGTTGTTACAGCGAAGGTGGAGAGGATCCAGAGCCAGCCTCAAGAAAATAGAAGAAAGAAAAAACATACCCTTCCACACAAACATCATTAGAAAAAAAAAACCGTCCCAAATCGATCTTACAATTGATAAAACAAAAATGCCTAAGAACACAGGGAGAACGGGATCAGATCTTTTCTAAGACAGCAATGTGTTTCAATTATCTTTTCGAGGGGATTTGATACACTTGAAAACAGAGGAGCAACCACATTTGTGCTGTTTCCGTGGTGTCCTCGGACTAGGCGTCATGGGTTCTGGGGGACCCTCTGGTGTGATCGTGTCGTGGTATTTCTCTTGTTGGTGTCCAGTGGCGGAAGACGTCGGGGAAGAACCAGTAGCAAAAGCCGGGGAAGTCTGATCATTCCAAACATGGCGACTGGAGGAGCCTTGCCGCCGGAATGACACCGATGACCGCTGCAACGACGACATTATCTCTCTCTCTCTCTCTCTCTCTCTCTCTCTCTCTCTCTTTCTCTCTCTTATAACTAAAACGACCGGCGGTTGGGTTTGTGGGTCATTTTAGCAGCGTAGTTTCTATCAGAATCTCTCTTAACTAACAAAACGACCATTTGGGTTGGCGGGCTATTTTTACAGTGCAGTTTCTATTACAAGGGGGCTTTTGGACGGTGTTTAAACAAATGCCTCAGCAACCCCACATTTGGTGACTTGCAGGACCTCCTCTAATTTGTACTTGCTCAGGTCCCACTTTAAATGGTTGTTTAAACTTTTTATTTTTTTCATACCTCAATTAAGGAAGCTGGGATCCAAGGTAGCCCACAAATGTAGAAAGAGTGGTCAGGATTGATCCCTAGGGTAGCCAAGTGGCATCCAGGGTAGCTAACCACTGGCCAACCCATGTTGTCCTGGTCATATAAACTAGATCATGGTTTTAAAACCTGGCCAACCCAATTATGACAAAAAATTGATATTCTTATTGGTCCATTCTGAAGCCAAATAATTGTATTCAAACTCTATTTTTCATGATTTTTATATATTTTTTATTTAAACCCAAAACATTCAAAAGCAATTAAAAATGGTTGGTTGTTAAGATTACCAGGTGCAGCCTCAAAGAATTTCCTTTTGGTCGTCGCATTGTGCATTTGTTGGGGCATGAGATTATAAAATCAAATCAGATCAAATATTATTTTACACTATGTACATAAGTATTCGGATCTGAATTTGGGTAGAAGTCGAAAACCAAGTTCTTCAATTAGTTCCGCGTGTGGCGAGGTACGCTTTGTACCCAATTAGAGCCTTAACCTTTTTAATTCCTAATCAGTTTGTGGGATCCATTGTCAGGACAAGCCACAACAGTATTCTTTTTAACCCTACACAAGCCCCTGATCTTGGTTCGTCCTACCCCAAAAACAAGTTGCTCAACCTAGCGATAGGTCAGCTTCCCAAGTTTCTGAACTTCAATACTTTGTGACTGGGAGAGGTTGAACTCATTTTGAACTGAGTTTTCATTGAAACCCAATCAAATCTCCTGATTGATTCACAACCTGGCCTGACTAGTCTCTGTTTGACCAAGTAGGCTAGACCATCTTAAGGTAATTATAAAATTAGATAATAGGTAAAAAGAAAAAAAATATACATCAACCATACATTTTTGTAGAATAGAAGATGAATATAGTTAAATGAGATTTGAAAATTAAAATAACAACTTACATGAAATTCATGGAATCTTTCAAAAATTTTGTTTTAGTGTAACTTTTGCATATTTATTATTTATTTATTTATTTATTTTTTTCATGCTATAGTTATTGTATATGTGTTGTTTAAAACTAAGAAAACTGAATTTTTACTGACGTTGGGGTCTACAGGGGAATTTTCTCCTATGAGCATTCTCACATGTGGAGCAGCCGTCACAGTTGGCGCCTTTAATTGACGGGTCCCAATCGTTTGACAATCAAAATGTCCTCATGCAGACCAAAATTTCGCTCAGTACACAATTTTATGTTGACATTCAGACAGAGGAAAATTCTTGCAAGAAACATCCCTAGTTAACTCATTATAGATAAGAACACGGACAAGTACTATTCAGGTTACTACAACAATGAAGGGTTGAAAACCCAATTACACTGCTCAGATTCTATTTCATCAGAGGTAAGTGGACACTGCTCAGATTTCTTTTTTTTTTTTTTTTTGTTTCATCTGATTTGAACTTTTTCTTTTATACAACATAGTGAATATGTTAGGGACAGATAACTGAACTAAGATTGCAGAAAAATATTTTTAGAGGAGAGATTCGAGATAAAGCCTTTATTAGCTACTCCATGAAGATTGTCACAGTTACATTTCTATCTTTCGAAGCAACCACCAACCTGCATATGCAACCATTCAGGTGCGGATTCCTGGCCATATACTCTTGTTGCATGTGAGCCAAATACCATACCAGCAGCATCAATTGTCTGTAAACCGAGCTGAGACATCAAAATAACTAGTTACAAGAATTGCACAATGGAGACAGGGTTTCCCATTAGTCTTTGGTTCTTTGGGAGATCTGTAGGTAGTTTGTGTTGATGAAAATGGGAATCAAACATTAAAAATTTTCCTCTCTGACAAAACATCTTTGACCTGTGAATTCCTAAAACACAAAAATTTATTATTTGAAATAAGCCGCTGGCTTTAGATTACTACGAGCTTTATCTTTTATTAAATTCTGGATCAGTTGCTAATAGCTGCATAAAAACAAGTTTACAAGATGACAAAGCTGAACATAGATTAGAAGAGAAGTTTAATGATGACAGAGAATGCAACAAGTAATGGATTTAAGAGAAAATTCAATGCATACTGTCCACAGAAATCAAGCATATGAAACTCACTGCAGACCCACCTTAATGCTAAACAATCTCAAGTGTAGAGTGGGGTTGGAAGTTTTAATCAGGATTACAGTCGTGCCAAATATCAGTAAGCTCTGATGACCATAATCTTCTACAGAAGAACCGCCAAGTTCTAATTATAAATTCTCTAATAAAGTTATAAAAAAAATACATGTTAAGTAAATAAAATATGATATATAAATTAAATAAAATATCTTTTTTGAATGGTTAAATTAAATAAAATATTTTCCTCCTCCAAATTAATCAACTTCCCACTGCTTTTCTTTCTGTCATTCTTTTCTTCTTCTCCGTTCATTTTTCTTTTCCTCGAACAGCTTTTTCTTATCTACGGTTCAATTCCATATGTCATTTTCTGAGAGTTGAGGTAAGCCCTGACTACATTAAGCCCTGACTACATTGGCTTATAAACTAGAAGAGGCGTCAATCACTGATTCCAGCTGCTTTAATTAGAATATTCCTCAGCCATTTGGATGATTAAACTGTAATTTACTTGTTGTAATAGTTTAAAGGCATGGTAATACCTGCCTTAACACTTTTTTTTTCATTATGAATTGATATTTCACTTGATCAAGGAATAAAAATGGAAATATTTTAGTCTGAATTCTGCTCCTTCCTGCTTCAGAAGTTGAGCAAGATGTCATGCAGTTTTGGAGTTTTGTCTACTAGTTGAGCCCTCAAAATCAACAAAAAAAATTCTCTGCCACAAAATGAAATAATTATCATTTGCAATCTTATTTTTAAGATTGCAAATGCAATGTTAAAAGCAATTAGCTTCAAATTGTTATTAGGATAGTGCTTCTTCGTTCTCCAAAGCATTGATCTAGAAAATTAAATTCATCTTGATTTTGTTAACTTACATCTTTGGCTGAATATCCCTCCATACTAGAGTTCATTCTTGAATTGACTGCTTCAAGCTTCATTGATAGAAACTAAAAACAATAGCAACAACAGTATAAGACAGTTTAAATGTTAAAAAGAATGAAAAAGCAAACAGAAATTTGTACAACAGAGGAAGGACACATACCTCAACCTGTCGCTGAAGCGACTGTACATAATTGATTATCTCATCCAGCACCGTTGCTTTTCCAATCACCTGATCAGAATAACTTTTCCTTTTATAACAGTCTTCATCAGAAGTTACAATCTTGAAACATGGGCACTTGAAAATGGGTGCCAGCCAATGTTTTGGAATTTTATTAGGTTATTTAACTTGGCCAAATCTGACAATGCAATTTTCTCTAACATCTCATTCCAAATTTGAATAAATAAGCTAAATCCATCACTCATGGCCAGTTAGAAAGACTTGCAACCAAGAAAAGGCCATAAAAACATATAAACAGCAGTACTGCACCTTATTACATCCAGGGACCAAATCTTGGAGAATCTTCATACGCTCACTGATCTTTTCTCTTCTAGCCTGTTCAATGAATGGGACTTTCTCAAATCATCTGCATCTGGTAGACTGACAATTCTATCTAACTAATTTTTAGTTTATAGAATTTCATCACCTCTGTGATAAATGGTTCAAACATGACTGGTAATAATAAACTAAACATTCACTATCAGATCCAAAGTTCCATTCAATGTTTGCTATCTTAAATCATTTCAAAATGCATTCCTTGCAATTTTTAAAATCAGTAGGCAGAAACTTATGGCTTGTTTGTTTCAAGCAACGGAATTCCCAGGAATTCTAAAGACTTTCTATTTCTAAAAATGGTTTAAAATGAAGAAACAAAAGAAAATATCTAAAAATGACCATCAAATAATCTCCCTTCCAATAGAAATTGAATAACGGAGAGATCAATATCCAGCCACCAGCCTGGTAATTCAAATCCTAGGAAAGTCACGGTCCCATCTACATCTCCACCTCGTATCTTTCACCCTCAGCTTTTTAACAATCCTTTGTTGGACCTCATTTGAGCATGTATTCATATGAAACAAATGAGCCTTTAAAGAAACAGAACAGCAAAAGCATACCCTCTCCGCTAGGCTGTGATTATCAGTTGCTTGACCTCTTCTTGCTCTCACATGGATGTAATCTTGCTTCGGTGACTCCAAGGGCAAAGCGCTTCGTTTAAATTGCTGATTACCGTTGCATGAACTGGCTTCCATCTCTGCTTTAGAATCGTCAATCTCATTTCCAGCTCCCATTGCTTTGAGGCGCTTAATGTTGAAGTCCGTCTGCTAAAAGAACAACACCAAAAACACACACTCCAATGAAAATTCGCTAAACTCCAAACTTATACAGCCCAAGTCATTTCTGGTCACCACTAAAAGAAAAATCAGTCATACTAAAGTACCCCAGATAAGATATACACATCAAACGCCCAGTACAAAAGAAAAACTTCCGTAGAATCTTCCCATATCAGTTCTATCAACATTACAAACACAACATCTACAGTGCTGCCACTCTTCTCAGTTCCCAAAACTGCAACTTAAGGATGAAATTGGATGCATCCAATTACTAAACAGTTTGATATTAATTTTCTAATAACAGCATCTTCCATTCTTGATCGCTAGTAATAATTTGGGGCAGAAAGGCAGTGTTTCACTTGAAGACTACATTTCGTGAATTATGACGTAAATCTTAACTAACAAAATCAAGTTCAATTAAAAATGGGAGTAAAGTAGGAAACATAATCTAATCCAAACCTATTCAAATTCTAACGCGTTTGATTGGATTAACTACATAAGAATTGAATACGTATGGGGTGTTAAAATTTTAGATTAAAGATGAATTTCCAAAAATAAACGTCAGATAATATCATTTTTAGCGGAATAGAATCAAAAGAAGATGTTATTTGATGCTCATTTTTGAAAATTCACCTTCGATCTTCAGTTTTAACCATCCTATGTATTCAATTCCTATGAATTTCAAAATTCTCTAAAGCTGGCTGGAGAAAAGAAAAATCAACCATTCCATTTTCACCACTGGAGGACGCGCGCTTCGAAGGCTCATCCTCCGAAGCCGCCACTGCATCTCTCGTCCTCCTTCCTCCATCGCCTCCACGGCTCCCACTCTGCTCAGTAGCAGTCGATTCGCCGCCGGACGGATCGCGATTATCCGCCATTGTCTCCGGGAAACCCGAGATCTGGCCTAGCTGCTCATGCTCGGAGGCGTCCGGCGCGGCACCGAGAATTCCAGTGGAGTGGCCGTGGAAGGCGTCGGTGATCGGAAACGACCATATCTCCGGCCAATTGAAGAATGAGGACGATCCGTTGGCAGAAGGGAAGGAAGGATCGTGGATCGGAGAAGAAGGATCCATGCTTAAACCCTAATTTTCTTCCGATCTGTTCACAATTCAATTGAATTTGGTCGTTTGAGACCTAGGGTTTTGCGGAGAGAGACTGAACTGAGTCGCTTTCGCTTGAACGGAAACAGGAGGGAACGGCTGAGAAAGGAAGTGACAGTGGGGAGGGTCTTATAAGTAAATAAAGATGGAGTTTTTACAAAGAAGCCCCTGTGTTTTGTATGAATTGCAAGAAGTGTCTAATACTTCATGTTTGCAAATAAACACATCTGGGTCCTGTCTAGGAGAAGGCATTCAGCCACCTTGGCGATATTTGTGATAATACCCAAGCCAATTTAGAAAGAGTTGGCTCTTTGAACTTAATTCAAATTAATATAGATCTAAGTATATTTTTATTATTTTATAAGGATGTGTGGAATGGTGTTCAACTACAAGGCTGATAATCGAACAATGGGAGAAAGAGAAGAGGAAAACTCGATAATACAAAACTCGGTCGGGCTGACCCCATATGTATTGGCTTTGGGCCAACTCGTGTGTGGACCCAACCCGACATGGCCAACAGCCCTGTAGCAGCGCGTGTAGGTTAAACCCATATGATCTATGTAGTCCCTCCCTCCAAGACAAAATATAGATGCCCCTTGAAGCCCAGCCTTATAAGAATACATAGGTATATACTGTCCAAGACAAAATATGGGTGCCCCTTGAGGCCTAATCTTACAAGCCTTCTAGTAGCGCGTGTAGGTTAAACCCATATGACCAATGTGGTCCCTCTAAGACAAAATATAGATGCCCCTTGAAGCCCAACCTTAAAAGAATACATACATATATACCCTCCAATACAAAATATGGGTGCCCATATATAAAAATTCACCATGAGTTTTACTTCCTAAATTATGTGGGATTCTAGGTTTCCTGCAACCCAAGCCTCTTGTCATCTTCAACCAAGTTCAGGGGACTAAATGTAACACTCCGACCCAGCTTGACCTCGTTTAGCGGTTAGTTAATCTTGTTTTCGTTGTTAATCGTGTTTTGTTTGTGTTTTGTTTTCGTTACGGGTCATGGATAGGTAGTTAGGTTGAGTTTGACCTGGATTAAGTAAACCAAGCCCTTTTTCGTAATTTTAGCTTTCCTTAGGCATGGTCATTTTTGCATCATCTTGATGTCAACACGTGTCTTTCGTTGAGCTCGTTAACTTTCGTAACTACGTCATTTGCAACCGAGGTCGTGTGATTCGATTGGACCCGAGTTTGACTCAAACTGAAAATACACTTTTCACTTGGCCTTCATTGCAATTTGGACAACCCATTGACTTGTATAAGTACATCCATCGACCAACTCATGCTCTCTCTCTTGTTCTCTCTCGTTTTCTCTCAAGTTTCTTCCACTGCACGTGGAGTTCTCCCTCCTTCACTTGATTTCTCTCCATCGATCAAGCTTGTGGTTCTTGCATGTGCAATTGAGGTGAGTGGAAGTCTTCCATTCTTCTCATCTCCGTTCTCTATCTCTTCTCCTTCTTGCTTCTTTGCATGGTGTGTCTGTGTGTTGTGGATTTCTCTCCATCTCTCATGCATGCATGTGGTTTTGCTTGTGTTAGGTTGTGTTTGGATCCAAGGGCTACCATTGTGCATTTGAATTTCCAATTGAGGCAAGTATAACCATAGTTGTGAGAACCCATGTTGGTATGCTTTGATTTTGGTTAGCTCACATTAATGTGTATGGAAAACATGTGTTTACAGCCCATTGATACTCATTTGATTACTACTTGGTCTATCTCCCTTGATAAATTGAAATTTGGATGCTTCCCAGACATTCCGTACAGGTTTCAGGAAATTGAATTCGTGCAGGTACGGCTAAGCCGTATAGCACCTACGGCTGACAGTCCAGAGAGGAGAAAAACCCAGTTTTCCTCTACGGCTAGGGCACGGCTAAGCCTTGGAATGCCCTACGGCTAAGCCGAAGCTCAGCCGTGGCCAAGCCGTAGAACAATACAGGGTGCAATTTCTGAAATAACTGAGAGTCAGCAAATGACAGACCTTCTACGGTTCAGATACGGCCAAGCCGTAGACCACACACGGCTAAGCCGTAGCACACACACGGCTAAGCCGTAACCACACATGAAGAATAAGGCTAGGTGTAAAGATAAGACCTATATGACCTTCATGATAGAATGTAGAGCACCTAGACTTGCCCAACGGAATGTGATACTACGCGTGAATGATCTCGAGGGCTGCGAATCATTCATGTTCGTTATCCGGATGTTAAGCACCTCCCCATGGGTGTTAGTTTAAGGGACTTCGTGCACCGCCCGATTTAAGGCAACACTAGACAACGGTGTATCGAATAACTTAAAACTACATCATCATGCACGGTTAGAAACACCGGATAATTAGATTAGAATTGGTTTGTAACTTAAGATGATTCGATTCACATGATTTGTTGCATAACATATTGCATTCGATCATTGATCTCAACTCTCTAACATGATTACGTATGTTTCGTTACTTTCACATTGTGGTTTAATTACCCTGAGTATGCATGTATGATGTGTTCATTCACGGATCTGCACGTATGATAAGTTGTCTCGATCTACTCAGGATTTTCATGATTGACTCCGTATGGTCAGGCACTACTTAGCCTCAGCCTTAGGATCCCGACGGGGTGAATTCGGTATAGTTTATATGGCCTGCTGCAGTATGGATTTTGTCTTGGGGAACCGGACCCCAGGAAACCGAGACCCATTGTGCCCTGGCCCGGACAATGGTGTTCTTTGCATGTTACAAGATCCCTCTTTTGGGAGCATATGGTAATGTAGTAGCCACTAGTCATGTACACAGCATGTTATCCTTGATTCACGCAGCATATTTCTTTCTTGCATAATAGCCTAGTATACGAAAATGCCTTCTTTAATAACATGATGTTCTTTATTCTATTAGACACAGCGTGTGTTAACTTGCTGTAGTTTATACTTTGCTGAATCGTCGTATTCACAGTTGTTTTTGGTGTTGCAGGCCCAGATCCCCCTGCCGAACCCTCGCCAGTCGGCCAGGCTTCAGATGAGACCCCCGGGGCCCCATCAGGCCTAGAGGAGTGGATGTGATCACTCCACGGGAGAGCGTCCATGGCATGCATCATTTGGAGTCTTGTTTTGTGGATTTTCAGACTTGTATTTGGCATGACATGTCATTATTGTATATATTCTTTTGTTCTTTTTGTAAAACTTTCATATGTAATTATGTCAGTCCTTTCTTTGTATCCCCTTCTTGCTTTGTTAGTTTTATGTTTCTGATATTTACAGCTTCCGCGTACTTGCTTGGCACGTGTGAATGTTCCCTTGTGCGTGTGCATTTAGACTCGGTCTACGTGTGCAGGCACGGGAGTACGTGTGTCATTAGGTTTGGCTTTTGCTAACCCCCGAACCCTGGGCTCGGGTTGTGACATACGTATTGTATGGTATCAGAGCATTCCTTGCTCATTCATTGTGTTAGATGATAAGCATGTAGGCATGTAGGATCGTGGTGAGAATACGATTACTTTTTGTGATCTTTCTAGATTTTGGGGCTTGTTGGGCGCTATTGTTTTGTGTTCGTGTATGACTCTTTCCATTTCACAGGATGGCATCAGGTTCGGGTTCTCAGCAGAACGCCGGAAATAACGAGAGCGGATCTGCACCGTCACCGCAGACACCGAATACAGATGAACGTATCCTTATGCTATTCCAGTCCCTTCAGGCACAATCGCAGTCGATGCAGAACTTGCAAGCCCAAGTTACCACCATGTTAGACCGACAAAGCCAAGTCCCAGCTCAGTCGCATGTAGACCAGCAGGTGATCTTACAGCCTCGAGAGAGTGACCCGAATGCCCTCTATGGGAAATTTCGCAAGCGAGGAGCTATTGAGTTCTATGGGACCGAAGAGCCATTGAAGGCGGAACAGTGGTTAGAACAGACGGAGGATGTCTTTGAGACCGTTGTGTGCACGAACCGACAGAAGGTCGGGCTAGCAACTTCCATGCTGAGAGACGTTGCAAAGACTTGGTGGAAAAGCGTGAAAGACTCATACAGAGATATTCCGAGTGCTACCGTGTGGGAGATGTTCAAGCAGCAGTTCAGAAGGAAGTTCATCCCGGCTCATGTGTTTCGAGCCAAGGAGGTTGAGTTCCTAGCTCTCCGTCAGCAGCAGATGACAGTAGCAGAGTATGTGAACAAGTTTATGCAGTTGTCGCATTTTGCTCCGGACATGATCAGTACTGAAGAGAGGAAGGTGAACAGGTTTATGGAAGGTTTGCATCCCCGGTACATGCACCACGTGACAGCGTTTCAACGTCCGGCTACATTCGATGACGCAGTGGACAGGGCCTATTCCGCTGAGGCCATCCACCAAGCTGCGAGAGCCGTTGAGCCCAAGCGACAGCCGCCCTTCAGTGCACGAGGACAAGTACAGAAGAAGACCAAAGGCCAGCAGAGTACTTCTAGTTCCAGTGGAGTGACTTGTGGGTATTGTGGTAGGAACCACATGACTGAAGCTTGTTGGAGGAAGGCCGGTGCTTGTTTCATTTGTGGTTCGAGGGAGCATATGATCGCCAATTGTCCTCGACATCGAGCCTCCGGTGCAGCTCCATCTGGCCCTACTTCCGGTGCAGTTCCTAGCAGACCCAGTGCACCTACAGCTCCGAGCAAGCCACAGTCAGCTCATCCAGGCTCGAGACAGTCTCGCCAGACAGCCCGTGCTTACGCTGCTACTCACGAGAGTGCGAGGATCCACAGGTGGTTGCAGGTACTGTTTTGATTTCGCGCGTCGAGGCTTTAGCTTTGTTCGACTCGGGGTCTACACGGTCTTATGTAGCACCTCATTTTGCCGAGCGGTTACCTCAGCCGTCTAAGCCGTTGCCATATGTGTTGGTTGTATCCACCCCAGTTGGCAAGCGAGTGGAGTGTAGTATGTACTACCCCCATTGCGACGTGCAGATTGCAGGTCATCAGTTACCTGTTGATTTGATCCTGTTGTCGATGCTGGACTTCGACGTGATCCTTGGTATGGATTGGCTCGCTCGATATCGTGCCTGTGTTAACTGTTACAACAGGACGATCTTCTTCGATTTAGGTAAGGGCTTCCGTTTCGAGGGCAGTCAGCAGAGATGCCCCAGACGTGTGATCTCGGCGTGTAAGGCAGATCGCTTGATCCGCCGAGGGTGTGAAGGCTTCATTGCCTTTATCTCAGCGAAGAAGGAGACGAAGCAGCTAGGTGAGATCCAGGTGGTCTGTGACTTCCCCGATATCTTCCCAGACGATGTGCCAGACTTACCCCCGGTTCGAGATGTGGAGTTCGCCATTGAGCTTGTTCCCGGCACGGCACCGATCAGCAAGGCTCCGTATCGCATGGCCCCAGCAGAGTTGTCAGAGTTGAAGAAGCAATTACAGGAGCTTTTGGATAAGGGTTTCATTCGCCCGAGCGTTTCACCTTGGGGAGCACCAGTCTTGTTTGTCAAGAAGAAGGATGGTACTTTTCGGATGTGCATAGACTACCGCCAGCTGAACAAAGTGACTATCAAGAACAAGTATCCCTTACCCAGGATTGATCAGTTGTTTGACCAACTTCAGGGTGCAGCCTATTTTTCGAAGATTGATTTGAGGTCTGGATATCACCAGTTGAGGGTCAAAGAAGATGATATTCCTAAGACTGCCTTCAGGACTCGTTATGGCCATTATGAATTCCTCGTGATGCCTTTTGGACTAACCAACGCACCTGCAGCGTTTATGGCCTTGATGAATCAGATCTTTGCTCCTTTCTTGGACCAGTTCGTAGTTGTGTTTATTGATGACATACTGATCTATTCTAAGTCAGCAGAGGAGCATAGGGAGCATTTGAGAAAAGCCTTGTCGTTGTTGAGAGAACATCGATTGTTTGCTAAGTTGTCGAAGTGTGATTTTTGGCTTGAGCAGGTGGCATTTTTAGGTCATATCATTTCACGAGAGGGATTGGCAGTTGATCCATCTAAAGTAGAGGCAGTGGTGAATTGGCCTAGCCCCAAGACAGTGACAGAGGTTCGCAGTTTCCTTGGTCTAGCAGGTTACTATCGTCGATTTGTCCAGGACTTTGCTAAGATCTCTTCTCCTTTGACGAAGTTGACCAGGAAGAATGTACCATTTGATTGGACTGAGGAGTATGAAGCCAGCTTCCAGATTTTGAAAGAGAAGTTGACTACGGTCCCAGTGTTAGCCTTGCCAGATGGTAGTGAAGGATTCGTGGTTTATTCAGATGCTTCTCGAGTTGGTTTAGGCTGTGTGTTGATGCAGCATGGGAAGGTTATTGCATATGGATCGAGACAGTTGCGAGAACATGAGAAGAATTACGCCACCCATGATTTAGAGTTGGCAGCCATCGTGTTTGCGTTGAAGCTGTGGAGACATTATCTGTATGGTGTGCAGTTTGAGGTTCGTTCTGACCATCACAGTTTACAGTACTTATTCACCCAACAGGAGCTGAACATGAGACAGCGGAGATGGCTTGAGCTTATTAAGGATTATGACTTCCCGATCAAATATCAGCCAGGCAAGGGGAATGTGGTGGCAGATGCGCTCAGCAGGAAAGCAGAGTCAGTGCAGCTTTTGAGCAGTTTCCTCTTAGAGTTCCATGGTCTCCCTGTTGAAGTTAAACTAGTGGATGAGTGCGTGACTTTGGCTAGTACGCTAGTGTTTCAGCCTGAGATGATTCAGCAGATAAAAGACAGGCAGTTTGAAGATCTAACCTTGAAGCGCATTCGAGACCACATTGGAGACCGACCCGATTTCAGACTCGAGGATGGTGTACTCTACTTTCGGAGTAGGTTGTGCGTGCCAGCAGTTGATGACTTCAAGGAGAAGCTGATGAACGAAGCGCATTACGCTCGCTACGCGATGCATCCAGGCAGCACCAAGATGTTTCGGAATCTCAAAGATCGCTTCTGGTGGAACAACATGAAGAGAGAAGTCGCAGGATTTGTTGCTCGCTGTTTGACATGCCAGAAGGTGAAGGCAGATCATCAGAGACCGCCAGGCTCGTTGCATCCTTTGCATATACCGCAGTGGAAGTGGGAACACATCACCATGGACTTCGTTTCCGGGTTACCGCCGACAAGCAGGAAGAACAACGCCATTTGGGTGATTGTAGATCGATTGACGAAGTCAGCCCATTTCATTCCTTTCCGGAAGGGTATGACATTTTCAGAGATGGCAAGGAAGTTCGTGGATGAGATCGTCAAGCTCCATGGTACCCCCGTGTCGATTGTATCCGATCGTGACAGCCGTTTTGTTTCCTCTTTCTGGAGAGCATTCCAAGAGGCTTTGGGTACGAAGTTGAGTTTCAGCACGGCATACCACCCACAGACGGATGGGCAATCAGAGCGGACGATTCAGACTTTGGAGGATATGTTGCGAGCCAGTGTGTTGAGCTACGAGAAAGAATGGGATCTTCATCTATCGTTGTGCGAGTTCGCCTACAACAACAGTTTCCACGAGAGCATTGGGATGGCACCATATGAAGCATTGTACGGGAAGAAGTGCAGGAACCCGGTATGTTGGGAAGAAGTTGGAACCCGCAGTTTTCACGGACCGACGATCATTGCCGAGACTACGGAGAAGGTACAGAAAGCCATTGAGAACTTGAAAGTTGCTCGGTCGAGACAGAAGAGTTATGCAGACACCCGCAGACGACCCTTAGAGTTTCAGGTTGGCGAGTGGGTTTTTCTGAAGGTCTCTCCGATGAAGGGTACGATCCGTTTCGGCCAGAAAGGCAAGTTAGCTCCACGCTATGTCGGACCGTTCGAGATCAAGAGTCGAATTGGTGATTTGGCCTATCGATTAGAGCTTCCCGAGATGTTTTCAGGAGTGCACAACGTTTTCCACGTTTCGATGCTTCGGAAATATGTTCATGATCCCTCCCATGTCATTCGTTACGACGAGGTTCAGATTCAGCCGAGTGCTGCATACGTTGAGCGACCGCTCCGTATCGTGGGAACCCGAGAGCAGATACTCCGCACCAGGACAATTCGGTGGGTCAAAGTGCTTTGGGAGCATCACAGTCCCGATGAGGCTACTTGGGAGTTAGAAGAGCAGATGGCACGCCAGTATCCCGATTTGTTTTCCCAGGTATGAGTGAGTTAGTGTTCATTCCGAGGGCGGAATGATTCTCAAGTATGGGAGGATGTAACACTCCGACCCAGCTTGACCTCGTTTAGCGGTTAGTTAATCTTGTTTTCGTTGTTAATCGTGTTTTGTTTGTGTTTTGTTTTCGTTACGGGTCATGGATAGGTAGTTGGGTTGAGTTTGACCTGGATTAAGTAGACAAAGCCCTTTTTCGTAATTTTAGCTTTCCTTAGGCATGGTCATTTTTGCATCATTTTGATGTCAACACGTGTCTTTCGTTGAGCTCGTTAACTTTCGTAACTACGTCATTTGCAACCGAGGTCGTGTGATTCGATTGGACCCGAGTTTGACTCAAACTGAAAATACACTTTTCACTTGGCCTTCATTGCAATTTGGACAACCCATTGACTTGTATAAGTACATCCATCGACCAACTCATGCTCTCTCTCTTGTTCTCTCTCGTTTTCTCTCAAGTTTCTTCCATTGCACGTGGAGTTCTCCCTCCTTCACTTGATTTCTCTCCATCGATCAAACTTGTGGTTCTTGCATGTGCAATTGAGGTGAGTGGAAGTCTTCCATTCTTCTCATCTCCGTTCTCTATCTCTTCTCCTTCTTGCTTCTTTGCATGGTGTGTCTGTGTGTTGTGGATTTCTCTCCATCTCTCATGCATGCATGTGGTTTTGCTTGTGTTAGGTTGTGTTTGGATCCAAGGGCTACCATTGTGCATTTGAATTTCCAATTGAGGCAAGTATAACCATAGTTGTGAGAACCCATGTTGGTATGCTTTGATTTTGGTTAGCTCACATTAATGTGTATGGAAAACATGTGTTTACAGCCCATTGATACTCATTTGATTACTACTTGGTCTATCTCCCTTGATAAATTGAAATTTGGATGCTTCCCAGACATTCCGTACAGGTTTCAGGAAATTGAATTCGTGCAGGTACGGCTAAGCCGTATAGCACCTACGGCTGACAGTCCAGAGAGGAGAAAAACCCAGTTTTCCTCTACGGCTAGGGCACGGCTAAGCCTTGGAATGCCCTACGGCTAAGCCGAAGCTCAGCCGTGGCCAAGCCGTAGAACAATACAGGGTGCAATTTCTGAAATAACTGAGAGTCAGCAAATGACAGACCTTCTACGGTTCAGATACGGCCAAGCCGTAGACCACACACGGCTAAGCCGTAGCACACACACGGCTAAGCCGTAACCACACATGAAGAATAAGGCTAGGTGTAAAGATAAGACCTATATGACCTTCATGATAGAATGTAGAGCACCTAGACTTGCCCAACGGAATGTGATACTACGCGTGAATGATCTCGAGGGCTGCGAATCATTCATGTTCGTTATCCGGATGTTAAGCACCTCCCCATGGGTGTTAGTTTAAGGGACTTCGTGCACCGCCCGATTTAAGGCAACACTAGACAACGGTGTATCGAATAACTTAAAACTACATCATCATGCACGGTTAGAAACACCGGATAATTAGATTAGAATTGGTTTGTAACTTAAGATGATTCGATTCACATGATTTGTTGCATAACATATTGCATTCGATCATTGATCTCAACTCTCTAACATGATTACGTATGTTTCGTTACTTTCACATTGTGGTTTAATTACCCTGAGTATGCATGTATGATGTGTTCATTCACGGATCTGCACGTATGATAAGTTGTCTCGATCTACTCAGGATTTTCATGATTGACTCCGTATGGTCAGGCACTACTTAGCCTCAGCCTTAGGATCCCGACGGGGTGAATTCGGTATAGTTTATATGGCCTGCTGCAGTATGGATTTTGTCTTGGGGAACCGGACCCCAGGAAACCGAGACCCATTGTGCCCTGGCCCGGACAATGGTGTTCTTTGCATGTTACAAGATCCCTCTTTTGGGAGCATATGGTAATGTAGTAGCCACTAGTCATGTACACAGCATGTTATCCTTGATTCACGCAGCATATTTCTTTCTTGCATAATAGCCTAGTATACGAAAATGCCTTCTTTAATAACATGATGTTCTTTATTCTATTAGACACAGCGTGTGTTAACTTGCTGTAGTTTATACTTTGCTGAATCGTCGTATTCACAGTTGTTTTTGGTGTTGCAGGCCCAGATCCCCCTGCCGAACCCTCGCCGGTCGGCCAGGCTTCAGATGAGACCCCCGGGGCCCCATCAGGCCTAGAGGAGTGGATGTGATCACTCCACGGGAGAGCGTCCATGGCATGCATCATTTGGAGTCTTGTTTTGTGGATTTTCAGACTTGTATTTGGCATGACATGTCATTATTGTATATATTCTTTTGTTCTTTTTGTAAAACTTTCATATGTAATTATGTCAGTCCTTTCTTTGTATCCCCTTCTTGCTTTGTTAGTTTTATGTTTCTGATATTTACAGCTTCCGCGTACTTGCTTGGCACGTGTGAATGTTCCCTTGTGCGTGTGCATTTAGACTCGGTCTACGTGTGCAGGCACGGGAGTACGTGTGTCATTAGGTTTGGCTTTTGCTAACCCCCGAACCCTGGGCTCGGGTTGTGACACTAAATTTAAAGTCAATTTCTCATTTACTCCTTAATAATTTTCATCAAGTAATTAGTAATTTTTGTTCTACTCTTGAAGGAGAACATATTACAACCCAGACCCATCACAAAGGATGAGTAGGTCCCACATTTATTGTGGTTCAAAGTTGACCCAATAACCATTATGAAACCTATTTTTCCAACAAAATGCATGTCTATCAATGGAAAGAGGGTAGAAAGATGAAGGGGAGACAAAAAATCTGTCACACCAGATTATCTCAGCCTTTAATTCAACAGCTTTAAAGTTTATAGGCATCTTAATTGTAGATTCCTTTTAGATTTTATCCATCAGTGAGTGAAGGTTTTATGAGTGTAAATCGGACTTGATATCAGATAACGGGATTAAAAGAGTATAAAAGGAATTGCACAAATCAAATTAGGTGGGCACGAATGAGCCTGGTAGAGTTGAACTACACATCACATGCAATCTAGTGTGCTCGCAAGAGAATATTTTACTTACCATGAAAAGGGTTAAGTGAAATTGACAAACTAATATATGTTTTACCCATAAATGTAAGAAGACAGATGGCTGTTAATGACTACCAAAAACTGCAAGAGCTTATTTGTAAACTCCCCGTAAAGTTTCCTTTGGAAGGTTCCAGTGATTCTTGATACCATTAAACTGCTGCAAATGTTACGTTGGTGGGTCCCATCATAATTCAATCAAAGTAGTGATTATCAAGTAATGGCCCCACATGTAACGCTTTTACATTACACAAGCGATGGTCCCACATGCCCATCAGATTCTAGCCATCCTCTTGATAGTAGACCAAGGTGGCAGGGGTAAGAGGTGGTGGCGGACCCAAAATTTTCATTTGAGAAATATAGCCCGAACAGGCAATTAGGCATTGGAAAAAATTCAGAATTTTCATGCATGTTTTAAGGATAGATGCAAGGTTTTATGAAAATTTTCCAAGTAGACTCAGACTTGTCATTGTGTTTTTAGAAGCAGGAGGTCCAGTGGGTGCGATCAACCCCACATGGACGTACAGGGTAACAGGGCTCCACCCCGCTAGAAGGGTAAGAAGCCAGATTAAGCATTTTGTGTAATGGGGTCGTAAAACATGAAAAGTTAAGATATAAAACAATACCTTTAGACTACATTGTATAAAATTTATCTTTATCTATATGAGTATATAGGATGTCATGATATAAAAAAACTAATCTAATTCAGAACTTTTTAAATTCTAATTCAAACTTATTTAAACTAAGAAAATTCAAAAGAATGAGCAAGATTAATTAAATGCTATAATCAAGATAAATAATGGATTTAACAAGAAATTTTGAAAACTTTAATGTTCTGAGACTGCAATATGATTATGCCTTAATTTTTCTCCTTCCATTTTTTCCTTTAGAATTCATCAGTTTTTTAAATTCTAATTCAAACTTAATTAGTGATTGAGCATGGGACAAGGCCCTGCTAAAATCTTTGCTATGGTGCAAAAGGTGGCTATCCAAAAGTTGGTTCAATACCACTTCCTTTCAACCGAATATTAGATAATTAGATATCTGTTGACATCACTAATTAAACACTTATCGTAGTTAAAAGACTTTTGGTATATAAACTGAATCATCACCATCTCCACGAGTTGTCTCCATCAGTAACAATCTTACCACTTCAAGCCTCCTTTTAATTCTAGCAGTTTTAACAAACTTAGTGCAGTGTCCATCAAATAAGAAACGTTTTCAGGCTGGGTAGGGGGTTGGCCTGATAGATAGGTCACTCATTCCCATAACACCCTCCAGAGATCGATCCCTGATGGCTGCTCTGTTATTCCCACTCTTGGCCACTCGTCTAAGTCAGTGAAAAAAAAATTGAGACTCATACTTATCATCAAACTAACGTCTGTGGGTTAAATAGAATCAACTATTAGGTATGAGATGACCTAATTACAGCTATTTTATAATTAGAAAATACTAGGGGCCTGTTAGTTTAATGCAATTGAATTCTTTGGAATTTTGAAACTTTATTTTTTATTAGTGGTTAAAAATGAAGAATTAAGATAACATTTTCTTTAATGAAAATTAAATAAGACAGGTAGGAAACAAATGCATACCCCATAATTTGAATCTTAGAAAAATCAAGGCCTCATTTACATCACTACCGTAACAAACAGACCCAAAGTTGTTTGGCCAGTTTAGAAAAATCCATTTCATTTTTTTAATAGACATTTCATTAGAATGAGGCAAATTTAAAAAGTTATATACATTCTAATGGTATTTCCATTTAGAACAAAATGACTACATTCCTTAATTTCCTTTTATTCTAGTGAACCTGATAATGGCCTCACCAAGATGAGACGCTGACAAGAGCTGGACCCACCTAACTTGACCCACACCGTAAAAGGCAGCAGGTAGGGCCCATTTCAATTCAAAAAGCTACAAGATGTGTCCATGGTGAATGGACAAGTGTCAGTTGATAATTAGGATGATGATCAAATCAAAAGCAACACAAGGCTATCAAATTCATCACGCGATACATGCCAAAGAAGAGGAAGAATTAAAAGAGTGGCAACAGTTTCCAACCTCACATGGGAAATTGGCCACGTTTGTTTCGTACTTTTGCTGGTTGCGAATTCCATGGAAAAGCCCATTCTATTTCTTGATCAGATAAAGCACCAAATGCAATAAGGTATGTTGTCTTGGTCCTCAAAACATGCATAGGGACATAAGTGCTTCTATCTACCCTGATGAGATCACACGACAAAGGGATGGTGGTTGTTCTTTGAAACACGCATGCTTTTAAATCACTACCGTTCATCAAAAATCTCAAAAGAAACAAGCTTTGTGCCTAGACTTCTTTGAGGATGAAATAAAAAATGAGGAGGCACATGCAAAAACCATAAATGTAACTATGGTCCCATGCCATCTTAGATATTTTTCTGGAACTATCAATTGGTTCTTCTAGATATGGTGGCCTTGGCATTTCAAGGGTGTGGCCCACCTATCTTTTTGGCCAGCAAAGACATACCAGCCTGTATGGCAGTGTAGTGTAGTAGAGTGCAGTGTCACCATCATCACAAAAAAACAAAAGGTTGTTGGGAAATAATGAGGTAATTTAAGATTTGAATGTTCTCTTGAGTTGTAATTTGATAGAAAATAATAAGATAGTAATGTGTTTACTTTTGAAGTATATATTTCACTACTGAAAGTAGCTTTGCCAATTTTCTGTATCTTTGATAATAAAATGATGTTTGGATGATTTTTTGTGGTATTTTAAAAATCGTATGATGCCATGAAGAAAATATTGTCATATATTTCCAATATAATTTTTTTAATGAGAACCTGCATGATCTACAATCTCCAATGATCAACACCAACCCCACTCACTGCAAAAAAAAAAAAAAAAAAGACAGAAAGAAAGTGTAACCAACCCTATGCCTTTTCCACCTATCCAAATAGGACTTCAATTTTGACCATTGGATTGGAATCCTTAAATCTGATGCCTTTTAAAATTGTTATACTTAAAGTCATGGATCAAGTTGTCAGGATGATATATTGGACTTAAAATTTTACTCACATCTAATTCTCATCGAGGTGTTTCAATTCCCATCTTCTCATGATTTTTTTTTTTTACCTCAACCTTAGGGGGGCTGGGACCCCTAACCCTTTGGTGGGAGAGCCCTCGACTAAGGGGAGACATCTAGAGTGAGGTTAAGAAACCCTTCGGTGAGAGAAAAAGACCTTTAACAATATAACACATCTTTAGGTATGAAAGACATCTATCTATGTTTGAACCCTAGTTAGTTCCGTAAGAATTGTCACCTTTTACTACAAGGTTAAGAGATTTTTCTTATCTGCCCATGAATTGACATGGCCCTATAAGGGCTCCACCACACAAATGAGCATGTGCTCAACTGAACAAGACCCTCTACAATAAACAGGCAACAAAGCAGACAACATGAAGATTTTCTACAAATTGGACATAAATTTTAGTGATTAGATTGGTCACTTCTCTGATAACCCCACCGAGCAAAACCAGTCATGTTGTTGTTTTTTTCTTTTTTTCCCCTTACCGTTCAATATTGGCAAACAAATCATTGTTGGCTCATGACTTGTTTGCTTGGTGGTTCCATGTTTCGAACTCCGGACGTCGGGGATAAACCATCGTCTTAGACCGTCCTATCTAGGCAGAGATTGGCGGCTAATGACTTGTGATTATGGCATTAACGTACACAAAGTCATGGAAAGTAAGTCATGGAAAGCTGGGCTCAAAATATATGTGAAGACAAACGAGGAAGTTTATCTGGATCTTGCCAAAAGATAATGGAACTTGAATTGTCACAAGTACCAATTGATGAAATCAACAACAAATGTGGATAGGTCTCTCTCTCTCTCTCTCTCTCTCTCTCTCTCTCTCTCTCTCTCTCTCCATTTATGATTCAGCCATGTTGGTATATGTCCAAATTTATGGTGACCTTATCAAATAATTTGCATCTTAGCAATGACCAGGTGTCGTGCGTGAGTTATTCGATTATCTTTCTAACGAATCTAAAGTTGATAGCGATTCTAACTATTATTGAAAAACTTATCAACCATTCCTAACAATGTAATGGTAATTAACAAAGTACAAGGATATTTTCCTTTTCTCTCTCTTTTATCATTGAGCTGTCCTGGCTAAAACATTGTAAGCATGTTTGTTTGCATAGAATATATAAAAATTCATGATCAAGTGAGCTCTACTAAGATTTTTTAAATGAAGAAAAGGATGAAAGATATAAGATGAGGGATGAATGATATAAGGTAACTATGCAAATGGGACCTTAACTATTTTAGAATTTTGCATTATTAATTTGATGGTTGAATATTTATTTTTCATCTCTCTTTCAATTCTATTTAGAGAAAATGAAGTTTATTGGATGTTCATTTTTAGATCTAATATGATCAAATAGTCTTCTCTTGAATAATAATTGGTTAGCTATCACCCTACATCTTCTACAATGTTGCTTATTGCATTGCATTGATTGCCTTGAGCTCAAATAAAGAAAGATGGTTAATGTCATGTTTATACTGGCATTGTAGAAAAAAAACATTAAAAAAAAGAAAAGATTTCTTATTTTCTAGTCCTTGGCTCAGCTTTGGTCTTGCCTTAACGCACGAGGGCCGGGTAAGGGTTTGTAGTATTGTAAGGCCTCCTAGGGGTTTCGTCTACCCCAAGCCTAGCTTGCATATGTTGAGGGTAGGCTTGGATAACCTTGAGCAAGCTGCACAAGTCCTTTGACAACCTTACTTTAAGGGGCCTATTTGTGTAATATAATTGCGTTCCTAAGGTTTTTTTTTAAAGTTTGTATTTATATTAGTGTTTAATAATGAAGAATGAACTATATTGAATAAACGCTTAATTTTAGGCCATTTATAGAATAAACTCGAATTAAATACCCAAACAAATCAATGGATTCTATATTTATTTTAAAATGTAGAAAAAAAATGTAGTATTGTCTAAGCTCAACCCTCAAATTAGTGGGCTTAGAAAAATATTGTCCAAGACTAGCCCTTGAGCTTTTAAAACAGACAAAAGCCCTCATTAGTGGGCTTCTTGAGTTGGGCTAGGTATCCTCATAGGAGGGCCCAATTGTCTGCCCTACTAAGAAGCTTTTGAGATTTTTAATATATGTCTAAGTGGAGAGGTTGACCCTTGGAGAAAAGTCTAATGTGTGGAGCGTAGTACTCTTTACTTTCTGTTTATGGTTTTGTCAACTTGTGCAGGACTTCAAGAATGGGCTCTTACTTCAATCAATTAGGAGCGAGAGACCAATTTTTACTTTTCACACAACATCTTTTTATTTTTATTTTTAAATGATCAGAATAAACACCCCCCCCCCCCCAACCTTTGCCCCTCCCTCTTTCCCTATCCCCCTCCAGCTTCGACTTCAGCAACAATAGTCGGCGGTGGCAGAGGGGGATTATCCCCTCCTCCCCCCTTTCTCTCCCTCCCCTGCTCTATTCTCTCCTGACTTCTTCCTCTCCTCTCCCTCCCCTCTCTGTTATCTCCCTCTTCTGCCCCCTCCCCACCCCAACCAACCGCTCTCTCTCTCTTTCTCTCTTTCTCTATTTTGCCCCTCTATCTTCCCTCCCTCTCTCTCCCTCTTTCCCTCTCCCTTGGGGGTGGAGAGAGGGGGAAGGAGACGGAGGGGCAGAACAGAGGGGGAGGTAGGGCAAGGGATGAGAGAGGGGGGGGTGGAAAGAGAGTGAGGGCATTTAGGTAATTTTGTAGGGTTTTTTTAGTTGGTGTGTGGGGAGAGAAAAAATATGTGTGCCAATAGCAGCATTATGCTCCAGTGGTAAAGGGATTAATTTTTACTTAATTGCCTAAGGTTTGAATTTGAATAACTACCTTCCCTCAGTAGAGGGTTGTCCTACCTCATTTGAGCTCTACTTTCCTTACCCAAGGGCTCTCTCATCGCACTTGAAGTCTAATTTCCTCACTAAAGGACTAGAGCCCCAACCCCCTGAGTATCTAAAAAAATACTTTATACCAGACTTTTAGTTATTTGGTACAACTTTACTTGGCAAAAATAAACAAACAAAAAGAAAAATAGAAATCCGCCCTTAGCTTGTAATTTTTTTTTTTTTCAAATGTAGAATGTTTGAAGGTCTTTCACCTTTGATAGACTCCTTCGCACATTATTATTTACCTTTCACCCTGTATTCAACATCTCCACTTTCAACAGATAACTGATATGAAAATGTTATATCTCATGGAGAAGGAACTAGAATGGGGCCTTCAGATAACCAATTATATTAAGAAAGATTTTGTGTTTTTTTAAATTAATCCCCCAAAAAATCTTCTAGTCCCCTACATACCATTAAAGTTAGAGATGGCAATGGGTCATGCATAAATGAGACTTACCCCTTCCCGTCCTATTAGGGGCAGCTTTGGTAATAATTTTTTTTTATGCGAGGCGGGTTTTGATTTTGTTGACCCAACCCTCTCCACCTTGAATAAATAAATTTATATATTTATTACTAAAATAATTGACAAAACTCATACGATGTAAGTGGTTTTGGGCCCTAATATAAAGCATATGAGAAGAAAAAGTGGTATATTCAAATTTTATTGTACAAAAGTTTTAAGTTTTAAATTTGATTTGACCCACTCAAACAAGACAGGTTTAGTATTACAATAAATGACCTAGTCACTGAGTAGAGTAGGGTGGGTTTGGATGAGATAAATTTTAGGATTTTATCATTTGCGATTAAGGGGTTTTGACCGAACAGTAATCTCAACTTTCTTCGTAACATGTAGTTATCCATGAATAAAGGCTATCCTGCGTGTAAAATCCAAGATTAATCATCCATGAACATGTAGAAATTCAATTCCATAAAACAATTTGGCGTATAATTGTTTTTTGTGCATTGATAACAAATGATTAAGCGTTGTTAACCGTTGAGTGGGGCCAGCAATGACAAGTCAGACCATTTGATTTCTAGAATTAACTTTCTAGCATCTGGTTGATAGACTAGATAGATTACCCAGTCTTCGTTAGATTGATATTCACTGATGACTTCGAGCGGTTTACGTGTCCTATCAAGGTTTAACGGTACGGAAAATGATTTTAAAGTGGACGGCCTGGAGGAAGTTCAACCGTCCTAGCGCTGATTCCTATGGAGATTCAACCATACAAAACGATGACCCCAACCCCCTTGGCTCCATTCAAATTGATGCATGAATCCCCCGAAATTAGTGGGATTCATGGCCCCATCCGGGCCGGGCTGATGCACATCCAGGGCCCCTACCCAGCCCAAGCCTGAAATGGCCATAAATGTCAATCCTAAGCTCGTCCATTTGGTCAATCAGGCCGGGCCCGTTATTAGTTGTTTGGGGTTTTTTCAGCAATTCATAAGACCAAATTTATTGCTAAATTATAAGCTGGTCGGGCCAGGTAATAAACAGGCCTAGATTTTACATTCAACGTCTGACTCGCCCGTGAGCACCCTAACTGGATTTAAACCATGCAAAACCACAAGCCCTCTAATGGATACAGCACTTGGCTCCAATCAAATTGATGCATGCCTTCCGATTGATTAAGACTTAAAATACACTATTCAATCTAAACCATGACCATTGGCATGTGAGTATGTGATGGAAAGCAACAGCAAAGCCACAGGATTCCAGTTCAAGAATTCACAGGGCATCCATAGAATTTATTGGGATATAAAAAAAGGGATGTACCCATATAAAATCTGTATATGTGAAACACATTGGCAAGTTCGGATTAATTTGAGAACACCAATTGTCCTATGTGAAACATGTAATTATACATGAGCGCAAACAAATATAAATGTTACGCTTCTCTAAATGGAGGTAAATAGGTAAAAACAAAAGGAACAGAAACTAAAGAATTCTCAAGAAACAATGTCACTGGAAAATAAAACGCAAAAAAAGCGTGTACATGATCCTGATTAAGTATTCATCCTAGGGGTTATTGCATTTGATGGTGGGTGAGCTAAGATCACATTAACAACTAATCCCAGAAGTTGATGTAAGCAATCTGGTTGCAAAAATAGAATGTGTCAAAGTCAATTGATATTGGATTGTCGTTTATTTTTGCATCCTCCTTCTGGTTTCCTTTAACGTCATCATCCAACAAAACGGTTGCTTCTTCTCATGTAAGGAAGAGGACAACATCTGTATGAAGGAATTCTCCAAAGCCAATACGCCACTTATGTAACAAACCATTAAATATAACCTACAAAGGATTTCTTGACACTTAAGATTACCGCCCTGTTCATTGAAGGCTATGCAATTATGTAAACGAATTTTAACGGTTCTGATTGCGTCAGGCCCTCAAAACACTCATGGGCCGTAACTCATCATCTGACCCACTAAACTAGGTTCAGTTTAACCCGGTAATATAGGGTTTGTATTGACCTATTTTATTTATGGGGTTGGGTTTAACATGCCCAGTTCTACTAATAAAATGTGTTTAGTGTGGTTGATTTCATACACAATATTGACCTGTTTCTGACCAAGATATTGGTGGGAAACTTATTCCCCAGCTGAGTTAGACACACTCAAGTCAACTCCATCAAATTCAAGAAATTTGTTACGATGTTATTATTATTATTTTCTCTTCTCTTTCTTTGTTTTTTTTTCTTTTTTTTTTTTTTTGACTATGCTGGGCGACTAGTGAGGTGTGACGCTTTCAACTTCAAGTGAGGGCTCCGGGGTGCCAACACCACATAGTCAAGATTGTTGATTTTAATTCTAACTCATTTTGAGTCAAAATTTTGACGTTTTTAACTCATTGAAATCCTGGCCAAAGTCTCCAAATTGACCAATCCGAGTAGCTTCTAGGGCTAACCCTCTCCTTTTCAACAATAAACTCACTTCAACCTAGTACATTGTGTTCTAAGTTCTAATTGAAAAATCCAGCCCTAGTCCATATGGCAATTCATGATCCAAGTTGAACCTAACTTCCAGGCCGAGTTAGAGTTCCCATTGGCTGCCCAACTAATTCAGATGCAAACAAGTTTTTAGTCTCTCAACCATTAAAAAAATTGGGGGGGGGGGGGGGGGGGGTTGGTTTTGGAACCTATTCATAAATGGGTCCAAAATGTGATATAAGATCCGATTGATTAATTCAGTTCAACATGCAACATACTTGATGCATTTCTATAAGTTGAATAATATTTTTACTTTAATAAAAAAATAAAAAATTGAAAAAGTGTCAAAAACCAAGTTTGGCCTCGACGGTTAACCCAAGTACCACTTTGACGTCTCCTGGGGAAAAAACAAAGCATGCTCCTGCGGAGTACTGGAGATGACAAACGAAGGGAGAAAGTGGAAGAGAGAGAGAGAGAGAGAGAGAGGTGCAGTTGAATTGGCTTTCTCCCGTCCGTGGTGGGTTTTTTTCGCAGCACAACTTTCTTTACTGAAAGAAAGAAATCGTGGAATTCCGCGCAGTTCACCATTTGCAGATCTACAGATTCATCGTCTTCTTCGTCTTCGAAAGTAGGTTGTTGAAGATGCCCGGATGGGATAGGATTAGGGCATCGCGATCGCGGCTCGGCAGCGATTCCTCATCTCGGACCGTCCATCTCGGCCACGTGCAGCCTCAGCACCCTGCCCACCGTACCATCCACTGCAATGATCGAGACGCCAATCTCCTTGCCCATTTCAAGGCCTGTTCCATCTCTTTCTTGCTCTCTCTGATTCTTTCTGTCTACAGAATTTCTGTTGTCATCTTGATCTGAGATGTTTTGGTTGGAAGTTGATGATGTTTGGATCTCTAGTTGATTTTAGATCGGTTTGTTTTTGAGTGAATTGTTTTTATTTTTAACTGATGCCTGATTCGGTTTTTTTTATTTTATTTTTTTAATTTAATTAATTTATTATTTCTTTTTTTTTTTGCATTCTTTTCCGATAGAGATTGAAAAAGCGGCTTCACCGAACATGAAACTTTTTCAGCGTTGCAGTTTCCCTTTTGACGCCTTTTCCTCGGAAACGTGGGTGTACAAATGTGCCATTAGCGTGCAAAGTATTCTTTGTAAAGATTTAGGATGGCTGTGTAGAAACTAACAAGAGTGGTGGGACACTCTGTGTTTGTGTGATAAGAGGATTCCATGAGAGAGAGGAAAATTGTTATGATTTTCTGTGCAATCCACTGTTTCATTGTTTTGTGTGATACATTGTCCTTGCAGAAAGAGAAAATGAACTGATTTTCATCGGTTTAGAGGATTTTATTCTCCTATCAGAGGGGTATGAATGACAAATCCTAGAATAGTTTTCAGTTTTTCGAATTTACCCTTACTACTTCCATCCATGTCCTTGGTGGCCATCAAATCAACCAGCATAGAAAAAATTTTCCTCAATGGTGCTATTTCTGGCTTTTCCGAACCACTAAGTAACTTTATAAAAATAAAAGGCTAGAAGAAGAAAGAAAGCACAAGGTAAAAGGTTAAGTAATATTAACCTCTTCTCTATAGCTATTCTCACTTAGCCAAATGATTTGAATCGGCGAAACACGTATGAAATTGTAATGTTCACACCTGAACCTTAAGATTCATTTATAAATAGGATTCGTTACATAGATACAAATTGTTTTCGTTAGGATTGGGGATATGGATTGTAGGATTCTGACAACTGTGGTTGTTTTTGTGATTTCTACTATGTCGCTGTTGCTTTACATTTCCTAAACCTGTGCCATATTGTTTATTCTATGGCGAACCCTTGGAACTCTTTATTTGGAAAGTAGTGGAACAATGAAGATAATGTTGAGCTTCTGCTCTGTATTTTTCCCAATTGTATCTTGTTGTTATGGTGATGAATATATTGATTAGCTCCTGCTCTATTGTCATTCATTTCAGGGGAATTCTATATCAACGACCAAGTACAATATTATTACCTTCTTACCAAAAGGCCTCTTTGAACAGGTAACTCAGTTATTATATATGTGCCATTCACGTAGGAACTGTGTTAATCACAAAAATCGGCTGATATGCTCCGTATTAGCCAATATTCATTGGTTTTTTCTGCTGGACGGCATGTGAAACCAATTCGCATGTATCAATATGTATCAGCATATGGACTGACGTATCCACTGATACAGCAGTCTGGGCTTTTATAGTTAAAAATAAAAAAAAAGAAGGCGAACACTTTAACCACCAGACCACAATTTGCTTATTGCTTTTGAGTTATTTACTTTATATATGAGAACAATTGTAAATTTGTTGTGTTCATCTGGTCCCTTGCTTTTGTTTATACATATAGCCCACATATGATCATTCCAGTGCTCCCTTTGAACTTGTACTAGTGACACTTATGTGGACATAAGCCATCACTGAATTCTATCGCAATAAATTTGGATGTCTTTAGCAATTAAAGTTTAAGGAGCTAAAATCAAGGCTACAATCATTTGATAAGAATAATTTTAAGGTCATCCCTAATCCATGCCCTATCCTATCCATCCCTTTGTTTCCCTCAATTGTCATGCATCTAGGTGGGCACTACAAGAAGTGACGAAGGCATATTAGCACTTGTTTGTTGTACATGTGAGATCTATCTCCATTGATTCATTACATTAAAGAAAAATTACCTTCATGAGTGACTGTAATTGAGGGAATTATTCCTAAAAAATCTACATCTATTCTGTAAAAAAGAAAAAAAAAATCCCAGGTTCAGGCTAGGTTCTGCCTTCTGCAGTAAATGACTTGAAACATTTTGGGTCCTGCTCAGGTGATTCTAAATCCAACAGACCATAGAAACTAATAGCATTCACACACACGATCAATATTTCTTCCTTTCTATGTAGTCTCTCTTCTTGCGCTTTCATAATTATAAACATATAGGGAGAGGATTAAATCTATGGCCTGTCTTCGACCAATATATTGTAGGCAGAAAAAGCATCAAAAGCAAGTTTCTATTTTCTTCTTCTTTTCTGCTCTTATTTTAAATTACAAGGGCTTTTGATGTCCCATAACCAGTATATATACTCTGTCTTCCCAAAGATCATGTGCCAAAGACACCCTCTAAACACATGAATGTACATTTCATAGAAATGGGCACCATATACCACATTGTCTTTAATGTAAACATCACTGCCTCTTGTCTCTTGATTTTCATATTTTGCTGCACACCTTTTCAACAAGCTCCTCTCTTACAAACAGAGAATTCTCTTGAAATTTGCGAAAATGCCAATAGCAGCAACACCTGTTGTCTGGTCAACGTGTCAGTTACATCAAACAAACTAGTAGAACATAGATTTGGCCTTGTTTTGGGTCTGGATTAAGGCCCAGGTTCGGGGCCAGAGTTCCGTTCCTGTGTTCTGTTCAGCTTCTCAGTTTCATTTTAATAGTTGGGTTTGGGTTCAGGTCCAGGCTCATGAAAAGCAGGTAGGGATATGAAACCCCATTAATCACCAGTGTGCAGACCTAAAAGGAAGTATAATTTCTAGATTATAAGCTGAAAAATATGAATTTATTTCCTTTTTTTCTGCTCCTCATAATAATACACGTTTTATGTTCAGTCTCTCCTTAAAATTGTCTCTGTGGATTCTGACAGTTCAGGCGGGTGGCAAATTTGTACTTTCTTATGATCTCAATCTTATCTACAACACCAATCAGGTAAGTTCATTTTATGAGTGTTTTTTTTAATTGTTTAATATCTTATCATATGGCCAACACTCAAACCCTGTAGCTTGTATTGTTTAAACGGCCAATTCTTCATACTGAAAGTGGTATTGAATCTTTGTTAGGATACAAACTTGTTGATGCAAGCAAATTTGTATCCTAACATTTTCTTATGGGGCTTATTATGTGATTTTTTTATAGGTCTCTAATAGATTAGCCTTTGATGCAGCCCTGTGAGTCCAATTACAAATGTGGTGCCCTTGAGTCTCGTCCTTCTTGTCTCTCTTGTTAAGGAGGCATTTGAAGATTGGGTGAGTAAAAGGCCCTAAAGTTTAGCATGCACTGATCATCTGTGTTTATATTTCAAGAGATAAGTTGTTATTACTAAGGACAAATTGTCTTATTACCGTTCTTTTGGGGTTACCTGAGCCAACAGATTCTTGTTTTGGTTTTACTGTTCTTTGCATTTGTATGCCTTGGATATTTTCTACCCGCAAAATGAGAATATTGTATCTTTACTCTCTGTTTTTCTTTCTACTTCTCTGTGCAGAAGCGCTTGCTGAATGATAGGGTTATAAATAATTCACCTATTGATGTATTGCATGATCAGAAGTGGGAAAGTATACCTTGGAAGAAGCTGCAGGTTGGCGACATTGTTAGAGTAAGTTTTCCAGCCCCTTCTTTGGATCCACCATTCCATAAGTTGCAACTAGTGATTTTAGAAGCATTTGGGGCTTATGCCTTCAGGCGATGTCCCAAAAGCACCAAAAGCTTAAGTTTGAGACATGGTTTGAATTTAGAGGGAACACCTGACCATATGAGAGATATTTGACAACGAGTCAATTTTGGTATTAGTCAGGCTAAACCATTGCCTCAATTAGCACCTACTATGACTGTACATTACCTGACCTATGACTGGCTATGACAAGTCTATGAATTCTGATAATAAACCTGCTCCATAACAGGCATGGGCTGGAGGACTTTGATAGTAGCTTTTTTTTTTTTCATCTAAAATATAAAAGAAGAAACCATACACCGGTATTGCACATGAGAGGACTAGAACTTGCAATCTGCTACCATTAGTGTAGCAAATGTCCACTACCAACCATGCAACACGAGTTTTGTGGCATAGCCCTAGATCCTTGATCAGAAAACTAGATCAATCTCCCAAGGGATTGATCGAATCCAAAAATCGATTCAGATACTAGGGCACACTCAATACCATAAAACACACCATAATTGAAGAAAACTCAACAAATTTTTTATTAATTGGAATAGCATAAGCAACTACAAACGGGACTCAAGATTAATATAGTTGTTTTTTAGCAACCAAGACTTCCTAAATAAATTAGGAAACTACTTAATCTTAAATCAAACAAGAAGTAGAGATTAGAAGGATAACAATAAAAAATCGCCTCGGTAGCTCTAGGCTTGTAGACCGTACCCAATGGACCAGGTTGACCTCTTTGGGAAACACGTAGGCCCAATTGCTTTCTTGGGCTTGGTACATGTTGCATCAACTCTCATCCGCTTGGAAGAACTCGATTTTGTCGAGTTAATAGCTTGACAATACAAGAGAGAACTAGACACAAGTTCTGTAAATGTCCGCCTGGGTCAAAGATCAATTGCACAAACTTTGACGTCTCTTTTGATCTTACTCCCTTCATATGGCTTGGAGGCATGATGCAATCTTTTCTTCCATGTAGATGTAGGTTGGAAGTGCCACTTCTTCTATTATCTGCATTTAGCTCAGATGTGTGAAGTTCCCATTAGACACTTAAAGTGTGGTCCTTGGACCAACATGTCCTGATTTTTTACTATCCATTATTGATCCCCCAAAGACAAAGTCAATGTGGGGTACTTCAACGATTGGGTCTTCTTTTGTTGCTTGCTAAACAATCGATTGGTTTAGTGGTTCTGGGAGAGGGAAAATGGGGTTCTAGGGTTTGGTTTAAGGGGCAAGGGGTTGTCGGCTTAGGTGGTGGTTGACGAGGAGGTGTTAAGGTTAGCGTAGTGCTTAGGGTTTAGCGTTGGGTTTGATTCGTTGGGGTATTGGAATGGAGATGGGATTTACAGATTGGGCATGGATGGAGATGGGGTTTAGTTTGTTTTTACTTTTTAGAGCTCTGGTGAGATTTAGGGTCTCGGATTTTGTGGTCTTTGGGAGGAAGGCATTTTGGTGGGATTTGGGTTGCTATGGTTTGGGTGGGAATGGATGAATGAGTGGTAGAGATGATTTTAAGAAGATGGGGAATAGAAAACTCAGGAAGAATAGTGTCTCTCCGGCAACCGAAATTCGATCTGATACCAAATAGGTGCATCCCTGCATCTTTGATCGGAAAAATCGATCAATGTCCCGAGGGATTGATCAAATTTAATTATGGATTCAACCACTAGGGCACACTCAATACTATATAACACACCATAATTGAAGAAAGCTTAGGACATCTTTGATTGATTGGAATAAGCATAAGCAACTACAATAGGGACTCAACAATATATAGAGTAATAGGGTTGTTTCTTAGCAACCAAGACTTTCTAAATAAATTAGGAAACTCCCTAATCCTAATCAAACAAGAAATAGAAATTAAAAATAGGATAAATATAGAAATTGTGGTGCAGCCTCAGATACTCGATCGAAAATTCAACCAATTTCCAATGGGATTAATCAAATCCAAAGATGGATTACAATCCTAAGGCCATTAAAAGTAGGGAAACACACCATAATTGAAGAGAAACTTAGAATTCTTTCATTAACTTGAATAAGCAATTGAGCATTACAGTGAAGCTTGACATCCTTATATTAATAAATACTACTTTCTAATATCTGAATAAGTCTTAACAAAATAGGAAACTTACTAATATTAATCCTAATAAAATAAAATTATTTAATCGGGCTCTTAAATAATTGGATGTCCGATAGGGACTATGGACTGGCTCGATTGGTGGGCCGACCCATGGTCTAACTTGCATCAAAAGGCCACAATAACTCTCAGTCAATTGGGTATGTGGATTGAACCCAATGGACCACATTGACCTTTGGGTCAACATGTGGGCCCATTTGCTATTTTGTGCATCATCCGTATTACATCATTTTGCTTATCATAATTTACTAAGACATGTGGAAATCAGTCATAAATGGGGTGGGTCAAGGTAGTTAAAACCTTATTTCACCCTAAACCTGACTTCGATCAAGATCTAAAAAACTATGCCCATCTTGAATCCACAAACCCAATACCAAATCTGGCCTTAATAGTGGCAGGGTCACCCATTTAACCGACCGTGATAATTCCTAAATTCGAGGGGTATGCCTCAAACATTTTAAACATGGTCAAAATCAAATGACTAGTTTATTTAAACATATGTATTTTGGGATCATTGTCCCTCTATGTTGGTGGCCATGGTGCCCATCAAGTCATCTAGAAGATAACATGGGCACAAATAAAAAAGGGGGTCCATGTGCAAAAAGATTCGATATTATGATACAAAGTTAATTGGAGGATAATGGAGGATAACATGACACCTTAGTGAAACAAAGCTTAATCATTGATTTCCACTTTAAAGTTTTAAAATTTAGCTCATTTCTCCATTGAGTTCAAAATTAGATGACTTTTCCATTAAGTTCATTACAACTATGCTTTCTATATTCACCACCATCTTTACTCTTTTAATAATATTTTTTCCTTTTTTTTTTGGCCTTTTCTTTTTGAAATGTAGAAGAAAATTTGCCTTTACTCATGAGTCACCAGGACGGCTATGTTTCATGGCCTACCAAGTTGAATCTGAGACTTGAGTCATGAGTTGGCGAGCCATGCTCACTGTTAAAAATTGGATCAGCCGGATTGCTGCCTGCGTCAATAGTACTTTAATAACATCATTTCATCCTCGTATAAGCCTCATAATGGAAAAGCACTCAGGGATGGGTCTCATTAGGATTGCTACTAGGTCTAGGAATAAAATCTACTTCTTGGAAGACATTTGGGTTGATGGAGAGTTTGATAGCATAGTCAATGAACATTTTATTTAATCTTGTTGATAATCATCAGTGGTAGAGCCAAGAATCTCTTGTTGGGGGGAGGGGATTGGTGCTGCAATGATGGTCGATCAACAATTTCAGTAAAATAATTTAGCACTTTGGGGAAAACAATTCACATGTTAAAATAATACAAATAAATTGAAATCATGTGCTTAACTTTTTTTTTTTTTCGATTATGTCCCAAAATGATAAAAATGATGAATTTTTTATTGCTCTCCACGCTTAACAACATTCAATAAATGGGCCTAGAAGTCTGGAGAAGGATTGTAAATTGCATGTTTTAGCATATTTACTTGTGGGCACATGATTATGGATTTATGGTTACCCAAAAAAATCAGCCTTTTGGAAATTATAGTATAGGGTTGATGTTAAAAAATAAAAAATAAAAATCTTGATCTTTGGCTCAGTAATCATTAGAGCTTAAGTTTTCTATTAATAGTCTCATGAAATTTCTTACCTAAACATTAGAATAGATCTAATTTAGTTTAGATTTTGATTAAAACTTCAGAAACTCAAAATTTGATCACAAATTCAGAATTCACAACCTAAATGGGCAAGTGTTCAAAACATACTGATTATGAGTGCCAAAAAAAGGAAGAAGGAGAAGCAAACACATTGGGGATGGCTTGTCGTTGGTAAAGAAGTAACAAAAAATCATTTGATGAGTTGTCTTTTGTACAAAAGCAAAAGACAAAATCGCCATCCAAAAGACAAAATTGCCGAAAATGTGTTTTCAAAATTCTTTTTTTTTTCCGTTAAAAATAAAGTAACTAACATTAATATAAGGAAAATTGGTACAAGAGAGATCTACCAATCTACTTACGTGAGAACTGCAAAACATCCCAAAAGTGAAATATACACCCCCCCACCACCCCCCCCCAACACTCACCAAACAAAAAAAAAAAAAAAGACCAACAACAACAATATCAAGAAGAAGCCAACTCCCTCTAATTAAACTTGATAAAATGAATAGGAACTGCATGAAAGTGAGGGCAGATAAAGGGCCATGAAGCCATAAAATCTCATCTTCTCAGTTAAAGTCTCCAAGGAAAAAAAAGTGCCTTTAAAGCACATGTTTTGAAATTATTTTCTTAAAGAAGAGGAACTAAGTAAGTTAATAAGAGGGAAAACAAGAAAGAAATAAATTTGAGGGGTTGAAAGAGAAGGGGGGGGGGGGGGGGGGGGGGCGAGAGACATGAGACCAAAATGCCCATGAATGATTTTATATTTCCTCCTTTTACTAGTAAGGAAACAAAAAATTTGTCCCCTAGGTGGCTCCAATCATAAACACCACTACCACCATCATCATTCTTCAAAGCCTTGTCCTAACTATGTTGGAGTTAGTTACGTGAATTTTGTTTCACCGCCATCCCATTCTATCCTAAGCCAAATCTTCGTATAGGCTACACTTATTCATATTTATCCTTATTACTTTCATCTATCTCCTCTTCGGCCTACCCTTTTTCCTTGAGTGGCCACCGACTTGCATATAAAACTTTTCTAACTTGTGCAATTGTTTGGTTATGATGGATACAGCCAAACCATCTCAAATAAGTCTCTCTTAATTAATCACCTAATCATGCTACCCTAAATGCTTTTGAATTTGCTCATTTTTTTATTCTCTCTTTCATAGTTTTACTATACATCTATCTCAACTTTCACATCTCTACTACACTCATTCATTACTTTCTATTTGCCTAACATTATGTTCTATAGGTCATAGCTGGTCTAATCATTATCGTGTAAAATGTTTCCTTTAATCTTGTTGATATGCATTGATCAAAAAGCACCCCAAAAGTGAGTCTCCATTTCAACCATCTAACTCTTATCCTATGTTAGATGTCCTTCTCAATTCCTCTATTCTTATAAATTTTAGAGCCAAAGTATCGAAAGAAATCTCTTAATGGTATCACGTGAGCTTTAATTCTCACAGGAGTTACATCTCTTTGTACAACTTATGTTTAAAGCCAATGGATTTTAAAGCCTCATGCCACCTCTCAAGTTTCGCGTTTATGTCATCTCTCAAGCTTCGCATCCATGTCATCTCTCAATTCATCTACCCACACTAAATCATTTGCAAACAACATTCACGAAAGCATCTCCCCCTGAATGAGCAGTTAACTCATCTATAATCAATAGAAAGAGATAAAGGGCTTAAAGCTAATGCTTGATGCAAAAAGGCTAGTTTATCAAACCCATGCTAGCCTTTATCAATCTGAATCCCATCTAGCCTTGTAGCCTTTCTTGTCTTTATCATAACCAATGCATTCTTCATTTTTACCACCTCAATTCTGTGGTAGAAGATATGTCCTAATGACGAAGTTGTTAATAACAGGGAACACCAAAAGCTCAAGCTTTTATGAATGGCATAACAACTTATATCAACACCCTCTCGAACAGGAAGCTATTCGAATTTGAAACCTAATAGATAGTTGAAACAAACAAACTTGACAGATGGATGGAGTTAACATGCCTCCCAGGGGTTTTGAACTAGTAGCCTTTGGCTCTGATACCAAAAGCTTAAGCTTTTGATGTTTTTGGTTATTAAAATGGCATCGGAGACAAAGCTCATGAAGTGAACAAATGGATAAATAGACAGATAGAGGTAACATACTTCCCAAGGGTTTCGAACTCGCAACCTTTGGCTTGAGCTTTTGGTGTTCCTAGTTATTAACATAAGTCTCCTCTCTCATCCCTAAACTTGTTATGGAATATTCATTTAAAAGTTTGTTAAAATGTTCTCTCCACGTTTCTATAGTATAATTTACCTTCACTAAAACCCTTTGGTCATCACTTTTTGTACATTTAAGATGATCTAACCCCTTATATTTGCAAGCTTGAAATATCTTCTCTCCTTTTCTTGTTCTTGTCTTATTATATAGGTCTTTGTGTGCTTTGGGCTTTGCATGATGCATTTTTTATAGTGTTTTTAACTTCTTGCTTTACCTTCTTATACATTTCATAATTTATCATATCCCTGGCTTTTGCTGAACTTTATAGTATCTTTTTTTTTTCCTCTATCAAACAACTTCCTGAACTTCGACACTCCACTGCTGGTTTTTTTTTTTTATTGGCCCAGAGTGTCGTTTTTCTTTCGACTTACCAATCATCTCTTTTGTAACCATTCTAATCAAGTTTGCCATTTGATTTCCCATCAATACAGTTTCTCCCTTCAAAGTCCATTCTCCGCCTTTGATCACATTATGTTGTTTGTTGCCTTTCCCCTTCCAAATTCCCCACCTTGTTTTATGGAACCCTTTATTTACTACCTCTCTGTTTTTACTCCATATGTGAACATCTAAAACTATTATCCTCTGTTATGTGGTTAAACTGCCTACAGGACTAATTATGCAGTCTTTACAAGCTGATCAATTAGACTTCTGTTATTGATTGTTGATAGTGAGAGGCTAATTCAGCTTTTCTATCTAGTTAGAGCTATGTTGTTGATTATTTGCAACTCCATTCTCCTTACCCTCTGATCTTGATGTGGCCAGGTGGGCCATTTTATTTCGATCTATTTGTATTTCTGATGCATTTTTCTATGTTGATCTTTTGTCTTTGAACAAACTCTTGTTTCCCATGATAAAATATTTTCTGCATTCATGTGAACTAATTATTGGCTGGTTGAAATGATTAGTTTGTTTCAAGCATTTTTCTAAACTGCAAAATGAATTTATTTCCATTTTTTGCAGCTTCATCTGGCCATGTAAATCTTAAATAGATTGAGAAAGTTGTGCTAAACTTCTATGTTTTGTAGAGTTCTCATGCTTGTTCTGGATATTGCATTCTTCTGTTCAGGTTAAGCAGGATGGATTTTTTCCTGCGGACCTGTTATTCCTTGCTAGCACGAACCCAGATGGTGTCTGCTACATTGAGGTTTTGTTTTCGGTCTTATTTTTTTTATCTTTCAAATTTTGTTAAATGTTTTTACCAGTTTAAAATAAGAAATGGCTCTGGAATTTAGTGAAATGGACACGCTTGCTTTCTGCTGTAACTGAATATGGGCTTTAACTTTGGGTCAGACTGCAAATCTTGATGGAGAGACAAATTTGAAGATTAGAAAAGCGCTAGAAAGGACTTGGGACTACTTGCTTCCTGATAAAGCTGCTGAATTCAAAGGTATGATCTTTCTCTGCAGTTCTTGCATTTGATTTTTAATATCTTTTTCAAGCTAAAAATATCCTACGACCTTATTTACTGCTGCTAGTGCTTTTTGGTTATGGCATCATGTTTAATGTCAACATCAAACTATAATACATTCCACTGATTTTTATGATTAATCATTTTACTTATTTTCTCTGAATGGGATTATGTATCTAGCACCCACCCCAGCACATAGTTTTATTTTGTTGATTTTCTAGGATAGGTTAGGGAAGACATATTCTTGGTGGGAGAAATAGTGAGTTGAATGGTTGTCATGGAATTGAAATGGTCAACTCTCCTAGGAAAATAGTTGCGTAGCCTCCTATCTAACAAAATGAATTTGGGCATATGAGGAAAACTTGATTGTTGCCTTTGTCTTTCCATCCACCCTTATTCCCTGATCCTTTCCCATGTGATGGAATCCGCTTTCCTAGGAAATGGTTGGGGAAGTGCAAAATGTACCTCAAGTGCTGTTGTTGTTTTAGTAGCTTAAAGGTGAAGTTATAAAGCAGTAGACCTTGCCCAGGCACTTCCAAGCAAAGGAACAACATCAACAATAGAGCATCTGTGGTGCAAAAATAACACTATCTTGGTGCTGAACCTGATCCAAAGATGAGCATGTCCAACTACGAGATGGCCCTGCTTATTAACTCTTGTGTTATTTTTGGACAGGGTTTCTCAAGCTGAACTTCAAACCTTGCAATGACATTCCCAGGTTAGGTTATATATATAGGTTAGCTGGATGACTGTGCACACCTCAACATGGGGCCCCTCCTCTCTGCAAAAATAGCACTATTACCTCACCCCTGTCATCTCCATCTAGGCCTCACAAGTTTAACGGTGTACAGCCAGTTCATTTGGATGGGTGTGTAATCGATTTAACGGTCCAGTCTACTTGCATGGGACCCAACCTTGGGGACAAGTGCAATTTAGGGCGCGGGGGGCACCCAGTGTGGGGGGGGTGGGGGTGGGTTTGTGTGGTCCACTTGAATGGACCATTAAGTGGGCCTCACCCCTGGTGTGCAAGATGGCACTGGGTGCACCTAATAAGTAATCTCTCTCTCCATATATATATAGAGAGAGAGAGCCCGGGCATTCTAAAACTGAAAATGCCCCTTTTTGCAACGAATAGGAGATTAGGAATGTGGAGAAGAAGTTAATGTTACTTTTGAAAAGGAGAAAAAGTCACCACATGACTTGTCCCTTATTGGAAAATAGAAGAGGGCAGAAACGCCCATTTTTAAATGGAGCATTCCACAGAATTTTTCATGTATATATGCGCATGAATATTTCCTTCTATACATATACATATATGCTGGCATTGAAGTCCATCTAAATACATGCTTGTTTTCCATTGGAAGTGCAGAGGAATGTTGATTTGACACTAGACCTACTTTTTTTTTTTTTAAAACTAGTGATTGTATTGAATACTCAAAAAAGCTTTATAGTATATTGAAACAAAAAGCCCCACAAAAAAGGAGGGGGATAGCACATGAGCAAAAAAAGGGGGGAAAGGAACGACGACTTCTAAAATATGGGCAGCGACCCCAACAGAGGTGAATTTAGAAGGGACGACAAGGATAAAGGGCTTAGAGATTCCCTCTTTAGCGAGGCTGTCAACATTGGTGTTTGTTGAACAACTAATATGGGAGAAGGATATGTTCAGCTTTGTAGAGAGGTGATGTGTCTGTTCAATTAAATCAACGAGATACCAAGGAGCAATTGCGGGGTAGGAAGCCCACCGAAAGACACAAAGTGAGTCACCTTAAATCAGAAATGAGCGGGATTTACCTGGACAACTTCATGCAACCCAACACTCAATGCCAAAAGCTCGGCCTTGTTGACAGTATAAAAGCCCACTAGTCTCGAGTATTGGAGGAGGAGCTGACCTTCATTTCTGATGACCTCCCTTCCCTACTTGGGTTCCCAATCACACTAACGTCAAGGTTAAGTTTCAGCCTACTAGGTGGGGGACACAATCTAACGATTGTAGAGGCTTACTGTCTATCAACTGGAGAGGCTTTGAGGTGGCGATCTTTTTCCAATTGTGGATGATGGAATTCACCATGATGCCTTTGAAAATAGGAAGAGGAGATGCCCATTGCACCACTAGGTTCCTTGCCTTGTCACATAACGCTCCTTAATTAGACGATTTCCCTTCGAAGCATCTAGCATTCCTCTCTTTCTAGATTGACCAAATAGCTACCATAAAAGCTAAACTCCACTTGATTTTACATCTCTTGGTATCCACCCCCCACATCCAAAACTCAAACAGGTCCTTGAGAGAGGGAGAGGCTTGCAGTAGTTGAACCATCTCATGATTGCTTTCCATAGACTTTTGGCAGCTGGACAGTTGACTAATAAATGATTAATAGACCCATAAGAAGACCCAACGGCCATGCGTTTACACTAATCATGCATCTGCGACAAAGGTTGTCCATCGTTAGGATGCCCCCTGAAAGCACAGCCTAAGCAAAGGCAATCACCTTGTTTTGTGTGTGTTGTGTGGGGGGGGGGGGGGGGGGGGGGTGCCTTTCATAGACCACGGAATGTGCCACCTAATTTGGGGATCCACCACCTCTGTAGTCATGGAAGAGAAGGAGGCCACTTTAAACCTACCTCTTGTGGTAGCCGTCCAAATTCTTTTGTCATTTCCAATGGTAGGGAAGAAAACCTTGGCAACAGTAGACAACATGGAGCAAAACTGGTTTCCTTCTTCTTCATTTAGGTTTCTTCTGAAAATGGGACCTCAAACAATAGTTTCCCCTCTCCATTAAAAGTTATCTCTAACTTTAGATTCCTTATTGCTGGCACAGTTATAGCAGTTCGAAAAGGAGCTAGCCAAAGGCTCATCCCCCACTCACATATCATTGTAGAAAAAAAAATTTGTCACCTTTTCCCACACAATATCTGACCTTTTTCATGAACAAATCCATGGCTTTGAGAATACCTCTCCACACATTAGAGCATTGAGCAGAAAGGCCCTTGAACAACCAGCCTTCCCTTGAAGTGCCATACTTGGAGCAGATGATGTGCTTCCACAAGCATTGAGATTCTTCCCCAATCATCCAAAGCCATTTGCCCAATAGAGCCAAATTTGTCTCCTCTAAGGGTCTAATAGCTAGACCGCTAGCCTGCTTAGACTTATAAACTTTGGACCATTTGATGAGGTGTATCTTTTTTTTTTTTTTTTTTGTTTTTACCCATTGCCATGCCATAAGAAGCCCCTTTGAAGTTTCTCAATGCATTTGATCACGCCTTTGGGCATTCGTATAGGGACATGAAATAGATAGGCAAGTTGGCCAAAGCCATTTTGATAAAAGTTATTCCGCCACCAAGGGAAAGATAATTAGCCTTCCAAAGGACCAATTTTTTCTCCACCCTTTTGATCACCGATTGCCATAGGGACTTGGACGCAGGGCCAATACAAAGAGGGAGGCCCAGATAGGAGGAGGGTTGGATTTCATGTTTGCATCCAACAAGATCCGCAAGCAATACTAGTCACTCTTGACTGACCTTAATGCCAATTGTCTTGCTTTTCAAAAAGTTAATTCTCTATCCAAAAACAGCTCCAATGCATAGCAGAATAACCTTAATGTTGTGAAGTTTGTCTTCATCGACATCACAAAAAAGGAGGGTGTCGTGTTCAAATTGAAGATGTATTATTTCTTGAGCCCCATGAGTTGGACAAAATCCTTCGATCAGGTTAGCGTTCGCTGCTGCTTGCAACATCCGACTAAGGGCTTCCCCAACGATGACAAAAAGAAACGGAGATAAAAGATCTCTTTGACGGATTCTTTTAGTGGCAGCAAAGAACCTAGTTGGAGTCCCATTCAAAAGAATAGAAAAGGTGGCTGACTTCAAATAGCCATAAATCCAATTCCTCTACCTTAAACCGAACCCCATTCTCCTCATCAAGTATTGCAGGAAATCCCAGTCAACCTTATCATAGGCTTTTTCCAGATCGAGTTTGCAGATAATGCCTGGTCTTCTATCCTCGTTTCTTGGGTGAAGGCATTCATTGGCAACAAGAACCTTGTCTAAGATTTGTCTTCCATGCACAAAGGCTTCTTGAGCATTAGAAATCAAACTAGCCAACACCTTTTGAAGCAAGGATCAAAATAGCAGTTGTAGAGAGCGTAGCGACTAGTGGCTAAAATGCTACGTAGTAATAGCGGCGCTACATAGTGGTGTGAATTGAAAATGTTGTCAAAAAAATGTAAAAAAATATTCACAAAATCCTGAATATTGGAAAATGTAAAAAATTGATGCTTTTTTTCCAATAATAACTAAGATAGTGGGATGTAGAGGTCAATTCAGTGCATAGAAGTTTAGTATCGTTGAATGATTATAAAATAAGAGTATTGATCTAATTTTTCCGACACATTTATGTTGGTTAGCTATATACTAAGTTATTATGCATTTCTAAATTCATTCAAATAATTAATTTAACACAATTGTACATAAAAAAGGATTTATAAATTATAAAGTAATGCTTAAAAAAAGTTTAAGGTCAAACCAAATAACAAATTAAGTTTCATTAAAACAAACAATGGATTTTGGTATAGAGTAGAGAAAAGAATACAGCTACCGAAGAGGGCGTCTGCTAGTACATTACCTAGAGAAGAGCCCTTGAGAGGAACTGTCTCCATCATCTTTAATTCAGTAATATCTTATGTGTTATAGTGTTCTTTTAAGCATAAAAGGGTAGAAGAGTTAACATAGAAATGTTGTTTGGAGAGAAGAATGAAACAAGTAAGCCTTACCATACCCTTTCAAATTTTTTAAGAAGTAGCTAACCCTTTCAAATTTTTTAAGAAGTAGCTAAGTCTGTAGTAGCCCATAGCTGCCGCGATGGATGTGAGCGGCGCTAAATTCAATTTAGACTGCTATGCCACTATTTTGATCCATGATTTGAAGTCTAGTTGCAAGCACTTTTGCCAAGACTTTATATATTTGACCCGATAAGGCTTATCGACTGGTAGTCCTTAATGTTTTGAGCAGCCACCTTCTCAGCAATTAGAGTGATAAAGGGTGCACCAATATGTTTAGACAATTTCGCTGTCCAATGGAATTCTCTCATAAAATCCAGCACATCATCCTTTATGACTTCCCTAAAGGTTTGGTGGAAAGCCATAAGGAACCTGTGAGGCGTTGGAGACTTATACCCTCCAAGCTGAAACACTGCTGCCTTGACCTCTTCCTTATCAAAATTCTCCACAAACCTAGTTGCATTTTCTTCATCAATTGTGGAGAACTCTAAATTGTTCAACGTAGGACATGCCCAATCTTCTTTGGAGAACAGCTCTTTGTAGAAATATAGTACATGATTTGATATTTCATCTTTGGACTAAAGTCTCCTCTCACCGTCCTACAGAACCTATTTTTCCTGTTTCTAAAGGAAGTGAAATCATGGAAAATTTTAGTGTTTTTTATTCCTCCCTCTTTAAGCCACAAAAGCCTGGATCTCTGCCTCCTTTTAATTTCTTCCTCTGAAGCTTTACTCTCAAATTGAACTTTGAGGTCTTGGCAGCAAACAATATCCTTTTCAAAGGGGGCCTGTGTGTCTTCCTTAGTGTTGATATGTTTTCCAAATTGGCTTTAACCCAATCCTTGATTATATCATTTAGCCTTTTGAGTTTGTTAGCCAATCTGTAAGACGCCTTGCCTTGGACTTGGATTTCATTCCACCAGGCTGTGATAAATGGACACAACAAAAAAGCTGATGCACCCGAGTTGATGCGGTACGACACGGGTGTGGGTGCAGCATATGTATGGTATACGGCACTTTTAATTGGATTCAGCAGTTTATTCAATTGGGATACCACGATCCATACCAGTCCCCTCGCTTTTGCTAGTTCATTCCCACAAACCCAGAGTGAAAAGAAGAATATGAAGAAGAAGAAGAAGAAGAAGAAGAAGAAGAAGAAAGAGAGAGAGGAGATCAGAAAAGGAGAGCATACCTGGGTTTTCTGCCATCCGCCACCATCGCCGTCGGTCCATGGCCGTTGCCGTACCACATTGCCTTTTTTACCACATCCTTTCAGGATTGATGGAAATGTGTCAAAAAATCTGTCCCCATGTATTATTATTATTATTTTTTACATTTTTTATCTGTCTTTTAAACTGTACAACTACAATATATCTTCATTTTTTTTATATCAGCTTTATCTCTACAGCAGTACAGCCACTACAGTGCGAGCCTTTTTATACAACTGCTACGGCTGTCTTCAAAGCCTTTTCTACAACAGCTACGGCTACAGCTGTCTTCATTTTTTTATATTATTATAATATTATTTGTCTTTTCTTATTATTATTTTTTTAAACTTTCAAATCTCATTTACTGTTTGGTCACAAGTGCAAACCTTTTCTACGAAATCTACAGCTGTCTTCATTTTTTATATGATTATAATTTTATTTGTCTTTTCCTACTTTTTTTTATTTTGAAATCTTTTCTACTGTTTGGTCACATTACTTAAGTTATGGAAGTTGAAAGTTTGAGACATTTTGTAATGGTGTGGTATTGTGGTGTTGGATAAAACATTACAAATACGTTGAATCCCTTTGACTTCTTTTTTTTTCTTTTCAACCTTTTGCATACTGTAGTTGGGTAGTTAATAAAATTTTACTGGCTGCCTCTTTAAATAAAGAGCCTCTTTAAATATTTCTAGTGCTTAATTATATTGTACATTTTAAATTGCGGCCAGGCTTTTAGGTCTTTTTTTGGAATTTTCATAGTTTTAAGTGCGCCAAGTAACCTAGTTCTTTTTTATTTTTTTTGTGAATTTATCGTGTTTCTGTATCTGTATCCAATTTTTGGATTTTTTTTCCATCTCTGCATATCCTTCATTTTTAGATTTAATGCATTTTGACTCTGACATACACACCCGCACCCGATACTCGTATTGGAGTTCATGTAACATAGCCACCAGGATGGAATTCGATTAGTGAAGCCCTCCTGAAGCCACATCATCTCAAACCAAAAAGGTTTAGGCCCCCATGACTCCACCTTTGAATCCAGCACAAATGGACAGTGATAAGAGGTTGGCTTTGGTAAAGCAACTTGGATGGAGAAGGAGAATAGATCTGCTTACTCTTGAATCAAAAACCTATCCACTCTTGACTTGATAGGATAAGTCTGATGGTTGGACCAGGTGAAAGAGGCCCCATTTAGTTGCAAGTCAAGGAGGTTTAGACCATTAATCCAATCGGATAAAGCAGTCAACTCTGATGTCTTGTGACAGCCACCCATCTTTCCTTCTGAGAATCTGATGATGTTAAAATCTCCTCCAGTACACCAGGGCCATTCCATGTGGCTCTACTTGCACCGAGTTCACTTCAGAAGTGACCTTTTCTTTGGTTGACATTTGGGCCGTATATGGCTGTGATGAGGCATTCCTTGTAAGTGGACTATGGGAATCAACGAGCAAAGTAGAGATTGAACACAGTGATTGGTAATATTACATTTACGAGAGTCTAACAACAGAAAGATACCATTAGAGGACCGTATGGCCTTCAGACTGACACATTTGATGTAACGATTTCCCCAGATGTTCCTCACAACTGTTTCCTCCTCTGAGTTAATTTTAGTCTTCTGAATAAGCGCTACGTCCACTTTTTGGGAGTGCATCACCTGTTTGACGATGAGCCTACGATCCAGAGCACCGAGACCCCACATTCCAGGAAATAATCTTCATTTAAAACCTCTTCCAGTCACCTTCAAACCCTAAGGTACCTGGTCTAAGCAGTTAAGCTCACCTCTGGCTGATCCTTTATCGTAGTTAACTGAACATTTTAATGCCTCTAGTTCTCTGGGCAGTTTCTTCTTTGGTCCGTCCTTAGCTATGGAAATGTTGCGACCCTAGAACAGATTATGGGATAAGACGCATGTGTCCTAAGGTGCGATAGAGTGCAATCAAACGATGATGATTATGATTTATGATGATGGGGTGTTCATGCATTTATATCCCCAGGATCAAATCAGCGTGTGTGAGGAGCCCCATCACTAACAAACCAATTCACGGAAGCTTATATTGTGTTGTGCCCCGAAGTCTGGGGCCCTCAGATTCTGTGCCACAATCGAATGCTTATTGCGCACTTACCAAGATAAATGTAAATAATCCGACTAGTAACCATAAAATCCACAAGATATGCAGCCAAACAAGTAACCAGGGTCGTTCATTAAATTCTTTTGCTATTTACAATGCCCAGAGTTACATTTATACATGTATAAACATAAACTGTCTATTAGACTAGGATAACCCCAATAGAAAAACCCAAAATGCAAAGGTACACCCTACCCAATAATATGAAATTGAACTCTCTGTTACAGAACTCGATGTCTAAATGACACCGTCTGCACACTAGATACCTACCAATTGTGGCTCTCTTGCTGCCTCCTCATGCTCCTCATGCAAAAGCATCAGACCCTGAGCATCAAGGTGACTGGGCTAGATATGACGATGTAGCAAGAGATTAATAACGCTACACAACATAGTTGTAGCAAAACTGAGTAATAAAATATTAGCAGATTATATAGAGGGCATAAACCGAATGACTAGGCATGTTGTATTGTTGTGCATGATAATAGAACAATAAGCATATAAGAATCATGAACAGGTAATAAAGCATGCTGAAGAACATAACTGACTAGTTGGCAATCTAGGTGGCTAAATTCTCCATTACAGTTGCGCTGTGTGACCGTGACACAACACACATATACCTCAACTTCACTCCGGGATGCGCTATGTGTCCCCAGTGAAGGGAAATCCATGCTTGACTGCGCTGCATGGCTAAAGCGGGAAAAGGGATTCCTTGTAGCTAAAGTTGGAGCATAAAGATTGCCCCAGCCAAAGCCTGAGACCCGAGGGAGACACATGAAGCCATTTGCAGAGGTGTAAATATAAGAATCTAAATCCATATCTCAAGTTGACCTAACCAAGAGATAATCGAAGCTCAGTGGGGAAGCATGAAAAATCTGAGAAACCTATTGAACATGACTAAAATCCTGAAATGAGGAATTATTCCTGACTTGCATTTCATATCAAACATGTAACATACTTATAAATAGTCCTATGGGGTCACGATGGGTAAAACCATGTAGATTGGGACACAAGCGTATCGAGTGATTTCAGGAGAAAGCAAGTGAAAACAGTCCTTTTTCATTGAAAATGGGTCACTTACCAGATTTATTCGGAACAACAGGAGTGTAGAAACCCTAAGGTTTGGAAACCATCAGATAGCATTTTGGCACGGAATTGCATGCCCCGAAATGCGTAAAAAGGCACAAAGTGGATCCAGTGTTTGAGGGTGGATGCGGCGCTTTAAGGCAAGCCCTGCCAACCCTTAAAACACCCTAACATAGGATCCAGTTTGTTAAAGGTCTTCAGTCGCAAGTCGCAACACAAGTGCCGGATGTCATACCCCGCGTGACTTCCAACCTAACCATTCAATCTAATTCTAGGTACGAAGAGCGTAAGAGGTTAACTAGGGTGAACGTGCTTGACATGAGTATAGATTGGACAATACGAACAATATGAATGGGGGTTGAGTAAGGAATACCACCTAACATTTTGTTAAGATCCATGGGTTGTTTGCGGTGGGGTGGAGTGCTCACAAAATACACTTACACTCATTTTAAGGTCCGAATGTCGGGATTTATATCACCTTGTTGCCCAATCATGTAATGACATCCTTAAACAGTCTACATTCAGTTCATAAACAATCAACCCGCGCCTCCAAACAAACCTTAAGGGTGTTATATGTTCCCAACTTCTTTTGATTTGAAGTCCAAGTGAGTCCCAGTGGTGGTCATAACATACGAGCCTAAGTTAAGCATTTCTACTTAACAAATGCATACATTTTTATCCTCCAATTGGTGTACTAAAGGAGCAAATGGATGCCTTAGTTTCCCATTTTAATTTCCCAAATAATGCCCCAAGAAGTGCTGGAAAACTGGCGAAAGAATGGGTTGAAAACCCTCTTAACTGGGCCCTAAAGTGGGGGCCTGCACTTGGTTCGGTCATGGAAGAGGGGCCAAGACCGAATCCCAATCGGTCTCAGCAGTGGGACAGTGACAGTCCCCACTGCCTGACTTCGTTTTAAGCCAGAATTTTGCCTGATCTAGGGCCATTCCTTAGGGCATCTTTTGGCCATCATTAAAGCATTAAATAGCTTGAATAAAACACCATTTTGAAGTTCCAAACATCCCTAATTGATTGATAAAAAACAATTATCAAGTTAGGGAAGAACTATAAAAGAACATTACTTGGAAGTAGGAATCATGAAAAGACAAGGCAACACATCATAGTAGTGCAATTAATCACATGCCTCGAGCTTGAATGGTCTCAAATACTCTTTCAAAACCTTCCAATCAGATGGGATCCACCTCAACGGAAATTTGCCCAAAAAAACCCTAAAATCATGAGAAATTGGAAAAAACTAAGAAGCACTTGGAGAAACACTTTCCCTGGCTGGATTTCAGCACTTAGGAGGCTGCTTTACCCAATTCTAGAAGAAGGAAATAAAGATCTTACCTTAAGGAACCCGTATCAGCAAAGAGAAGCTCAAAGAAGGGGCGGCCCTTGGCTGTTTCACTTGAAAATTACATCAATGGAGAGGGAGAGATGGGAAGATCAAACCCCTTCCTTACATGGAGTTTGGTGGGGAAATTTGGGGAGAAAAATGAAGGGAAGGAAGAAGAGGAGCTGCTGCACGTTTCAGCTGGGCACAAAACAGAAAATGATGTAGAGAAAAAGAACAGGCCTTTTTATATTGTTAAAGGTGGGGCCCACAGCTTAAAGAACTTGTTTGGGCTATAACTTGCAAATGGTAGGTCGAATCGAGACACCATAAGAGGCAAATGTTCATGACATAAAATTATCTTTCTAATGTGCCTAATACTGGCATGGTTTGAAGAACTCGGAATTTTGACCTGTTTTTGGCTTTGGCGATTGAATTTCAATGGAACATTGGGCTAAACGACTCCGAATGGACTTGGGCAAAATATGAAACTCGTAGGGCATGATTTTCTCTATCAAACAGAGCTGGGGCAGGACTTTTAAGAAATTACATATACCCCTTACAATTTTCCCGAATTTACAAATTGGCCCCTAAAGTCAAGTGACTTGGCCGAAACGCACTCCAAAGTTTCCAAAGGTATTGAAAACATGCTCTAAACCCAAAGTTAAGTTGGTCCACATCTAAAACACCCATAAAAATCAATAATCATGATTAATTACCCTTAATTAGCCCTAAATTCATATAATTATGGGTTGGGTCTTTACAAGAAACTATATTCATCTCTTCGGGGGTTTGAGGAAAACGAATTAGCACCTCCCACCCCTTCTTTTCATCTCCAACAAGAAGCCCAACAATCTTACTGCATTCAACTATTTTGGATTCCATCCACTGTGTCAAAGGAACTTGGTTGATAGGGATTTGTAACTATATGGGTGTAGTACCTGAAGTATGGGAATCCTTCTTGTCCTCTTACCTAGATCCCACAATGACATCCTGGGGCCCTCCAACTAATAGCTCTAGAACAAGGATAGAGAATCCATCAGAAGTACCTGGTGATTTGGGATCCACATACGAGGTCAGCTTGCAGGGGAAACGACCTTGTTTCCACGAGCTTTGTTGATAGAGATCCAGCCCTCGTCCGCTTTGCCAGAGCCTGGCGTGATGTGTGGACGTAGTTTAGCTTCTAGAGGGCTTCGACGATAGAGGGGTTTGATCAATGAGTACCGTCGCCATCGCTTGGTCTTTAGCAGTTATCTTGGTCTCTTTGGCTAGGGAGTTCATCGCATGGCCGGCTTGATAGTCTCATGCACTGGCCCATCTTCTTGTCGTCGTGGAGGAAAGGGAAGACGCCATCTGCTTCCAACCCTTCGCCTACACCAAATGCATCAAATATTCTTTGTGAGTGTGTTTGACCCCTGTGGAAGGAGAGACACCGCCACCATGATATCCCTCAATTCACTGAAGCTGCAATGCCCTAGCCCATCTTTCGTTGAAAATTTTCAACTTAAGAGGGCGACAGGTGTAAAAAGGGAGGAGCTTATACGAAATGGACCTACCATCGAGTTTAGGCCCATGAGCCTGGGGATTCCTTTAGTCTGACCCATTCCCCTTCTTTATCGACATAGGCCGGCCCAATTGACTTGGATCCAAATCAAAAGTGCTATTTTGAAAATTTCGAAGAAGTGGCAGGCTTTTTGAATTTGAAATTGGTGGTGATGTTGTCATCATCTTCCTCTAAATCTGAGACATGGGAACTGCAGGCATCTCCTTCCCCCTCATTAACCGGTTTCCCCCTTTCGAAGGAAGAAGCTCCAATGCCGGAACGACCCTGAGGCTTATCCTGTTCTTACGATGACAATGGTTCCATCTCCACAGCTACTGGAAAGCATAAGTCCTCCAGCCGAAGGGATAACCTCTAAGGTAGGGTTAGATGTGGGTCTTTGGCGATTTTCACCCTACCAAAGATAAGGTTTTCCTTCCTGATGGTGATTGGATCCACCTCAACAGTTTTGCCTTTGCAATCACTGAGTAGGGAGAAAGTTTCTTCTCTCAAAATGTGCAAAGAGGTGCCTCTAAGTCTGATCCATCAGTTGTGATGTGGGCTGCCAATCACCTCTGTCCACCTTTGGAGACCTAAGAAGATAGAGCTGTTGGATGTGGATGTAGATTGAATAAATTCTGTCACTTCAGCGGACCAGAAATCCAACCACACCACCCCCTGAATCCAGGGATTTAATGTCCTTTGGCCTTTTCCCCTTAAAGCCATCCACCGCAGTAATAATCTCAAGCACTCCAGCATTCAGGTCTTTAAGAAACCCCACCAAACTGAATCTCAAGGAGTGTATCCCTTCCTTAATGACATAGGGAGCATTCTGACCATTGGACGCAGCCCATCAAAGAATGTCAATCCTCCTTTAGCATTAGGGCCCTGCTGTTGGGACGCTTGACACAACCCTTTCCATGCCATATGCGTATGTGATTTCTTAGCCTGACAGTGAGGAAGGGAAGGGTCCTCTCTATGATGGCCTCCATTGCTTGAGAGTGAATCTTTTAACTCCTTGAAATATTGCAATCTTAACCTGAAATTTTCTGCCTCCCAAGACCTACCATTGGCCGCCTCCACAGCTCTTTCTGCCTCTTGTAGAGATCCAAACGTAATGAGGGCAAATCCTCTTTTCCTGCAACTGATCCTGTCGATTGGAATAAAGGAATCTATGATCTTCCCAGATCTGCAGAACATTGCCTCCAGCTCCACCCTGGTCATCTCATCTGGTTTTGTAGATATGAAAATGGAGAAAGATTTTCCTCTGAGTTGCACGATCCTGCATGGAAGAGAGTGTGTCCCATGTCCTGCTGGTATGTTATTCTTCTTCTTGACTGCTGCAAGTTTCCTCATATTCAATCATAGAAGAATGTTGCCCAGTGGAGTCAGTTAATTGGAGGAAACCTCATCCAAAATAAACACCTGTCCAACATTCCCTTGTACTGCTTTAAATAGACCTACTTTGCTCTGGTCAGGTGTTATTGCATTAATTAAAAATGGGGAGTCTTGACTCAAGAAGGTCACCAATCCCAATATCATTTGCTAGTTTCAGACCCTTTTAGATGGCAAAGTTGCAGAGTTTCACCTGACTGCTTGTATTACACTAGTGAATGAAGCAACAGATCTCCTTTGTTGTCTCTGCTTTCACTGTGCTGGTGTTGGCATTGGTACCCAACTTAAGGTGTAGAACTTCTCTCCCTTATTTTCCCCATGGTTCGAGCATTTTTTTTATATCAACATAAAAACCAATCTAACACTGTTAAGGCGCTATTTAGTGCATTTTACAATTGATGATTTGAGTGCTGTCACTTGTAATGGATCTATATTTAAGTTAAACACTTCCCTTTGGTTCTAACCATTTCATCTAGGAAAGTCGAATCTTAATATTTCCAGTACCCTACAATATGCCCCTTTGTAATGAGGAAAAATCCATTCCAAAAGTTATGACTATCTTTCCATTGCAACATTCTATGCATGGTAGTCCCATTTCATGACAAGCATCTCACTTCCATGAACTACTCAACTGGGTGTTCATATTCAACATCCCTGTGGATCCAATTTTTTTTCCTGTTCATGTAATTTTCTCTTTTCTCAACATGCCTGTGGATCCAATTTTGTTTCCTATTCATGTAATTTTCTCTTTTCTTAAGTTTGGTTGTTTTGTTTGCAGGGGAAATACAATGTGAACAACCAAATAACTCATTGTACACGTTCACCGGCAATCTTCTCATCCAAAAGCAAACGTTGCCTCTTTCACCAAATCAAATTCTTTTGCGAGTATGCGCTTTTTTTTTCCCCTTTCAAATTGCTTGCCATGTAGATTCTTATGGTTTAAATGTCTTGAAATAGAATTGCTAACAGTGCATGCATATTCTTTTATATGCACCCAAATGTTCAAATGAGAACCATCCTCTTAAATAACTTCTCTAGCATGGAGTAAATGATTTACTGTTTCCATTCATACTTAAACCTGCAAGCTCCAGCTTTATGTTTATTAGTCATCAGCATCACAGATTTTTAATGCAGGGTTGCAGCCTTCGGAACACAGAATACATAGTAGGGACTGTCGTTTTTACTGGGCATGAAACCAAGGTTCGTCATCTTATATGGTTGATTCAAATTTCGCTCTTCTCTATTTCTCGACACAATATGCATTGCTTTCCATTCTTTGGGTAGTTTCCCTGTTGTCTTCTGCAAAGCAATTTGCTTTAGTTATGATTTCATAAACAAAATTATGAGTTTCACTGATTGACTGCAGGTTATGATGAATGCTATGAATGTCCCTTCCAAAAGAAGTACCTTGGAGAGGAAACTAGACAAACTCATACTTGCTCTTTTTGGTGTTCTCTTCCTTATGTGTCTCATTGGAGCCATTGGCAGGTCTAGACTCTATCCACTTAGAGCTCCCTTTGTAGTTGTTTTACTGCAAAGCATCTTTATTTTATCTTCTCCAGGATTCACTGAAACATCATCATCATCATCATCATCAAAGCCTTATCCCAACTATGTTGGGGTCGGCTACATAAATTCTGTTTCTCTATTTCATTCTATTTTGAGCCAAATTCTTAGATAAGTTAAACTTATTCAAATCCGATTTAATGACCTCTATCAATGTTTTCTTCGGCTTACCTCTATCTCTTGATGGCCCATCCACCTGGATAGCCAACCTTTGCTCACCAGTGCCATTACCGGTATACGTTCAACTTGCTCAAACTATCTTAAATGGGTTTTCCTAATCTTATCATCTATTGGTGCTACTCCTAAATGCTGTCTAAAGTGTTCATTTTTAATTTTATCTTTCCTAGTTTTACCACATCCACCTAAGCATTTTCATCTCCGCCACATCCATCTTATGTATATGCGTCTTCTAAATTGGCCAACATTCTGTTCCATATATCATAGCTAGTCTAACTATTGTCCTATAAAATTTGCCGTTCAATTTCGTTAGCATTTGTCTGTCACAAAGCACTCCAAAAGCTAGTTTCCACTTCAGCCATACAGCTTTTATCTTATGTTCAACATCTTCATCAATCATTCCATCCTTACTAATCATCGAGCCCAGATACAAAAAAGAATCTCTATATGGTATCTTATGAATTTCAATTTTGACAGTGGTTTTAATACTTTGTATATATCTACTAAAGTTGTAATCCATATATTCCGTCTTTGTACGACTTAGTTTAAAGCCTCTAGGTTTTAATGCCCCCGTCATCTCTCGAGTTTTGCATTTACATCATGTCTTGATTCATCCACCAATACTATATCATCTGCAAACTAAGAAGTACAGACACGGACGCGAGACACAGATACGACACGACACGGGCACGCCGACACGGCATTTCTCAAAAAAGTTAGGACACGGACACGTCGGGAGACACGTTAATAATATATATTAATTTATATATCTAATCATCAACCAAAAAAAATAATATCATTTTAACTTTTTTAATCAATTTAGCAATTAAAAAATAAAAATTCAAGTACCAACTAACAAACATATCAAATTATCAAATATCAATACAATACTAAAATATAATTTATAATCATTAAATATGAAATATCCATAGTTCCATAAAATCCATATAAAGAAAAGGATGGATCATCTCTTTCCCCTCCCTGAAAAAAAAAAAAAACAAAAAGCAAAAAAGAAGCCAATCTTAAGGCCTAGTCTTTACTGAAATATTTATTTGTCTTTTGCTTGTAATAGGATTAATATTTCATGGTACAAAATTGTCATATATCAAGTTTACAAGTTTTAATAACCACATGTTAACAAAGTGTCTAAGAGATATCAGCCACATATTTATTTTTTAGTCATAGACATGGGTTAGGAATTGTGGGACATGTTTCAAAAAGAGTATGGAACAAGTGTCCGAAATTAAAATTTTTAGTTTTTAATTATGGACACGGCTAAATAGTATCGGACACGTGTCCGAAAGTGTCCGAGGAGTGTCGGTGTCCGACACGTGTCCGACATGGATACGTTACTTTCTTAGAAGTGTCCATGCTTCTTAGTCTGCAAACAACATATACTATGGTTTTTCTTCTTGAATAAGTATAGTTAACTCATCCATAATCAATGCAAAGAGATAAGGGCTTAAGGCTGATCCTTGATGCAAACCTATAGTCACAAGGAATCCATTTGTTTTTCCAGATGTGGTTCTTACATTTGTTACTGCTTCTTCATATATATCCTTAAAAATTTCAATGTAACCTTGGGGGACATTCTTTTTTTTTAGAACCCACTAAATTAAATCCCTAGATACTCTATCATATGCTTTTTCTAAATTGATAAAGACCATGTGTAGATTTTTCCTTTTTGCTCGATATTTTTTCATTAATTGCCTAAGTGAAAAGATAGCTTCCAGAGTTGATCTCCCTAGCATAAAACCATATTGATTTTCAGCAATCTTGATCCTCTATCTAAGTCTTTGCTCTATTACTCTCTCCCATAACTTCATAGTATGACTCATAAGTTTAATCCCTTAATAATTGGTATAATTTTGTATATCTCCCTTATTCTTATATATAGGTACTGCAATACTTCTTCCTTATTCATCTGGCATTTTCTTTGTTGCAAGTATCTTATTGAAGAGTCTACATAACCAACTCACCATAACTTCTCTTAAGCATTTTCATACCTCTATCGGGATATCATTTGGGCCTGTAGCCTTTCTTGTCTTGATTCGCTTCAATGCTTCCTTCACTTCCACCCCTCTAATTCCACGGAAGAAAGTATGCTCTGGTAATGAAGTATTTTCCCTAGTTCTTGTATCCTCCATATATTCTTTATTTAAAAGTTTACTAAAATATTCTTTCCACATTTCTTTAATATCGCTGTCTTTCACCACAACATATTCCTCATTGTCCTTGATACATTTGATATGATCACTTCTACTTTTCCTTTTTCTTATTTTTGCGAGCTGAAAAATATCATTCTCTCTTTTTTGTTTCCAACTTATTATAGAGGTTATCGTATGCTTTGAACTTTGCACTACTTACTATCTGAGCTTCTTTCTTTGCCTTCTTATACAGCTTAAAATTTTTCATACTCTTAGTCTCATGTCAAACTTTGTAATAATGTCTTTTCTCTCGAATAACTTCTTGGACCTCCACACTCCACCACCATGTTTCTTTATTAACATGTCTCTTTCATTTTGCTTCTCTAAGTACCTCCTTTGCAACTTTCCTAATGTAATTAGCCATTTGATTCTACATTACTGTAGTTTCTCCTTCGAGATTTCATTCTCTCTTCTCAATCATTTTGTCTTTAAATATATTTGCTCTTTCTCCCTTCAAATCTCTCCACCTTGTTTTAGGGCTTATTTTGTTTACTACCGCTCTCTTTCTACTTTTAATGCAAATATCTAAAACTATGAGCTTATGTTGATGGTCAAACTCTCTCTTGGGATAACCTGGCAATCTTTACAAGCCAATAGGTCCTGTTTTCTAACTATAAAAAAGCCTATCTGACTCCTATTACTCTCACTTTTATAGGTGATTAAATGCTCATATCTCTTTTTAAAGTTAGTGTTTGCTACTACAAGATCAAATGCTACTGCAAAGTCCAATATAGTGTTTCCGGATTCATTCTTTTCTCTAAATCCTTGCCCTCCATGCACTCTTATATCCTCTATTATTTCTTGCTATAAGTCCGTTTAAATCCCCTCCAAGGAAAATCATATTACTATTTGGGATTTATTGCATTAAATCATCCATCTCCTCCTAAGATTGTCTTTTCACACTTTCCTCTAGTCCTACTTGGGGAGAATATGCACTGATGATATGGATTTTGTCTTCCTCTAACACCAGTTTAATTGCTATAATTCTATCACCAAATTTCTTTACCCCCACAGTTTTCTCTTTTAAATCCTTATCTACAACTATACACACTCCATTTTTTACATTACCCTTTTCTATATAAAAAAGCTTATACCCATCTGTGGGCTCCTTAGCTTTATTTCCTTTTCACCTTGTCTCCTGTATACAAGCCACACTAATTCTTCTTCTTTTCATTACCTCGACCAACTCCATGCTCTTGCCTGTTAATGTTTCTATATTCCAAGTAGTGAATTTAATTTACCTATTCTCATCTTATCATGGACTAACTTCTTTAACTACACTAGCCTAGAGTCATGCGTTAGCCTTTGCACACTTCAGATAATACACCGAAATATATGTTCAGAAAATCTGCTGACCACTTCAGATATTTTTAATATTCAATTCTTGATTTTGCCGAGTTCTTACTTCTTAGTGGTGGTCGTTGTGGTAGGATTCATACAAAATGATTGAAAATGTTAGTGTCTATTGATTTATGAGTGAACTGCATTTATACATAAAATTGCCCTTTCTATTGGATTTGTCTGAAAGTTCTGTTGTCGCTTATTAGTCTCAGCGAGCAAGGCTGGTATTCATGTCGAGATAATTGCTTTGTGTCGAAATACGTGGGAGTTAATGCCATGTCTTGTTTGGAATTTTTTTCAGTGGTGTGTTTATCAACCGCAAGTATTATTACCTAGGTCTGCGTGAAGGTGTGGAAGACCAGTTTAACCCTAATAACAGAATTGTGGTACTGATTTTATCTTTTAAAGAACATACATTCTGAAGTAAGATCCAGTTGTTGCCTACTTTGCCATGTGACATGTCCTATTTCTTGGCTTATTTTACAGGTGTCAATTCTGACCATGTTTACGCTAATTACGTTGTACTCAACAATCATCCCTATATCTCTTTATGTTTCAATTGAGGTGGGTGCCATAGTTTTCTTAGTTGAAGATGTGTTGATCTAGGAAAGCTACTTGTCTGTTGGAATTTCATGATTACTTGTGTGTTCCATTATGTCCATTAAATTTATATGAATGCTGATTTTTTCTCTTGTGATGTTTCAGATGATCAAATTTATTCAGTCTACACAGTTTATTAATAAGGATTTGCACATGTATCATAGTGAAAGTGACACTCCTGCATTGGCACGGACATCAAATTTGAATGAGGAGCTTGGGCAGGTATATTGATGATACATTGCTCCTCAATGTTGTTGCCTTATGAGTTAAGCAATTTGCTGCCTGTTTTCTGTCTGATTTTTCTGAAAGGGTAGATTCTGCAAGTATATATGCTTATCCTGCTTTTTTTTTTTTTTTTATAATTCCATCTACGGCAGGTTGAGTACATATTTTCCGACAAGACAGGAACCTTAACAAGAAACTTAATGGAGTTCTTCAAGTGTTCGATTGGCGGAGTGGTTTATGGAACTGGGATCACTGAAATTGAGCGAGGGGGTGCTGAGCGGAATGGTTTAAAAATTGGCGAGGTTTGATCACTGTTAGTTTGACAGAACAGTCTTTTTTATTGATATCTCCTTTCATTCATTTTACTAATTTGTTACAGGTAAAGAAGTCAGCTGCATCAGTGCATGAAAAGGGTTTCAATTTTGATGATGCTAAACTTATGCATGGTGCTTGGAGAAATGAGCGGGATCCTGAAATTTGCAAGGTACATTGCCTGAAGCAACTGGATAGGATGGCTTTTTTTTAACTTAGCAGCAGCCAAGCATGCTTTTAAAAATGTGGTGGCCTAGAAGGCTGGAATGCACTATTTTTAAAATAAAAATGGTTTGGCCTTCATAGGTCTGCACATGAGTGGTTATTAGATCTTTAAAATTCCAGGTCAATTTCATTTGTACCAGTTTGTGTGGCTGATAAGATTTTGACTTTACGACTTGGCACATTCTACACCTACCCACCAGGGTTTCTTACGGAAATTCCCGGTCAAAATTTAACTCTGAGCCCTCTTACAATGATTTTTCTGCTTCACACCTCTGATGATGGGAACAAAGGTGTATTAATTCTTTCAATTTTGGAAGATGCAGAAAAATCCAGGTCTAACATAGCATTCTGGTTCTTTTATTGTTCTATCCTGCTGTATCATTCTTAGTGGAGATTTTTACTTCCTGCAGGAGTTCTTCAGATGCCTTGCAATTTGTCATACCGTGCTTCCTGAAGGTGATGAATCCCCAGAGAAGATCACATACCGAGCTGCATCACCAGATGAGGATGCTTTGGTTACAGCTGCAAAAAACTTTGGCTTCTTTTTCTATAGGTATGGAGCTTTAGATGTCATTCGTAATACCCGCAGTAGGTGCTGGCTTCTTTTACTCTTGGCTTGAATTTTTGAACTGTTAAATTTGGATGACCATGTCGTTTAAGAAAACTGCAATTGTTGTTACAGCTAAATTTTGTGTAATGATTAGTGGGCTTCTAGTTTTCCAAGTCAAGCATTTAAGTTGCACCACTTCTTACCTTTCTTGATTTTTCACTTTCAACCACTAAAGTTTCTTTGATCACTGTCAACCACTTAGGTTCTACCGAATTAGTGACGGCAAATTTGGATTCTCCATGTGAGGGTATATAACTTGTGTGATGTTCAAACCTCTTCCCCTTCTTTCTTCTGCATCCCGGCTCTGCATAAGTCAGCAAAAGAACTTGCTAATGTTGTACCTTTTTGTTGTGTTCTGAGCGAGCCAGTGATTTACTACTTCATTGCTAAGGTTGGCATTTTGAGAGAGTTGCTTCTCATTGCTTCCCTGATGCCCCTTTATCTAGAGCAGAGATATCTCCAGAGGTTCACATAAGATAAAGGAACCGGTGGATAGCTTCATAAGTCCCCTTGAGCTTAGGACTGGTGGTATTGGCTCCTCATCTACAATAGAGATAAACTAAATACTCTGATCCAATGGGCAGAAAGTTGTGGAATAGAGATAAACTAAAGACTCTGATCCGATGGGCAGAAACTTCTGGAATGGAGATAAAAAGACTCTGATTCAATGGGCAGAAAGTTCCACCATCTAGTTGCTCTCCTGAGGGCAATGACAAGTTGTCATGATTGAGTTTGCCTCCATTAGCTGCCAAATCCTTCTCCATATCCACTCAGACTTATATATTCGTGTTTTGCCACTGCATCTGGGAGCAAACAATTAAACCAGTTAGGAGTGCAATCAGTTTCAACATGTATGGATTTCCATCTTTAATTCTTAAGGCAATCAAAGCGAGAATATCCCCTTTTTGGTTAGTGATAATCCCCCTGCCCTTCTATACCATCTGAATGGCAAACTGATCCACTGATCGGGGCAGTATTTGACCTCCAGCACTTTCCACTATCTTCCATATAGATACTCTAATTTATCCCTCAAATCTTCTTTTTCTTTTATTGTGCTTCCAAACCTGACTCCAATCTAAGGTTTCATTTTACTTTTACACTCAAAATTATGCACAATTAACATCATTTGCATTATTGCAATTATTAATTTTCATTGTGGTCGACCAGCTTAAGAGCTTCCTGTCCTCCATTGCTAATTAATTATAACTAGCCTTTGTTAAGTGATTAGTTGTTAAACTGTTAGTTCACAATCACCTGGTACTTGTGAATAGAAAGATTTTAATTCCATGTTATTAGGTGTTTGTAGAAATAACTATTTTTTTGTATTAAAGTTACTGCACTGCAGTATTCTTGCTATGATTGAAACTTCTTTTATATCTATGATATTATTGAAACTCTTAGTTCTAGTTCTCCAAGAAACTGTATCAATATGGAGGTCTCTAATAAAAAAAAATATGTTACTTAGGTTGATTGCTAATTGAAATTGATTCTTATCTAATTTGTATCCATTGAATATTTACTTTCTTAGGCGTACACCTACCCTGATCAAAGTTCGTGAATCACACACTGAAAAGATGGGTGAAATCCAAGACATGTCATATGAGATTCTAAATGTTTTGGAGTTTAATAGGTGCGAGCTTCTTCCTCTTTAGTTACTTCTACAGTTTTTTTTTTTTTTTTAACTCTGAGTTTGTACTCTTCAATGCTCTTGTGTTGATCATCATCTTTGTTTTGCAAACAGTACAAGGAAACGCCAGTCTGTCATATGTCGTTATCCAAATGGAAGGCTTGTTTTGTACTGCAAGGTGACATCTTGAAACTTTACTGTTTAAGATGAATATTGCTTTTATCTTTACCAAGCAAATGATAATGAAAGCTAGAAAATGTACTTCACCAGGGTGCTGACACTGTCATCTATGAAAGATTGGCCGCGGGAAGTGATGACATAAAGAAAACAACCAGGGAACATTTGGAGCAGTTTGGGTCTGCTGGCTTACGTACACTTTGCCTTGCATTCAGGGATTTAAGTGCTGAGTTGTATGAACACTGGAATGAGAAATTTATCCAAGCCAAATCTTCATTACGGGAGCGTGAAAAGAAGTTGGATGAGGTATGAATCTTGCCAGGTCTCTTGTTAAACTTAATTCTGGCGGTTTTCTTAAATTTGATTCTTTCATAGTAAATTTATTTAGTGTGAAATTTTAATTATTTCTATCGTCTTTAGAAACTTATTTTCCTGAAATTTTGATAAACTCATTTTATGCAGTGACAAGAGTCCTCTGTAGCACAGTTTGTAGGTACTCAATGTCACATCCAAAATGTTTTGGGTTCAAGTCATTTTACCATTGGGGGAAAAAAAACCGGAATCATTTTCCTGAAATTTGATTAATTGAGATCAATTTATATAGCTCTGAATTTACTTTGTGTCCTCAAACCTTGGCAACTGCTGTGGCTAAACTGAGTGGAAATGAGCATTTGAATGCACCACTTCTTTTCTTGGAAGTTTCCAGGGCTGGTTTAAAAGCCTAAATTGGTTATCAGCAAAGAAGCACGGACACAGACATGGGACACAAATACGACACGGCACGGACATGCCGACATGGGATTTTTCAAAAAAGTAGGGCACGGACACGTCGGGTGACATGTTAATAATATATATCTTAATTTTTATATATAATCATATACTAAAAAAATAATATCATTTTAACTTTTAAATCAATTTAGCAATCAAAAAATAAAAATTCAAGTACCAACTAACAAACATATCAAATTATCAAATATCAATACAATACTAAAATATAATTCATAATCATTGCACATGAAATATCTATAGTTCCATAAAATCCATACAAAGAAAAGGGAGGTTCACCTCTTTTCCCTTCCTCCAAAATAAATAAAAAGCAAAAAATAAGCCAACCTTGATGCCTATTCTTTAGAGAAAGATTTATTTGTGTTTTGCTTGTGATATGATTAATATTAACAATAGAGAAAGATTTATTTGTGTTTTGCTTGTGATATGATTAATATTAACAATGATACATTTTTCCATGGTATAAAATTGTCATATATCAAGTTTACAAGTTTTAATAGCCATATGTTAACAAAATGTCTAAGAAATATTAGCCACATGTTTATTTTTTAGTCTTAAGCATGGGCTAAGAACTGTGGGACACGTTACAAAATGAGTGTCAGACAAGTGTCCGAAATTAAGATTTCTAGTTCTTAATTATGGACACGGTTAAAATAGTATCGGACACGTGTCCGAGAGTGTTCGACACGCGTTCGACATGGATACGTCACTTTCTCAGAAGTGTCCGTGCTTCTTAGGTTATCAGTCGTCCTGTTATGATAAAATGAGTGCATCACTCTTAGGGATATGGGTATAGCTTGTTTTTAATTGGTCTTGTTATGATAAAATGGGTGCATCATTGTGGGTTAAGATGATGCTGCTCAGTAGGTGGGCCCCCACTATCTAAAATAAGATACTGACAGCTCATGGGCTTTCTTAGAATTTACCTATCTATGGTCCAGATCAGGTGTAATAGTTCTCACCATAAGTACGTGCTTGAGGTCCTCTTTTGTAAACCTAGCTCACTTGTGATCAGTTCAACCTTCGCACCCTGGAGTTGGCACTCACCCCATATTGGTAGTCATCTAACGTGTATTCACCATTTGAACCATTTGATTGAAGTTTAAAAAGGTTGTCCAGTTAAATGATCATTGAATTTGTAGGCCGTTGAATGAAGCATTTGGTCGGTCTAATGGCCCTTTTTTCTCTTTTGCTTAACCCTGATCTACATCACCCCTGACCCATGATATTCATTTATCCGGGTGAGCCTCATAAGGGGAAGCGTGCACCCTGAGACCCCGCAGATGTTGTGCACCTAGTTATCCCCGCACTGTTGGTCAAAGAAAAAATGTATAGAGTTCATCGCTACTAATCATCCCAATTTGATAGACTGGAGACCTATGCTCACTGTTCGTCAAACCAAAACTTACAGTTCATCACCACTCCTTACCTCAATTTGATATAGTGGGGATGCATAATGCATACGGCAGGGTCATGGGTTTTAAACACAAAAAGTGAAGTATCAATTATGATACAACATGATACGTTGCCTATTTTAATTGTGCTTTATAGAACTATTGGCAGTTTTTGCACATGGCCCTTCCAAGATTTATTCTTTTTACATAATGGCCCCTTAAGGGAAAATTTTCTGGGTCCACCCCTGCATACAACCCTATACATGTACACACATACAAATTTCAATTGAAAAGTCTAGGGCTGTCAATTGGGCCCTTCTATGAGGGCATCCACCCCAGCCAAGCGCTCAAGAGTCAAAAAGCCTTCAAAATTAAGGCCCTTTGTTTTTCTTAAAAAAGTCAAGGTTCAGGCTTGGACAATATGGGGCTCATCCCAGTCCTCTTATTTGTGTTGTGTGTGGATCTATTTGAGCATAGATGTGGGTTATTTTTTAGTTATGATTTCTTTTTTGATTCATATATTAATATTTTTATATGATTTTCAAGTAATTCTTACATGATTTTTTATGTAAATAAGCCATGCATAATTCTTATGTTTTTTTTTTGTTTTTGTGTGGGTGGGGGGGGGGGGGGGGGGGGGGGGTTGGTTACAGCGTGTATATATATATTTGCAATGACTTATTTACGTACAATTATTGTATATGTTGATTTATTTACTATTAAAAAATGTGTGAATTTATTTTAGTACATATGTGGGTTTATTTGAGCATGATTCTTATGTGGGTTCTTATTAGCGTGAGATCACTTCGCTCTAATTATTTGGTCTAATATTTAGGCACATATTTAGATCAACTCAAATGGCCCACCTCCTAGATGGGCTACAGCCTGGAAAACAAAGCCCATTAATATCCCAATGGCATGATGTCATAGTTATGAAGTTTGTTTCGTTTTGGATAAAATTTCCAAAATAATTCAATTTGCTCACAAAACTGAACCAAATAAACCCCCTGAAAGGTTTCATTCAAAAATTTGGACTTGTCCGTTCAATTCGGTACAAAATTTAAGATTTTGGCTGAACAGGTCTCAATCAGTCCTTGTTCAATGCAATTTTCTTAAAATAAAAATAAAAAATTGATCAGATCATGCCCAAGTTTCGTTTGGCTGAAAAAAAAAAAAAAAAGAGGAGGAAGACAATCTAGAGAAGAATAGCAAATGAAGCGAGTGAGAGAGACGGAATCAAGCATACCTGGTTTGAAACCATGCTCTTAAGCCTTCACCTTCATCACTACACATTGATCTAGAAGAAGACCAGCCGCGGCAAACTTCTTCTTTCTCCTCCTCCACCCCATCTTCCTCTTCTCTCTCCCCATCTTTCTTCTTTGGTCTTCCGCTTTTCGTTTCTCCACTCCCCATATCTTTTTGCATGCAGGATTTAGGGCGAAAGGGTAAAAGGGTTGAAATGTCCCTTTTTTCGCCCTCATAATATGCTTGTCAAATCGTTGGACTTGTAGGTAGGGGCCCCTTGGTGGTTTTGGGGGGTGGGGGGGGGGGGGCATCTTATGAAAAATCCAAGCAGTTTTTAATATTATTTAATATAAAATAAACGGGCCCTATTTATATTAGGCCTAATTTGAAATAAAATAAATATCTCACAAATAATTACATGGGCCCTTCTCAGATTTTATCCCTACGTCAATATAAATTAAATGTCCCATTAATAATTACATGGGCCCTAGTCACATTTGATCCATAAATTAAGATAAATTAAATGTCCCACTAATAATTGCATGGGCCCTAGCCACATTTGAGACATAAATTGAATTAAACTAAATGTCCCACTAGTAATTGCATGGGCTCTGACCACATTTGAGACCTAAATTGAAATAAATTAAATGTCTCACTTGTAATTGCATGACCCTAGCCACATTTGAGCCTTGAATTAAGGTAAATTAAATGTTCTACTAATAATTACATAGGCCCTACCAAATTTAATTCTGATACATGTTTTATATATTTTTTACATACACACATTTATAGGTTTCCAAAATGTAACTCTGAAATGTTGTGCCGAAATTCCGAATTGACGGCAACATTTCAGTTTTGAGGCCAAACCAAAACATTTTCCGAACCAAATTTCTCAACACTGCATGATGTAGAAGAAATTACAAGACAATTTCTTTTTACTTTTTCACACAATCCATTTATTTGTTTGATATTTAGTTCATGGGAATCCAATGCAATGCATTATATAAGATCCTAAACTTGATGAGTTAAAAAATAAGATTCGCTAATACCAGTAAATAATTTTCTCTTGGATGGTAAATGATTGCCTAGCCATCCCCTAAATAAGATTGTAGTGAAGTGAATTTCCATCTACCAATCAAGGGAGGAAAAAAAAAGGATATGCCACTCAATGCAATAAACAGTAGACCCTTTTCCTTTATTGATAACAAGAAAATTATATTAAAGATGAACTAGACCCATTTTCACTGTTACTAAAAAAATTTATAGTTAAGAATCATGAAATTTTGAGTCCCTTAAATCAAGAGTTAGGATAATATGATGTTGTTGGGTTTTTGCCCCTCCCCCAATCATTGAGACCTTTTCATCTCCCCCTCCTCCATTGATTCGTCCCTTAGCAGGTCCACATATAAGCTATATTATGATCACTGTTCATGGATGAATGATTGACAAGTACTAACAACTGCTCATTGTGATGAATTTTAAGGCTTGATGCACCAGATTGTGTGTAATATTCTATGCTTCCTTTCCATACAGGTGGGGAATGTTTGGTGGTCCTTACGGCTGATCTGATGGAGTCCCCACTATGAATATTAGAAGCTCAATAAATCCAGACTAAAGGATCTTAGACTTAATCTTTGCCCTAGAAATGGACTGAAAGAAGAAAAAGAAAAAGAAAACGAAAAAGAAGGTTTGATAACAAATTGTCTCTCCAAGAGCAATTTCGTAGGCTTCTGTTGTAAGATGAAGTCAAATGAAAGCAACAATCTAGAATCAAATGGTTAAAAGGTCATCGGAATACTAGATTCTTCCATGCCATGGCTAGCGCCCATCAGAGAGTTAATAGAATTACATCTATTGCTTCTAAAGGAGGAGTGTGGGAGTCCAAAATTGATATTGAGGAGGAAATTATTCAATTTTTCAAGCAGATTTATAGAGGGGTAGAGGAGCACGACCTCTACTAGAAGGTATCACTTTCAAGTGCCTCTCTCCTAACAGTGCTACGTTTTTGGTGGGTTCTTTTTCTAAAGATGAGATTAAATCTACAGTGTTTAGTCTTGGGGGTATCGATCTTAGGGCCCGGACGGATTTCCCATTGCTTTTATAAACATTTTTGGAATTTAATAGAAGATGAGTTATTCACTTTCTTCAATGAATTCCATAAAAATGGCGTCATGACTAAGGAGTTGGGTGCATCTTTTATAGCGTTGATTCCTAGAAAGGAAGGTGCTCTCTTGTTGAAGGACTTTTGACCTATTAGCTTAATTGGCAGTTTATACAAGATATTGGCTAAGGTTTTGGCTAATTGGTTACGAAAGGTTTTGCTTGAGATTATTTCAGATATCCAAGGAGCTTTTGTAGATGGTCGACAAATTTTAGATAGTGTACTTATCACCCATGAATTTGTTGATTCAAGGTATAGGCAGCACTGTCCTGGTTTGGTTTGTAAGCTTGATTTTGAGAAGGCCCATGACATGGTTGATTGGACGTTTTTGACATTGAACACAAATAGAAGGTGAATAGAATTCGATGATCCTAGAAGGGTCGATCATCCTTTCTTTCTAATACTAAGTTGCCTTAGATAAATTATAATTACAATCAATTGGAATAATCTATACAAGGAAATAAAGCTATCCTAGTTGACTAGATCTAATTACATATAAGTATGGGCCTTTGGGCCTATGATACATTGGGCCTTGAGTATGGTACAGTGACTTGCTAACACCTCCTTTCAAATTGATGCTGGTGAATCAATAAGCATTAATTTGGCAGACAAGAATTGATGCTGTGGGCGAGGAAGGCCTTTGGTGAAGATGTTAGCAATCTATAGTGCAGAAGAGATGTGGGGAAGTGAAATCACGTTGCGCTCATATTCATTGCGAATGCAATGACAGTCGACTTCAATATGCTTCATGCGTTCGTGAAAAATAGGATTTTTAGTAATTCTAATAGCACTTACTTATGTTGTCAACATGTAGAGGGGTAGGCATGTTTTGAGCAAAACTGAGATCAGAAAGTAGTCTACGAAGCCAGAGTATTTCAGAGCAAGCAGCATACATAGCACAATATTCGGACTCAATTGAGGATTTTGAGACTTTATCCTGTTTCTTACACTTCCAAGAAATTAGGGTATCTCCAAGGTACATACACTAGCCCGTTGTGGAATGGTGGGTATCATGGCACCCAGCCCAATCAGCATTTAAGTAAGCAATTAGGTGAAGTGGAGAGCTAGCAGGAAAGAAAAGACCTCGAGTAGTTGTACCAAGGAAGTAACGGATAATGCGATAGACAACTATCAAGTGAAGATGACGTGGTTCGGTCATGAACTAGCTGACAAGATTCACAGCATAAAAGATATCTGGTCAAGTATTGGTTAAATAAATTAGACTGCCAACTAATTGTCGATATAACAAGGAATCAAGAAGAAAATCTCCACTGTCCTTTGCAAGTTTCAAATTTACTTCGAGAAGAGTATCGACAGGGTTTGATTGCTGAAGTCCCGCTAAGTCAATTAGATCAAGTGTATACTTGTGTTGGTCCAGAATGATGCCCTTCTCAGATTGATGAACTTTGAGGCCCAAGAAGTATGTCAAAGGGCCTAATTCCTTCATATGAAATTTGTGATGCAATGACTTTTGAAGTTTGGAAATCATGTCATTGTCAGTTCCAATGATAACGATATCATCACATAAACAAGTAAGACAGTAATGCCACTTGTGGCATTATAAAGAAACAGTGAAGGATCATAAGGACTTTGCATAAATGACAGGGATACCAGTACTTCCCGAAAATTCTCAAACCAAGACCGAGGAGCTTGTTTAAGGCCATAGAGAGAGCGATTTAGTTTAGCCACAACCAAAGAGACTGAAGTTGTTTATCCTTTGGGAAGGTGCATGTATACCTCTTCTTTAAGATCACCATGAAGGAATGCATTCTTTACAAACAGGCCGATGACCCAAGATTCTGCACAATTCTGCACAAACAAGTCCTAACGACCCAACAATTTCACTCAGAAATGCAAGTGGGGCCCCCAGTTGATGCAAACCTCTGAACAAACAGTCCAAAAAAATAATGGAGAGAAAAATAAAAGCCCATAACACAAAATAGAGTGCAGATCTGAAATCTGCAATGAAAACGGCATAAAAAGAACCCAGGCGACCCAGATTTTGAGTGCTGGGAAATCAGTGGGGCCCACTGATGATCCAATCCACCAGATCAGGGAGCAGAGAGAGTTGCTTGTCAAAATTATGTAACTAACAGTCCAAATTTTGCAGCAATCGGAAACTTGTGTAAGAAGATCAACGATTGTGATGAAAAGAAAATGCAAAGATTGAGAAACCCAAGATGTGATCAAAAGGCCTACCTCTGATCTTCAAAAAAATCTGAAAAAAATCTCCAAAACCTTAGGAAATCCAGACGACCAGATCTGTGTTGGTTTCTGATGATGCAATGATGATCCTATGTGGGCCACTGTTGATCACAGTATCCTTCCTTCACAAGATGCCTTCATAGAGATGCCTTCACAGAGAAGTCTCTTCAATTTATGGAGATGAAGATCAACAAAGAAGAGGGCTGAAGATCAATGAAGAGGCTGGCTTTGATACCATGACATTGAATATAAACAGGGAATTCGATGATCCCAGAAGGGTCGATCATCCTCTCTTTATAATACTAAGTTGCCTTAGATAAAGTACAACTACAATCAATTAGAATAATCTAGACAAGGAAATAAAGCTATCCTAGTTGACCAGATCTAATCACATATAGGTATGGGCCTTTGGGCCTATGATACATTGGGCCTTGAGTATGGTGACTTGCTAACAGTTTTTCCAATACATGATGAAGCGAATGGGATTTGGCAATAAATGGTGTGGCTGGATTCATAGTTGTGTTTTGACTGCATATATTTCTATCTTGGTTAATGGCTCTTCAAAAGGTTTTTTCAAAAGTTCAAGAGGCTTGTGTCAGGGTGATCCTGTTTCCCCTATGCTCTTTGTTTTGGTAGCTGAAGCCTTCAATGCAGTAACGGAAAGAGCAAATCAAGCAAAGTTGATATCTGGTTTCTCTATTAATGACACTGATTATGAGGTAACCCATTTATAGTTTGCAGATGACACAATTACTATTTGTGACGCTTCTGTAGGACAGGTGAAATTTTTGAGACATATTCTGTGGTTCGAAATGCTATCAGGCCTAAAAATCATCTATGGAAAATGTGAGTTGATTGGAATTCGGATGGCAAACTACCATGTCAAATACTTGGCTGACGTATTTGGATGTAGGGTTGGAAGGTTTCCAACCAAATATTTGGGCTTACCTTTATGCTTGAGGCCGCAACGCTTGTGGGATCCTGTGGTGGAGAGGATGGATAAAAACTTAGTTCTTGGAAGGGCCGGTACTTATCTTTGGGTGGTTGACTTACTCTTATTAAGTCTGTTCTTTCAAGTCATCCCATTTACTTTGTGTCTTGTTTCACGTGCCCTAAGAGTGTTATGTGGAGGATAGAGAAATTCCAACGAGATTTCCTTTGGAATGATTACTTGTATAAAAGAAGATTTCATTTGGTAAGGTGGGAGAATTTTTGTAGACCTATAAAGCAAGGGGGATTGGGGATCCGTTCAATAGAAACTATGAACAAAGCATTACTAAGTAAATGGTTGTGGAGGCTGGATGATGTGTCTCAAGGGTGATGGAGGCAAATCCTTCACGATAAGTATAAGGTGGAGAGGCAAGGTTGGGATGTGAGGAATCAGGATTTCAATGCTTAAGGAATATGGAAGTCCATTCTTTTTGTCCTAGTTGACTTTAATTCTTGGATTAGGTATAAGGTTCATGATGGTAGTAGGATATTTTTTTGGCATGATTTTTGGTGTGGAAACACTACTCTAAAGAATCGGTTCCAAACCTGTTCTCTTGGATAGAAGGCCTTTTGCTTTACTAGAAGAAAACATTCATTCTGTGGGCGATAAAACTGTTTGGGATTTACGTTTCAGGCGAAGTTTGATGGATCGGGAAGTCAGCGATGTTGTAAGTTTGCCATCCTTGTTAGAGAAGGCTTACATATCTGCTAAAAGCGTGGATAACAGAATTTGGCAGCCTGATGTGAATGGTAAGTTTTCTGTGAAATCTTTTTACAATGTTTTAATAGGACGTGGTTATGGGGTTTTTGCTTGGAAAAGGTTTTGGGATGCTTTGGTTCCTCCAAGAATTTTTATGTTTTGTTGGGTAGCTATTTTAAATAAACTTCTTGCTATGGATCAACTGCAAAGGAGAAATTTTATTATTGTGAATGGGTGCCCTTCGTGCCTTCAAGATGAAGAAACAGGAAACCATTTGTTATTACATTGTAATTTCACCTATAGAGTATGGTACTCTATCATAAGAAAGTTTGACATTTGTTGGGTGATGCCTTGTTCTGTTAAGGAGTTGTTTTCTCAATGGGTGTACAAGGCTAAGTCTATTCGTGGATGTACTTTGTGGAAGTTAACTTTTTATGCTGCTCTTTGGAAGTTATGGTTAGAGAGGAACAGTAGAAGTTTTAAAAACCAATGCAAAACTCCTGATGATACTGTTTGAGCAGTTGTTTGGACTGTTTCGGAATGGGCGATAAGAAATGCTGATTTTGATGGTATAACGCTGCAAGGGCTGAATAGATCTTGGGTGGCTCATTTTCAAGGTGGTGGCAGGTCTAAGCTGTGCAAACAATTTCCTGGATTCCTCCTCCTGGTCTTCTAAAGTTGAACTTTGATGGCAGCTTTTTTCTGCATCTTAACTTGGGAGATATAGGGGTTCTTATTTGTGATTCTTCAGGGCTGATTTTCAAAAAAATTTTGGAGCCAGTGAATTGTTTGGACTCCAATGGGGCAGAAGTTTATGTTTTGTTAATTGGATGCCGAGAATTAAAGAAGTTGGGAGGTGCAAAGGCTATCATAGAAGGAGATTCCTTTTCAGCAATTCAGTGGGCCTCGGGTTGGTGTTCCTATCCTTGGCTTTTGGCAGACTTGATTGAGGAGATTCTAGATATATCGGATCAGTCTAGTTTGTCTTTTTGTCATGTTCTTCGTGAGGCAAATTTTGATGCGGGTGGGCTTGCAAAGGAGGGAGTTCATTGTCTTTCTATTTCTTTTGTTGATTAGTTCTCTTTGATGTTTGTTGTTTTTGTCTTTTTGTTTGTTTCGCTCTTCTTGGTTTGAATAAAATTTACTGTTATCACAAAAAAAAAAGTTTAATAAAGCCAAAGGTTTGTTGATTTTCTGGTCTGGTGGACTTTTGGCCAAAGGTTGGTTTTCTGAATCTTATGATCGATTGGATTTTTCTTGATATATCCACATTTCATTCCAGGCCCACAGACCAATTAGCCTGGTACACTTGTCTGCAATGTTGGCATATGGGGAGTTAGGACACTATATATTCTGATGCAATAGGACTTTAGAGTTGGATTAATATTTGCTTTCACATTTTATCTGGCTTTGGTCATCATCTTCATGTTCGTTATTTATCTACATTAAGTATCTTTTCTATTACGAATAACCTATGGAATATTTAGTTTCTGTTCCCAATCATGCATGTCTTGGGAAAAAGAAGAGTTACTGTTTGATAGTTCATGTCATGAGTGAGGTCTCCCTTTGCATGATATGATTTTTATGTATGTAGTTGCTCCTTGTGGTTGTCTGAAATCCTCTAGACATATTTGTGTATACATATTTCATGTATTCCAATCTATGATGCCCAATACGGCATGGATACAGTAGGAACATGCTATGGATATGACAGGGACGTGGATGTTACACATAAAAGGTGAAGTATTGGATATGATATGGCGCAATTCATTGTGTATTTTCAAGTATCCGGGTGTCAAAGATTCCCATGGGTTTTTTTTTGGGAGAATGGGTATAGATGCGTGTGTGTGTGTATATTTGATGCTCCAAGCTCATATCATGTATTATTGGATTCTTTTCCTTATTCTAGAAGCTTTACCTTCTTTGCAATGTGTTGAATTGATACAGGTGGCAGATTTGATAGAAAAGAATCTTACACTGATTGGATGCACTGCCATAGAAGACAAACTTCAAGATGGAGTGCCATCTTGTATAGAGACTCTCTCTCGAGCTGGTATAAAGATTTGGGTTCTGACAGGAGACAAGATGGAGACTGCAATAAATATTGCATATGGTAAAATCTTTTTCTAGTCTCTGGTTGAGTTGGAAAGTATGAAAACCTAGGTTTTCAGAAATATAAATTTTCATAGACACTGGGACAGCACATTCATATCTTGCTTGTCATTTGTCTGCTTCTCCTACAAAATGATAATATTCTGACAGTAAAAATTACAAAAATATATGGTATCTACTCTCTCTCTCTCTCTCTCTCTCTCTCTCTCTCTCTCTCTCTCTCTTTTTGTGTGTGTGTGTGTGTGTTTTGTGTGTTTTATAGGTAAAAACACTAAACAATATAGTGTAAGCATGTGTTCCATGTGGGGCCCATTGAGAATTTGGGCTTTGCCCATTATGTTATAGTCCAAATAGCGCTTTACTAGATTCTTTTAATGTCATTCATTTCTACCACTCATCTATTTTTTTTCCCGTCACCACTTTTCATCTTTTTAAGCTCACTTCCATTTCACTTTTGCAGCCTGCAGCTTGATCAACAATGATATGAAACAGTTTATTATCAGTTCTGAAACTGATGCAATTAGAGAGGTTGAGAGTAGGGTAAGATGTTTTGAACTCTATATGTTTCCATGAAGGGTATGTTGTTCCATTTAGGGTATTCTGTTGTTTAACTATCATATAATATGGATAGGGTGACCCTGTGGAGATTGCTCGTGCTATGAAAGATTCAGTGGGACGAGAGCTAAAGAAGTGCCTTGAGGAAGCCCAACACTACCTGTATTCTGTATCTGGATCCAAGTTGGCACTTGTCATTGATGGAAAATGTTTGATGTATGCATTGGATCCAAGTTTACGAGTCAGTCTTTTGAACTTGAGCTTGAATTGTAGCTCTGTAGTTTGTTGTCGAGTTTCTCCACTACAGAAGGCGCAAGTAAGTTTTTTTATGGTCATATTATAATGTATTTGAACTTGAGCAATCATTTCTAATCAAAATGTTAAAGAAAATACGTGACATTTATTGATTCATAAGCAGTTCCCCTACAAGTGTGCCAAGAGTGATGAACTTAAGTAAATGGATCTCCATATGAGTAGTCATGTCGATGTCAATTATTCATCTGCATTATAACTCGTACCTTTCATCTGTAACAATATTGTGATCTTTTCCTAGTTAACTAACAATGGTCTATCGTCTTACTACCTCCATTCTGAAAGTGCAACATGAAATACATGAGAAGTAAACCTTAAAAAAAAAATGCAATATATGGGAAACAAGTGGTAGCAGGGAGCATTATATCAACCATGAGGTCAAAACCATTACAAGTTTTTTTGGGCCAATGTAAGCATATAACCTGTGCTTGTTGCTTTTTAGGTGACTAGCTTGGTCAAGAAAGGTGCCCAAAAGATTACACTCAGTATTGGTGATGGCGCTAATGATGTGAGCATGATTCAAGCTGCTCATGTTGGTGTTGGCATAAGTGGGCAGGAAGGAATGCAAGCAGTAATGGCTAGTGATTTTGCTATTGCTCAGTTCCGCTTTCTTACAGATTTACTTCTAGTACATGGACGCTGGTCATATATCAGATTATGCAAGGTTGAATTTCCGTGTTTTCCCTTCTGAACTCTCAACTACCATTTTCTATTTGGAAAATGTTTTAATCCCATTTGCTCTCTTTGATTGCACAGGTTGTAACATATTTTTTCTACAAGAACCTTACTTTTACGTTGACACAGTTTTGGTTCACCTTCCAAACTGGTTTCTCTGGCCAGAGATTTTATGATGATTGGTTCCAGTCTTTGTACAATGTTATTTTTACAGCCTTACCTGTGATTATTCTTGGCCTTTTTGACAAGGTATGCTGATTATTCTTGCATTTATCTTAATCAGTGTTACTGGGAAAGTTTACTATATTTCAACTTTTCTTTTTCCAGGATGTTAGTGCTTCTCTTTCAAAGAAGTACCCAGAGCTATACAAAGAAGGAATAAGAAATTCATTCTTCAAGTGGAGTTTAGTGGCAGTCTGGGCTTTCTTCTCCTTTTATCAGTCCTTGGTCCTCTATAATTTTGCAGTTGCCGCCAGTAGTAATGGCCTCAATTCTTCTGGCAAGATGATTGGGCTTTGGGATGTGAGCACAATGACGTTCACTTGTGTTGTTGTAACTGTCAACTTGCGCCTTTTCTTGGCCTGTAATTCAATAACAAGGTGGCACCATATAAGTATTGCAGGGAGCATCTTAGCATGGTTTGTTTTTATCTTTGTATATTCTGGAGTTATGACCCCATATGATAGACAAGTAAGTTGTCATAAATATGTCTTTGTTCATAAGATTCCTCTATTTGAGCTTATTTATTATGTTTTACTTCATTGTTTTACATGTTCGTGCAGGAAAACATCTTCTTTTCCATATATGTGTTGATGAGCACATTCTATTTCTATCTCAGCCTTCTGCTTATTCCTGTCATTGCACTTCTCGGTGATTTTATATACTTGGGGTGAGATTCCAAAGAAACTTATCGTCGTGGTTTCTTTTCCATAGAATCTTTTTTCTGTATTATGATTTGTTAAAGCTTTATTTCAAGATCACTAAGATGATGCACTAACCCAAAAGCTAGATGTGCATTTCAAGTCATGAATACTACACATTTTTGCTCTCAAGACTGCAACTCTAAATCATATTAGTCATGAAAAGTATTTATCATTATATTCTCTCGACTTTGACCAGATTGCCTTTCTTTAAGCAGCAATACTGACGAGATGCTTCAGAATTTGTATATGAACATAACGTTCTGCACTTTTGAAGGGTTTGAGCACCAAATATTGCTGCTTATGCTCCACAAGTGGGTTGTTTCTATTGTAACAGGACTCAAGTAACTGCCTTACATTTGTGAATAGTTGAACAGGAAGCTCAGGCAACAGCTGGATACTTTTTTTTGCCTTTTTCTTTTTTCCATCTTCTGTGTGACATTATTGTTAGCATACAATGTCTTTTGCAGCTTGAGAACCAATGTTCAGAAAAGCTGCACAAACACACACCCATATTATGAAAAGTAACAAGGAGAAACTTTATTAAGAAAATGAAAGAACACTGAAAAGGCAATGTTGTGTCTGTAATGAGTTCCTGCTATACAGTTCAGATCAGGACATCCAGCTTTTGCCCACACACAGTATCTGATTCAATTCTCTTGTTATATTTTTGGCATCAACCACCATGGGAGATAATATCCATTGGATATTCTTAATGTTGAGAGATAGTATTTAATTTATGCAAAGTTTTACAGTTTCAATAATTACAGAACAGTCCAGAGAGCTAATATATAATTAGAAGCATCAGTAATTTTCTTTTTTTTTTTTTGTAAATGTTGAAAAATAAAATAATATTTGTTGGATAGTATTTAATTGATGCAAAGTTTGTACAGTTTCAGTATTTACAAAACAGTCCAGAGAACTAATATGTAAGTAGAAGCATCAGTAAGTTTTTTTTTTTTCGTAAATGTTGAAACATAAAATTATATTTACTGGCCAATATAGGTATCTATCAGCCTATAAGTACCAGTATTGGGCTATTGGTCAATACTGCACAAAAAGTTTACAGTGAATCATTTTAGGAAACATATTTCAGAAATATTGTGAAAATATCAATCAACTTGACTGATGTTTTCAAAATATTGGTTAAAATATCCATCTTGGCTGATATTCGACTAGTGCATAGGGCTGAATATTTTTTAATATATGCTATATATGAACTAGTGGTCTGCAAAACATTGGGCTCTCCTAATAGACAACCGTGAGAACTTTTTGGGGCCTACCTGGGGCCATTCCAATCATTGGGAGATGGGGGATGGCAAGATCATCCTAGCCCGTTCATCTGCGGCCCTCAAGTTTAATTGTTTTAGAATTCATTCTTGTAGCATTTCAATCCAAAGGTGAGGTGTTTTTTTTTTTTTTTTGTGTCAGGTGTTGTGGGGGCGGAGGGGCGTGTTTTGATGGTCCATTTGGATCAGTGCCTAGGTAGGGCCTTGTGAATGCACGGGAAATATTACCTATCTATAGATATGTGTGTATGTGGAGAGAGAGAGAGAGAGAGAGAGAGAGAGAGAGAGAGAGAGAGGTGGTTCCATGTGAATGCACAGGAAATATTACCTATATATAGATATGTGTGTGCATGTGGAGAGAGAGAGAGAGAGAGAGAGAGGTGGGCCCATGTGAATGCACGGGAAATATTACCTATATATAGATGTGTGTGTGGAGAGAGAGAGAGAGAGAGAGAGAGAGAGAGAGAGAGAGGTGGGCCCATGTGAATGCACGGGAAATATTACCTATATATAGATATGTGTGTGTGTGGAGAGAGAGAGAGAGGCGGGCCCATGTGAATGCACAGGAAATATTACCTATATATAGATATGTGTTTGTGTGTGGAGAGAGAGAGAGAGAGAGTGTACATGTGGGACCTGCTGCAAACAGAGACCTTCTAGCCAAATTTCAAACAAATATGTTTTGGGCCCACTGTAAGATTGATTATGTAATTTTTGGGGATCTAGCATGACCGTGATCTTAGCCATGTGTCCAGTGTCAACCCTAGTCGCCTCAATCATTTTATTCATTCTTAATAACCCTCTTTCTTTTCTATTATTTGAAATTTATTTCTAGGGTTCTTCATGCTGTACTGGGAAAACCCTAGAAATTGTTTGTTTGATTATTTTAACGTGGTATATTAGAGCTCCCTTTGTAGTACAAGACTGCTGTAAGAAGAATACTAGCATGGATTGATCGTTTGTTCCAGTTTTGGACGAATTTTAGAGCCAGCGAATTGTTACAGGGAAGTCCTCCCTTTTTTCTTTTTTCTTTTCTTTTCTTTTCTTTTTTTTTTTTTTTTTTGAAAGCATGCATAAATGAAATAGTGGGCTTTATGGTCTGTTTGACAGCTTCAACTGTAGAAAACTGGTATTTGTTAGTCTAGCCTCAGTTGAACATGACGGTAAGTCATCTTTTCAAAGTATCGTTCAACTCTGTAGAAGAAGGTAGTTTCCTCCTTTCTTTCTGCATCTGAGACTGCTTACCAAGGTCGTTTAATATTCAGGAGGATTTTTTAATATTTTTGGTGCATCGTTACATCTTAAGGACTAAAATCAGAGTACTGCCTTGCTAACGTCAGCACCTGTATGTCTAAGGGGCAACTTGAAGCTATGTTTTTGGGCAAGGGAAGTTAAACCACATTCCAACAGATAGTTTGGGTGTCGAAAAGCGAAGTTTTGCTTGTGGTTTATGTAGAAAACAAATCTTTTGTTTTGTTTGGGTCTTAGGGTAAACATTCAATCCTATTGATGCTGCCCTGTAAGTCGGTGCTATTCTAATCCGACCATAACAGTGCTGTTTCTTGGTGGTGGGAATGATTTAAAGATTGTTTTCTACAATGAGGAAGATTTAAGAGTTTAGGCCTGGAATGGAATCCAAGCCAAGGAGAGATAATTCTATTTGTTCCTCATCATTATGGAACATGAACCCTAATGATTAAATATTTATGAATATCTTCTACAAGATTCCAGCACTTAAAAGTAAGAAGCATTTGAAGGTGTTGTTTCATTATCTTCATCTTCTACTGGTATGGTGATGCAGGATGGACCCATGGTCCGTCGTGAGTCAACTCGCCTTTGGGCCTAGCCTACGTATCCTAGTTCAGTTAGTCCATGTTTGGGGGAGGGGTAAGGTAAAGTAAAGTAAAATAAAATTTTTAAAATTCAAATTTTTGCCCTTTTTTTTTTAAAAAAATTCAAATTTCCCTCCTCCTTTTTCAAAAAAAGTCAAAAAGTCATAACTAAATTACAAAAAAATTTCTACTTTTTATACAAAAAGTCAAAAAGATTCCATATCAAACAACTAAAGATAAAAAGTCATCATAACCCAATCATATATTATTCTTTCTTAATTTTGGGTTTACACTACTCTACTTTACCCTATCCCTCCCCAAAACATGCCCTTAGGGTTTTATTTGTTTATGTTTTTAAGTTATTTAGCAATGTGTTTTATTCTTGTCCATCAAAGTATTGATGATTAATGAAAAGTGTTAGGATCATTTTTCTTGGAGTTCTCCTCCAAATCCTTTTAAACGCGTTCCAATCGGAGTTTGATGAGAGCCCAATTTCTCTAACGCCTCTGGATCGATGTTTGGTGAGAGCCCGATTTTTCCCTCTATCTCCATCTTCCACCTTGCCCACCCTACGAATCCATTCCATTCCACATTATTTGGCATCAGAGACGAAGTTCAATCCACTTGAATTTGAGATCCGGCAAGCTCCACACCCTTATATCCTCGCTGGCATTCATCATCGTCATCAAAGACCAAACCATAATGGCTGATCATCACTACAGACCTCGGATCTCATCCTCAAGGAACCCTAAAGTCCCCAAATTTTCCAGATGTGAAACCCCAACATCATTGACAGCCTCCCTTCGCCAATAAACCCTCAGCCTATGATACCCGAATGCTTCATTTGACAGGAGGTATCCGTATTGATACAGTTCGATATAGATACGGGTATGAGATACAGCAAGATACGGTTGGGATGAGACACACAATTTAAAGATACAACTCTCTTGTATTTTACGAAAAGAAAAAAACGAAATTGAAGGAATTCATTCAAAATTGAGCTAAACAACATATCTCGTCTGAAATCTTTGGTTATAACTTAAAAAGAGTACTTCCATTTTTACATTCAACGCCCTTTATTTTATTTTAATACTGCAAAACTTAGAACCCACAGTTTATTCGATGGTGGTTATTTCCCTTTCACTCACATATTTAAAGTTCTGCCATTTTATTTTTATTTTTTTTACTAGATGGGAAAATGGCCTTTCTTGTCATATCATTCAATGTCCTTGTCATGTCATTCAATGCCCTTTTCTCAATTTAAATTATATTTTCCTCTCCTTCAAAAGTTAAAACTTCTTTCCCTCCCTCCATTTTAATTTTAATAGCTGAAATTTTTTAGGATTATAAGTTTGACCATATCACCCCACTTTAGACTGTGATTTACAGGGATCCACTTATAGTAGTTAGTCACGTATGATGTATCACTGCTAAAATGTGATATTCTTACCAGTGTCCGTGTCGTATCCTGTGTCTGTATTGTATTTTAAGTGATACCACACCCGTATCTATATTCTAAATTTCTGAAGTTGCCGTGTCAAATCATCATTTCCCGTGCCAGTGCCCATATCCGTGTCCGTATCTGGGCATCATAGCCTTTAGCCAAAACCCCAAAATCCCTAGATCCAAAAACCCCCAACTTCAGCCAAATCCAAACCCAAATTTAACACCCATTCCATACCCATCCTGAATCTAAGATCTGAAAACTCAATCTCATCGCCAACCCCAAGACCTCATCACCTTCACCAACATCACCATCAAACCACTCCATCAAAGCCCTTCCTCCAAAATTTTGAGCACTGCCTTCCACCATCTAAAAGCACCGACTTCACTGATAGCACTCCTACGCCCTGCCAATCCCAAACCTAGTAAAGAAAAGAGAGAGAGAGAGAGAGAGAGAGAGGAAAAAAAGGCAAAAGCATACTTGGTTGTCGCGCACTGTAGATGTTGTTTGACTGCACCACCATTGCACGATCACAATCGTCGCCACCTCCAGTCATCGTCTTCGTCCATCGTTAGCCTCCTCGGCACCTTAAAATCATAGCCACCCCATCACCCATCGTCATTCAGCCTTCCTCTTCTCTGTTTGAAGCAACCAACAGGTAGTTGCAGTGCCCTTTTCAATTCGGCCACTGCCAAGCTACCTCCGCCTTCGACCATCACCGTCTCCATCTTTTTGTCGATGACCAGTAGCAAAGGGGAGTCGTGTCGAAGCCCTTTCCCCTTTGGTTCTTTGCTTGCACAATAATCGAAAAGTGAGAGGAAAAGTCACATGTGTCCATTAGACACGTGCTTGTTAAGCCAAGAACTTAGTTTAGCTTTACTTCAGTTTGGCTTAGACCACCCCCCCCCCCCCCCCCCAGCAACACCCAAAACCCAAAAAAAAAAAAAAGGGCCTTCATTTCAGTTTGGGTCAATTCCAAGTTCCAGTTGCAGTCCATGTTAGGTGGACCCAACCCAATTCTGCAGAACTGTCCAGCATCCAGCAGCAGTCAATGTGACGTCAACACAGTCAAATAGATTGGTTGCCCAAATTGGATGATGGAAACTTGTTTTCTTTTTCTTTTTCTTTTTTTTTTTTTGCAATATCGGGACCATTCGGACTCCGATTTCAAATCCATTTGATCCTGCATGCTCATGGTGTCGAGATCTGCATGTTGGTGTAGGTATTGAGGCAGATCTCATTAGTCAAGGGCCCGTCTTCAATTCAATTTCAACCATCCATCTTCAAATCGCAAGATCTCCTCCATCCCAAATCCAATTTCAAATCCATTTGATCCTGTGCGCTTGTTTTGAAGAGATCTACATAACAGTTCAGATTAATTTATTTTTTTTTTACCAAAAAAAAAAGGCGCATTATTTTAGAAGTCTTCCATATTGAATCGGAATAAGAGCTATCATTGTAATTGCACTGTGCTGCGCTTGGAGTGTCATATTCACTTAAGTATGGACAATGGTATGCTGATAATAAAGCTTACTTTGATCAATTTCTAAATTTGAGACAAGACAAGGTATCAGTTCTTGATTACGATGCTGAATTTGAAAGGCATCGCGTATTATGCAGACTAGATGAAAGTGACGAACATTGTGGCACGATATTTGTTGGAGGTTTGAGACCAAGTATTCGGAAAAACATGAAAGCTTGCATGACCGTAATTGAAGCATTTCGAGAAGTGATTCATGTCAAGCGTTTGATAAAATGCTCTCCCCTTCGAAAAGCTAAGTTGCAAGAAGAAAAATCTCCACAAACTACTGAAGCTCATGTTGTTGAACCCATTGTGGAGAATGTTAAGGCTGAAATTGAGGAACAATAGCATGAAAGAAATGATTCCATAATCAATTCAGATGAAGTAGCATGTGACACTCCTTCAGACATTTCTCCTTCAGATGAATTGGAAGAAAATTAACCTGAGTCTCATCCTTTTGAAATTGTTGAACAGCATATGCCAGCTACCAGTGAAGACTTGGATAAGACTCACAATCAACCTGCAGATCCAATGGAAGGCAATGCAAAAATCACATTCAAAAAAGCCTATTTCCACTAAAGAAGAGGCTAGTACTAAACAGATTGAACAAGCCGGTACTAGAAGGGTTGAAAGGGCTAGTGTTGAAAATGTTGAGCAACTCATTGATGTCCCTCACATTGATTTCATCTTTGGGGATAGACTATTGACAATAGAGGATTGTGATCTAGTACTTCAAAGCCAACAACTAATGCATCTAATAATCAGATCACACATAAATATTGAAGTCAAGTATCAATAGAAGCCATGCTTCCAGTCCCTTTCTACTTGGATGAGAAGATTAATTCCCGCCTTCAAGTCATGCGAAGAGATTGAAGACCAAGAAGCACATTGAATATTTCTACACTTGATATTTGATCATGGAGAACTTTTATAAAACTCAAGGTTGAGTTTTCTCCAAGAAAAGGAGAATTGATCCAGGAAAGACCATGGTCCCCCGTGAGTTGACCCGCCTTTGGCCCCAACCCACCTATCCTAGTTCGTTTAGGGTTTTATTTGTTTATGTTTTTAAGTTATTTTAGCAATGTCTTTTAATATTGACCGTTGAAGTGTTTGAAAGGTCTAGATTAGTCCTAGGGTTATGTTGTTTATCTGTTTAAGCATTGTAAAAGCCTCTTTGGCTAATAGTTAATGATGATTGATGATTAATGAAAAGTTTTGTGATGTTCCCAAGTCTTCTTGGAGTTCTACTCCAAATCCTTAATACCTCCAGATCAGAGTTTGGTGAGAGCCCAATTTCTCTAACGCCTCCGAATCAGAGTTTGGTGAGAGCCCAATTTCTCTCTATATCTCAATCTTCTACCTTGCCCTCCGTGAATCCATTCCGTTGCACATTATTTGGCTTCTCATACTGGACTAACACATGCATCATGTGATAACACTAGTGAGCACATGACATCTTGCTCCTTACCAGTACTTCTTGGGTAGTTGATTCAGTGGCCACAAAGCATATCACAAGTTTGTGCTTAGAATTGAAATTATACAAGCCTTCAGTTCATGGTAATGTTTGTATAGCTGATGGAAGTTTTATGCAAGTTATGAGTGAGGTTCTGTTAATGTTTTCCCATCAGGTGGTCCTACCACAGATGCTATTGATCTTGATCTGCCTATTTCTTTACAAGGGGAAACAGTCCTGCATTACACATCATCCAATTCAGGACTTCATATCATAGCGTTATCCGTTCCATAATATCAATGCATTTGTATCTAGATTTTCTGCTGAACATACATCTTTACATGTGGGATGGGGAGAAGCACTAAAACAATCAAAAGCAGAAAATGGATAGGGGAGGTTTTTTAGCAAGGCTATTTCGGTAAACAAAGTTATTAGATGCATTGTCCAAGGTTGGCGGAGTAGACATGTGTGCTCCAGCTTGAAGGGAAGTGTTACAATATATTATCTAATTGATGCGCAGTTTTTGCAGTTCCAGCCCTTACAAAGGAATCCAGAGAACTGGAAGAATTAGCTGGTCGTCCAACCTTTTTAGACACCTCCACTATTCAGTTCATTCTTCATAATTCACTTTCTCTTCTTGTATTTTACTTTTTCTAAGCTAGGGTTTTCATGCCCTTTTTTTCTGAACACTAGAAATTGTTCGGTTTGATTATGTAAAACTTAATATTTGTTACTGGCCTCCATGGATGGTTGCACTCACTTTTCACCAACCTTAGTGCATTTGGAATCTGATTCATATGCAAAGGTCCTGAGAAAATCTTTTAAACAGTCTTACACCGTACAATCCCAAAATCTCTGCTCCATTTGAGTTGCCTTCCCCAACAGGACTTCAAAAAAACCAACAGCATTTTCTTTTGTCGTTCTTGATATTCCTCCTATTACTGATGACGTGGGCTTATCAAGGGAGCTACCGTTTGTATTTAGCTTCCTTTGGCCAGGTTTAATTTTAGGTATTTGTCCTTTTTAGAACCCTTGAACACGAGCTTTTTTATCAAACCATTCTGTTTTTCTCAAGGTTCATATATGCAGTGCCTTTAAGATATTTTATTTCTAGATGACAGTGGAAGATCCATGATTTGTTGTTCGTCCTGCAATTACTCCTGAAGGTTTCTTTCAATATAGATTGTACAAGATATCCTTAAGCTCTTCCCACTTATCATGCCAATGCATGGTTATGCCCAAATGCTGTTACCAAGCATAACATTGTTTCATACCTCGTATCAGTGTTCTACCGTGACATGAGTCACACCATCTTTCGTTACTAAAACCAAGATGACAAGCTAACCTATAGTGTTTAATGATCATTTTCAATTTACAATATTGATAGTATAACATTTTAATAAGATAGTCGTATTCTTTCTTTGGGGCACCGGAAAACTAGGGCTGTTTTGGATCTAAAAGTAGCTAGTTGAGAGGTCAAAATTGTAGACAACCTAGTATCACAGTGTGACAAATTTCACACTTGGGAGCTATCATAGAATGAAACGGATGGGTTTTGAGCGAGATGTAGTTAGAATCAATACATCATGGACTAAATGGAGACAAGCTAGCGGGTGTGATGGCATCATTGGGTTTTATATAGAACAACTGTGTGTGATTTGTTATGTAATTTTCTCTGACCTGTTTTGTTAGCTGGCTGCATGTAGAATTGTAGATGTTTTTCGCATGTATTCAATTTGAAGTATCTAAGCCACATTCATTTGATATCAGGATTCAAAGATGGTTTTTCCCCTATGAGTATCAGATTGTTCAAGAAATCCACAGGAACGACCCTGAAGTAAGCAGCAGAGTGGAACTAATGGAGATTGGGAACCGACTGACCCCAGATGAGGAGAGGAGCTATGCAATCTCTCAGCTTCCAAGAGAAACGTCAAAGCACACTGGTTTTGCTTTCGACTCACCAAGCTACGAGTCCTTTTTTGCATTACAGGCTGGTGTTTTAGCCCCATTGAAGGCATGGGATGTGGCCCGGAGAGCCAGTATGACGACACGACAGCCAAGAACTCCCAAAAATTAACCTGAAAATGTACATTTTTCCTCTTTTTTTTTTCTTACCTTTCTTTTTACCCCTATATTCTGTAAAGTTGGCTGTGCCATATACCCACGCCTTCTTTTTCTTTTTCTTCAATTTTTTGCTCTCCTTCACATCTTCTATAGAAGTTCGAGGGTTATGCATGATATAGTGTTTCACCAATGAATCATTTATATGGGCTTGTGTAGGGCTGTAATGAGCATTCTTTTTGTAACATGAGAAGTTTAGAAGCTTTTATGTCCCCAAAATTCCAACAACTGCGGTTTTAATCTTCATGTTGCGAGGTCATAGATTCCCTATCCCTTTCTTTTGATGAGGGAAATGGTGTTGGGTTTGGTTAAATCTTTGTTTGCTCTAGTGGACTCATGGTAATATTAGGTTGGGACTCGCTCAAAAGAACTGTGGTTCATGGTAAGTTTGTTCCTGTAGATTCCATGCATGCGATTTCTCCAGAGGTGCCTATTGTCAAAACTCGTACACAGCCTAGCCAATCATTAAGCACAACCCAGATATTACAGGTTTGGGTTGACCCATCTTTTTATTTATTTATATTTATTTTTATTTGAGGTCCTTTATGCGTTGACATGTTCTACCCAATTAATATAATAAACATGTCCCATAGCAGAAAACTTCCCTTAAATCACCATCCATCCAACCAACAAAAGATTCAGAATCCATGGTTTACTCTGCCTGAATAAATTTGTCTAGTGGAAATTTTAAACAGTGATTAACAATCATTTGTTAATGGGTCAAGTGCAGGTTGAGCCATGACTACTAATTACATCGGAGGTTCACACAGCCCGTACCAGCTCAGCACATGCGAGGAGGCTTGTGAAAGAAGAGGATGTTTATGTAGGCCCCATTTTTAAGATGCTTCTCTGTCCATTTTTAAGATGCTTCTCTGTTATTGGAAACCTTTTCTGTTTTGTAAGCTTCCCCGGCATATCTATCGGCTGGGGTGGCATAGAATCAATAGATGGACTGGGAATTTTTAGAATAAAGCGGTCTTACGGAGTCACTTTTTCATCCCCTATTTATTAATCATGGATAAAGTTAGGTTGCATCTCTTAGCAAAATTGAAGTCACACAACAAATCAGGGACAGCCCCACTTCGAAATCTAGAAGAAAGATTCAAGATTTTGATTGAATTATGGGAGGGCCCCATCTCACCAATTATTGGATTCTTTGAGACGAGTCTTCACTGCTATAGTCTATAGGGAATTTATAAAGGGCCAGTTGGTATTTACAAATTACTTTGAAAACTCGAGGGTATTAAGTCATGGTGAAATTTGAAGACTTGCTTAGTTTTTACACCCAAGTTCAAAAGGACGACGATATGATTAGGTGATCATTCGGTGGGCCCATTGTGGCTGAGGGTGCCATGAAAATCCCCCACATTGGAATATACAGGTTATCAATCTTTTGACCTTTTCCTTTTTCATTTTCCTCTTTGGCTTTTTCCTTCTTTGACCATGGACTACAATTCTTTCTTTTTCTAGCCGTCTCTAGGTGGGCCACCAATTGAGCATTGATTTCCAAATCAGGCTAATAAACTCGAATCTTCTTGAGCATTTGATGTGGGTTCCAGATATTCTTCATTCTCATAAAATTAAAGGTTTTCCTGCAACTATTAAGTGGAATATACCATGAAAATTAAATTAATTAAAAATGTTTAAAATAATATACATTCAATGTTGGGATTTTTGGAAAATTTAGTGATAACATCATGTTGGCATAGTTATCACATGACATCCTATGAGCTTACGATTGCTTAATCAATCCTACTCCTATATATGAAGCAATTCAAGGTTTCACTTTAGGCATACACACCATTAAATCAATAATGTATACAAAATAAAAGTACATATTTATGGCCCCTATGATGAGCACCAATGCTCACTTTATGCTGAGTACCACTCCTTAGTGCTTGATCAACAGCGCATAAGTTTTCACTATGCAAATGAGTGCATAATTGATCTAGCAGCTCAGTCCATTCGGATTGGTGCTGAACTTGGGATTGGTGACTATTAGGGGTTCCTATTTTAGCAGTTCAGTCCATTCGGATTTGTGTTGAACTTAGAATTGGTGACTATTAGGGATTCCTGTTTATGATTAGATAGGTCATAAGGTGGGCCCACTAAGCATGCTGCTCATAATAATGTAAGCACCAGTGCCCCGTGGGGTTTCTATATTTAGACATCTAAGACTCAAATCGTTCTAATTGGAATAATACTTGGGTCATTGCTTCTTAATGCAGAGATCCAGACACCATGAATAAGTTGGATTAAGTAAAGGTGGGATTTACTCATGAAAAATAATATATTAGCCATCAAATATATGATATTGTCGGTAACTAGCATCATTTCTCTTGAAAAAAAAGGATCAAATAATGTTGAGGTATCAGCCTAGGGCCAATATAATGGCCCATATATAAATTATGGTCACGCTCCTCACGATGTGATTCGTGTCTGAAATAGTGTTTTAAAACCATGGCCTTTCTCAGTATGTGGATAACCATTTCTACTTAAATGTGCAGTAGGTAGGTCCAGGAATCATTTTAATTAAGACTACTAATGGGGGCTTGATGGTTTATAACTGCCACGATGAGGTTGAAGGTTCCAAATAGATTTCTAATATGCAGTTAAGATAAGTAGAAATTAAAAGAAATAAACTAAATCAATCAACTACACAAGAATACACCGAGATTTTTTATGTGAAAAACCTGAGTACAAGAAAAACTATAAGATCAATCTTTTTGATCAAAGGAAAATCAAGCACTAGTAACGAACAGTTACAAGATAGATCCATAGCCCTTTTTCACAGTTGAATTTAACCTAAGGATTGTAGTTTTTCTTGCCGACAAACACTCCATTTACCTTTCTCCATGCTTGACACAACTTGCCTTGATGCTACTCAAGACGCACAATCTCTCATTAGAGAGTAGAAGCAAAAACCTCTAAAACCTCTTCAACTTCAACACAGCTCTTCGATGAATATTCTAAAGAGAAAGAAGATCTCCAATATGTATTTTACATTTAGAATTAGGGAGATGCATTCTTAGGACAAAGAAATCTAGTGTTTAAATAGGCCCAAATTATTCAATTTCTTCGCTGTAGCTCATCCAAATTTAAATTTGAAAATTACAATGCGTATTGGACTCAATTTTTATCCATAACCCATAAATTAGCCTATACTCAAAATCCTAACAATCTCCCCCTTTTGCAATTCATAGATAAAATTCCCTAAACATACAGAGAACGTAATCCTAGTAAATAAAACCAAGAGTCACATTGACCTTGACCTTTCACAAAGAATTTGTACCTATACTTGCAAAAAAAAAAAACAAAATACATGGCATGAACCATACTTTGACAAAGATCACATTAGAAACAAATAATGCAAAATAAATCTTACTCCCCCTTTTTATTCATAATTGACAAAGGACTATAAAAGATTCAGCATAAGTGTCAAAGTAGCAATAAAACCAATCAAAGATGACCTCAATAGACAACACTGTGCACACACATGTAAACTTCATCAAGACAATATATGAGAGTTTTCAATGAAAGCGCAGAATTTGACAAATTTAAGAAACCAAAAAATCAAAGTGACATATTTTTAGGATTTCAACATGTGTGTGAGTGTGTGAGGGGTGACCTACATGAAACATCACAATGAAATCACTGATCCAACAAAATCAACGTTCATTAGGCTTTATGCGAAATTCACACCAAATAGGCAAAAATCAAAACGGACTCAAATGATTATTCGGATGCTCCCCTTAATATCACACATCATCGGTTTTTTCTTTTCTTTTCTTTTCTTTTTCCTTTTTTTTTGAAACAATGAACATTCATCGGTAGGTTTCACACTAATGAATATGATCACTTTTTCCTTTATGTTCTCATTAAGAAGCCATAGCACAGACTCATAGGTCACCCAAACCTCCACATTCAATTCAAGAATATATAAATTTTATTTTGACTATTTTTTTCTTGACATTCAAGGAAGGAGGTGCGAATAGGGAAGTCAAAGTTGATATCCTAAATGATGCAAACATATAAAAGGCCATATAAAAGGCCATGAATCACATCAGCTCTAGTTTCACGTCAACTCAAAGTAAATATCCATATAAATTAATGTGCATAGATGAACATAATAAAAAATCCTTGAAACATACACCAAGGCATTTGATTCAAAAACCAGGCGAATTCCTTGCATCACTTGCCAAAACATCATATAAGTATTTGTAAAGCAAAACATGTGCATATATGTTCATGAATCAAGGAAAATCAGTGTAGAAGGCCTATGCCTTCAGGAGGCCTCTTAATGCACACATGAGATGGTCCATTGACATTCTTCAATGGATTTTAAGGTTTGGGCATCCCCGCTTGCGAAGATGTTGCTTTAAACACAGTTTTAACCATATAATTACTTAGGTCAATTTTTCTTATCCAGATTGATTTGGTTTTGACCTTTTAAGGAGAAGATCGTTTCTTCCTTTGCTGGTTTCTAATTTGATTTCTCAATTTATTGCAATATGGTCTAATGTGTCCTCTAATTCCACAAAAGCGACATGTAGGAACAAATTTTAGAGGTGACATTCTTTTTAGAAGAACTAGCAACAGAATTCATTGGTGCATTGTGTTAAACAATGGGTATCTTTGAAAACAATGTAATGCCTTTAACAGAAACAAATTTACCTAAATTCTATGAAGTAGAGGCACTATTGACATAACCAATTCCATATTTGTCAGTTGCCAATTTCTGATTACACGAGATATTATCCAGCTTTTTCATCCGATTCCACGATGCTTTTATGTCCATTAGCTCTGACGAGATCAACTTGATTTTTCCTTCCAGATTTCTTTTACCCCTTGATATGTCTAGAATTCTTTCTTGAAAGATTCCAACTCTTTTGCTAATTTTTTAGCTTCCTCATATAGCAGATTTTCAACATAATGTGACTCTGTTTATCTAATTGATTTACCTTTGCATTAACATCTTCTACTGCTAGCTTGAGAGAATAAATCTGATTTTCTATAGTTTTCCACTTGTTGGTGATCTTATCTTTCAGCTTGGTCATGTTGACACAGTCCTTCAACAAGGTTTTATAGGCTTCTTCCCAATCCTGTTAATCATCTGACACTTCATCAGGCCTAAGACTCTCAATAATATCATTATCAGATTTAAAATCTTTGTCAGATCCACCATGTAGATATGAAGAGTTACTTCTAGCCAAAAACACAATATACTTGCACTGCAATTTCGGGAGTCGTGGTATCAGGTTCATTACCTTCATCATCCCAAGTAACAATTAGAACTTTACTTTTGCTTTTCAATTTCCTATTTGCACACTACAAAGCGATACGACCAACTCCTCTACACTCATAGAAATGTTTCTCAGATTGGGGCAAATTATTTTGGAAGTCTTTCTTCAAGCCAAATTTTTAATCTTTAAGGAATTTTTTGAAGGTTTTCACAAAAAATGCAATGGCTTGAAGATTGATTTTATCAGAATCTGAATCAGTACTCTCTACAACAGCCTCTTCTACTTTCTTAAAAGTCTTTAGGGAAATCCCCTTAGATTTTCTGTTAGAACTGTGATTTACCTCAGAAATTTACAAATTTCCAAGCAATTGGTCAACCTTGATGGTATCCAAGTCTCTATTCTTTTCATTGCTGCAACCTTAGCATGAAATATTTTGAGTAGAGGTCTCAATATTTTCTTAACTATTTTATTCTCAAGAATATGCTCACCCAAATTAAAGCTTGAGTTGACAATGTCACTTAACTTGACACAGAAATCATCAAAGGTTTCATCATCTTCCATTTTCAATGTTTCAAAAGTAGTCAATTTTTGGAGTTTAGATCATTCAACTGTGATGGTATACCCTCATGAGTACTCTACAGAATTTTTTGTGCGTATTTCACGAACACACAGTTAGAGATACTGTGGAACTCGGAGAATAGACTCCATTGAAAATAGCATTAATGGCTTTGCTATTGTAGTTGATAGCATGTTTTTCTTCTCTAATCCACTTATCCCTAGGTTTAGGAATAGTATCTCCATCAGCAACAACATGTGTAGTGTATTCAAATTCCATGGAGTTTTAAACATCCTCATTAATGGATTGAAGAAAAGCATCCATGTGAGCTTTCCAATAGGAATAGTTCGAGCCATCTAGTATAGGAAGCTTGGTGGTGGATGTGCCTTCTTAATTGAATTCCATATTAGAAATCTTAATAGATTCATACGTTAAAAGATTAAATCTGTGTATAAACATGCTTGGATACCACTTGAGGGTTTAAAACCATCAAAATGAGGTTCAAGGTTCCAAACAGATTTCCAGTATGCAATTCAGATAAGCGAAATTAAAATAACTAAACTAAATCAATCGAACACACAAGAAGAAGACGTCGAGATTTTTTATGTGAAAATCTTGAATATGGAAAAAACCACTAGTCCGGTCTCTTTGTTCCAAGGAAAACCAAGGACTAGTAAACCGAATAGTTACAAAATATACTCATAACTCTTTTCCCCAGTTGAACTCAACCAAAGGATTGTATTTCTTCTTGCCGACGAATATGCCATTCATTGTTCCTTTGCTTGACAAAACTCACCTTGATGCCGTTGAAGACGCACAACCTTCTACGAGAGTGTAGAAGCAAAAACCTCTAGAAGCTCTTTAATTTCAGCATAGCTCTTTAATAGATGCTCTAGAGAGAAAGAAGATCTCCAATAGATATTTTAGGTTTAGAATTAGGGAGATGCATTCTTAGGGCAGAGAGATCTTGTGTTTAAATAGGCCTAAATTCATGGCTAAGAGGTAGGGTTTTAATGGGACTCAAACAAGCAAGTTTGGTTGAAACAGGAAAGAATCTGCACAAAGTTGACTCGCAATTTTATGCCTCTTGCTCGAGCAAACAAAACTTGGGTCAAGCAAGCAAACGTTCTATGTGAGCTTTGATGGGTTGGTGAAGCTTGATCTGGGGTTATTATGTAATATGTCGGTTTAATCTAGACCCTTTGTTATAAGGTCAGATCCGACGGTTATTAATGCTCATGGTTATTATAAATTAGGGCTTCTGTTTATTCTGAAGATGGTGTGAGAAAGAGAGAGTTGGTTTCTCTGCAGAGAAGAACCCTAGGAGAGTTGTGTACTCTTGTAATCACAAGAAGAGGATTGCTCTTCTTGTGGGTGATCTCTAACAATAGTGAACATGTTTGAATCTCCATGGACGTATCCCACATCGGGTGAACCACGTAAATCTGGTGTCTATTGTGTGGATTCTGTGTTCTTCTTGTTCTCATCTTTTCTCAACAACTGGTATCAGAGCCAGGTTTGTTAAGATCGTGGGGATCGTGGAGATTTTGGGGATCAAATCTCGAGGGGAATCATCGAATCTATGAGGAAAGACACAGATCGGCCAGATTGGGTTTGGATCCCTATTCCCGTGACACAGAGGATCAACCCGTTACAGAATCGATTTCTGTTGTAGAAATCGGGAACGGCCGCTTGAATCCGGATATATCCTCTCTGGAGAAGAAGACCGGAGAAGAGGACGCTGCTTTCGCCGGCACCAGAGAAGCCAACCTCATAGCGCACACGAAAGACGACTCATCGCCAGCCTACTGCGCCGTTGCCGAGTGCAGTTACTGCCGTCGCCGTCGCTGTCCCCGTTTGTTGCTGCCGTGCAGCATCACCGGAGAGGGCCTTGGTCGCCACTGCCAATCATCGCTGCAGTCGCCGAGGAAGACGGTTTTTTATCTCTAGTTGCAGACCCAGAGACCGAGTGGAAAGAGGAAGGTGAAAAGGAGTTCGGGTCGGGTCAGGTCAGGTTCGACCCGACCCGATTGCAGTAAAGCCCAGCGGCAACTGCAGGTTCCGGGTCAGGTCAAGTTCAACCCGACCCGATTGCAGTAAAGCCCAGCTACAACAGCAGGTTTGGTTTCGGGTCATGTCAGGTTCAACCCGACCCGTTTACAGCAGCAACAAGCCCAGCCCAGTAGTTCAATCCAGCAGTTTAGTTCAATTTCGGATCAGGTGAACCCGACCCGGGTCCGCTTCAGAAGCCGAGCAGACTGACAACAATGACGTCAGCACCAGTCAATAGCAAGTTTGACCAGATTCGACGGCCAGAATTGTTTTGCAAGTTTTGAGGTCATCTGGACTCCAAATTGTGCTCCATTTTTTTCTGTGCACTCGTTGCGACGAGATTTACGAGATAGACAGAACAGATTGACTGTTTGACTGACAGAAAAATTATCAAGCAAATAGAGCTTGGTTTGAGTGGGAGCAATGACGGACGACACAAAATAAACTATTGAAAAGTTCAATGGCCAGAATTTTGCATTCTGGAAAATGCAGATAGAGGATCTTTTCTATCAGAAAAATTTCTACTTGCCAACTGGAGGAAAAGCAAATAAGCCTACAACTATGTTAGATCCAGAGTGAGAAGTGCTTGACAGAAACACTTTAGGTACGATCAGACTCTCTTTAACAAAATATGTTACATTCAATATTTCAAAAGAGCAAACTACTGAAGATGTTATGGCTGCCCTTTCACGAATGTACGAAAAACCATCTGCTTCAAATAAGGTACATTTGATGAAAAGATTGTTTAACATGAAGATGGCTGAAGGTGAGATTGTCACTGAACACATAAATGAGTTCAACACAGCCATGAGCCAGTCGTCATCAGTAAAAGTACATTTTGATGATGAGATTTGGGCACTATTATTGTTATCTTCTTTACCAGATAGTTGGAGTGGTATGGTTACTTCACTGAGTAATTCATCGGGATCAAATAAACTGAAGTTCGATGATGCTGTGAGTGCTATCATCGATGAAGAACTTCGCAGGAAATCCTCAGGTGAATCATCAGGAAGTGCATTGAATATGGAAAATAGAAAAAGGAAAACTGAGAGAGGTCAGAGTCGTGGAATATCTAAATCAAGAAGCAAGTCAAGATCGTCAAAAGGCAAGATCACATGATGGAATTGTGGTAAAAAGGGACACATAAAAAAGGATTGCAGAGCCCCACCAAAGAAAAACAAGCAAAGGAACGGTAACAATGACAATGATAGTGATGCTTCCGCACATGTTGCAGGTGATACTGTTCATGATGCTTTAATTTTGTCCTTTAATTACAAATCTGAATCTTGGGTTATAGATTTCGGTGCGTCCTTTCATGCCACTGCACACAAAGAATATCTCCAAAATTATGTGAAACGTGACTTCGGAAAAGTCTATCTCAGTGATGATGAACCTTGTGACATAATTGGCAAAGGAGATGTTCAGATCAAATTGTCAAAAAGAGGTACATGGCAATTGAATGATGTCAGGCATGTACCGAGCCTTAAAAGAAACCTCATATCTGTTGGTCAGCTTGCAAGCTCTGGTTATGTCACAACCTTCGGAGGTAACTCATGGAAGGTGACAAAAGGAAGTATGGTTGTTGCTCGCGGTAAAAAAGAAGGTACTCTTTACTTGTCTAATAGCAGTACTAATTCCATTGCAGTTGCAGAGAAAGGCACAAACACAAACACATGACACTGTAGACTCGGACACATGAGTGAGAAAGGGATGAAAACTCTTCACTCGAAAGGTAAGCTACAAGATCTTAAGTCTTTGAACTTAGAGTTATGTGAAGACTGTATTTTCAGAAAACAGAAAAAAGTTACTTTCTCTAAAGTAGGGAGGCAACCAAAATCAGAAATGTTGGAACTAGTTCACACAGATGTGTGGGGACCAACACAGGAACCTTCTCTTAGTGGATCTTTTTAATTTGTTACATTCATTGATAATGCTACAAAAAAATTATGGATTTATCCTATGAAACACAAGTCTGATGTGTTTGGTATTTTAAAAAAGTGGAAAGCTTTGGTTGAAAATGAAACAGGTCTGAAATTGAAATGCCTGAGGTCTGATAATGGGGGAGAGTACTGCAGTAAAGAATTTGAGGAGTATTGCTCCACAAATGGGATAAAGCGAGAAAAGACAATTCCTAATACACCACAGCAAAATGGTGTGGCAAAGCGTATGAACAGGACCATTGTAGAGCGTGCTAGAAGCATGAGGCTGCATGTTGGATTGCCAAAGCAGTTTTCGGCAGAAACAATGAATACTGCTACATACTTGATCAATCGTGAGCCTTCAGTACCTTTGGATGGTGGATTGCCACACAAAGTTTGGAGTGGAAAAGAGGTAAATCTTTCACACTTAAAAGTATTTGGTTGTATCTCTTATATTCATGTTGATGCTGAGAAAAGGGACAAGTTAGATCCTAAGTCCAGGAAATGCACTTTCATTGGATATGGTTCTGATGAATTCGATTATCGCTTCTGGGATGAAGAAAATAGAAAAATCATCAGAAGTAGAAATGTTGTATTCAATGAGAAAGTCTTACATAAGGATAAGGATAATGTGCAAAAGGACAATACAGAGTACCTAGATGTAGAGGACATTCCTGAAAATAATACACCTGAAGCACATGAAAATGTAAACCCACAGGTGGAACCTCATATACCTACACCTATAAGAAGGTCTTCTAGGATTCCTAAGCCTACACAACGTTATTCACCTTCAATATATTACTTGTTGTTAACTGATGTTGGTAAGTCAGAATGTTATAAAGAAGCAATGCAGGTTGATACTCGGGCTAAGTGGGAGCAAGCCATGGAAGATGAAATGCAATCTTTATTGTCAAATCAGATATGAGACTTAGTTCAGTCGCCTGAGGGAAAAAAAGCATTGCATAATAAGTGGGTGTACAGGTTGAAGCATGAACATGACGGTAGCAAGAGATACAAGGCCAGATTAGTTGCAAATGGCTTCCAGTAGAAGAAAGGTATTGATTATTCTGAACTATTTTCTCCTGTGGTTAAGTTAGACACAATCAGAAGTGTTTTGAGCATTGTGGTAGTAGAAGATTTACATCTTGAACAATTAGATGTTAAAATTGCATTTCTCCATGGTGACTTAGAAGAAGACATCTACATGTATCAGCCACAAAGATATGCTATCTCAGGAAAAGAGGACATGGTGTGTAAACTCAAAAAGAGTTTATGTGGCTTGAAGCAGGCCCCAAGACAATGGTATATCAAATTTGACAGGTTTATGTGCAACACAGGTTATAAACGATGTCATGCAGACCATTATTGTTATTACAAAAACTTCAATAACTGTTATATCAGTCTCCTTTTGTATGTTGATCACATGCTTGTTGCAGGATCGAACATGTAAGAAATAAATAATCTGAAGAAATAGTTATCAAAGTAGTTTGAAATCAAGGATTTGGGTGCTGCGAATCAAATTCTCGGCATGAGAATCACTAAAGACAGAGCAAATCGTACACTGAAGGTGTCTCAAGCAGAATATGTTGAAAAGGTCCTATACAGGTTCAACATGCAATGTGCTAAGCCAGTTAGCACTCCACTAGCAAGCTATTTCAAACTCTCAAAGGAGTTGTCTCCTAAGACAAAACAGGAGAAAGATGACATGTTTAAAATCCCATATGCTTCAGCTGTTGGCAATTTGATGTATGCTATGATTAGCACAAGACCTGATATTGTTCATGCAGTGGGAGTTGTAAGCAGATTCATGGGTAACCCTGGATAAATACATTGGGAAGCAATTAAGTGGATTCTCAGGTATCTGAGAGATACTACTAATGCAGCATTGTGTTTTGGAGGACCAAAAATCAAACTGGAGGGTTATGTTGATTCAGACTTAGCATGAGATCTTGATAGAAGTAGAAGTACTACTGGATATATCTTCACCTTGGGTAGTACAGCAATCAGTTGGAAATCACAATTACAAGATGTTGTTGCACTTTCGACTATAGAAGTAGAGTATGTTGCTGCTACAGAAGCTAGCAAGGAAATGATTTGGTTACAGGAGTTAATGGAAGAGTTGGGTAAGAAGCAGGAGGACAGCAAGCTGTACAGTGATAGTTAGAGTGTCATTCATCTTGCGAAGAATTTAGCCTTTCATCCAAGAACCAAACACATTCGGATAAGATATCACTTCATACGGTGGCTTCTAGAAGAAAAGGTGTTGAAATTGAATAAGATTCTCACAAGTCAGAATCTAGCAAACATGCTTACAAAGGTGGTGAACATAGAGAAACTGAAGCTGTGCTTAGCTTCAGTTGGACTTTTTGTTTGAAAACAAGGTGTTGAGATTCAAAGCCGTGTTCCGCTGTTGTCATTGCCATTCAATGTGATCAGTCTTCAAGTGGGAGATTGATGTGTTGGTAAAGCCTGATTTGGGGTTATTATGTAATATGTCAGTTTAATCTGGACCCTTTGTTATAAAGTCAGATCCGACGGTTGTTAATTCTCATGGTTATTATAAATTAGGGCTTCTGTTTTATTCTGAGTGGTGTGAGAAAGAGAGAGTTGGTTTCACTGCAGAGAAGAACCCTAGAAAAGTTGTGTACTCTCGTAATCACAAGAAGAGGATTGTTCTTCTTGTGGGTGATCTCTAACAATAGTGAACGTGTTTGAATCTCCGTGGACGTAACCCACATCGGGTGAATCACATAAATTTGGTGTCTATTGTGTAGATTGTGTGTTCTTCTTGTTCTCATCTTTTCTCAACAAGCTTTTTGCGTAGGCTGGAGCTTCGCTTAAGCGTACGATAGGTTCACTCGAGCTAGCGGACATTATGTCTTTGGTTTTCTTCTGCGTGGCAATTTGTCTTCAAATTCTTCAATTTCTTCGCTTCACCTCATCCAATTAAACACGCTACAGTCCAAATTAAAATATGAAAATCACAACACATATTGGACATAAATTTTTTCTATAACCCATGAATTAGCCAAGACTCAAAATCATATCATGGCTTCTTATCTTATCTAATCTAAACTAAAAGCCACATCCATGTAATATAATTCTGAGAAGTTATTAGTGATCCTTAATAGTCATGAATGTGCTAAACAGAATCACAGTTACTGCTCTAGGAATTATATATATAAATATATATCTATAAGTAGGGCCAGATGTTTGATGCTGTCGTCTCCGATCCACATCAAACCGTCAAAGGAGATGTCATTTCCCTCTAGAAAGAGAATGTGACTTCTAATGGCATTCCCAAGGATACTTTATTTATGCCACACTGATTCTGTTTGTCATTCTGAGGAGTGGATCCGTCCCACACATGCCTTTAATTTATAAGCTTAAAGAGTGTGTTACTGTCTGTTCCATTTCAGTGGGGCCCACGTGAGTGAACCATGATAAAAACATGTTTTATTATTATTTTGGAATACCCATTTAGCCACCATCCTCATAGAACATTCTGTTGTAATTACATTATGTTGGAAGATAAACTAAGATAAGATTGATTCTTACAACCCAAAGCCTCCAAGGCTTCTGGTGTAAGATTTACTAAAATATCTCAGTTGTGTATGGTGTGCTATATTCCTTATCTATCAATGCAAAAGGAATCATCAAGTCTGATTAGCTGGTACATCTCAAAAGCTTAGGCTTAAGATGTTAGGGAGTGGAAGACAAAGTTGATAAATAAAACTACTTAACATCCCCCTCAAGCCCAGACAAAAATGATAAACAAAACTACTTAACATCCCCCTCAAACCCCAACAACTCTTCACAGTCTAAATCCACACATGTCTAGAGATGTAGAACACGCCGTGTCGTGCCGACACGGCATGACAATATCTCAGCCCTGCCGTGCTTCATGTCATTCCTTCACAATACTCACCGTGTTTGGTGCCGTGCCAACTGCCGATAGGGCTCAACCTAACACAGCCAATCTCATGTCGTGCTTGGCCGCCGTGCCAAATGTACCATGCTAACTGACTACACGACTCGGCACAGCACAGCCCATCTTGTGCCGTGCCTAGCTACCGCGACACCCTTCAATGTTCCATGCATCCAATTTTTTTTAGGGTCTTAGGGTAAAAAATTTAAAAGATAAATACACAAAAGATAATGCCATACAAATTTAAGTAGTTTAAGCAAAAATAACCTACTCCACTAGAAAAAAAATCTAATCGAATTTCTTCTATTGATTGTTTTTCAATAAGATCACCTTCAAAACTTTTGTGATTTTTATAGATGATAAAAAAATAAAAAGGAAAAGCCTATATTTTTTTATATTTGTACTAAAAAAACAGAAAATATAGACCACATAAAAATACGAAATGGACCATTATATGGTGAAACGAGCTGTGCCTTATGTCGTGCTAGTGTTATTCCAAGAGTTAATGCCGTACTGTGCCATGCCTGTAGGCTTGGTACGCTTAGCATAGCACAGCCCGTAAGTCCGAGCCAAGCCCGTCGTGCCTTACCATTGACTTGGGAGACAACACCTCTCCAGAATTGAAACTCGAGACCTAGAGAGGCTTTGGTATTACATCAAGTCAGACTAGTCAATGCATTCCAAAAGCGCAAACCTAAGACGTTAGGGTGCAGAAGACCAATCTGCTGTTACAGGAACTATATTTTTTCATGTGTCCAAACTCCAATCTAGCCTCATATGCATGTTGCATATATCTTCACAGCCCAAGGATCAGATCTCATTTCAAAGGGACCATGCTTAATGAAAAGACAATACACTCGATTAAGATTTTGATATTGATATGATAAGAGATTTATGCCTTGGGGCCGTGATCTTCTGCAAAACTAATTATGTCTTTCATTTTTACCCAATATTAAACATAATGGTGAGATATTCATGTTTTGCCAATGAAATGGCTCTCTACTTTTTGCCATACATTCAGAAATTTAGGGGAAAATGTGGCAAACTTATTGATGTATTCTACAAAGAATTTGAGACTTTTTTGTGCCACTCATGTAGACCCACATAGGCCATCCAGATCCTCTCTTGCAACTACTGCACAGGAATCATGTAACATAATCCTTGAATTCCATCTTTTGACTTGTATAAAGATAATCTAGATTTTTCAAGATGATTTTCATCTCCTCTACTAATAAATCCTTAAAATTTTAATTAAAAAAAAAGTAGGTTCCACCATCCTATTGAACGCAATGATAGAAACGAAATTGAAGCTGATATGGCATGTTTGCTAATGTGGTGTTAATCACTTTTCCATCATAGTGCTAATTGCACATACAGCGTGACCCACTCTTTTGCGCCGCGGTTTATTGGCGGTGGGGATTGAACAGTCCAAATTATCTCTCTGTGGGCCCCATAATGGAGTTTGAAGAATATGTTAAAACAGTTCTATATAATAGCTGCAACAGAAGATCTGGACTCATGTAAAAGTGGTTTGAGGGACTTGAGGGAAGTATGTGCACAATGGTTCAAAGTTTGGTCACTTGAGGTTTTTCCCTCACAGGATCAAGTTGCTCTAGGGGTGTAAACAGTTGGAGTTTGAGTTGGACCAAGGTTGGACCCAAATCTGACTTTGTAGTTTGAATCCAAGGTTTCAGATCCAAATCTGGACCTATGGTCGAGAAGCAGGCTTGTCGATTGTCGACTCAATGGACTGATCCAGTTCAGAATCATTTTTGATATCTGAGATGGGTTTCCAGTTAATCGGCTCACTTCCGCTTCTAGAGACATTGGATGGACTGGGCCCGACTCTAGCTCTTTCTTTCTCCTTTTCTTTTTTTCTTTGAGTTCTAACCATCCAAATATCCAATGGCATCTTTTGGGGGTGGGCCATCTGAACCAACTTTAACTGGACCAAAGGAAGGAATGAATGATAATGGGCTCACCTAGAAATAGTGGATACAAAGAATTGTCAGCCATTCGGGGTCATGCTGGGATCTTGACATACGAAAACGGTATTAATTACTAAACAGGAGGCCCCACATGCATGTAAGTTAAAATTTTTGACACAACATCTCCCATGGCCCATGGCCCATGTCCCAAGAACTCTCCAGTTATTGGGGTGGGCCAAGCTTAAACAAGCAAAGGTGCCTTGAACCCAGTTGGTATAAAGCTAGAGGGCTCCCCCCAATGTCATGTTCAACTCTTAACTCTCTCTCTCTCCAAGAAAAGTGCTACAGAATCAATCCCTTCCTACTATAAGAAAACCATCTCTTGCACAAGAGAAAAAACAAACCCACACCACCAAAATATACTTGCCTTAGGCCACACCTCCTCTACTCGCCACCTCTCTCATTCTTTTCTTTCTCTCGCCATCTCTATGCAATAGCATGGTTTTTGTGGACCTCTTTCTCTTATCTTTGAAGGTGAAGTTCTAGAGAGAGAGAGAGAGAGAGAGGATGGGTCGTGGGTCTATGAAGGCTTTGATTTGGTCCATTGCATTAGTGGTGGTCATTAGATTTTTATTTGCTGAGATTCTAGTCAATGGAGGAACAACAAGTGCTGTTGCTACTGCTGCTGCTGCTGCTACTTCTACCAGTATGAGAAGTAATTTCAACCATTTCAAGGCTACAGGAAGAGATGGGCCTATTTTACATCCAGAGTTGGACCCCAATTATATGAGCAAAAGAAGAGTTCCTAATGGTCCTGATCCTATTCACAACAGGTACTTGGGTTCATATTTATTATGATTAGAATTTCTATTCCCTGTTTCTTTAGGACATGCATTTAGGTGGAGAGGGCAGTGTCAGAATAGTTTTAAAATACAAACTATTTTCTTTGTTTTATTTTTAGATGGTAACTGTCAAGAAAATTACAGGTCACCTTCTTTTGATGATGAGATGCACCTCAAAACATTGAGCTGCCACAAATTGCTTTCAGTCTCTTTACCTGAAAAAATCATGATTTTTGAAAGTGTTGAAGCATTTAATCCTCTAAGTTTTTATACAGCCACTGTAATCAATAAAAATATCCTGTCTAGTCAAAACTATTTCTTACTTGAACTGTTCTTTAAACCCCATTTACATGTTATTTGTTACAGAAGGAAAATATCCCATTGAAGTTTTATTAGGATTACGAACTAGGGAATTCTCAAATTTCTTCCAAGGAACATATCAACCTTGCAAGATATTCTTACTGAAACATTCCTTGTTTTGTAAGAGAAAGTTACATGGTCAGGTTATGATTTCAGTTATTAAGAAAAACAGTAGCATTTTTTAAAAATTTTGTTAAAACTCCTTCTTCATAAGAGAATTCTTCTCAACTGTAAAATTGAATCCAATAGTGAAGATTTTATTGTCACTGATCACTTCATGGGCCATTAATAATCCCAAGGTTTCAATATTCCCAACTTAAATTTGATACGGTCATCAAATCCACATCCCTTAATCATGGTTAGATCCCTCAAATATTCAAATCATAATCTTCTTTACAATTGTGGGGCCCTTTGGCTTTTCCATAGTATCATTTCTTTTATTTTTTTTCTTCTGTTACGCTTCAGCATTGGAATGCTCATTGTTCATCTATTTCAGTGTAGGATTTCCCCCTGTAATCATTCATCATGGTTTTTTTTTTTTTTTTGTTTATTTGGAAATCATACACTAGTCCATTAAGTTTGAACATCTGCCCTTCTTTCTTCTTTCTTTTTTCTCCATTTAGCAGTGATCCTCTTACCGTCCTTAGTTGGCAGCAGGGATCTTCATTAAAGAGAGATCACTGTGCATGCAAAATCCATTGGTCATAAAAACCTGCCAAACTAAAAAATTTTAGCCAAATTTGATATGAAAGTAGCACTCGACTTACCCACATTAACAGAAGAAGATTAAGAGCATGGGTCAAATCTGGCAAAGAAATGCATTCACACATAAACAAATGCAAATAGTATTAGAAAAACCCTATTTGCAATTATAATATTTACACATTTCTTTTTTGTACTTCCAGGGGATCAGGGAAATCAAGACAGCCTCCAGGTCAATCTAATCCTTAGGTGGGGAATTACAAGATGTGGGTCTTGTATGTTAGCTTTGGAATGGCAAACTATAGACACTATCTTACATTAGCAAAAATGCCTACTTTTGCAAAATGATGTACTTTATACACTGTCGTGGGGAGGTGGTGAGAGTACACAAGCCAAGCTTCTTTAGCACAAAATATACATACAAAAGAACCTTGAGAAAGATTAGACAGCTTTTGCAGACATGCGCTTTAATTTTTCCATTTTTTTTTCCTTTATTGTGTGTGTATGTCTACGTATGCGTTTGAGAGAGAGAGAGAGAGAGAGAGAGAGAGAGAGAGAGAGAGAGAGAGAGCAAAGACCAAACAAAAAGTAGAGGGAACATGCCCCAGCAAAGGTTCTACTAGTATGCAGGTAACAAATCTCTCTGTCATCCAAACACCAGCCAATCATATTTTCCTTGTTTTGTTTTTCTCATTTACCTTGGTTGATTGATTGTAATTCACAGTTCATGTTTGGCTCATGCATGTCATTGATCCCTAGTGTTCACTAGGAGTATGAATAGATAAGATAATCCGTACGTTTGATTGCTATCATAGATAAGTCATTTTCTTTAACTTAGTATCAGAACCAGATTTTAGATCTATGATTTTAAGCCATTGATAGGGTGGGCCATATCATGATCCTGTCTATTGATGAGATATGGGATTATAAAAATGTGGGTCACAATCCAAAAGTTATGGACAAATTGCATCCTAAACCACATTGATGCCAATCAGTTGATGTTATACAGCCCATAGAGCTTTGATCACTTACAGTCCATAGAGCTTTGATCACTATGTCCCAGATCATGGATCATGCAGTGGTAAAGCAATCTAGCTAACATGCTCCAAACTGAATCAATCATCATCAACATTCACCATCATATAAAAAGGCTCTCATCTTGTGGGTACCTTTCTTTTTTTTTTTTTTGGCCTTTGATGTCTAGGAATTCGTGGGCCTCATAGTTCTGGATACATTCAAACTTCTAAAGCTGTGTGGGATTCTTCCTTGTGCACCAATAATCATAAATTAACAGTGACTGCAGTGCCAAGCAAAGCAAAAGAAGTAGCAAGAGCTGCTTTATCTTTATAACTTCTTTTCTTGTTTCATCTTGAATGGATCGAGAAGCAAAGACCCGGTCTAAAGCAGAAGAGGATCCAAACCAAGGCTGTGGATTTATGGAAACTGGAGCCTTTTGTTTTTTTATCAAGACTCGAGAGACTCATAGTTTAAAAACTCCCCTGACTCGCCTGAGTCAATTAGGCTTGTGAAGTCACAGAATTGGGTGAGTCAAAGTTAGGGGAGTCTAACTCTACTATTTACTTAGCTCAGTGACCTTTTGATCAGTTGAGTCAAGTTCCCAAGTTTCAATATTCAAACTATGATAGAGATTACAAACCTCATTCAAACTATGATAGAGATTACAAACCTCTCCCCATAGATGATTGGTTACATTCAGACTAATGGACCTTTAATGGGCCCTGAGGTTTGCTGCTTGGATCTTTGTCCTTGATCCTAGGATTTTATTGAGGATCATTCAGTGCTTTTGTTATTTGGGACATTGGTCTGATGGGCGCAAATTGGATGAACACTATACAGAACTGTGTTCGGTTAGAAGATAGGAGTTGAGGCTGTAAACAGTTCATGTCTGGGTCAGGCACACGGTGCATCCAGACAGATTCAACTAATAAGTCAATGAAATGGACACTGGACTTAACTCTGACAGACCCACTTGAACTTGGATCCAAACCATTTACCCAAAGTGAGGTATGCTCCACAATTTTCAGAATCCATATATTGGGCCCATTTTTTATGAATGTATGCCCACTTATATATATTAGGCACCTATGAATATAAAGTCATCACAAAAGTTCACTCAATTGGAGTGGGAATCATCAATTGATTTAGCACATGTTTTTACCAGTGATCAATCCAATACCAGTGTACCCTGAACCGAGTAAATTGTGGATGAGTAGAGAGAGGGTTGGTGCATGTGGTATGAGTAGGTTGAATTTATCATAGGTGGGCCATTGCATGGATTTTAAAAAAAAAAGAAAGAAAAAGAAAATGGGCAATAAGAAATTGCCCATGATATTTTTTACACACAATTGGATATATAATAGATTTGATTCTATATAATATGGTATGGACCCAAGTGGACTAGATGCATGGAAAATTATTAACTGGGCTAAGAATAAGGGGTGCATGAGGGCTGGTTAGACTGTGTTGACTCTTGTGCAAGCCTGACCCATTTAGTTATCATACGTAAGATTTAGGCCAGATCCAACCCAATCGGACGCCTACAAGAAATTGGTCCATAGTCAGATTTTTTGAGTTAAGTCCTTTGCGTTAGCATCTAATCAGCCTTGGTCACAGTTAAACTTTATGCATAAATTCTTTTCACAGGCCTAAAGATCTTGCTCAAGCGCAGTGCAAAGCGGGCCACTAGGGCTGCGTTTGGCAACGTTTCTGACTTGTTCCTGATTTTGTTCTGAGATCGGATTGTGCTGAGACTGGATTGTGCTGAGACAGATTTGTGCATAACTTGTTTGGTAATATTATATTGATTTGTTCCATTGAGAATGTTTTATGTGGAACTTGTTTGGTAACAATATACCAACTATATTCTAAGAATTTGAAACAAGACATACATATACTCTCAACAATATGGAATTTATAGAACATGGGCCCAGCTTTATATGTTTTACAATGTGGGTCCATTTTTATAGGAATTAAAATATGACTCCACTAATTTTTATAAGGAACATGTAAATTTATTATAGGAATTACAAAGTGGGGACTCCTTGTGATTGTGGACATTGGACTCACCTTTATGAATTCTAGTAATTGGGTTATTTTTAGACGACTCACCCACCATATGGATCATTTTGAGAATTTTATGAGGTAATTGGATGCTGTGGATGATGATGCTGTAGATGTAGAGCCCCCAAATCAAGCAAGATGGTGTCAATTTGGTCTAACAAAGTTACATTAAAGTTTGAGACCATTCATGTTTCAACCCATATTCATAGGTTTATTTTGCTAAAGATGGACGGTACAGATCGAATTTGGTCCTGTGGAAAGTACACGGTTAGCTTGTCAATTGAAGATATTTTTCTACGTGGCCCACCAGATGTGATCACACCTTTGGCTCTCCCATATGTTCATTATCAGCTAACTGAGGCCCACCCCAACATTCCCTCTCTCTTTGGCACTGTGTTTTTCTTCTGTTGTCTCTGTCTCTCACCTCACCACCTCCACTCTCCACTCCCAATCTCTATCTATACCCTTTTGTTTAGTGTAAATCTTATTCTTCGTTGTGAAATGGATTCTGTGGCGACAAGTGAGGAGATAAACGCTAATGAATCCAGATGGCTCCTCAAGACCTCACTTCTCACATTTAACACATGCAATCAGTAATCTGAAAGAAATCGCCATCATTATTTTCCAACATCACCTCACACAGTTATTACTGTTGAATATCAAGCAGGCTATGCAAAGGAATTACCCGGATGGGTGGGAATATCAAGTTGGCTCTGCAAAGGAATTATAGGGATGGGTGGGAATATTAAGTAGACTCTGCAAAGAATTGCAGCGATGGGTGGAGAGAGAAAGAGAGAGAGAGAGAGAGAGAATTGTAACAGGTATTGGTGTGGTGGGGTTAGGCTGGGGCAGAGAGAGATTTGCAGCGAGGTGGGTTGTGAGAGAGAAGAGAGAGGTCCTTGAGAGCAATGCACGCTGGAGAAGATCCAGAGACAAAAGCGGGTGAAGATGTGAAGGCGGCTGCGTGATTACGCCCGTGAGTTGATTCTAAAAGAAAAACGAAGGTTTTTCGTTCCGAGTTTTGTATGCTAGCTGGATAGGATTCGAGGGATCGTTTCAGCGGGAGTAAAATCTAAAACACTGTTTAACAGTACCAAACACAGTTTTCAAGATCTTAACTCGTGGGAACGTGGGAACGTCTAAGTGGCATAATGCCAAACGGGGCCTAGAATTCCCAGCCCCGGGAAACACAAGGTTCAGATAACTGTGCTTAAAGATGGAATTTTTTTTTCAGGTTGTCGATCAAGGAATACTTCTAAGATGATCCTTACCATCCACAATGTTCCCTGTTTCCTAGCCTATATATGGGCAATCCTCCGCCCCCGCCCCGCCCCCCCCGCCCCCCCACCACAACACACAACCCAACACTCTAAATTTCAAAATAAAAATCTTTACATAAATGAAAATTTAAATCCATTGTAAGCAATGATCCCCTAGAATTTTTTTTTTCCATAATGCCCACAAAGCTTGTTTCCTAATTCCACCCCCGATGCAACAATTCACTTGGGTAGCAAAATACAAAAATACTGAGCTAGTTCAGTTGAAATAACTATTCAAAGTTAAATTCATTTAACATATACTTGGAAAATGGGCTAGCCTAATAACCAGTGCTAAGCACGAGCATGTAATATAAAAAATTAAAAACTTTACTTAATATATATATATATATATCAATCAACACAATTACTATTAAATATCCATCTGAAATGCACCGAATATGTCACCAATAACAATAGACATAAAAGAGCTATCATCATCATCAAAGCCCTATCCTAACTATTAAATATTCATCTAAAATGCACCGAATATATTACCAATAACAATAGATATGAAAAGAGTAATCATCATCACTAAAGTCTTATCCTAACTATGATATGGTCGACTATATGAATTTTGTTTCTTTATTATGATCTATCTTGAGCCAGACATGTATAAGTAAGAAAAAAGAAAATTTGAATTAAAAATTCTCGACTTTAATATATAATAATACGACATAAGATTTGACACCACTTGATCAAGAAAAACTATTATGGATAGGTCTCTAGTGAAGAAATTATGACCCACAATTATTACCAATAACAATTGATTTAGGTTGTTGGGGTTATTTAGACATGATGTGACATCTTATCCTTTAAAATTTGCAAATGTTATCTTTCTTCACAAGCATTTCAAAATTTCAGCTACCTGAAAGGTCTTAAATAAACTTTCGAATTAAGAAACTCCAACCCCTAACTTTTTGATAGAATTCTTGAATGCTCATGCACAATGGAGCATTCAAGAATTTCACCAAGCTAGAGAATTTCAAAATTCTTTAGACATAAATTCTATGAATTCCACCAAAGAAGCAGGCTTATAGTGATCTCCCTAATCCATCAAGTAAATACATCAATCATATAATCCTACATAATTGTCTATAAACAATCTCTTAGGTAGCAAAATATGACTTAAACCTTTCAAAAAAAAAACCCTTAAAAAGTTTTTCAAAAGAACCTTAAAAATATACTTTTAAAAAAATATGACTTAAACCAACAACTTCACCTAAACTTAAGCTGCACTATTATTAGGTAAGTCACACATCAAGCAATATTGAATCCTTATTAAATGAGTCAAATATAGAGTAACCCTCACTCCCAAGTAACCACCCATAATATAATCCTTATGGATAACATTTTGCACTTAGCAGGTTTTCCATACTAATATACATGTATTAGTCTAATTTTTGCATAAGCCAACAGTAACTAACTTTGAAATGTTTTTTTTTTTTTTTTTTTGAAGAATTGCTATAATTCATGTTGGACAACTTGGGTCGTGATGTACTATGACACATTTCAAGTTGAGGAATTCAATAAAAGAATTTTGAACTCGTTCATTAAAATAACTTAGACCTAGATGATTAAAAATATTGAACACTAAACATGGTTGTAATTTAGTTTGATAGGTTATAACAATATAACAATGACGCTACATACATTATTTTATTTTGTTTAAGCTAATCATTAAAGATTTATAACATGAGTATGTTATGACCAAGTCCAAAATATAATAAGAGCGTCATAAATTTATTGTGGTAAGATAAAATCATATTTATGCATAATTTATGAATAATGACATGGCCATAAAAGATGCATCTCCGATATTTTCTCTTACATTCATAAATACACGTTGGAATATTTTTGAAACAATGAGATAACAATTAACTTTTGGAATTCATGGGATAATTATTGAGATGTTGGAAGAATACTAACTAATAAGGTAGTTGTTTTCTTTGAAAGTCATCTATGAATTAAAATTAGAATAATTCGATTGCTTTTCTATTTTTATACCATTTTGAAAATTTTATGAGTACACGAGGATTATGAAACTATTTATTTTTTCTAATATTTTTATTTTAAAATAAATAAAAACAAATTAAACTAGGAGTTTGAAAATCTTGAAAATAAGATAATAGTTTGGGATTTGCTAAATAATCCAAGCCCGTCTCATGTATTTAAATTTAAAGTCCAAACTCGGGCTAGGTCGATACAGGCTTAGATTGGCCTAATCCATAAACACCCTTAAATAAAAAAATCTAAATATATATTAATTTATTAGAGATAGTGGAAGATTAGACTCTTTAACAAGAAACTCCTTTTAGATTTACCTGTTTATTTAGACTAAGCCAGACCCATCTATTAAATGGGCTCATCTAAATCATCCAAGCCTGACCCGAGAACTCAAATTTAAAGTCTAACATCAAGTCAAAGCAAGTTGGGTCAGATATAGCTCATGCCAAGATGATCCAAGAACATTATTAAATAAGCAAATACAAATATGTATTGATTGATTAGAGACCATAGAAGATTGAACTCTTTACAAGAAAACACCTTTTTATATCAAACTTTTAAAATCCAAAATTTATCTCAAATCCCTAAAATCTCTCCTCTCAAGTTAAAATTGATACAAAATTAACATCAAAATTGAGTTTCAATCAGTCATGAAATTGGAGCACAAAATCAAATCCTATCTCGTTCATATATTATACAAAATATAATAGATTCGAGTGCTAAATATTTTGTTAGATTAACTGCCAATTTGAAGAACTTTATTTGAATAATGAATTAGATCCATTGGTTTGGTGTCGCTAAGATCCTTGATCGTGGATATTATGTGGTTCCGTGAGTGGGCCAACTGCATGAATCCTCAGGAGTGAGCCATGGTCACCCCCAACGGCTCACTAGCAGGTTTTATTAAAATAAACACAGCTGGTAGAGGGAGACGTGGTTTTATTATTTTGGATTCATTTCTTTGGATTCAGGAATTTTGAAAAGCAATGTATAGTTCGTTCTTGTTCAAGATTTGTTTTTAAATTATTAGAATGGTGTTTTTCATTTTTTTTTTTTTTTCTCCTTTGGGCGCTATAAGAACAACTTTGTGTGCTCAAGGTGTCTCTGATGGGGGTTGAGATGTCAATTAAACATCCCAGGTTGGCTTTTACATGAACAAGAGAGCATGGGAGGGAGGAGGGTTTCAGGAGGTCTGATGGTGCTGATTTTGGTGTGTATTGAGACCAAGGGCTGATCTGGGAAGATCTAGAAGAAGAAGGGGAGGAGGGTTTTCTAAGGAGCCAAAGGAGTTAAAATTCATTATATTTCTCTCAACCCTATGAGAACATTGGTTTGACTGTGCATTGACATGGCGAGCTGCACATGTGGCATAGCAGCATTAACCCACTCACGTGGACCTTGTGATGCGCACGGCAGACTCGTGCCACTAGTGGCCCCTGAGAGTGCCATTGCACCAACATTTGTTTGACCTTGAGGAGTTTCTCCAGTATGTAGCTAATAGAGATTATTCTTTGCGAGCTAATTTGGGTCTTTGTCACCATGGTTAAAACTAGCACTATTGGTCGACCCAAAAAACCGATAAGGTATTGGTATTGATCGCGGTTTGCCGTCTATGGTGGTTGTCACAGTGTGAAAATTTTTTTTGCCCAAAAAAATTTGAAAATTTTTCCAAAAAATCTAAAATATTGTAAAATGTTGGAAAACAATAATTTTTTTCATTAGTAACTCCTACAAATCAAAATATCGGCCCCCCTAAGTCATAACACCTAATATCGCTTTTTATTTGAAATTATATAAATTTATTTACAATTAAATATATTTGCATATTTATAATAAATTAAATTAAAATCTCACAAGTTTTATAACATGCAATCATAATTATGACTTATGAGATATGCAATCATAAATTCATAATTTTGACTTACGAGCTATCTATTAGTATCAAATTTAAAAAATTGAAGTTTTTACTCATTACTTAATAAATATATGCCAAACTAAAAAGCTACAAGCATTTTAAACACATTCCAAACAAATTACAGTAACTATTTTGTAAATATTTATAAAATTTCATCAAAAACCCTAATTCTTGAAATCCCAATTATAGTTTTATCCTCAATATGTGTAAATAAAAGAGAATGAAATGTAGCGGTAATAAAAATAGCTTGTAATCTTTATTTCTAAGCTATTTCTAAATAAACCTTTAGAAAAATTACAAAAGAAAAAAAATCATAATATTGATGTTGATAGAGTTATATATGATTTTTTTCAAATGCAATCCATAAAAAATAAAACATTTTGATTGCTTAAAAGTCAAATAGTTGTTGAAAAAGAAGAGTAGCATCTAATATGTTTGGAAGGAGGAGAAAATTAGTACAAAAGAAAAAATGAAAAAAAATTAAATATTTTCTGCCGATATTTTGAAAATACTGGCCGATATATCAATAAAGACCATCATCATCATCATCATCATCAAAGCCTTATCACAACCATGTTGGGGTTGGCTATATGAATTCTGTTTCTCCATATCGTTCTATTTTGAGCCAAATCCTTCGATAAGTTAAATTTCTTCAAATATGAATATATCGATAAAGATCGATATTTTTAAATATAGACCGATAAATCTAGATAATATGGAGATTTTTTGCTTATATGAGATAGCGACCAATTCTCAAGCCAATATCGGACTAGTATAGGCCGATACTGGTACGTATCACCCAATATGAACCGGTATCGGTCGATATTTTGAATTATGTTCGTCACTCATGAAAATGGACTTTCACCGATCATGTACTAGATTTAAGAGTAGGGTAGGGGCTGGGACACGAAGTCCTTGGATAGGTAAAATTCAGGAGTCACTTTTTGGAGCCAACCTAGATGAGCTATAGCTCATAGGGAGCGCTGTGTGCATAAGAATAGTGTTTTTAAAAATCGGATCAGATTAGCCAATTAATCTAGTTACCCTAAATCTAGTCCTTCACCATACACTCCCTTCCTCACCTCCCCATTTCTTAAAACCCCTCCCCTTCCCACCTCTTCACTATAGGAGGAAATAAGGGGGCCAGCATGGGCCATGCCCCAACCCCACCCTCTTTTATTTTAGACTTTATATACATAGCTATATAGATATATACTTTTCTTTTATATATATCCTGTGGCCCCTACTTATAATGGCAATTCCTTAGTAGATGGCCCCTCAAACATAATAAAATATTAAATACGAATATAATATGAGCTTTTTAAAGGAAAAAAGAAACTAAATAAGAGATGATTTTAGGTGAGAAATAAGATGAAAGAAGAAAGGGAAAGAAAAGAAAAAAGAAGAAAGAAAATAAGATAAAAGAAAGAATTAATGATAGATTAGAAACTATTTATCCAAATCTAAAGTCGTCATCACCGCCCACATACCTTGATTTAAGATCGTAATATTTTGATCCAAGAGAAGTAAAGAGCTTAGATTGTTGAAACTTGGAAGTTGTGAAAGAGTTTGGAGTTATTACTTCATTACATATATGAGAAGAAGGGTTGAAAAAAGTAAACCTTCTTTCACTTTATATGTTTACAATTATAAATGCACTAATTCTCCATGCATCATTGATAATGAAGTTTTTTTTTCTAATGTTTGATTTTGACTATTAATATCAAATTAAATGGTTTGAATATCAAATATGGGCGTTTTGGGATTTATACAAAAGTATATATAAAATAGAAGAGAAAACAAAGAACCCATTTTAAGAATGGTTTTTTGTGCCTTATGCCATTTACAATTGTTATTGTACTAATCTTTTATGCTTTACTATGTCTTCTTAATCAATGAAGTTCCTTACTGAAATCCAGCCTACTATAAATTATTTTCTAATTATGTTGTACTATCATGAAAAATTTTAATCCAATTAGAGCTATATTGATTGTAGATAAAGAAACTTTCGCCCCAGTAAAAAAATTCCTGGTTCTGCCAACAACAACATTACTGGTGGACGTCCCCATCTTCCCTGAGCACCTCACAAATGGACCGTGTCCACTTGAGGGTCTTCCATGTGATTGAATCCAATAGTGGTCCATAGCATCTAGCCTATGCCCAAACCATCCACATCACTCAACTAAGCATGTTTATCTTTAAATTGGGTTTATCTCATAGCAATTTTCCAACATCAAAATTGTTGTGCGCGTGTGTGCATAAGCAATCAAGATCAACAATTAATTACACAAGAAGACAAACGATTTACGTGGTTCGGCAAAAAAGCCTACGTCCACGGGAAACCAATTTCCACTAGGTTCTCCTCTAATATGTGAAACACAGCCTTGGAATCTCAGCATCTTTTCAGGGTTACAAATTACATCATATATATAATCAACACTTCCTTATCTCCCAAGAACTATATTTTAGAAAAAAGGAAAGTCCTAACCTGTTAGAAAACTACTGTTTAATCAAATAAGAAATTTCTAATATAATTAAGGAAAACACCCTACATACTAAGCCCACTTGGTCTGAACCTACTTGGCCAATAATCTCCCCTTCTAGACCATAGGGAAGACGCCCTGAACTCCTTACTGGGAGTTCAGCCCTGCCAACTTTGAACACAGCTCCAGCTTTCTCTTAAACACAACCTTTGTCATGATGTCGGAGGAATTCATGTCCAAGTGAATCTTTTCCAGCTTCATGAAGTTCTTCTTGATCACCTCACGAATCCAATGATACTTGATATCAATGTGCTTCATGCGACCATGATATGTTGCATTCTCACTGAAATCCATAGCACTCTGACTATCACAGTAAACTACATATTCTTCTTGCTTCAAACCTAGTTCTTGAAGGAATCTCTTCAACCAAAGTATCTCTCTCCTTGCTTCATTAGCAGCTATATATTCCGCTTCAATTATAAACTGTGCTGTACATTTCTGCAACTTCGATTGCCAGAAGATAGCTCTCCCTACGAAAGTAAACAAATTATCAGAAGTCGACAACCGACGATCAAGATCACCTGCAAAATCAGCATCAGTATAACCTTCAACCACTGATTTTGAGCCTCCAAAACACAAGCACACCTTGGAAGTACCTTTTAAATACCTAAAGATCCATTTCACTGTTTCCCAATGCTCTTTTCCAAGGTTAGAGAGAAATCTACTCGCTAAACTCACAGCATGAGAATATCTGGCCATGTACAAACTATGGCATACATAAGACTCCCCACAGCAGAGGAGTAAGGAACACATGCCATCCATTCATTTTCATCATCTATAGTAGGACACAAATGCTTGCTTAGTTTAAAATGACTGTCTAGAGGCATGCTAACTGGTTTAACATTCTTCATGTTGAACTGCTCGAGTACTCATTTAACATATTTTTCCTGTGACAACCACAGTTGCTTGGACCTCCTATTACGACGTATTTGCATGCCCAATATCGTTCTTGCAAGACCCAAGTCTTTCATGTCAAACGACTTTGACATCTCCTCTTTTAACTTGCCAATTAACTTGTTATCCTGTCCAACTATCAACATATCATCTACATATAAAAGAAAGATGATGAACCTACCATCGATAAATCGACGAACATAGACACAATGATCTGCAGTTGTCCTCTGGTACTCATGACTCAACATGAATGAATCAAACTTCTTGTACCACTATTTTAGTGCTTGCTTCAGCCCGTGGAAACTCTTCTCCAACTTGCAAACCATCTGTTCTTTTCCTTCTACCTCAAACCCCTCTGGCTGAGTCATGTAAATCTCTTACTTCAAGTCACCATGAAGAAACGAGGTCTTTACGTCCATCTGTTCAAGCTCAAGGTCCATGCTGGCAGTTAGACCCAAGACGACTCTAACAGAAGTCATTTTCACTAGAGGAGAGAAAACATCACTGAAGTCAATGTCCTTCGTCTGTGCGAAACCTTGTACTACTAACCGTACTTTGTGGTTCACCAGTTTTCCATTCTTATCCTTTTTTAGCTTGAACACCCATTTATTTTTCAGAACATTTATATCTTTAGGAAGTTGCACTAGCTCATATGTCTTGTTCTTCTTTAAATAACTCATCTCATTCTGCATAGCCATCATCTACTTATCTTTATCAGTACGAGTCATTGCTTCTCGGAAGCTCTCTAGCTCCCCCTCATCAGTAAGCAAAACATATTCGAATGCAGGATACTTAGTTGATGGTTGACACTCTCGTGTAGATCTCCTAACTTAAGGTCCATGGTTTCTAATGGAGGAGACTGCAACTCCCCCTGCTTAACACCCTCATCATCTTGCAATCCCTGTGCCTCATCACGATCCGGATCGTTTTGTCCACCTTCTCCACCTGTAGTTTGCACCGGAGAAGGAGTCGGTGTAAGATCAACCACTCCATCAACTGTCTCAGAAGACTTATTAATCTTCTTAACATCTCCAAAAAACTGGTCTTCATGGAAAACCACATCCGTACTTCTGATAATTTTCCTCTTTTCTAGATCCCATAATCTGTAACCAAACTCATCTCCACCATAGCCAAGAAAGATGCAACTCACTGCCTTATCATCCAACTTATAATGTTGTTCCTTTGATACATGTACAAATGCCTTACACCCAAACACCTTCAAGTGTGAATAGGAAACATTTTTACATGTCCATCTTCTCTCTAGAAGATCATAATTCAAAGGAACTGAAAAAGATCTGTTAATTAGATAAACGGCAGTCAGAACGGCTTCACCCCAGAATGACTTAGGCAACCATGCTAATCATATCATGCATCTCATCTTCTCAAGAATAGTGCGGTTCATTCTCTCTGCCACACCATTGTACTGTGGAATACCAGGAACTATCTTTTCATGTCGAATGCCATGCTTCAAGCAATAGCTTCTGAACTGGTTGGATGTGTACTCTCCCCCATTATCTGTGTGGAGATACCTCAAAAGTTTACTTGTTTCTCTTTCAACCTTGGCATGAAACTGTTGAAAACTCTGGAACACTTGATTCTTTGATTTCAATGGATAAACCCAAACTTTCCTGAATGAATCATTGATGAACGTGACAAAGAACTTATTACCACCCAATGATTCTACCTCTATGGGACCACAAACATCAGAATATACCAAATCCAACACATTTGATTTCAATTTTGATGTCGAAGAAAAAGCAAACATATGCTGTTTACCATACAAATAATAATCACAAGGGTTAAGAGATATACCTTTGGAGCAAGGAATTAAATCCTTCTTTACCAACATCTGCAAGCCTTTCTCACTCATATGACCAAGCCTCTTATACCACAGATTCAAAGAGGAACTTCTTGAACTGTATTCAACACATCTTTGCACGGCTTTACTTATATTTTATAAAGCATATTACCCGCTTTTCCTCTCGTAATAATAAGAGACCCTCTAGTGAGCTTCCATCTGCCATTTCCGAAGTAATTCTCATAACCTGCACGATCCAATGCAGTCCCGGAAATCAGATTTAACTGCAGTTCAGGAACATGTCGTACATCTTTCAGCATTATTGTGCAACCAATATCGATTTTAATGGAGACATCACCAATACCAACAACCTCTGAATGACTTGTGTTGCCCATCTTCACAGTACCAAAGTCACCTGCTTTATACGTCATGAACATCTCCCTACAAGGAGTAGTATGGTAGGATGCTGCTGTGTCAACAACCAACTCAACCTGACCATCTGCAACACTCAAACACTTATCATCATAGCCTGCGAGCACCACTACTTCCTCTTCCAAAGAAGATGTAGTGTTATCACTATCATTTTTCTTCTCATTGTTGGATCATTTTGTTCTTTCATGGCAAAATAATTTTTCCTGATGTGGCCCACATTACCACAGAAAAGCATTTTACTGACTTTTTCTTGGACTATGATTCACCGCTAGACTTGGCTTGTGATTCACCTCTAGACTTACCACGACCCCTTTGGTCCTCTACTCTTACTCCTCCCCCTGTTCTCAGTAACAAAGGCCTGTGCATTATCTGTCCTTGCAGATTTCATTCTAGTTTCTTCATTCTGTAGACTACTGGTAACTTGACTCATGAACAACACAACATCTGGAGTAGATGTAAGGCCCTAACCCTAGATAATTATGATTTATAGTAATTAAGTTGGTTTTACTTTAATTAAGATGTTATTAGGTTAATTGAGCCCAAGTCTCCAGAGGCTTGGGTCATGGATAGGTAGTTGGGTCGGGTTCATACCTTATTAGGTAGTCCAAGACCTTTTGTATTTAGTGTTTTCATAATTTGGCATTATTTATGTATCATATTAGTTGCATTGGGTGAGTCTCATCTTATTGAACATCTTCTATTTTTGGCCCAAATCCATTTGGACTCATTCCGGCCCATTCAAACCCGAATTGGCTTAGATCGGAAATATCTAGAAACCAAGAGGGCTTCCTTGTAAATTCCAGAAACTTCATTTCTATAAAAAATCCCTAAAACCCCATCGATCCTTATTCCTCTCCTTCCCATCTCGTTGCAGCGCCGTTTTCCCCTTTCTCCCATCATCTCCTTCATTTCTTGCTTCCATTTTCGAGTGATTGGGCGTGCATGCAAGCGGGTGGAGTTTCCTTCTTTTTCCTCTTCATTCTTCTTGCCCTCTTTCTTGGAATCAAGGTACCATCTCCTTCTCCTTGCTTGTAAACGAGTTAAGGTAAGGAATCCCCTTTCCCCATTTGAGTTATGGAGTTCTATGAGAGTCAAAAGAACTTATTTATTGAGCGAGCATGCATTTCATTCTCATTCCCTCCATGCATGTGTTAGGGTTTCCTTTGAAAGAGCTTTATCCTTCATCTAATCAAAGGGCAAATCCGTTTAAGTGAAGCACCAAGCACCAGGCAAGTATAAGGATACATTTTCTTTACATGCATAGCTTTATTCTTTGATTCTTGATGGATTTTGTGACTTTACCCTCCTTACAGCTCAATGGAAAATACATGGATTTGATTGTGTTTTAGTGTTGATTCTTGATGAACAAATTGACAATGGTCCTTTAGGGAACCCAAGAGTGTAAAATGGAAGCTTTTAGATTGGTTTTATTACAAGTAGAATGGTGTATTGGAAGAGAGAAACTAGTGGGATAAAAACCCTTCTGTAACAGAGTGCTTCAGGGCCGACCGGTCAGTCCTGAAGCCAGATCGGTCGAATTGCCTCACGGGTAGTCCGACCGGTCGGTCACCTAGCCCGACCAGTCGAATTTCCCTTCTGGATGCGGTCCGACCGGTCGGACCCATACCAGACCAGTCGGGTAAGCCAGACCTGTAGGTTATAGAAATGTGTCCCAAAATGCATTCTATACTTGACTATGGACTTTCTATAGTCTATGGGATAGCCTAATGATGGGTTACTCCCTTACATCTTAGAAAGAGACCGAAACATTCGCCCACACATTACCATAGGCGGTAGGTTCAACCAAAGGCCTATAGGACCATAGAAGTGGATCCTTACTACCCAAACTAGCCCAACAGTGATTAATATGGATGAGGAGGAGTGGTGAGCTGTCACTCTTCTCCTCTTGAATCTCCAGTTAGTTTTCAATGTCACGTCATGGGTGTTGGCATAAGGTGAAGTGCCATTTATATATATACATGAAGTAACACTGAGAATGGTAATACCGGGACACCAAATGTCTTATGAATACACCGTATTGAATGACCTTGGAAACCCGGACTATCTAATATAGGATTGGTTAGTAATTATCCTTGATAACCCTACAATCTAATTGCATTCATATTGATAATAGCCTTGACCTCCACATGAGAATTCTATCAGTTAGCATCAATGATGGACAGTGCTTTACTTAGTTGCAATTCTCTGATTAATATTCCAACAAGATTAAGTTACCTTCTGTATCAGTATAAACATAACAGTATATAGTAGGTATGGACATCAGATTATTTCCGACATACTTAGAGTCGCCGCCACTTAGCTTATTCCCCATAGGAAGTTCGACGGGACCCCATGGGAGTGTTATCAGTTGCCTACTGCAGTAGTATCAGGAGAGTAAGTCAACGCTCTTGCGGGCAGCTAGTCGGTCCTGGCCCAGCCACTAGTGGTTTCCCAGGGATCAATTTACTCTCTTATTAGAGAGGAAATAGCAAATGTGGTTGCCATGTTGGTATGATATATTCTTTATTCATGATTCCCTATTCATGCTAACTCATATGCACCAGTGCTTAGATTTCGATGTTAATCTCTTTTAATCGGTATGTCACTTTAACTCCATTGATCTATTATGCTAAGCTCATGTATCCTTATCTTTGCTTAACCGTCGTGTTAACAAAATTACCATGGTGTTACATGTGCAGAACCCAATGCCAATCAGGCAATCAGCGCGCTCCCGGAGGCAACCCCAATGTTACCTCAGGACGTGAACGAATGGAGCGAGGGGGACATTTTCTCTTGATTCTCCTCAATAGTGCGCAACAGGGAACATTTTGGGATTGGACTTAGGGTTCACCTTCCATTGATATATTTTGTATTATTATGGATCCCCATGTCTTATGCATGCAGATGGGTTAATTAATAGACTTGTTTATTTAATGTATGAAAATGAATGGATGTTTTATGGATGCTCATGATATAATTACAGGTGAAATTTCCAGGTTTCCGCTTGAATATCTATGTTGATAATACGTGTTTGCGGATCTTTCTCACACGTCCATGTGGGATTACTCTTGTGACAGTTCGTACCTGTCTTGTCATGGTACGAATTGTCATGGGTACGTGTGTCATTCCTTGGAACCCACAATAAATCCTTAAATTCTCGAGTTCAGGGCGTGACAGTAGAGTTGCTTACAGAAACAACTAATGTCTCCCAGGTATCTGGCAAAGAACTCAAAAGTAACAAACATTGCATATCATCATCAAGGACCATCTTCATAGTAGCTAACCGATTTACCACACGTTGGAACTCATTGATGCGATATTCGATCTAACCACCATCCTTGAATTTCATGTTCACAAGCTTTTTGATCAAAAATGTTTTATTCACTGTGGTCTTTTTATCATACATTATTTCTAACTTTTTCCAAAGGGTATTCGCATTAGTTTCATTAGACAAGTGGTAAAATATACTATTATCAACCCATTGTCTGATGTGACCAATTGCTTTTCTATGTAACTGATTTCATTCAGCATCTTGCATATCTTTTGGTAGGGCACTATCCCCCTCAATGGGATTATGAAGGTCTTTACAATAAAGAATATCCTCTATCTTCGGTTTCCAGATCAACCAATTGGAATGGTTAAGCTTAACCATAGTAGTGTTGATAGTGTTGTTCTCTATCTTAATTAAATTAAGCAACAGGAAAAACAAACAACTAACACTAACCTCAACTCCTGCACCAAGCTGTAGATCTCGTCAATACGAGCACGCTGCAAGAAACGGATCTGAAATCCGACTCCGGATGGCTCCGATATCGCAAAAAACAGTTTTCTACGCTCCGATTTGGTCAAACTCCTCGTTAACCGTCAAACATGCAATCTTCTTCCAAAAACACGTAGATCTGCTCGAAACGAGTCCGTAAGCGCAAATGGATCTCCGATCGGATATCGGATGATCAAGATATCGTAGAAACAAAATTCTGTCGTCAATCTGGTCAACTCTAGACTTTGACCATGTGTCCGATGACGTGGGCTGACATTAGCCTGGTGACGTCAGTCTGTTGACGTCGTCAGCGGCTGATAAGCTGGACGGATTGCTACCGGGTTCAGGTTAACCCGACCTGCAGCTGCTTGGGTGGGCTTGCACCACTGGTTGGGTCTGACCCAACTCAAAACCCGGAACCGACTTGCACTTAAGGCTTGACTGGGCTTTCTCCACAATGGGTCAGGTCAAACTGACCCAACCGAGACCCAAACCACTTGGGAGGTCGCCTTCAACCTCTGTATGGTTGCAGACGGAAGATTCTATAGGTATCCTTTGGCTTCGGCTCCTGCAGAAGCTGACGAGCCGGCGACCAACGGCTGCTGGCGGTGCCAACAAAGGCAACGGCAGCTACTGGTTACTGGTGATGACGTTGACGGTGGTGACAGCGAACAGCCGGCAGTGCCTTTTTTTTTTTTTAAATCCGGCAGGTTTTCTCATTCCTCAGAAATCCGGCGGCCCGAAACACTTCACCAACGAAGATGTGCAGCAACAGAACCCTCTTGGTCTTCTTCTTACAGTGGACTGCAAAACTAATCTCTCCGTAATGTAAACAAAGATTCGATTTTCTCATGTGGCTCAGCAGAGATCAACACATTGATCTCTTCTTCACGATGATCTTCAGCGCACAACTTCCACGCTCTGATGCTGTCACAACCCGAGCCCAGGGTTCGGGGGTTAGCAAAAGCCAAACCTAATGACACACGTACTCCCGTGCCTGTACACGTAGACCGAGTCTAAATGCACACGCACAAGGGAACATTCACACGTGCCAAGCAAGTACGCGGAAGCTGTAAATATCAGAAACAAAAACTAACAATACAAGAAGAGGATACAACGAAAGAACTGACATAATTACATGTGAGAGTTTTACAAAAAGAACAAAATAACAGATACAATCTGACATGTCAATCCAAATACAAGTATGAGATCCACAAAACAAGACTCCAAAGATACGTATGCCATGAACGCTCTCCCGTGGAGTGATCACATCCACTCCTCTAGGCCTGATGGGGCCCCGGGGGTCTCAACTGGAGCCTGGCCGACCTGCGGGGGTTCGGCAGGGGGATCTGGGCCTGCAACACCAAAAACATCTGTGAATACGAAGATTCAGCAAAGTATAACCCATAGCAAGTGAACACACGCTGTGTCTAATAGAATAAAGAACATCATGTGATTAAAGAAAGCATTTTCGTATACTAGGTTGTCATGCAAGAAAGAAATATGCTGAGTGATTCAATGAATACATGCAGTGTACATAACTAGTGGCTACTACATTACCATATGCTCCCAAAAGAGGGATCTTATAACGTGCAAAGAACACCATTGTCCGGGCCAGGGTACAATGGGTCTCGGTTTCCTGGGGTCCGGCTCCCCAAGACATATCCCTACTGCAGCAGGTCCATATAAACTATACCAAATTCACCCCGTCGGGATCCTAAGGCTGAGGCTAAGTAGCGCCTGACCATACAGAGTCAATCATGAAAACCCTGAGTAGATCGTGATTACATGGCATACGTGCATATCTGGAACATCTTATACATGCATACTCAAGGTATAAAAATCACAAAGTGAAAGTAAAGTCGTGGAATACAAGTAAACATGTTAGAGCTTAGAGGTCAATACTCGAATGCAATATGTTATGCAACAAATCATGCGATCGAATCACCTTAAGTTACAAACCAATTCTAATCTAATTATCCGGTGTTTCTAACCGTGCATGATGATGTAGTGTTAAGTTATTCAATGCACCGTTGTCTAGTGTTGCATTGAATCGAGCGGTGCACGAAGTCCCTTAAACCAACACCCATGGGGAGGTGCTTAACATCCGGATAACGAACATGAATGATTCGCAACCCTCGAGATCATTCACGCGTAATATCACATCCGTTGGGCAAGTCTAGGTGCTCTACATTCTATCATGAAGGTCATATAGGTCTTATCTTTACACCTAGCCTTATTCTTCATGTGTGGTTACGGCTTAGCCGTGTGTGTGCTACGGCTTAGCCGTGTGTGGTCTACGGCTTAGCCGTGGCTGAGCCGTAGAAGATCGGTCATTTGCGAACTCTCAGTTATTCCAGAAATGGCACCCTGTATTGATCTACGGCTGGGCCACGGCTGAGCTTCGGCTTAGCCGTAGGGCAATCCACGGCTTAGCCGTGCCCTCGCCGTAGAGGAAAACTGGGTTTTTCTCCTCTCTGGATTGTGAACCGTAAGAGGTATACGGCTTAGCCGTACCTGCACGAAATCAGAATTCTGAAGCACATACAGAAAATCTGGAAACTCATCAGAAATGAACTTTTTCAATAGAAAGGGATAGCATATGAACCAAAGGGGCTGTAAACACATTCTTCCACATCAATTCATGTAAACTAAGCAAATCAAAAGCATACCAACATGGGTTCTCACAACTATGGTTATCCTTGCCTCAATTTGGAATGTAATTACACAATGGTAGCCCTTGGATCCAAACACAACCTAATACAAGCAAAACCACATACATGCATGAACATTGGGAAGAAATACAAAACACAGACACCATGTAATTGGAAACAAGAAGAAGAAGAAGAACTAGAGGAGGAGAAGAGAGAATGGAAGGTTTCCTACCCACCTCACAAGCAAGAATCTTCTTCTAGATCGATGGAGGAGAGGAATTCGAAGGAGAGAAAATTGAGCTCCACGTGCACAGTGAGGGGAAAGAGAGAAAACGAGAGAAGGAAATGTGAGTTGATCGATGGAATGGGTTATATAAGCTCAAGGTATAGTCCATATTACAAAGAAGTCCAAGCTAGAATGCTAATTTCAGTTTGAGTCAAATCAAGGTCCACTCGAATCACACGACCTCGGTTGCAAATGACGTAGTTACGAAAGTTAACGAGCTCAGCGAAAGACACGTGTTGACACCAAGATGATGCAAAACTGACTATGTCTAAGAAAAGCTAAAATTACGAAAAAGGGCTTGGTCTACTTAATCCAGGTCAAACTCAACCCAACTACCTATCCATGACCCGTAACGAAAACAAAACCCAAACAAAACACGATTAACAACGAAAACAAGATTAACTAACCCCTAAACGAGGTCAAGCTGGGTCGGAGTGTTACATCCTCCCCTACTTGAGAATCATTCCGTCCTCGGAATGAACACTAACTCACTCATACCTGGGAAAGCAACTCGGGGTACTGGCGTGCCATCTGCTCTTCTAACTCCCAAGTAGCCTCATCTGGACTGTGATGCTCCCAAAGCACTTTGACCCATCGAATTGTCCTGGTGCGGAGTATCTGCTCTCGGGTCCCCACGATACGGAGCGGTCGCTCAACGTAGGCAGCACTCGGCTGGATCTGAATCTCATCGTAGCGAATGACATGGGAGGGATCATGAACATATTTCCGAAGCATCGAAACGTGGAAAACGTTGTGCACTCCTGAAAACATCTCGGGAAGCTCTAACCGGTAGGCTAAATCACCAATCCGACTCTTGATCTCGAACGGTCCGACATAGCGTGGAGCTAGCTTGCCTTTCTGGCCGAAACGGATCGTACCCTTCATCGGTGAGACCTTCAGGAAAACCCACTCGCCAACCTGAAACTCTAAGGGTCGTCTGCAGGTGTCTGCATAACTCTTCTGTCTCGACCGAGCAACTTTCAAGTTCTCAATTGCTTTCTGTACCTTTTCCGTAGTCTCGGCAATGATCGTCGGTCCGTGAAAACTTCGAGTTCCAACTTCTTCCCAACAAACTGGACTCCTGCACTTCTTCCCGTACAATGCTTCATATGGTGCCATCCTAATGCTCTCGTGGAAACTGTTGTTGTAGGCAAACTCGCACAACGATAGGTGAAGATCCCATTCTTTCTCGTAACTCAACACGCTGGCTCGTAACATGTCTTCCAAAGTCTGAATCGTCCGCTCTGATTGCCCATCCGTCTGTGGGTGATATGCCGTGCTGAAGCTCAACTTCGTACCCAAAGCCTCCTGGAATGCTCTCCAAAAAGATGAAACAAAACGGCTGTCACGATCGGATACAATCGACACGGGGGTACCATGGAGCCTGACGATCTCATCTACGAACTTCCTCGCCATCTCTGAAAATGTCATACCCTTCCGAAAAGGAATGAAATGGGCTGACTTCGTCAATCGATCTACAATCACCCAAATGGCGTTATTCTTCCTGCTAGTCGGCGGCAAACCGGAAACGAAGTCCATGGTGATGTGTTCCCACTTCCACTGCGGTATATGCAAAGGATGCAACGAGCCTGGCGGTCTCTGATGATCTGCCTTCACCTTCTGGCATGTCAAACAGCGAGCAACAAATCCTGCTACTTCTCTCTTCATGTTGTTCCACCAGAAGCGATCCTTGAGATTCCGGAACATCTTCGTGCTGCCTGGATGCATCGCGTAGCGAGCGTAATGCGCTTCGTTCATCAGTTTCTCCTTGAACTCATCAACTGCTGGCACGCACAACCTACTCCGAAAATAGAGTATACCATCCTCTAATCTGAAATCTGGTCTGTCTCCAATGTGGTCTCGAATGCGTTTCAAAGTTAGATCTTCAAATTGCCTGTCTTTAATCTGCTGAATCAACTCAGGCTGAAACACTAGCGTACTAGCCAAAGTCACGCACTCATCCACTAGTTTAACTTCAACAGGGAGACCATGGAACTCTAAGAGAAAACTGCTCAAAAGCTGCACTGACTCTGCTTTCCTACTGAGCGCATCTGCCACCACATTCCCCTTGCCTGGCTGATATTTGATCGGGAAGTCATAATCCTTAATAAGCTCAAGCCATCTCCGCTGTCTCATGTTCAGCTCCTGCTGTGTGAATAAATACTGTAAACTGTGGTGGTCAGAACGAACCTCAAACTGCACACCATATAGATAATGCCTCCACAACTTCAATGCAAACACGATGGCGGCCAACTCCAAATCATGGGTGGCGTAATTCTTCTCATGTTCTCGCAACTGCCTCGATCCATAAGCAATAACCTTCCCATGCTGCATCAACACACAACCCAAACCAACTCACGAAGCATCTGAATAAACCACGAATCCTTCACAACCATCTGGCAAGGCTAACACTGGGACCGTAGTCAACTTCTCTTTCAACATCCGAAAACGGGCTTCACACTCCTCAGTCCAATCAAATGGTACATTCTTCCTGGTCAACTTCGTCAAAGGAGAAGAGATCTTAGCAAAGTCCTGGACAAATCGACGATAGTAACCTGCTAGACCAAGGAAACTGCGAACCTCTGTCACTGTCTTGGGGCTAGGCCAATTCACTACTGCCTCCACTTTAGATGGATCAACTGCCAATCCCTCTCGTGAAATGATATGACCTAAAAATGCCACCTGCTCAAGCCAAAAATCACACTTCGATAACTTAGCAAACAATCGATGTTCTCTCAACAACGATAAGGCTTTTCTCAAATGCTCCCTATGCTCCTCTGCTGACTTAGAATAGATCAGTATGTCATCAATAAACACCACTACGAACTGGTCCAAGAAAGGAGCAAAAATCTGATTCATCAATGCCATAAAGCTGCAGGTGCGTTGGTTAGTCCAAAAGGCATCACGAGGAATTCATAATGACCATAACGCGTCCTGAAGGCAGTCTTAGGAATATCATCTTCTTTGACTCTCAACTGGTGATATCCAGATCTCAAATCAATCTTCGAAAAATAGGCTGCACCCTGAAGTTGGTCAAACAACTCATCAATCCTGGGTAGGGGGTACTTGTTCTTGATAGTCACTTTGTTCAGCTGTCGGTAGTCTATGCACATCCGAAAAGTACCATCCTTCTTCTTGACAAACAAGACTGGTGCTCCCCAAGGTGAGACGCTCGGGCGAATAAAACCCTTATCCAAAAGCTCCTGCAATTGCTTCTTCAACTCTGACAACTCTGCTGGGGCCATGCGATATGGAGCCTTGCTGATCGGTGCCGTGCCGGGAACAAGCTCAATGGCGAACTCCACATCTCGAACCGGGGGTAAGTCTGGCACATCATCTGGAAAGATATCGGGGAAGTCACAGACCACCTGGATCTCACCTAGCTGCTTCGTCTCCTTCTTCGCTGAGATAAAGGCAATGAAGCCTTCACACCCTCGGCGGATCAAGCGATCTGCCTTACACGCCGAGATCACACGTCTGGGGCATTTCTGCTGACTGCCCTCGAAACGGAAGCCCTTGCCTAAATCGAAGAAGATCGTCCTGTTGTAACAGTTAACACAGGCACGATATCGAGCGAGCCAATCCATACCAAGGATCACGTCGAAGTCCAACATCGACAACAGGATCAAATCAACAGGTAACTGATGACCTACAATCTGCACGTCGCAATGGGGGTAGTACAAACTACACTCCACTCGCTTGCCAACTGGGGTGGATACAACCAGCACATATGGCAACGGCTTAGACGGCTGATGTAACCGCTCGGCGAAACTAGGTGCTACATAACACCGTGTAGACCCCGAATCGAACAACGCTAAAGCCTCGACGCGCGAAATCAAAACAGTACCTTCAACCACCTGTGGATCCTCGGCACTCTCATGGGTAGCAGCGTAAGCACGGGCTGTCTGGCGGGGCTGTCTCGAGCCTGGACGAGCTGACTGTGGCTTGCTCGGAGCTGAAGGTGCGCTGGGTCTGCTAGGAACTGCACCGGAGGTAGGACCAGATGGAGCTGCACCGGAAGCTCTATATCGAGGACAATTGGCGATCCTATGCTCCCTCGAACCACAAATAAAGCAAGCACCGGCCTTCCTCCAGCACGCATCAGTCGCGTGGTTCTTGCCACAATACTCACAAATCACCCCACTGGAACTAGAGGTACTCTGCTGGCTTTTGGTCTTCTTCTGTACTTGTCCTCGTGCACTGAAAGGCGGCTGTCGCTTGGGCTCAACGGCTCTCGCAGCTTGGTGGATGGCCTCAGCAGAATAGGCCCTGTCCACTGCATCATCGAATGTAGCCGGACGCTGGAACGCAGTCACGTGATGCATGTACCGGGGATGCAAGCCTTCAACAAACCGGTTCACCTTCCTTTCTTCGGTGCTGATCATATCCGGAGCAAAAAGCGACAACTGCATAAACTTGTTCACGTACTCTGCTACGGTCATCTGCTGCTGACGGAGGGCCAAAACTCAACCTCCTTGGCTCGAAACACATGAGCCGGGATGAACTTTCTCCTGAACTGCTGCTTGAACATTTCCCACACCGTCGCACTAGGAATATCTCTATATGAGTCTTTCACGCTCTTCCACCAAGTCTTAGCGACGTCTCTCAGCATAGAAGTTGCCAGCCCGACCTTCTGTCGGTTCGTACACACGACAGTCTCAAACACATCCTCCGTCTGTTCCAACCATTGTTCTGCCTTCAATGGCTCTTCTGTCCCATAGAACTCAATAGCTCCTCGCTTGCGAAACTTGCCGTAAAGGGCATTCGGGTCACTCTCTCGAGGCTGTAAAATCACCTGCTGATCTACATGTGACTGAGCTGGGACTTGGCTTTGTCGGTTTAACATAGTGGTCACTTGGGCTTGCAAGTTCTGCATTGCTTGTGATTGTGCCTGAAGGGACTGCAATAGCATGAGAATACGTTCATCTGTATTCGGTGTTTGCGGTGACGGTGCAGATCCGCTTTCATTATTGCCCGCATTCTGCTGAGAACCAGAACCTGATGCCATCCTGTAAACATGGAAAGAGTCAGACACAAACACAAAACAATTGCGCCCAACAAACCCCAAAAGCTATAAAGATCACAAGAAAATCGTATCCTCACCACGATCCTACATGCCTACATGCTTATCATCTAGAGCAAAGAATGAGCAAGGAACTGCTCTGATACCATACAATACGTATGTCACAACCCGAGCCCAGGGTTCGGGGGTTAGCAAAAGCCAAACCTAATGACACACGTACTCCCGTGCCTGTACACGTAGACCGAGTCTAAATGCACACGCACAAGGGAACATTCACACGTGCCAAGCAAGTACGCGGAAGCTGTAAATATCAGAAACAAAAACTAACAATACAAGAAGAGGATACAACGAAAGAACTGACATAATTACATGTGAGAGTTTTACAAAAAGAACAAAATAACAGATACAATCTGACATGTCAATCCAAATACAAGTATGAGATCCACAAAACAAGACTCCAAAGATACGTATGCCATGAACGCTCTCCCGTGGAGTGATCACATCCACTCCTCTAGGCCTGATGGGGCCCCGGGGGTCTCAACTGGAGCCTGGCCGACCTGCGGGGGTTCGGCAGGGGGATCTGGGCCTGCAACACCAAAAACATCTGTGAATACGAAGATTCAGCAAAGTATAACCCATAGCAAGTGAACACACGCTGTGTCTAATAGAATAAAGAACATCATGTGATTAAAGAAAGCATTTTCGTATACTAGGTTGTCATGCAAGAAAGAAATATGCTGAGTGATTCAATGAATACATGCAGTGTACATAACTAGTGGCTACTACATTACCATATGCTCCCAAAAGAGGGATCTTATAACGTGCAAAGAACACCATTGTCCGGGCCAGGGTACAATGGGTCTCGGTTTCCTGGGGTCCGGCTCCCCAAGACATATCCCTACTGCAGCAGGTCCATATAAACTATACCAAATTCACCCCGTCGGGATCCTAAGGCTGAGGCTAAGTAGCGCCTGACCATACAGAGTCAATCATGAAAACCCTGAGTAGATCGTGATTACATGGCATACGTGCATATCTGGAACATCTTATACATGCATACTCAAGGTATAAAAATCACAAAGTGAAAGTAAAGTCGTGGAATACAAGTAAACATGTTAGAGCTTAGAGGTCAATACTCGAATGCAATATGTTATGCAACAAATCATGCGATCGAATCACCTTAAGTTACAAACCAATTCTAATCTAATTATCCGGTGTTTCTAACCGTGCATGATGATGTAGTGTTAAGTTATTCAATGCACCGTTGTCTAGTGTTGCATTGAATCGAGCGGTGCACGAAGTCCCTTAAACCAACACCCATGGGGAGGTGCTTAACATCCGGATAACGAACATGAATGATTCGCAACCCTCGAGATCATTCACGCGTAATATCACATCCGTTGGGCAAGTCTAGGTGCTCTACATTCTATCATGAAGGTCATATAGGTCTTATCTTTACACCTAGCCTTATTCTTCATGTGTGGTTACGGCTTAGCCGTGTGTGTGCTACGGCTTAGCCGTGTGTGGTCTACGGCTTAGCCGTGGCTGAGCCGTAGAAGATCGGTCATTTGCGAACTCTCAGTTATTCCAGAAATGGCACCCTGTATTGATCTACGGCTGGGCCACGGCTGAGCTTCGGCTTAGCCGTAGGGCAATCCACGGCTTAGCCGTGCCCTCGCCGTAGAGGAAAACTGGGTTTTTCTCCTCTCTGGATTGTGAACCGTAAGAGGTATACGGCTTAGCCGTACCTGCACGAAATCAGAATTCTGAAGCACATACAGAAAATCTGGAAACTCATCAGAAATGAACTTTTTCAATAGAAAGGGATAGCATATGAACCAAAGGGGCTGTAAACACATTCTTCCACATCAATTCATGTAAACTAAGCAAATCAAAAGCATACCAACATGGGTTCTCACAACTATGGTTATCCTTGCCTCAATTTGGAATGTAATTACACAATGGTAGCCCTTGGATCCAAACACAACCTAATACAAGCAAAACCACATACATGCATGAACATTGGGAAGAAATACAAAACACAGACACCATGTAATTGGAAACAAGAAGAAGAAGAAGAACTAGAGGAGGAGAAGAGAGAATGGAAGGTTTCCTACCCACCTCACAAGCAAGAATCTTCTTCTAGATCGATGGAGGAGAGGAATTCGAAGGAGAGAAAATTGAGCTCCACGTGCACAGTGAGGGGAAAGAGAGAAAACGAGAGAAGGAAATGTGAGTTGATCGATGGAATGGGTTATATAAGCTCAAGGTATAGTCCATATTACAAAGAAGTCCAAGCTAGAATGCTAATTTCAGTTTGAGTCAAATCAAGGTCCACTCGAATCACACGACCTCGGTTGCAAATGACGTAGTTACGAAAGTTAACGAGCTCAGCGAAAGACACGTGTTGACACCAAGATGATGCAAAACTGACTATGTGTAACACTCCGATCCCCTTTGAGCCGGATTAGTGGCTCATTAGTGTGTGTTTTGTTTTGTTTATTTCTTTTGGACTTGTTTTGGGTCATGGATAGGTAGTTGAGTGACCTTTGACCTGGAATAGGTAGTTCTAAGCCTTTTTTCGTAATTTTGCTTTTGCTTTGCTCATATCATCTTTGCATCATCTTGGTGTCAGCACGCGTAATTCGTTGAGATCGACAATTTCCGTAACTGTGTCAGATCCGTTTGGAGTCAATTGGAGAAGTTAGACCTTCGTGTGACTTGAACTGTAATTAGTCTAAACCCATTGGACCTTGTTTTAAACATTCAAAACCTATATATTGAGTCATCCTCCAGGTGGCTCTCTCTCCTGCTCATTTCATTCCTCATCGTGCATGCAGAGAAATCTCCAGAGCTCACCCCCACGTTCGTCCTCTCTCTCTCTCTCTCTTCTTTCCTTCTCTTGATCGATTGAGGATTTGGATCCTCTGTTTGGCTTGGGTTCTTCTCCATTCTCTCATCTCTGTCCTTGCCTTAGGTAAGTGGGTTTTGCATTCTTCATCTTTGTTTGGATTCCTTCTCCAAGCTATGTGTTTCCCTCATCTCATGCATGTGTGATTGCTTTGATTTGTTTTGATTTTAGTTGCTTGGAGCTTGATTTCAGAGGATTTTGTCAGATTTGAGGCAAGTATAAGTACAGGCTTTGATAACACATATGGGTGTTGTTTGATTACTTGGATTCATTCTCATTCTCTGTATAGAAATGTTTTACAGCCATTTTCTAAGCTATGAGAATCAGTTGAGCTTGTTTTATTCAGTTTCTGTACAAAATTTTCGTTTCTGTAATCTTCCCGAACTCGTATTCTGTATTGTACGGCTAAGCCGTAAATTTCTACGGTTCGCTTTCCAGAGACTCGAAAATCTGAATTTGTTCTACGGCTAGGCTACGGCTAAGCCGTAATTTGTTCTACGGCTGAGCCGTAAGCTAGCCGTGACCCAACCGTACCCCAGCCGTGAATTAATTCTCTGATCAGTCGAAACTTTTCTGATATCAGTACTCCTACGGTGAGGCTACGGCTAAGCCGTGGATTGGTCTACGGCTAAGCCGTATACTGACTGTAGCTCAGCCGTGAGATGTATCAGATCAGAGGTGGAAAAGCTGACAGTTTAGCCGTGTTCTGAAGGGAACCACGGCTAAGCCGTAGTGCATATTGCGGCTACGCCGTAGGATGCCACGGCTAAGCCGTAGGTCACCCATGGCTAAACCGTAAGACCTGTTAAATATCAGTTAAACTTAGGCTAATGGTGTGACCTTGTAGGGCTCAAATACAGGTTAACCATACCCGTAAACCGGCCCAAATGGATTCTTTGGAGCGCATGAATAGTCTGTTAGGCTGTGACTTATTCATGTGAGTGTTGCTCATTGTTAAGCACCTCCCCATGGGTGTTGGTTTAAGGGACTTCGGTGCACATGAGGATTATATTGCAACACTAGGATGGCAACGGTGCATCGAATAACTTAAAACTACATCAACATGCACGGTTAGTGACAGTGATGCAACTAGATTAGACTTGGCTTGTAATGAACCTTGATTCCGTATTAATCTGAGATGCATTGCATATTGTTTATGGTTTTGCCCTCTGTTCTGTTAATCTATGTTATGCATTCCTCAGTCATTTTGCTTTCGTTCTGTATATCTGTATTATTCTTCGCTCTGTACTCTGTTTTGATCTATGCTATGCTTTGTATATTCTCTGGCTTTGTATATCTCTGATTTTTGGGTATTCCCTGGTGGCTCTGCCCAGAGGTTAATACGTGAGGATAAGATCCGGTCCTTGTCATCGGTGAGTCCAAAGCGGATAATCTCCTTTCTTTAGCTTTGATTTGATTGGTATTAGTCTGGCTCTACTCAGCCTCAGCCCTAGGATACCCGACGGGGTTACCTCTGGCGTAGATCTCTGTATCTCTGTTTTAACTGCAGTGTTGCTTTGTCTTGGGACCCCGGAACCCAGGAACCGAGACCCGTTGTACCTTTGGCCTGGACAGCGGTGTTCTCCTCTGCTCTGCTCTGCTCTGCTCTCTTTTGGAGAGAACATGGTTAACGTAGTAGCCAACTAGTTCAGTATTCTATGTTTTGATTCACATATCATGATTTACTTCTACGCACGATTTGCTTAGCATACTAAGATGAAATTCTGAAATTATTATTCTGTCTTTATTCAGCTTTGATACTATGAGTGTTTCATCTCTGTTACTTATATTTGCTGGATCGTTGTATTCATTTGTGTTGTCTGTGGTGTTGCAGGCACAGATACCTTGCCCAGCTCCCCGGCGGTCGAGGAGGCTGCAGGGGCGAGTGTAGAGGCACCCTCCGGTCTGGCAGAGTGGGCCTGATCACTTCTGCCAAGTGCGTGCATGCATACCAGTGGCTTTTACTTTGCGTTTTGGTTTTTGAGAGCTTGTATTTGGACTTTGGACTTTGGACTTGTATTCTGTATATTTTGTGTATATTGATTTTGGTGTGTATTCGGTTTTATCTCAGTGTATTTGTCTTTGTCTTTTCCGTTTCGTATTTGCTTTGGCTTCCGCTATTTTATTTTCCTTTGTTGCTTGCTATGATATGTACAGCTTCCGCGTACGCTTAGTTCGCACGTGTTAGATCCCTTGTGTGCGTGCATCTGGACTGGGTTTGGGTGCACGTGCACGGGAGTACGTGTGTCACCGGTTTAGCTTTTCGCTAACCCCCGAATTCTGGGCTCGGGTCGTGACACTATGTCTAAGAAAAGCTAAAATTACGAAAAAGGGCTTGGTCTACTTAATCCAGGTCAAACTCAACCCAACTACCTATCCATGACCCGTAACGAAAACAAAACCCAAACAAAACACGATTAACAACGAAAACAAGATTAACTAACCCCTAAACGAGGTCAAGCTGGGTCGGAGTGTTACATCCTCCCCTACTTGAGAATCATTCCGTCCTCGGAATGAACACTAACTCACTCATACCTGGGAAAGCAACTCGGGGTACTGGCGTGCCATCTGCTCTTCTAACTCCCAAGTAGCCTCATCTGGACTGTGATGCTCCCAAAGCACTTTGACCCATCGAATTGTCCTGGTGCGGAGTATCTGCTCTCGGGTCCCCACGATACGGAGCGGTCGCTCAACGTAGGCAGCACTCGGCTGGATCTGAATCTCATCGTAGCGAATGACATGGGAGGGATCATGAACATATTTCCGAAGCATCGAAACGTGGAAAACGTTGTGCACTCCTGAAAACATCTCGGGAAGCTCTAACCGGTAGGCTAAATCACCAATCCGACTCTTGATCTCGAACGGTCCGACATAGCGTGGAGCTAGCTTGCCTTTCTGGCCGAAACGGATCGTACCCTTCATCGGTGAGACCTTCAGGAAAACCCACTCGCCAACCTGAAACTCTAAGGGTCGTCTGCAGGTGTCTGCATAACTCTTCTGTCTCGACCGAGCAACTTTCAAGTTCTCAATTGCTTTCTGTACCTTTTCCGTAGTCTCGGCAATGATCGTCGGTCCGTGAAAACTTCGAGTTCCAACTTCTTCCCAACAAACTGGACTCCTGCACTTCTTCCCGTACAATGCTTCATATGGTGCCATCCTAATGCTCTCGTGGAAACTGTTGTTGTAGGCAAACTCGCACAACGATAGGTGAAGATCCCATTCTTTCTCGTAACTCAACACGCTGGCTCGTAACATGTCTTCCAAAGTCTGAATCGTCCGCTCTGATTGCCCATCCGTCTGTGGGTGATATGCCGTGCTGAAGCTCAACTTCGTACCCAAAGCCTCCTGGAATGCTCTCCAAAAAGATGAAACAAAACGGCTGTCACGATCGGATACAATCGACACGGGGGTACCATGGAGCCTGACGATCTCATCTACGAACTTCCTCGCCATCTCTGAAAATGTCATACCCTTCCGAAAAGGAATGAAATGGGCTGACTTCGTCAATCGATCTACAATCACCCAAATGGCGTTATTCTTCCTGCTAGTCGGCGGCAAACCGGAAACGAAGTCCATGGTGATGTGTTCCCACTTCCACTGCGGTATATGCAAAGGATGCAACGAGCCTGGCGGTCTCTGATGATCTGCCTTCACCTTCTGGCATGTCAAACAGCGAGCAACAAATCCTGCTACTTCTCTCTTCATGTTGTTCCACCAGAAGCGATCCTTGAGATTCCGGAACATCTTCGTGCTGCCTGGATGCATCGCGTAGCGAGCGTAATGCGCTTCGTTCATCAGTTTCTCCTTGAACTCATCAACTGCTGGCACGCACAACCTACTCCGAAAATAGAGTATACCATCCTCTAATCTGAAATCTGGTCTGTCTCCAATGTGGTCTCGAATGCGTTTCAAAGTTAGATCTTCAAATTGCCTGTCTTTAATCTGCTGAATCAACTCAGGCTGAAACACTAGCGTACTAGCCAAAGTCACGCACTCATCCACTAGTTTAACTTCAACAGGGAGACCATGGAACTCTAAGAGAAAACTGCTCAAAAGCTGCACTGACTCTGCTTTCCTACTGAGCGCATCTGCCACCACATTCCCCTTGCCTGGCTGATATTTGATCGGGAAGTCATAATCCTTAATAAGCTCAAGCCATCTCCGCTGTCTCATGTTCAGCTCCTGCTGTGTGAATAAATACTGTAAACTGTGGTGGTCAGAACGAACCTCAAACTGCACACCATATAGATAATGCCTCCACAACTTCAATGCAAACACGATGGCGGCCAACTCCAAATCATGGGTGGCGTAATTCTTCTCATGTTCTCGCAACTGCCTCGATCCATAAGCAATAACCTTCCCATGCTGCATCAACACACAACCCAAACCAACTCACGAAGCATCTGAATAAACCACGAATCCTTCACAACCATCTGGCAAGGCTAACACTGGGACCGTAGTCAACTTCTCTTTCAACATCCGAAAACGGGCTTCACACTCCTCAGTCCAATCAAATGGTACATTCTTCCTGGTCAACTTCGTCAAAGGAGAAGAGATCTTAGCAAAGTCCTGGACAAATCGACGATAGTAACCTGCTAGACCAAGGAAACTGCGAACCTCTGTCACTGTCTTGGGGCTAGGCCAATTCACTACTGCCTCCACTTTAGATGGATCAACTGCCAATCCCTCTCGTGAAATGATATGACCTAAAAATGCCACCTGCTCAAGCCAAAAATCACACTTCGATAACTTAGCAAACAATCGATGTTCTCTCAACAACGATAAGGCTTTTCTCAAATGCTCCCTATGCTCCTCTGCTGACTTAGAATAGATCAGTATGTCATCAATAAACACCACTACGAACTGGTCCAAGAAAGGAGCAAAAATCTGATTCATCAATGCCATAAAGCTGCAGGTGCGTTGGTTAGTCCAAAAGGCATCACGAGGAATTCATAATGACCATAACGCGTCCTGAAGGCAGTCTTAGGAATATCATCTTCTTTGACTCTCAACTGGTGATATCCAGATCTCAAATCAATCTTCGAAAAATAGGCTGCACCCTGAAGTTGGTCAAACAACTCATCAATCCTGGGTAGGGGGTACTTGTTCTTGATAGTCACTTTGTTCAGCTGTCGGTAGTCTATGCACATCCGAAAAGTACCATCCTTCTTCTTGACAAACAAGACTGGTGCTCCCCAAGGTGAGACGCTCGGGCGAATAAAACCCTTATCCAAAAGCTCCTGCAATTGCTTCTTCAACTCTGACAACTCTGCTGGGGCCATGCGATATGGAGCCTTGCTGATCGGTGCCGTGCCGGGAACAAGCTCAATGGCGAACTCCACATCTCGAACCGGGGGTAAGTCTGGCACATCATCTGGAAAGATATCGGGGAAGTCACAGACCACCTGGATCTCACCTAGCTGCTTCGTCTCCTTCTTCGCTGAGATAAAGGCAATGAAGCCTTCACACCCTCGGCGGATCAAGCGATCTGCCTTACACGCCGAGATCACACGTCTGGGGCATTTCTGCTGACTGCCCTCGAAACGGAAGCCCTTGCCTAAATCGAAGAAGATCGTCCTGTTGTAACAGTTAACACAGGCACGATATCGAGCGAGCCAATCCATACCAAGGATCACGTCGAAGTCCAACATCGACAACAGGATCAAATCAACAGGTAACTGATGACCTACAATCTGCACGTCGCAATGGGGGTAGTACAAACTACACTCCACTCGCTTGCCAACTGGGGTGGATACAACCAGCACATATGGCAACGGCTTAGACGGCTGATGTAACCGCTCGGCGAAACTAGGTGCTACATAACACCGTGTAGACCCCGAATCGAACAACGCTAAAGCCTCGACGCGCGAAATCAAAACAGTACCTTCAACCACCTGTGGATCCTCGGCACTCTCATGGGTAGCAGCGTAAGCACGGGCTGTCTGGCGGGGCTGTCTCGAGCCTGGACGAGCTGACTGTGGCTTGCTCGGAGCTGAAGGTGCGCTGGGTCTGCTAGGAACTGCACCGGAGGTAGGACCAGATGGAGCTGCACCGGAAGCTCTATATCGAGGACAATTGGCGATCCTATGCTCCCTCGAACCACAAATAAAGCAAGCACCGGCCTTCCTCCAGCACGCATCAGTCGCGTGGTTCTTGCCACAATACTCACAAATCACCCCACTGGAACTAGAGGTACTCTGCTGGCTTTTGGTCTTCTTCTGTACTTGTCCTCGTGCACTGAAAGGCGGCTGTCGCTTGGGCTCAACGGCTCTCGCAGCTTGGTGGATGGCCTCAGCAGAATAGGCCCTGTCCACTGCATCATCGAATGTAGCCGGACGCTGGAACGCAGTCACGTGATGCATGTACCGGGGATGCAAGCCTTCAACAAACCGGTTCACCTTCCTTTCTTCGGTGCTGATCATATCCGGAGCAAAAAGCGACAACTGCATAAACTTGTTCACGTACTCTGCTACGGTCATCTGCTGCTGACGGAGGGCCAAAACTCAACCTCCTTGGCTCGAAACACATGAGCCGGGATGAACTTTCTCCTGAACTGCTGCTTGAACATTTCCCACACCGTCGCACTAGGAATATCTCTATATGAGTCTTTCACGCTCTTCCACCAAGTCTTAGCGACGTCTCTCAGCATAGAAGTTGCCAGCCCGACCTTCTGTCGGTTCGTACACACGACAGTCTCAAACACATCCTCCGTCTGTTCCAACCATTGTTCTGCCTTCAATGGCTCTTCTGTCCCATAGAACTCAATAGCTCCTCGCTTGCGAAACTTGCCGTAAAGGGCATTCGGGTCACTCTCTCGAGGCTGTAAAATCACCTGCTGATCTACATGTGACTGAGCTGGGACTTGGCTTTGTCGGTTTAACATAGTGGTCACTTGGGCTTGCAAGTTCTGCATTGCTTGTGATTGTGCCTGAAGGGACTGCAATAGCATGAGAATACGTTCATCTGTATTCGGTGTTTGCGGTGACGGTGCAGATCCGCTTTCATTATTGCCCGCATTCTGCTGAGAACCAGAACCTGATGCCATCCTGTAAACATGGAAAGAGTCAGACACAAACACAAAACAATTGCGCCCAACAAACCCCAAAAGCTATAAAGATCACAAGAAAATCGTATCCTCACCACGATCCTACATGCCTACATGCTTATCATCTAGAGCAAAGAATGAGCAAGGAACTGCTCTGATACCATACAATACGTATGTCACAACCCGAGCCCAGGGTTCGGGGGTTAGCAAAAGCCAAACCTAATGACACACGTACTCCCGTGCCTGTACACGTAGACCGAGTCTAAATGCACACGCACAAGGGAACATTCACACGTGCCAAGCAAGTACGCGGAAGCTGTAAATATCAGAAACAAAAACTAACAATACAAGAAGAGGATACAACGAAAGAACTGACATAATTACATGTGAGAGTTTTACAAAAAGAACAAAATAACAGATACAATCTGACATGTCAATCCAAATACAAGTATGAGATCCACAAAACAAGACTCCAAAGATACGTATGCCATGAACGCTCTCCCGTGGAGTGATCACATCCACTCCTCTAGGCCTGATGGGGCCCCGGGGGTCTCAACTGGAGCCTGGCCGACCTGCGGGGGTTCGGCAGGGGGATCTGGGCCTGCAACACCAAAAACATCTGTGAATACGAAGATTCAGCAAAGTATAACCCATAGCAAGTGAACACACGCTGTGTCTAATAGAATAAAGAACATCATGTGATTAAAGAAAGCATTTTCGTATACTAGGTTGTCATGCAAGAAAGAAATATGCTGAGTGATTCAATGAATACATGCAGTGTACATAACTAGTGGCTACTACATTACCATATGCTCCCAAAAGAGGGATCTTATAACGTGCAAAGAACACCATTGTCCGGGCCAGGGTACAATGGGTCTCGGTTTCCTGGGGTCCGGCTCCCCAAGACATATCCCTACTGCAGCAGGTCCATATAAACTATACCAAATTCACCCCGTCGGGATCCTAAGGCTGAGGCTAAGTAGCGCCTGACCATACAGAGTCAATCATGAAAACCCTGAGTAGATCGTGATTACATGGCATACGTGCATATCTGGAACATCTTATACATGCATACTCAAGGTATAAAAATCACAAAGTGAAAGTAAAGTCGTGGAATACAAGTAAACATGTTAGAGCTTAGAGGTCAATACTCGAATGCAATATGTTATGCAACAAATCATGCGATCGAATCACCTTAAGTTACAAACCAATTCTAATCTAATTATCCGGTGTTTCTAACCGTGCATGATGATGTAGTGTTAAGTTATTCAATGCACCGTTGTCTAGTGTTGCATTGAATCGAGCGGTGCACGAAGTCCCTTAAACCAACACCCATGGGGAGGTGCTTAACATCCGGATAACGAACATGAATGATTCGCAGCCCTCGAGATCATTCACGCGTAATATCACATCCGTTGGGCAAGTCTAGGTGCTCTACATTCTATCATGAAGGTCATATAGGTCTTATCTTTACACCTAGCCTTATTCTTCATGTGTGGTTACGGCTTAGCCGTGTGTGTGCTACGGCTTAGCCGTGTGTGGTCTACGGCTTAGCCGTGGCTGAGCCGTAGAAGATCGGTCATTTGCGAACTCTCAGTTATTCCAGAAATGGCACCCTGTATTGATCTACGGCTGGGCCACGGCTGAGCTTCGGCTTAGCCGTAGGGCAATCCACGGCTTAGCCGTGCCCTCGCCGTAGAGGAAAACTGGGTTTTTCTCCTCTCTGGATTGTGAACCGTAAGAGGTATACGGCTTAGCCGTACCTGCACGAAATCAGAATTCTGAAGCACATACAGAAAATCTGGAAACTCATCAGAAATGAACTTTTTCAATAGAAAGGGATAGCATATGAACCAAAGGGGCTGTAAACACATTCTTCCACATCAATTCATGTAAACTAAGCAAATCAAAAGCATACCAACATGGGTTCTCACAACTATGGTTATCCTTGCCTCAATTTGGAATGTAATTACACAATGGTAGCCCTTGGATCCAAACACAACCTAATACAAGCAAAACCACATACATGCATGAACATTGGGAAGAAATACAAAACACAGACACCATGTAATTGGAAACAAGAAGAAGAAGAAGAACTAGAGGAGGAGAAGAGAGAATGGAAGGTTTCCTACCCACCTCACAAGCAAGAATCTTCTTCTAGATCGATGGAGGAGAGGAATTCGAAGGAGAGAAAATTGAGCTCCACGTGCACAGTGAGGGGAAAGAGAGAAAACGAGAGAAGGAAATGTGAGTTGATCGATGGAATGGGTTATATAAGCTCAAGGTATAGTCCATATTACAAAGAAGTCCAAGCTAGAATGCTAATTTCAGTTTGAGTCAAATCAAGGTCCACTCGAATCACACGACCTCGGTTGCAAATGACGTAGTTACGAAAGTTAACGAGCTCAGCGAAAGACACGTGTTGACACCAAGATGATGCAAAACTGACTATGTCTAAGAAAAGCTAAAATTACGAAAAAGGGCTTGGTCTACTTAATCCAGGTCAAACTCAACCCAACTACCTATCCATGACCCGTAACGAAAACAAAACCCAAACAAAACACGATTAACAACGAAAACAAGATTAACTAACCCCTAAACGAGGTCAAGCTGGGTCGGAGTGTTACAGATGCCACTTGTTGTGCGCGTGTGTGTAAGCAACCAAGATCAACAAATCAACTACTTTAGCAGACAATCAATTTATGTGGTTCGAAAAAAATGCCTACGTCCATGGGAAACTAATTTTCAATAGGTTCTCCTCCAATCTGTGAAACCACAGCCTTGGAATATCAGCCTCTTTTCAAGATTACAGATTACTTCATATATATAATCAACATTTCCTTATCTCCCAAGAACTCTATCTTAGAAAAAAGGAAAGTCCTAACCTATTAAAAAACTTCTGTTTAATCAAATAGTAAATTTCTAATATAATTAGGGAAAACACCCCAGATACTGAACCCACTTGGTCTAAACCCACTTGGCTAACAAAAATTTGCATGCATTTGTAACAAGCCGTCAACTCACCTCTTCTGTCTCACCGAGATTAAGCTCGCAGCCATAGCATTCTCACCAGCATCCCATCAATGGTGATAGCGCCTGTGCTCGGAGGCCGCGGCCGCCTCGTTCTCGTTGATGCTACCCCTTCCAAACCTTCTTTCAGCGTGGTTGATTGAAGGCCTGACGCTTTATTTGTGCATTGGCGGTGGGGGTGACGAAGGGGCAGAGGAGAGGTGGAGAAGGAGATTGGGTGTTATGTCATTTTTGTAATTTCCTACAATATTATAATTGTAATAAAAGAAAAACCTCCTTAAACTTGGAATGGTTTACTATATTAAAGACTCATTGCAAATTTATTCCACTCCGGTGCTTTAAAATAATTAACGAAAAGGCAGCCAATAAAATAAATTTCTACTCGTATGATGATCATCAGACTAAGCTGCATGCATATGTTGGTCATTTTTCACGAACTTGAGTCAGCTCTTCTTGACTCACCTAGTGAACTCAAACTTTAAGAACGGTTCAAATTAATATTTAGTAGTGTGATCTCTTTCGCTGGATTTTACCCCAATTAGACTACGATCTGCCCATGATTAAATTGATCACTCAGTAACTTGTAAGACGTGATTCACTATTCTTCTGTCTTCGCATTAGAGTTTTACCGTAATCATGACAAGTTCTTTTTTTTCTGCAGTCAATTGAGCTGTGACCCACGAGAGCAATTGTACAAGCAAGGTGAAGATGGTAGCACGCAAGAGGATCTGTTTGTTTATATATATATATAGTGAGTTGCCCTAAATGGCCACAAGTGGAGAGAGAAGTTCTGACCAATAACTAATTTAGATAAAAGTCATGTCCTGTTACAAAATATTGTTATTAGTGGATGCCCACCCTGGGGCCCACATTAGATATGGAAAGCTAGAGTCTTGCTATATTGGTTTGCTTGGGGAGAAAGCAATCTTCTTCTATAGATAAGATCCTCTTCCCCTCCTTGATGTACACATCTTTTCATTTAATAGAGCATCTTTATTCCTTTCTCTAATCTCTCCTCTCCTTTTTTCTCAAAACACGTTATCAGCACGAGTTGGACATTACAAATTTAGAAACTAAAGATTTTTTTGAAGACGAAAATGGCCAACCTCCGAGCAATGAGGCATTTAGTGCTAAGATCGAAACCCCTCCTGGAATGTTCTAGAAGACTAAATATATCTCCATTTATATTTACATTTTGATGGATATTTTATGATTGGATGATTTAGTTTTCAGTTTCTTAATTTTGATAAACATTTTATGGATGTTTTGTGATGAATAACTTCTTATAAAGTTGATAAAATTTCTCTTATTAATTTTTGTTTAATCATGTGATTGTTTAGTTACATTTTTTATTATCTTTTGTTTAAAGGTATGGATCACAACAATGTGGATACTCACTGTCTTGTAGATAGTGCTACAACACATACCATTCTGAAAAACCAGAAGTTTTTCTCAAAATTGGTATTGAATTCACGAAAGGTATCCACCACAGCTGGACCTGTGCAAATAATTGAAGGCTCCGGAAAAGCCCACATAACATTACCTAATGCTACTCATTTATTCATTAAAGATGCATTGTTCTCCAGCAGTTCCCGAAGAAACTTGCTCAGTTTTAAAGACATCAGAATAAAAGGATACCATGTCGAGACTGCTAATGAAAGTATAACACTCCGACCCAGCTTGACCTCATTTAGCGGCTAATTAATCTTTTTTTCGTTGCTAATCATATTTTGTTTGTGTTTTTATTTTCGTTGCGGGTCATGAATAGGTAGTTGGGTTGAGTTTGACCTGGATTAAGTAGACCGAGCCCTTTTTCGTAATTTTAGCTTTTCTAAGACATGGTCATTTTTGCATCATCTTGATGTCAACACGTGTCTTTCGTTGAGCTCGTCAACTTTCGTAACTACGTCGTTTGCAACCGATGTCGTGTGATTCCATTGGACCAGGATTTGACTCAAACTGAAAATAGACTTCTAACTTGGACTTCATTGCAAATTGGACCTCCCCATTAGCTCATATAACTTCATCCATCGACTACAAGCTCGTTCTCTCTCATTTTCCTCACTGTGCACGTGGAGTTTCTCTCCCTCTCTTGAATTCTCTCCTCCATCGACCACCTCCATCGATCAAGCTCAATTGAGGAAGTTGGTTCTTTGCATGTGAGGTGAGTTGGAAATCCTTCCATCTCTCTCATCTCTTTCCTCTATTTCTTCACCTTCTTGTTCTTATTGTATGGTGTGTCTGTGCTTTGAAATTCTTCCCATTTCTCATGCATGCGTGTTGTTTTAATTGGTGTTAGGTTGTGTTTGGACCCAAGGACATCAGTTGTGCAATTGAATTCAAATTGAGGCAAGTATAACCATAACTTGTAAGAACCCATGTTGGTATGCCTTTGATTTTGGTTAGTTCAACTGAATTTGTATGGGAAAAGGTGTTTACAGCCCATTTGATTACTACTTTGTCTATCTCCATTTGCAATTCTGATGGTTTTACAGGAGTTCTGTACGTGCTTCAGAACATTGTTTTCGTGCAGGTACGGCTAAGCCGTATGTCCCTTACGGCTTAAAGTCCAGAGAGGGTGAAAATCCAGTTTTCCTCTACGGCTAGGGCACGGCTAAGCCGCGTATTGCCCTACGGCTAAGCCGAACCTCAGCCGTGGCCCAGCCGTAGATCAATACAGGGTGCATTTTTCTGGATTAACTGAGAGCAACCAAATTGACAGACCTTCTACGGCCCAGCCACGGCTAAGCCGTAGAATACACACGACTAAGCCGTAGCACACACACGGCTGAGCCGTATCCACACTAGACTAAGGAAAAACAAGGATAGGTGCAAGGGAAAGACCGATATGACTTTCATAATAGAATGTAGAGCACCTAGACCTGCCCAACGGAATGTGATACAACGCGTGAATGATCTCGAGGGTTGCGAATCATTCATGTTCGTTATCCGGATGTTAAGCACCTCCCCATGGGTGTTGGTTTAAGGGACTTCGTGCACTGCTCGATTCAATGCAACACTAGACAACGGTGCATCGAATAACTTAAAACTACATCATCATGCACGGTTAGAAACACCGGATAATTAGATTAGAATTGGTTTGTAAATAAAGATGATCCGATTTCGCATGATTTGTTGCATAACATATTGCATTCGATCATTGATCTCAACTCTCTGATTACTTGTGTTCCGTTACTTTCACATTGTGGTTCCTTACCTTGAGTATGCATGTAATATGTTCACTCACAGATATGCACGCATGATATGTTGTCACGATCTACTCAGGGTTTCATGATTGACTCTGTATGATCAGGCACTACTTAGCCTCAGCATTAGGATCCCGACGGGGTGAATTTAGTGTAGTTTATATGGCCTTGCTGCAGTAAGGAAACGTCTTAGGGAACCGGACCCCAGGAAACCGAGACACATTGTACCCTGGCCCGAACAATGGTGTTCTTTGCACGATATAAGATCCCTCTTTTGGGAGCATATGGCAATGTAGTAGCCACTAGTTCTGTCCACAGCATGTGTCCATTGATTCGCATAGCATATTTCCTTCTTGCATGACAGCCTAGTATACGAAATTGCCTTATCTAATTTACATGATGTTCTTTATTCTATTAGACACGATGTGTGTTAACTTGCCATGGTTTATACTTTGCTGAATCGTCGTATTCACAGTTGTTGTTTTTTTTTTTTTTTTGGTGTTGCAGGCCCAGATACCCCTGCCGAACCCTCGCCGGTCGGCCAGACTCCAGATGAGACCCCCGAGGCCCCATCAGGCCTAGAGGAGTGGATGTGATCACTCCACGGGAGAGCGTTCTTGGCATGCATGGCATTGGAGTATTGTTTTTGAGGACTTGCACACTTGTGTACATGTCATGACTGTATATATTATTTTGTTCTTTTTGTAAGACCTTCATATGTAAATTATGTCAGTTCTTTCTTGGTCTTCTCTTCTTGCACTATTAGTTTGATGTTTCTGATATTTACAGCTTCCGCGTACATGTTTGGCACGTGTGAATGTTCCATTGTGCGTGTGCATTTAGACTCGGTCTACGTGTACATGCACGGGAGTACGTGTGTCATTAGGTTTGGCTTTTGCTAACCCCCGAACCCTGGGCTCGGGTTGTGACATACGTATTGTATGGTATCAGAGCATTCCTTGCTCTAGCTGATAAGCATGTAGGCATGTAGGATCGTGGTGAGGATACGATTATTTCTTTGTGATCTTTCTAGATTTTGGGGCTTGTTGGGCGCAATTGTTTTGTATTTGTGTCTGACTCTTTCCATTTTTCAGGATGGCGTCAGGTTCGGGTTCTCAGCAGAACGCCGGAAATAATGAAAGCGGATCCGCACCGTCACCGCAGACACAAAACACAGATGAACGCATCCTCATGTTATTTCAGTCTCTACAAGCACAATCGCAAGCAATGCAAAACTTACAAGCACAAGTGACAACCATGTTAGACCGACAAAGCCAAGCCCCAGCTCAGTCACATATAGATCAGCAGGTGGTCTTACAGCCTCGAGAGAGTGACCTGAATGCTCTCTATGGTAAATTTCGGAAGCAAGGAGCTATTGAGTTCTATGGGACAGAAGAGCCATTGAAGACAGAACAGTGGTTGGAGCAGACGGAGGATGTCTTTGAGACCGTCGTGTGCACGAACCGGCAGAAAGTCGGGTTAGCAGCCTCCTTATTTAGAGATGTCGCAAAAACTTGGTGGAAAAGCGTGAAAGACTCATACAGAGACATTCCTAGTGCGACGGTTTGGGAGATGTTCAAGCAACAGTTCAGGAGGAAGTTCATCCCGGCTCATGTGTTCCGAGCCAAGGAGGTTGAGTTTTTAGCTCTCTGCCAGCAGCAGATGACCGTGGCAGAATATGTGAACAAGTTTACTCAGTTGTTGCACTTTGCTCCGGACATGATCAGTACCGAAGAGAGGAAGGTGAACCGGTTTGTTGAAGGTCTGCATCCCTGGTACATGCACCACGTGACTGCGTTCCAGCGTCCGGCTACGTTTGATGATGCAGTGGACAGGGCCTATTCTGCTGAGGCCATCCACCAAGCTGCGAGAGCCGTTGAGCTCAAGCGACAGCAACCCTTCAGTGCATGAGGGCAAGTACAGAAGAAGACAAAAGGCCAGCAGAGTACTTCCAGTTCTGCTGGAGTGACTTGTGGGTATTGTGGCAAGGGCCACGCGACTGACGCGTATTAGAGGAAGGCAGGTGCTTGTTTTATCTGTGGTTCGAGGGAGCATATGATAGCCAATTGTCCTCGATATAGAGCCTCCCAGCCCCCACCCTCTGGTCCTACCTCCGGTGTAGTTCCTGGCAGACCCAGTGCACCTACAGCTCCGAGCAAGTTATAGTCAGGTCGTCCAGGCTCGAGACAACCTCGTTAGACAACCCGTGCTTACGCTGCTACTCATGAGAGTGCTGAGGATCCACATGTGGTTGAAGGTACTGATTTGATTTCGCACGTCGATGCACTAGCATTGTTCGATTCGGGGTCTACACGGTCTTACGTAGCACCTCATTTTGCCGAGCGGTTACATCAACCATCTAAGCCGTTGCCATATGTGCTGGTTGTATCCACCCCAGTTGGCAAGAGAGTGAAGTGTAGTGTATACTGCCCCATTGCGACGTGCAGATTGCAGGTCATCAGTTACCTGTTGATTTGATCCTGTTGTCGATGCTGGACTTTGACGTGATCCTTGGTATGGATTGGCTCACTCGATATCGTGCCTGTGTTAACTGTTACAACAGGACGATCTTCTTTGATTTAAGCAAGGGCTTCCGTTTCGAGGCAGTCAGCAGAGATGCCCCAGACGTGTGATCTCGGCGTGTAAGGCAGATCGCTTGATCCGCCGAGGGTGTGAAGGCTTCATTGCCTTTATCTCAGCGAAGAAAGAGACGAAGCAACTAGGTGAGATCCAGGTGGTCTGTGACTTTCCCGACATTTTCCCAGACGATGTGCCAGACTTACCCCCGGTTCAAGATGTGGAGTTCGCCATTGAGCTTGTTCCCGGCACGGCACCGATCAGTAAGGCTCCGTATCGCATGGCCCCAGCTGAATTATCTGAGTTGAAGAAGCAGTTGCAGGAGCTTTTAGACAACGGTTTCATTCGCCCGAGCGTTTCACCTTGGGGAGCACCAGTCTTGTTTGTCAAGAAGAAGGATGGTACTTTTCGGATGTGCATAGACTACCGACAGCTGAACAAAGTGACTATCAAGAACAAAAAGTGACTATCAAGAACAAGTACCCCTCACCCAGGATTGATGAGTTGTTTGATCAACTTCAGGGTGCATCATATTTTTCTAAGATTGATTTGAGATCTGGATATCACCAGTTGAGGGTCAAAGAAGATGACATTCCCAAGACTGCCTTCAGGACTCGTTATGGCCATTATGAATTCCTCGTGATGCCTTTTGGACTAACCAACGCCCCTGCAGCATTTATGGCATTGATGAATCAGATCTTTGCTCCTTTCTTGGACCAGTTCATAGTTGTTTTTATTGATGATATACTGATATACTCTAAGTCAGCAGAGGAGCATAGGGAGCATTTGAGGAAAGCCTTGTCGTTGTTGAGAGAACATCGATTGTTTGCTAAGTTGTCGAAATGTGATTTTTGGCTTGAGCAGGTGGCATTTTTGGGTCATTTCATTTCACGAGAGGGATTGACAGTTGATCCATCTAAAGTGGAGGCAGTGGTGAATTGGCCTAGCCCCAAGACAGTGACAGAATTTCGTAGTTTCCTTAGTCTAGCGGGTTACTATCGTCGATTTGTCCAGGACTTTGCTAAGATCTCTTCTCCTTTGACGAAGTTGACCAGGAAAAGTGTACCATTTGAGTGGACTGAAGAGTGTGAAGCCCGTTTCCGGACTTTGAAAGAGAAGTTGACTACGGTCCCAGTGTTAGCCTTGCCAGATGGTAGTGAAGGGTTCGTGGTTTATTCAGACGCTTCTCGAGTTGGTCTAGGCTGTGTGTTGATGCAGCACGGGAAGGTTATTGCATATGGATCGAGACAGTTGTGAGAACATGAGAAGAATTACGCCACCCATGATTTGGAATTGGCAGCCATCGTGTTTGCATTGAAGCTGTGGAGACATTATCTGTATGGTGTGAAATTTGAGGTTCGTTCTGACCACCACAGTTTGTAGTACTTATTCACGCAGCAGGAGCTGAACATGAGACAGCGGAGATGGCTTGAGCTTATTAAGGATTATGACTTCCCGATCAAATATCAGCCAGGCAAGGGAAATGTGGTGGCAGATGCACTCAGCAGGAAAGCAGAGTCTGTGCAGCTATTGAGCAGTTTCCTCTTAGAGTTCCATGGTCTCCCTGTTGAAGTTAAACTAGTGGATGAGCGCGTGACTTTGGCTAGTACACTAGTGTTTCAGCCTGAGATGATTCAGCAGATAAAAGACAGGCAGTTTGAATATCTAACCTTGAAGCGCATTCGAGACCACATTGGAGACAGACCCGATTTCAGACTAGAGAATGGTGTACTCTATTTTCGGAGTCGGTTGTGCGTGCCAGCAGTTGATGATTTCAAGGAGAAATTGATGAACGAAGCGCATTACGCTCGATATGCGATGCACCCAGGCAGCACAAAGATGTTTCGGAATCTCAAAGATCGCTTCTGGTGGAACAACATGAAGAGAGAAGTAGCAGGATTTGTTGCTCGCTGTTTGACATGCCAGAAGGTGAAGGCAGATCATCAGAGACCGCCAGGCTCGTTGCATCCCTTGCATATACCGCAGTGGAAGTGGGAACACATCACCATGGACTTCGTTTCCGGATTACCGCCGACGAGCAGGAAGAACAACGCTATTTGGGTGATTGTAGATCGATTGACGAAGTCAGCCCATTTCATTCCTTTTCGGAAGGGTATGACATTTTCAGAGATGGCGAGGAAGTTCGTGGATGAGATCGTCAGGCTCCATGGTACCCCGTGTCGATTGTATCTGATCGTGACAGCAGTTTCGTTTCATCTTTCTGGAAAGCTTTCCAAGAGGCTATGGGTTCGAAGTTGAGCTTCAGCACGGCATACCACCCACAAACGGATGGGCAATCAGAGCGGACGATTCAGACTTTGGAGGATATGTTGCGAGCCAGCGTATTGAGCTACGAGAAAGAATGGGATCTTCACCTATCATTGTGCGAATTTGCCTACAACAACAGCTTCCACGAGAGCATTGGGATGGCGCCATATGAAGCATTATACGGGAAGAAGTGTAGAAGTCCGGTATGTTGGGAAGAAATTGGAACTCGAAGTTTTCACGGACCGACGATCATTGCTGAAACTACGGAGAAGGTACAGAAAGCAATTGAGAACTTGAAAGTTGCTCGGTCGAGGCAGAAGAGTTATGCAGACACCCGCAGACGGCCCTTAGAGTTTCAAGTTGGTGAGTGGGCTTTTCTGAAGGTCTCACCGATGAAGGGTACAATCCGTTTCGGCCAGAAAGGCAAGTTAGCTCCTCGATACGTCGGACCGTTCGAGATCAAGAGTCGGATTGGTGATTTGGCCTATCGATTAGATCTTCCTGAGATGTTTTCAGGAGTACACAACGTTTTCCACGTTTCGATGCTTTGGAAATATGTTCATGATCCCTCCCATGTCATTCGTTACGACGAGGTTCAGATTCAGCCGAGTGCTGCATACGTTGAGCGACCGCTCCGTATCGTGGGAACCCGAGAGCAGATACTCCGCACCAGGACAATTCGATGGGTCAAAGTGCTATGGGAGCATCACAGTCCCGATGAGGCTACTTGGGAGGTAGAAGAGCAGATGGCACAACAATACCCCGATCTGTTTTCTCAGGTATGAGCGAGTGAGTGTTCATTCCGAGGACGGAATCATTCTCAAGTAGGGGAGGATATAACACTCTGACCCAGCTTGACCTCGTTTAGCGGCTAATTAATCTTTTTTTCGTTGCTAATCATTTTTTGTTTGTGTTTTTATTTTCGTTGCGGGTCATGAATAGGTAGTTGGGTTGAGTTTGACCTGGATTAAGTAGACCGAGCCCTTTTTCGTAATTTTAGCTTTTCTAAGACATGGTCATTTTTGCATCATCTTGATGTCAACACGTGTCTTTCGTTGAGCTCGTCAACTTTCGTAACTACGTCGTTTGCAACCGATGTCGTGTGATTCCATTGGACCAGGATTTGACTCAAACTGAAAATAGACTTCTAACTTGGACTTCATTGCAAATTGGACCTCCCCATTAGCTCATATAACTTCATCCATCGACTACAAGCTCGTTCTCTCTCATTTTCCTCACTGTGCACGTGGAGTTTCTCTCCCTCTCTTGAATTCTCTCCTCCATCGACCACCTCCATCGATCAAGCTCAATTGAGGAAGTTGGTTCTTTGCATGTGAGGTGAGTTGGAAATCCTTCCATCTCTCTCATCTCTTTCCTCTATTTCTTCACCTTCTTGTTCTTATTGCATGGTGTGTCTGTGCTTTGAAATTCTTCCCATTTCTCATGCATGCGTGTTGTTTTAATTGGTGTTAGGTTGTGTTTGGACCCAAGGACATCAGTTGTGCAATTGAATTCAAATTGAGGCAAGTATAACCATAACTTGTAAGAACCCATGTTGGTATGCCTTTGATTTTGGTTAGTTCAACTGAATTTGTATGGGAAAAGGTGTTTACAGCCCATTTGATTACTACTTTGTCTATCTCCATTTGCAATTCTGATGGTTTTACAGGAGTTCTGTACGTGCTTCAGAACATTGTTTTCGTGCAGGTACGGCTAAGCCGTATGTCCCTTACGGCTTAAAGTCCAGAGAGGGTGAAAATCCAGTTTTCCTCTACGGCTAGGGCACGGCTAAGCCGCGTATTGCCCTACGGCTAAGCCGAACCTCAGCCGTGGCCCAGCCGTAGATCAATACAGGGTGCATTTTTCTGGATTAACTGAGAGCAACCAAATTGACAGACCTTCTACGGCCCAGCCACGGCTAAGCCGTAGAATACACACGACTAAGCCGTAGCACACACACGGCTGAGCCGTATCCACACTAGACTAAGGAAAAACAAGGATAGGTGCAAGGGAAAGACCGATATGACTTTCATAATAGAATGTAGAGCACCTAGACCTGCCCAACGGAATGTGATACAACGCGTGAATGATCTCGAGGGTTGCGAATCATTCATGTTCGTTATCCGGATGTTAAGCACCTCCCCATGGGTGTTGGTTTAAGGGACTTCGTGCACTGCTCGATTCAATGCAACACTAGACAACGGTGCATCGAATAACTTAAAACTACATCATCATGCACGGTTAGAAACACCGGATAATTAGATTAGAATTGGTTTGTAAATAAAGATGATCCGATTTCGCATGATTTGTTGCATAACATATTGCATTCGATCATTGATCTCAACTCTCTGATTACTTGTGTTCCGTTACTTTCACATTGTGGTTCCTTACCTTGAGTATGCATGTAATATGTTCACTCACAGATATGCACGCATGATATGTTGTCACGATCTACTCAGGGTTTCATGATTGACTCTGTATGATCAGGCACTACTTAGCCTCAGCATTAGGATCCCGACGGGGTGAATTTAGTGTAGTTTATATGGCCTTGCTGCAGTAAGGAAACGTCTTAGGGAACCGGACCCCAGGAAACCGAGACACATTGTACCCTGGCCCGAACAATGGTGTTCTTTGCACGATATAAGATCCCTCTTTTGGGAGCATATGGCAATGTAGTAGCCACTAGTTCTGTCCACAGCATGTGTCCATTGATTCGCATAGCATATTTCCTTCTTGCATGACAGCCTAGTATACGAAATTGCCTTATCTAATTTACATGATGTTCTTTATTCTATTAGACACGATGTGTGTTAACTTGCCATGGTTTATACTTTGCTGAATCGTCGTATTCACAGTTGTTGTTTTTTTTTTTTTTTTGGTGTTGCAGGCCCAGATACCCCTGCCGAACCCTCGCCGGTCGGCCAGACTCCAGATGAGACCCCCGAGGCCCCATCAGGCCTAGAGGAGTGGATGTGATCACTCCACGGGAGAGCGTTCTTGGCATGCATGGCATTGGAGTATTGTTTTTGAGGACTTGCACACTTGTGTACATGTCATGACTGTATATATTATTTTGTTCTTTTTGTAAGACCTTCATATGTAAATTATGTCAGTTCTTTCTTGGTCTTCTCTTCTTGCACTATTAGTTTGATGTTTCTGATATTTACAGCTTCCGCGTACATGTTTGGCACGTGTGGATGTTCCCTTTTGCGTGTGCATTTAGACTCAGTCTACGTGTACATGCACGGGAGTACGTGTGTCATTAGGTTTGGCTTTTGCTAACCCCCGAACCTTGGGCTCGGGTTGTGACAGAAGGTAACAAGGAAATGTTACTTATCATTACTAGTATTGGAAGCCGAAAGCAAATACTAGAAACATTAAGTGCACTTTCTTCTGGGTTATATTATACGACGATATCCATCGTCAAATCACATTCGGTCTTGACTAAAATGAGACAGTTAAGCCCAAAGCTTAAACCAACCCCAAAGTTTAGCAACCCTCAAGCCTTATTGCTTTGGCATGATAGATTAGGGCACCCCGGAGTTACCATGTTAAAAAAAATCATTGATAACTCTGTTAGACACCCTTTAGACAACCACAGTTTGACCATACCAAATGGGTTTCTATGTGTCCCATGTTCACAGGGAAAGTTAATCACTCGACCTTCCTTCGTCAAGATTGCATTAGAATCCCCATCCTTTTTGCAAAGGATACAAGGGGACATCTGTGGACCGATCAATCCACCTAGTGGACCTTTTAGGTATTTCATGGTTCTGATTGACGCTTCCACCCGTTGGTTTAATGTTTGCTTACTTTCAACTAGGAATATTGCCTTTGCCCGTTTATTAACACAAATTATTAAACTTAGAGCACATTTCCCTGATAATCCTATTAATTCTATACGACTTGATATGCGGGTGAGTTCACATCACAAGCCTTTGATGACTACTGTTCATCTCTAGGCATTGTTGTCGAACATCCTGTCCCTCATGTCCATGCCCAGAATGGCTTAGCTGAATCCCTGATTAAGCACATTCAACTTATTTCTAGGACCCTGTTGATGCAGTCCAAATTACCAGTTAGTGCTTGGGGACATGCTGTATTACATGCATCAATGCTCATTCGACTTCGACCCACAGCCTACCATCAATACTCTCCCGCACAGCTTATATCGGGACATCAACCTAATATCTCCCATCTGCGCAAGTTTGGTTGCACTGTTTTAGTCCCTATACCACCCCCTCAACGTACTAAGATGGGACCACAACGTAGGTTGGGCATCTATATCGGCTATGACTCTCCTTCTATTATTCGATTTTTAGAACCAATGACAGGAGATGTTTTTACTGCTCGTTTTGCTGATTGTCAATTCGATAAGACAAAATTCCCGCCGTTAGGGGGAGATAAAGAACGTATTGTTCCTGCAGAACAACCTGTTCCTGAAGAACGGCGTGAACTAACATGGAATGCTTCCGCTTAGTCTCATTTAAACCCACGTACTTCACAATGTGAATATGAAGTCCGTAGAATTGTGCACTTACAAGAAATTGCAAATAAATTACCCGATGCATTTAACGATGCAGCAAAGGTAACCAAGTCACATATTCCAGCTATGAATGCTCCTGCTAGACTTAATGTCCCTGTAGGACAAAGTCAAAAAGCGGCGACAAACGAGTCTGTAATACGCCAGAAGCGTAGCAAACCTATAGGTTCAAAAGATATAGCTCCACGAAAAAGGAGAAATATATAATCATCATATCCTCCCAAAGATACACTTAACACTCCTGAAGAGTTTCCTCCTGAAGAGGGTCATAATACTCCCGAAGATGTTATGGAAAAATCCACTTTCTCTAGAATGACGAAAGTCCTTGAAGAGACTATAAAAGCCCCTGAAGTGGCACCGGTATCGGATAATGAAGAGATCTCTATATTTTACAATTATTCAAGAGAGAGATGGGATAGAAAAAGAATTGTTATCGATGACGCATTTGCATATGTGGTAGCTACACAAATATCAATAGAACATGAGGATGATGATTGGGATACAGAACCACGTACTATAAATGAATGTCGACAAAGGAAAGATTGGCCAAAATGGGAAACTGCTATTACAGCAGAGTTAGAGTCTCTCAATAGACGTGGTGTATTTGGACCTATAGTACAAACCCCAAAAGGTATTAACCATGTAGGTTATAAGTGGGTGTTTGTAAGGAAAAGGAATGAAATGAATGAAATCATTAGATACAAGGCAAGACTTGTGGCAGAAGGTTTCCTGCAGAAACCTGGGATTGATTATGAGGAAACATACTCCCCTGTTATGAATATAACGACATTCAGATATCTAATAAGTTTAGCGGTTTCTGAAAAATTGGATATGAGACTCATGGATGTTGTGGCCGCTTATCTGTACGGGGACTTAGACACAGAAATTCATATAAAAATCCTAGAAGGATTTACTTTGCTTGAAGCAAAGCCCAAGAGTACGTACTCAATACAATTAAGACGATCATTGTATGAATTAAAGTAATCCAGAAGAATGTGGTACAATCGCCTCAATGAATATTTGTCTAAAGAAGGATATGAAAACAATCCCATTTGCCCATGTATCTTCATAAAGAAATCCTCAAAAGGTTTTGCAATAGTGGCAATTTATGTCGATGACATAAATTTAATCAGGACTCCAGAAGAGCTCGAAATAATTGCTAATTATTTGAAAAGGAAATTTGAGATGAAAGACCTTGGGAAAACAAAATTTTGTCTTAACCTGCAGATCGAGGGAAGTTCTAGTGGAATATTAGTCCATCAATCTAATTATACCAAGAATATACTGAAACGCTTTGGTATGGATAAAGCACATCCACTAAACACTCCCATGGTTGTTCGGTCTTTAGATAAAAACAAGGATCCATATCGTCCAATTGAAGAAAACGAAAAGGTATTGGGCCTAGAAGTACTATACCTGAGTGCTATTGGTGCTTTAATGTATTTAGTACAATGTACTAGACCGGATATTTCTTTTTCAGTGAATTTACTTGTTAGATATAGTTCTGCGCCAACGCAAAGGCATTGGACTGGTATCAAACATATACTACGCTATTTACGTGGTACAATTGATTTAGGACTCTTTTATTGTAAAGATTCTAAGTTTGTAGGATATGCAGATTCAGGATATCTCTCTGATCCCCATAAGGGTCGATCACAGACAGGTTATGTATTTCTCAATGGTAATGCTGCTATTTCTTAGCGCTCTACTAAACAAACTTTGGTAGCTACTTCCTCTAACCATACTGAAATTTGAGCCCTCTATGAAGCTAGTAGGGAATGTGTATGGCTACAATCTTTAATTCAGCATATTCGTAGTTCTTGTCAATTGCCTCTTAGTACAGTACCCTGAGCATTATCTACGAAGATAATGAGGCATGCATTCAACAAATTAAAGAAGGGTACATTAAAGGTGACAAGACAAAGCACATTACACCAAAGTTCTTCTTCACACATGAGCTTCAGAAGAACAATGAGATCGAAGTCAAGCAAGTTCGTTCAAACAACAACTTGGCTGATTTATTTACCAAGTCATTACCAAAGTCAACATTTCAAAAGCTTGTATATGAGATCGGCATGCGTAGAGTTTACCATCAAACAATGTAAAGGGTATTGTTGTCAGGGGGAGTAATAGATTTAGGATGGGCATCTTGAAGCCCATCAATCAGGACATATGTGCGCTGTACTCTTTTTCCTTCTCTAGGTTTTGTCCCACTGGGTTTTCCTAGTTAAGGTTTTAACGAGGCAGCATTATGCACGTCCAACACCATTTCAATAATTTTGTAAAACGTTGTACTCTTTTCCCTTCGCATTGGTTTTTATCTCATTGGGTTTTTCCTTTGCAAGGTTTTAATGAAGAACTGTCATTGAATGGTGGTCATCCAAGGGGGAGTGTTATAAAATATTGTTATTAGTGGATGCCCACCCTGGGGTCCATATTAGATATGAAAAGTTAGAGTCTTACTATATTGGTTTGCTTGGGGAGGAAGCAATCTTCTTCTATAAATAAGATCCTCCTCCCCTCCTTGATGTACACATCTTTTCATTCAATAGAGCATCTCCGTTCCTCTCTCTAATCTCTCCTCTCCTTTTTTCTCAAAACATGTCCGAAGTATTTTTAACATTTTAAAAAATATTATGACATTATCATGCTTTATATGTAAATATAAATTTACCAATAGAAAATTAATTTTTTTGAATATCATCAAATTTTGTGATCTAATAATATCATAAAATATCAATAAAAAATAATTACTTAGAAATTAGCTCTTGGCTTGATTCATAAATGTTAAACCAAGGGGAATGGCACAAAATGCTTTAATTTGTTACTGTCCATCTTAAAATTTTTGAACAACAAAGGAGCAATCGTGAAAGACTGCAACAAAGGAAAGGTGCAAATCCTCTTCCATGGAAACATGTTTTTTTATTAGAGGTAGTGGTGAACCTAGGGCCGGCCAGGGCCTAAAGCAAAGTTCTACGATGAGGCCCTTCTATATATTCATATAAAATTATAGGTGTAACGGTAAGTACTCAAAATATTATACCATTTATTAGTATCAACATAAAATCTGAACACACACGTTTACATACATAATTATTAAAATTGTGTATTAAAATTTGCTTATATAAAATAAAGGAAAAACCATCATACATAATTCAAAGCTACAATACCAAAAAATTGAACCAACTACAAAAAATATCATTCAAACATTACTCTCTTGCATTTTTAGAAGCAAAATTACTAATTAAACCTGCATAATTAAGATTCCCTACCAAATTCTTTTCAATAGATAGCATAACTAATCCATGCAATCTTTCCTATAACATGGTTAACCAAAGGTAAGATTTGATCAACTTCAATTAAAAAACTTCTTTCTGCAGAGGCAACTATAACTAGTATAGTCAACAATATTCTGTAAGAGTCAATGCATTCAGAAAACAATGATCCCTCACTTTCAAATAATTCAACACTTCAATTAGTCTTTTTGTTTCTTTTGGTAAAACTTCTTTCAAGACTCAATTTTGAAAATAAATCTCTTACATCAACATTTGAAAGTTTTTCATGTTTTAGAGAATCTTCAAGGTTAGCACAACAAGTCTTCAAATATTCATCATTTGCAGACTTCTTCACATTAAACAAAAATCCAATAAAATTTTCATAACTTCTTCAAATTAAGTTTTTTTTATTCTTTTATTTTTTGCCTCTTTTTTCTTTTTCATTTCCAAAACTATGCTTTCTAGGAAGGATGATCAATTATTCAATAAATCCACAATCTAACAATCAACAACTCACCCAATTTACAAGATAATTATCAAGTGAAGTAAACCCTGGAAGGCTGAAAGTCTTCTTTTCAATTTGAAAGCATCCAGTAATTCTTTGATTCAAACAACATAAAAGCAAGTTAGATTATGAAACCTAAAAATTAACTAAGATTAAAAATTTCTAGTTGAACCATATAATTTAGCAACAAAAACCCTAATAGAACTGAAATATTGAACTCACAACTCAATACTCACTTCTCATAAATAGACAAAACAAGCTTTTCAGACTAATTAGTTAGAGAGAAAATCATCAACAACAACACCCGGTCGCAACGGTAACTCTAGATTGGAGTACGTCACTTATTATGGCATTGAAGGCACTTTTAGTCTTAGTGTTTTTTTTTTTTCTAAAATCTCTCTTACTCCCAGAATTGGACCTCCTTAGTTTCAACGATACACCATCAAGTCCATCAATTGAACCTATTTTCTCTGTGTAATTTTGGGCCGATTTGCTATATCCATTTAGATTTTCAAATAGCCAAATTTATTTTTTTGCTTTTGAACTTAGGCTGCCAAGCCTCTTGTTTAGGATTGGGTTTTCTATCCTTCAATCTAATATAAAGAGTTAGCTAAATATGGGCTCATAATTTTTTATTAAATTAGGGGGCCAAAAGTTATGGCTTTGCCACACTTTGCTCAGGGTCAACCCTAGGCGGACCTAAGCTTTTCTCAACCAACACCCCCCCCCCCCCCCCCCCCCCCCCCCCCCAGGGTGGGGGGTGAGCGAGGACAGCAAAAAGAAATTTCTCATAATGAGAAATTCAAAAAAGAATTAAAAAATATCCTAACAAAATATTAAAAATTTGAGATCATGTGTTTAATCTAATTTTACCAATAAACTAGTTATTAGATTATTCCTCAAAGATGATAAAATTGATGAATTTGTGTTGATCTTCACATCCAACAACATTTAATAATCGGCTTGGTAGATTAGAAAAGAATTAAAAATTGCTTTATTTTAGCACATTGATTTATGAGCAAATGATTATTGATTTAAAAAATTAAATTAATTTATTTTCCTAAGCATCATATTATGGGGATGGTGTTCACAAAAAAATCTTGATATTTGGCCCATTGTTTAGAGTTCAAAATTTTCACTAGTTAGACAAAAATGCTAATGTTGATGGAACCTTAGGCATCTAATTAGTATAGAAAACCCTAATTCACCTCTAGTTTAGCCACATGAAATGTCTTTCTTAAAAATTAATGTAGATCTCATTTAATTCAAATTTTAAATTAAAATTTTAAATTTTCAGGTTTGATAATGTTAAGTTCATGAATTTGCACACTTACGCATAATTTTGGGGTGATTAGGGACTTAATTAAGTCAAATACATCATCATTCATTCAATTTCATTATTTTCTGCATTTTTACCTAGAAATTGGAATTTGCTCCATTTTACACATTTTCTGCATTAATTAAGAATGTTTGTAAATTTTCCCCGAAGAGTACTCTTAGTTGGAATAGCACTCTATTTAAACGGGTCCCGTTTCAATGTGGGCTCCTCAGTATTTTACTGGTTGAATTAAAATATGTAAAAGATGAAATTTGCATGACCAAAGAACCCTAGGGATGATTTGGGTCCCACTACTTAAAGACCCACATACTTAGAATTCATTTGCTTGTAGACTCCACATGAAGATCAGCTGAGGCTTCCTAAAGCTTTTATCTCATCTTATTTGTGTCAATAAATATTTTTCTGACTTAGCTAATGTAATACTCCGACCCAGCTTGACCTCGTTTAGCGGTTAGTTAATCTTGTTTTCGTTCCTAATTGTGTTTTGTTTGTGTTTTCTTTTCGTTACGGGTCATGGATAGGTAGTTGGGTTGAGTTTGACCTGGATTAAGTAGACCAAGCCCTTTTTCGTAATTTTAGCTTTTCTAAGACATGGTCATTTTTGCATCATCTTGATGTCAACACGTGTCTTTCGTTGAGCCCGTTAACTTTCGTAACTACGTCATTTGCAACCGAGGTCGTGTGATTCGATTGGACCCGTGTTTGACTCAAACTGAAGTTAGCACTTTTGACTTGGCCCTTCTTGGAATTTGATCAACCCACTAACTTATATAAACCCATTCCATCGACCAAAACACATTCTCTCTCTCTTTTCTCTCAACTTCACTGTGCACGTGGAATTCTCTCCCTCCTTCACTTGAACTCCTCTTCTCCATCGATCCAGAGGAGGTCGGTTTCTTGCATGTGAGGTGAGTTGGTGGAAATCCCTTCATCCTTCTCATCTCTCTTCTCTAGTTCTTCTCCCTCTTGTTTCCATTGTTGTATAGTGTGTCTATGACTTCAATCCCCATGCATGCATGTTGTTTTGCTTTGTGTTAGATTGTGTTTGGGCTTGAGAACTACAATTGTGCAAGTGATCTCCAATTGAGGCAAGTATAATCATAACATTGAGAACCCATGTTGGTATGCATTGAATTTGGTTGAGCTTACATTTATTGATATGGAAATAAGTGTTTACAGCCCATTTGATACTCATTGCTTCAGTTCTTGTGCATTCCCATTGATGAATTGCATTTCTGATGCTTTCCCAGACATTCTATACAGGTTTCAGGAAATTGAACTCGTACAGGTACGGCTAAGCCGTATGCTTCTTACGGCTCACAATCCAGAGAGGAGAAAAACCCAGTTTCCCTCTACGGCTAGGGCACGGCTAAGCCGTGGATTGCCCTACGGCTAAGCCGAAGCCCAGCCGTGGCCCAGCCGTAGAACAATACAGGGTGCAATTTCTGGAATAACTGAGAGTCAGCAACTGACAGGCCTTCTACGGCCCAGCTACGGCTAAGCCGTAGACTACACACGGCTAAGCCGTAGCACACACACGGCTAAGCCGTATCCACATTAGACTAATGAAAGAAAAACAAAGATAAGTGTAAAGAAAAGACCGATATGGCCTTCATGATAGAATGTAGGGTACCTATTCTTGCCCAACGGAATGTGATACATGCGTGAATGATCTCGAGGGCTGCGAATCATTCATGTTCGTTATCCGGATGTTAAGCACCTCCCCATGGGTGTTGGTTTAAGGGACTTCGTGCACCGCCCGATTCAAGGCAACACTAGACAACGGTGTATCGAATAACTTAAAACTACATCATCATGCACGGTTAGAAACACCAGATAATTAGATTAGAATTGGTTTGTAACTTAAGATGATTCGATTCACATGATTTGTTGCATAACATATTGCATTCGATCATTGATCTCAACTCTCTAACATGATTACGTATGTTTCGTTACTTTCACATTGTGGTTTATTTACCCTGAGTATGCATGTATGATATGTTCACTCACAGATCTGCACGTATGATATGTTATCACGATCTACTCAGGATGTTCATGATTGACTCTGTATGGTCAGGCTCTACTTAGCCTCAGCCTTAGGATCCCGACGGGGTGAATTTGGTATAGTTTATAAGGACCTGCTGCAGTATGGATTTTGTCTTGGGGAACCGGACCCCAGGAAACCGAGACCCATTGTACCCTGGCCCGGACAATGGTGTTCTTTGCATGTTACAAGATCCCTCTTTTGGGAGCATATGGTAATGTAGTAGCCACTAGTCATGTACACAGCATGTATTCATTGATACACATGGCATATTTCCTTCTTGCATGACAGCCTAGTATACGAAAATGCCTTCTTTAATCACATGATGTTCTTATTCTGTTAGATACAGCGTGTGTTAACTTGCTATGGTTTATACTTTGCTGAATCTTCGAAAAAAAGAAAAAAAAAAAAAAAGAGAAGTTGACTACAGTTCCAGTGTTAGCCTTGCCAGATGGTTGTGAAGGATTCGTGGTTTATTCAGACGCTTCTCGAGTTGGCCTAGGTTGTGTGTTGATGCAGCATGGGAAGGTGATTGCGTATGGATCGAGACAGTTGCGAGAACATGAGAAGAATTACGCCACCCATGATTTGGAATTGGCAGCCATCGTGTTTGCGTTGAAACTGTGGAGACATTATCTGTATGGTGTGCAGTTTGAAGTTCGTTCTGACCACCACAGTTTACAGTATTTATTCACACAGCAGGAGCTGAACATGAGACAGCGGAGATGGCTTGAGCTTATTAAGGATTATGACTTCCCGATCAAATATCAGCCAGGCAAGGGGAATGTGGTGGCAGATGCGCTCAGTCGGAAAGCAGAGTCAGTGCAGCTTTTGAGTAGTTTCCTCTTAGAGTTCCATGGTCTCCCTGTTGAAGTTAAACTAGTGGATGAGTGCGTGACTTTGGCTAGTACGCTAGTGTTTCAGCCTGAGATGATTCAGCAGATTAAAGACAGGCAGTTTGAAGATCTAACTTTGAAGCGCATTCGAGACCACATTGGAGACAGACCCGATTTCAGACTCGAGGATGGTGTACTCTGATAGTCCAGTTAGGTGGAACAATACCTCGCACAGGGTCTACCTGTGGAGGCGCCTTTTGAGGACAAAACCGTGAGGACTTCCACAAAAAACTATAAAGTTAAGCGTGCTCGAGTCAGAGCAATTTCAGGATGGGTGACCTCCTGGGAAGTCCAAAGCGGACAATACCTCGATGGTGCGGGGCGGGTTGTTACAGCTAACAAGTCACAACTACTGTAGAGATTACTGTAGAGATAAAATATCTTACAAATCAAAATTCAAAATTTAATCATGTTTTTCTAAGGATAGTCAACTTAAATTGGCTATAACTCTTAATATGGACGCAAATTATATACTGTTAGAAAGCTTATTTAGAGTAAATGTCTGTGGACCCAAAATTGTAGAAATCGGAGCTAAAATGAGAAAGTTATGGGCCCAAAAAACTTCATATACATTTTTTTATGGGATTATAATTACATTTACACCATTAAAGTATAACCACTGCATATCCTTTTGTGGATCCAATATGAAGATCTGATAAGAATTCCAAAAGCTTCCACTTCTCTCTTTTTAAGAAATAAACTCAATCAATAAACAACAGATCTTATCCTCAATCTACTAAGAAGAGATTCAGATTCAATGAACCCGAGGACCTAGAAAACTATAATAATAGGCCACCATGGAAGGCTCCTCCTCATTCCTAACTAGATCGAAATTTCCTGATCTCTCTCTCTTTCTCTCTCTCTCTCCCTCTCTTCTCCACTTTTCTTTCCTTCATTAATTTCTGATTTTATTTTAAAGGTATTCTAAAGCCTGGTTCAGAAACTAGGATCTCAAATAGAAATTTCTGAAAGACCAATTGTCACAACTCGAGGTCAAACTCAAATCAATTACCTATTTATTGCTCAAAACCAAAGAAAAGCAAATCCAAAACACATTTAACAACAATATCGCAATTAATTAGCCACTAATTCGGATTTAAGTTGGGTCGGAGTGTTACACCAATGTTTGAAAAGAATATATTACTAAAGTTATTTTTAAGGTCTTTTATGATGCTGAGTTGAGTTTCTAATTAGAGCATATGGATGAAGCTAAGTAGATCCTCTGTGTAATTTATATTATTATTGTGTTTCTTTTCTATTTCTTTTAATGAATGCTTTATTAGAATAATGGATCTGTCCTCATGCAAAAGGCAAACCTCTTTTTTATGTTCGTAATAAATAAATTTTAATTATTTATACTTACTTTGAGAGATTATACTTAAATCTATAGTTTTCTTTAATAGTCTATGCTTAGTTTGATAAGTGATGCTTATGATGTCCATTCTTTTATGAGGTAAATTAGGTCTAAGGCATTGATTTTATTTTTCTTAATTAAATATTGGTTTTTGCAATAATCAAGTTATTTGGATCAGAAATATTAATTTGTTTATGATCTGAGTAATAATTGAGACAAAAGGGTAAATTAATTGCATATATTAGATTTTTAAATAACTTAGTGTATTCTGGCTGCTCTGATATGTTTCTTATCATTGTTATTAATTTATTTAGTTTTTTATTTGCATATCACACATCTCTTTTATTATTGTTTTTCATTTGAAAAAAATTTAGATTTTTAATAAAAAAGTTCAAAAGTGCTCTTTGTAGGATTAACCTGTATTTGCCATTGTCTCAATAAGACAACTGTACACTTATAGTTATTTTGGATTGGAAGTAAATTTTACATCAAGTTTTTGGCGTCGTCGCCGAGAAGTGTAGGTTCTCGCTAATGGATGAGTTATGCTTCGTGAGGGTTTGCTATAAATCTACCCACAAAATTCTTTTTAAAAGAATCAAAGGGTAAAAGAAATTTCTCAAAAAGAAAATCCACTTCTATTAGATACTTTCAAAATTAGGAAAAATCGAAAATTCTGACTTCCAAAATTTGGTCCACTATTCTACTTCAAAAACTATGTCAAATTATTGTGTGCACGGTGATATATAAATGTATACGTCACTACCAATTTCAAATATTCCACACCAATGACACTTAAATAGAATTTTCCTTTAAATCGTCCGATCCCCAAAAAATCCAGCCAAAAAAAATTTTTACTTTTCAAGTTTTTAAAATGTACTAATTGTGAGTGCCAAACTTGAGTGGATCTGGATAACAGACTCAATAAAAATATTTTAAAAAAAGAAAGAAAGAAGGAGAGGCAATGCATACATATTTTATTGGAGGAATAAGAAAGGAATGAGAGTGATAAAAATAAATACTTAAAGTCATTTAATGAGTTATCTTCTTAATAAAAGTAAAAGACATAATCATCCTTATGTTTTAATATTTCTGTTATTACTAGAAGGGAAAAAAAGGCTTGATGAGAGGCAAAAAGGAAAAATATGAGAGATGAGAAGAGGCAGAGTGTATAATAATGAAAAATACCCATTTAAACTTATATATCCTTTTTTTCATTTTTTCAAGGAAAAAAGAGGTTGAGGGGGGCAATTGCCCCGTCTCACCAATATGTGGGTCTGCCACTGATTGGAGTAAGGTTGGAAATCAAGAGCTTCGCCAATAAAGATAAAACATTATTCTTCATATCTTTTTTTGTGGCAAAAAGGTGCACTAAATATACGAAAGTGTACAAATACGAAGAGATGATGTCTACTTTCGTAGAAAACTACATGCACAAATACACAGTGGGTTCAATCTAATATTAGGAGACATAGTTGCACTTTTGTAATAATTGATATTAAAACTTATAGTGGGCCATTATGATTAATGGTTGTTCATGAACTCTCCATTGATTTCTATCAAAACTCTCCAGTAGTATTTAGCAAAAGATTAATTTATACAACAAAGTCTTGAACAATTTAATTTGATGCATAGTCTTGAATAATTTAATTTGATGGTTTTTAGAAGAAAGTGAGATATTGTAAAATACTTTTTAAGTTATTCAAATACTTCTTTTTCAAGTGAATAGTTTATATTCTAAACTAGTAGATAATATAGCAAAATATAATAAAATATCTTGTTTCCCAAAACCCTCTAACAGGGGTAGACCAAGAAAATTCTCTTTGGGGGGACTTTATGTAAAAAAAATCTTCGGAGAAGGGAGAATATGTTAAAAACAAAAAATAAAAAAAAAAAACTAAGGGACTCTATGAAATTTTAAACTATTTTCAAGGGATGGGTGGGGGCTTCACCTGCTAGATCCTCCTACTTGGGTCCGCCCTCTAAGTTGGCATTTATGTGACTTGGGTCTTTCTCCTTAACTAGAAGGAAACAAAAGGATAAATAAGGCTCATCATCATAATTAGCCTCATCTCATCAGTTATTCAGATTGTTAGTTTTTTTTTTTCTTTTTTCTTTTTTTTAACAGATGGTGTTCCAACTCTTTGAGCTGGACTAAAGAATTAGTATTTATTTAGAGAAGATAATAAAAGAAGTGGACAAGGATGCTTAACGAAGACAGCTTCTATGACCATAAAAAATAATATTTATATACTAATTTAATCTTAATTTAAAATTTAAAAAACTTTAAAGATCTTTTTTACATTTTCCTATAAGAAGACAGAATATCCCAAAATTTGAAAATTTCATGTGGAAATAACAAGATGGTCATAGAGATATCGTGTTCAATGAATAACCATAATTTGTGTCAATAAGTAGTATCCCTGATTTGTAAATGTGCCAAAATCCTAATAGGACGGTAGTCATCTTTCATACTTTTACTTATTCATGCGAAGGGATTGGTTTGTGTCATGCCCTTGAAGTGGAAGGATAAATGCCATTGTACATAAGTTTTCTAGTCCAATTAGCTCTGCTAGAATTTCTTTCTTTTGCTGTTGGGTTTAAGAGTATAATTCTTTTTGCCAACCCTAACAGGTGATGAGATACGGCTTAATTATTGTGGTTATTAATGTTGCTGATCAAAGAGCTACCATAGTTTTCATATACACATAGATTAGTAGGCAAATCTTTAAGAAAAATAATATATTTTACCAACAATAACGATAACAATCTGTTTAATCTTAAGGGGTAGCTCAGCTGGCGTACAATTACGGTTTACTCTCGGAGGCTATGGATTTAAGCTACGCTCCACACTGGGGCCATGTGTAATTTATTCAGCTCCCCCTAGGCCCGAAGGAATTGTTCTAGCCCAATGGGTTGGGACACCCTTCGTTATTTTAAAAAAAAAAACACCAATAACAATATTTTTGTGCAATGCAAGTGTTTGCGGAAGTGAAAGAGAAAATCATGTGTTTGCGGAAGTGAAAGAGAAAATCATACTTATTTTGAATTGTCTTTCTTCGGAAGCAACAATAATGAGTTTCTATCTCAAAGGTTGGAACACAACCTCCTCACAAAGCATGTACAAAGGAATCATTATACAATAAGAGGAATCACATTAGAGAGGAAAATTCCTTTGATTTTCTATGCAACCCCTTGTTAAGTTGCTTGGTTAATTAGAGTGACAAACTTTTGAACCAAAAATGAAAAAATAAAATTTTCTTTTGACGAAGAAGATTTCAATTTACCATTGAAGGGGTAGTGGGATACCTTTCTCTTGTGAAAATGGAAATCCATGGAGAGCATATTCCTCTTGCCTCACAAATGTACTTTAGCGCATACAAAGATAGCCAATTATGCCCATGTATTTTTATCAAAATTTTCGTATACAAAACTGAGAATGAACTTCATATAAATTCACATTCAACGGTTTCAACCCATCAAACATAAAAACATGCTGAAAATAAAATAAAATCAAATTAAAAAAAAAAGACGAAGGCATGTGGCACATCCCCATTGTATAACACATGCAATGGACCTACATTCCTCAAATTCAAATCCTAACGTAAAACACTACCATCCATGACTTAGCAATGGTCCAAGTCACGTTCAGAACAGAATGATGTTCATTATTGGAGTGTACAAACCTAAAATATTTAATTAACTTAGCTAATTTAATCATGTTTTTGTCATTTGCCAAATTAAGGAAGATTGATTTGATTAAGATGTCGATATTAATCAGACACAATAGGTAGGAATCCGTCGATATACATGCACACGCCATCAAACTTTTCATCCAAACTTTTAGTGTGACACTCACTACATTATTGTTTATCAATGTAGCCTAGGATTATGATTTGCTCCTAAAGGTTGTGGATTTGAACTATGCTACTACACTAGGGCACATGGCATTTACCCCGCTCTCTTGACCCAAAGGGATTGGAACCCCCTTCATTATCAACAAAAAAAAAAAAAAAAAGAAGAAAGAAATAATAACGTTGCATTTGTGCAGTATAAGTGGAGCGGAAGTGAAAGAGAATTCATTCCGATTTTGAGTTGGCTTTCTTCGGAAGGGACAACAACAAGTTTCTATCTCAAAGGTTAGAGCACGACTTCCCTACGAAGCATGTACAAACATGTTCTACAGATGCATTTGTATGATGAGAGGAATTACATTATAGAGGAAAATTGCTTTAATTTTCTATGCAATCCCTTGTTAAGCCGTTTGGTGAATTAGAGTGACTCTTTTTTTCTCACAAAAAAGGAAAAAAAATGAGCTAATTTTATTTGGCAAAGAGGATTTCAATTTACCTTCAAAAGGGGTTTTGGGATTCCTCTCTCTTGTGAAAATAGAAATCCATAGGGAACGGATCCCTATCACTTACAAACGTACTTAAGTCCATTCAAAGATAACCCATTTATGCCTATATATTTTTAATTTTTTATCAAAAGGTTTGTATATTGACCTGAAAATGAACTTCATATAAAATCACATTCAACACATCAAACATAAAAACATACTAAGAATAAATTAAAATCATACTTTAAAAAAGAAAGATGAAGACAGGTGGGACATCCCCATTGTAAAACACATGCAATGGACCTACATTTCTTAAATTCACACCCAATGGTAGGATTGGTAAATAGAGTGGAACCCTCTAAATAAAAGATTTCTTATTCTCCTCGATCTAATATATCCTCAAGGTGGACTTTTGAGGAGGGTTCCAAGTTTAGTAAACAGCAAGGATTCCTATCATCTAGTGAGGATTTCTATCATCTATAGGATGGATGATCCAATGGTTATAGATTTTTTGTGCTTTTCTTAAAATTCATAAAAAAATCAATGGTTGAGAATTCACCCCATAGTTTTCATTGGCTCTTTAGGGAATTGAGCAGCTCGAATCTTGCAAATGGGATCCACATGAAAAAAATTAATATTTTAAGTTATGGACTTATTCACAAATACCTCAAAATACATAGAGGATCAACAGTTGAACATTGAGCAATTGGTCGTGTTTAGCCATCTTGAAATGATGCATGGCTCTAATCATGATTTTGGGCACCATAAAAATAAAAAAAATGAAACAAATAGACTGCTTCTTCATCTCAGTTTCTATACTGTGTACGATCAACGATCCATAATATTTTGGCGTTGTCTCATGATCCATCATGAATCACACTATAAAATTTGATGACACATCTGCTTTAGGCCTTTAGAAGAGATTGAACAGTTAAGATTTTTCAAATGACGCCCCACAGAATTTCAGAAATGCAATCTAACAGTTAGGATAACTTTTAAAAAAATACAAAATTTATGAAGAATCAACGGTTGATATTAAATAATACAACCATTTTGGGCATTTTAAACATGATTAACGGTTTGGATCTTAATTATGGGTCCCAAAAAGTATGTTCCTATAGAGAAAACCAAAAACTTCAAAGTTATGGCCCATATCTACTGTAGCTCCGCCTTTTACTCTAGCATTGATTTCGAAAGTTGGATGAGGAAGGTCCGATCATCTGAATAGTTGCAAGGATTGATTAGAGGATTCCCAGCAATCCTTTTCCATGACAAATTAAACTTGGGTTTTTCATGAGAGCATGGAAAAGGACAAGGAATCCTATGAGGGATGGTTACCAAACATGCCCTAATATATAAAAAACTACCATCAATGACTTAACAATGGTCTAAGCCACATCCAGAGCAAAATGATGTTCATTGTTGAATTGTACACACCTAAAATATTTAATTAACTTACCTAATTTAATCATGCTTTTGTCATTTGCCTAATTAAGGAAGATTGATTAGATGAAGGTACAGATATTAATCACGCACAATAAGTAGGAATCTATCAATGTACATGCACACACCATCAAACTTTTCATCCAAAGTTTATTTTCACCTCCTCGTTAAATCTCAAAAATCAACACACTTGTACCATAATTTTTCCCTCACATTAAAACCAATGCCCTTCCAAATCAATCGTGTGGATTTAGTACCTAAAAACCTTTTAAGCTTTTAAAAAATAATAATAATAATAATAAAGGAAATTGATTAATTAGATGCTAACCCATCTTGTGGGTGACACTTGACCATCCTTCTTTAGATACCCAATGATTAGAGAAGAAGAGTGCCCTCTCTCTCTTTATATATATATATATACATATAAAGGATTGTCTTAATCATCCCATGATGATTGTAATATCTCCTAAGAAGCCTTCAAATGAATGTCCATTGAATATCCCAATGTTCATGCCTTTCCATTCCATTTCTTCCTATGCTAGTGACCACTTATTTTGCCGGCACCCTCATGTATTATGACTATAAAAATAAAAAAAAAAATAAAAATAAAATTTATGTCATATGTAATCGTATCCCACGTAAAATTGAAATTTGAATAATTGGGGAGCTCATGATTGATGGATTAGATGGGTTGACCCAAAACATTTTCCCACTGATGTTTCCAGGTGTATTTCAGGTATATTATTTTTTAAAGGAAGAAAAGAAGAAGAGGAAGAAGAGGAGATAGAGATAGAGATAGAGAAGCCAGAGGGATAGTAAGAAGCCAGAGGGATAGTAAGAAAAACCCAGAGGAAGACTTTAGAAGATAAAAGAGAGAGAGATATATATATATATATATATGCAAGGAAAGGAGAGCAGGAGAGGTCTGTAAAAGAAACAAATTTGCTAAAAGACCAAAACCTCATCGGTCTCTTTAACAACAACCCTCAAAACCGATCCACACGACGAAACACCGTTACAATCGCTCCGTTCCGTGCAAAACCCTAAAACCGTTCCTTCTTCCTCAATCTGCCCCAAAGATTCATTTTTGTGCTCTCCAATCCCTCCGCATATTCTACGTACCAGAAAGGAGGGAACTTTTTAGGGTTTTAGAGGGTTTTCGATTCTGATTCCTCTTTGGGTTTGGTCGATCCGATCAAGGCTGGCGGGTTTCGAGTGCAGGTGATGGCGGGTCCGCCGCGGGTCAGGTGTTTGGAGGCTGATTTGGGTGCGTTAGGGTTAGGGTTAGGGTCTGGGTCTGGTGAGGAATTGCAGTGCCGGGAAGCATGCTGAGCGTGCTGCGGGTGCACCTCCCGTCCGACATTCCGATCGTAGGGTGCGAGCTCACGCCGTACGTGCTGCTCCGGCGACCGAACGGGTCGGTTGAGGTTGAGCCCGACGACGCCCCCGAGTCGACCCTCATCGACGGATGCTTCGTGAGGTATAAGTGGTGAGTAGTTTGATTGCGTATTTCAGTTTTGTTGTGATCGTTTGGTTCTTGGGTGTTCATTCTTTTTTTTAGGTAGTGCTTTGAATTGGTAGTAGGATTTGGGTGGTGATATTAATAGTGAAGCTTTACTTTGTAATCATTTGAGTTATCGTTTTAATCCTCTTAATTGGAGCTATTGGGATTTGGGTGATTATATTAATGGTGAAGCGTTACTTTGTGATCATTTGAGTTATCCTTTTAATTTTTTTTATTTGTGAAAATGTTATTCATAAGCGAAGAGAGAGAGAGAGAGAGAGAGAGAGAGAGAGAGAGAAAAGTCTGCCTCATTCAAGAAGATGGACAGGATTTGTAGAAAAACATTAGAAATAATTTGGCTAAAGGATTGAGCCATCGGGCGCTGTAAAGAATTCTCGTAGTTTTGGTCGAGTAATCAATTGGGTGTTCATAGGTTCTTTGGGTGGCTGATTTGGTAATTTTATTTTCTTGATGGTTGAAATGTGTGTTGTTTATTTTTTTCTTTATCGATGTTGATGTTGATGATGATGATAAGTTAGAAAAAGAGGAAGAGAGAAAACAGTTATTTGAGGGCACATTGGGATGCACCTTGAATTGAAAGTTCTTTATTTATTTATTTATTTATTTATTTTTAAATACTCTGGCAGAATTCATGGTCATTATATCCACCAACCATTTGCGGCCACAAAATATGTGATACGCTCTTTTTGGTGCCTTCTATTCAATTTGTGATGTGTTCGTAAAACCCCCCACACACAAATACAAGAAAAAAAGAAAAAAAAAAAAGAAAAACAGTCTCCCACCTTATGTTATTTTCACTTCCAATGCCATCATATGCATTATTGAATATTCAAACTAGAATACTAGGGGATACTCAATTGGTTAGGAACCTTGTTTTTCTTTCAGTTGCCGAAGGTTTGATCCTTGGGTATGCTGCTCACTTCCCTTTTGTGTGGGCTCTCTTATGGGGTCCCAGGCCCCTTGGCTAGGGTACCTTTTTGTTTTTTGTTTTTTTTTTTCTGTCTTTTTAATATTCAAACAAACTTCAGTTTTGGATATATTGAAATGTGCTGTTCATTCCTTTCCGAACGAGACACATTGTTGCTAAGAACCAAACATTAACATTTTTTATTTATATATCCATTGCTAGTACTTCATTCCAAGATAGCTTCTTTGGGGGCGCGTATTTTTGGAGATGATGCTTTAGGATCTAGTCAAAACAATTTAATATATCAAAGTAGGACAACGTCTAGATTACAATCTTGATGTGTGCCTCTCTGATGTCTTTCTCTTAAATTCATTTAATACTTTAAATCAAAATAGAGCCTTATCTTGATGAGTATCTTAAATTGTGTTGTGTTAACTTCAATGTTTCTCAAAGTCATCTAATATTTAGATCAAAATGAGCCTTACCTTGATGCTATTCTTAATTAATTTTTCTTTGAGTCTAGTGATTCAATTGAAATGTGGGGGCTTCTTGCACTATACTTGGATACTGATTTTTTTTCTCTTTCCCCCTGCAGGTATCGTATACAAAGTGACAAAAAAGTAGCTGTGTGCAGCATACATCCCTCTGAACAAGCAACTTTACAGTGCATGGTTTGTCTCAAGGCAAAAATACCTGTTGCAAAGAGTTTCCATTGCTCTCCTAAATGCTTTTCAGATGCATGGCAGCATCATCGTGCTTTGCATGATCGTGCAACTAATGCTGGAAATGAAAATGGTACCGAGGAGGAAGAACTATTTGGGCGCTTTGGTTCAGGACTCTCTGGCTCAGCACCAACTGGAGGGCAGAGCCCAAGCTTGAATAATGGCACAACCCCTTTATATCCTGTCAACGTCACAGAAAGGAGCAGTGGTGAAACCTGGTTTGAAGTTGGAGGCTCTAAAACATATACACCAGCTGCTGATGATATCGGCCATGTTCTGAAGTTAGAATGTGTAGCCATAGATTCCGAAACAAGAAATCCAGTAGGGCCTGTGAACACCCTTTTAACTTCACGTGTCATACCGGCTCCCTCCCCAACTCCTCGACGCTTGATTCCTGTGAATGCAGTTGATAGGATTGGACATTTGGACTTGGATGTCCGTGTTGCATCTTCTGGAACATTCACTGTACTCTCATACAACATATTAGCTGATGTGTATGCTACAAATGAGTTGTACAGCTATTGCCCATCTTGGGCTCTTTCATGGCCCTATCGCAGGCAGAATTTGCTACGAGAAATTGTTGGCTATCATGCTGACATCATTTGTCTCCAGGAGGTACATTAGCACAACAGACAATGTTGTCCATTGATTCTGGAGCTTTTTGCCTTTAAAACTTTTCATTATGCTCTGGGCCTCTTTTATTTGATATTGAGCAGTTGAGGCTAGAAGGACTGTTACTCAGGAAATACTTGGAATATATCCCAGAACCTAGAATTCGAGGCCATTGTTGTTGAATGTGGTAATTTTATCTTTACCATAGGTGCTTATTTAGGAGGCTGGGATCCATTTTCCTAACAAACTGATGTGTTGATTGTTGATATAAATTCTTGTGCCATTCACTAGCAGGTTAACCTTTTGGTGTTAATGATTATCAAAATGGTATTAGAGTGAGAGGTTGCGAGTTCGAAACCCTTGAGAAGTATATTACCTCTGTTTGTCTGTTGGGTTCCTAATTCGAATTGCTTCCCGTTCGGGGTGGTTGTGGTTGTGGTTGTTTTGTGGGGGGGGGGGGGGGGGGGGGGGGTGTTGGTTTATATAAATTCTTGTGTTGTTCACTAGTAGGTTAACCTTTTGGTGTTACTGGTCATCAATATTGATAGGAATTCCTTGCTGAAGCTTTGTTTTCTGTTAGCCTTTACTAAGGATCTTCCATGCTTCTTACATCTCTTTTATGCTTTTTTTTTTCCAATTTTAAGCTTTTCGTTTTCTCTCTCTGTATGTTTTTCAACCTCTCTATGAGCCTTTAGTGTTTTTTCTTTTTCTAAAATTTATTTTCCATCAGAAAGAAGTGAACAAAACTGACAATCACCTTCCCTATATTGGTGTATCTTGCACCCTTACATCTAGAAGCAAGTACCAGATTGTGCAAACCTCTACCCTAGATTTTTTGTTCATTGATGATGTTACAATGAACTATCAAAGTATGGACATCCTTAGTTATGCAGATTTATCCAAACAAACTGAATATAACAATTGCTATTTCCATTCAGGTTCAAAGAGACCACTTTGAGGAGTTTTTTGCTCCTGAACTGGACAAACACGGGTATGAAGCTCTGTACAAGAAAAAGACAGCGGAGGTTGGGTGCAAATATGTCATTTTGTAATTTTGAAATGGTGAACAATAAACGCTAAAAAAAACTATCACATTTATATGTTCAAATTGATGTCATGGTTGCAGGCTGCTGGTGGTGCTTGTGCACTTGATGGTTGTGCTACATTCTTTCGCAGGGACAGGTTCTCTCATGTGAAGAAATATGAGGTTTGAATACCTTCAGCAGGTTATGGTGCTTTGCAAAACTTTTTCCCAACACTGAGAAGTTTATTCCTGTGTGCAGGTCGAATTCAATAAGGCAGCACAGTCTTTGACTGAAGCAGTGGTTCCGAGTGCTCAGAAGAAAGCAGCTTTAAATCGATTGCTTAAGGTGGCTTTTGCAATCATCTTTTTTTTTTTTTTTTATAGCTTGAACCTGTTTCTGTTTTTTACAATGTAGATTTTTTTTTTTGTTTGTTAATATTTTTATTCTGTTAACTATAGGATAATGTTGCACTAATTGCGGTTTTGGAAGCAAAGTTTAATAACCATGGGACAGAGGCTCCTGGGAAACGGCAGCTTCTTTGTGTGGTGAGAAACTTTGCTTAATCTTAATTTGTTATTTTTATGTTCCTGCATCCAATGCCAACTACTCAAATGAATTAAACTTGTCGTTTTGTCATTGTTGCCTTACCCTGATGTTCTGTGCATGCTATTTTCTTTTACTGTGAAAAAGAAACTGGAGAGATGTGCTTTCTTTGTGTTGTCTATGCTATGATCTGTGTGTAGGTTTCATCTCTCTTTTTGTTTTAAGGATACAGGAATTTGAATGAGATAGTATTTTCTTTCTTTATTTGTGATACTGTGATCTAATCACAGTCACCTGGTTTGCATCAATTTGCACTCAAGTTCACAATTCGTAATTTGATTCCAACCTTATCCAAAAATTCAATGAAGCAAGTCATTTGATTTGCTTTTGGTTCAAATCAAGTCCATTTGATGATATTTGAGAACCACTCTATAAATACATTATGGGACCCATATCTAAAATTCAAACAGCTCAAACAAACCATCCTCAGCCTGGGCCAAATGTCGATTCAACCCAAGTTGGGCCTGCTATCTGATGATCACATGTAAAACGCGTGACTAAAATGAAAACCATAGTATAGACAAGTGCCCATGGCCCGGTGGAAGGTGCTCACTTGTTCAACCTTGGTTCGATTCATGTTATAACAAAGATAAAACATAAGATGGCTGACACAGGAAAGGCCTAAACTATCCCCATTCAATATTGTATAATACAGACAGGACCATAATTCGGTACAGGCTCTTCTTCAGCTGTATCCTGTTCACAAAAATTGTAAAATCTGTTAGAGAGAGAGAGAGAGAGAGAGAGAGAGAGAGAGAGAGAGAGAGAGAGAGAGAGAGAGCTCACATGAGTTTACAGGAGAACAGATCCTGCAGGCCTAAGGGAATCAGTTTCTGCTAGTTGACAGCCCCACGAAGTTGATGCATGCTCAGCTGTACTAAGAACAATTCTACCAGGCCCAGCAAACCCAGAAGCATGGCCCAGCGGAGGGACCATTTACTGACTTTGGGGTTCCTACTAAATCCCATGTGGGGCCAACCAGTATGAGTAAACTCTTTTTGTTTGTAGAGAGCTTTTTTGGTTTCAAATTCGTTTCTATAAGTAATCTTCGTGTTTGAGTATAATTAGGATTTAGGTTATCAATGTAGAATTGTGTCATAGTTTATTAAAATCAGGAAAGTTGGGGGAATTAGGATAGCTATTAGACAAAATTGTAAGTCAGGTGGCCTGGGCTATTATGTTCAATGACAGTTTCTTCTGTATGATTGTTCTTCCTGGGCTTGTAGTGCAGCCTGACTGTATACAGTTTCTGGCTGTTCGAGCAAATTGACCCCCTTCTTGGACCTGTACTCTCCCTTTTCTTGCAAGTGGTGGTCCGTTGTATATAAAGTTATAGTTTTCTCAGTAAAATCCTTCTCACACGAAATTATTGCTAATCAGTTCCTTTGCTGCATATTTTTTATTTTATAACGTCTTTTAGAGCTTCAATGTTTACATGATGCATTAAGGGAGAGGAGGAATCAGTAATTACTCTCTAAGCCGAAGCTTAAACAAGCACAATCACTTTTCTAAGTCTCACACTATCATACTTTCATCATCATCATCATGATATATATATATAAACTATGCATGTGGTGAGGGAAGGATGCATAGTAATATTCTCCTATATATATCGTGATGATATATATATCTATATAGAGAGAGAGAGAGAGAGAGAGAGAGAGAGCAATCTTTCCCGTCAATTGAGTACTCAAGAGGTGGTGAAAACATTTACTTATATAGCCTTGGAAAGATAAGATGGCTTAAACTTCTGCTCCTTAACTTTAGATAACTAATCTAGATAATCCTCTTTTTTGTAATATTTAATCTAGATAATCTCTCCCTCCTTAAATCAAGCAACAACCTACCTACTCTAGAAAAGCATTATAATGTGTTCTGCATGGATCCACTGCTCCATAATTGGGCTTATATCTCCTGTGATAAACTGTTGGGCTTGGTGGGCCTTCAGCCGGTCCAAAGGCTTGGATCAATGTGCCTTGGGTGGGTTCATGGACTTGATCCACGAATTGGTGTGTAGCCTCCACGTACATCATTTTCTTATTCTACAAAGAAGATGACTCAAATATTTCTTATTATTGGATGGTACTTTGAACGTAGAATGAACATGAATTGAAGTTACAGCTGGCCCCTACGGGTTTCCTTGCATTCTATAATAGAAATTTAGCTCAAAGGAACCACTGCATCTGGGGGGATCATATTGTAATATTAAGAGTGGATCATGGGAAATAATCTATGACCGCTACCAGCACCTCTACAGAGTTGTGAAACTCCAGTAAACAACTTGGTGAAATCATCCAAATGCATCACACAGGGATGAATGATTTGAGGGCAGTCATAAGGACTAATATATTCTCAAAGCTTTGACTATTTCATGATGCTGTATTGTGTGGTTATGGCTGTGCAAATCTGCATCTTTTTAGTAACTATTTCTTATGACCTTGCTCTTGAATGTCACAAGGTGTTTTTCCTTTTTCTCATTTGTATATACTAGATAATTGCATGATCAGAAGATGCAACAAAGTCAAGCTGATGATGGCTTCCGCATACCATTCAATTGCTAAAACCATACCCTCCATGTACTTCAATGTAACCACCACCATTCTTCCCCGTGTGACAGTTAAGGTCTCATTGGATCATAATACTTTTCCAGTAGGGGTATAGAATAAGTATGAGCCTCTCTATTAGGTATATAATACCTTTTTCAATAGGTATATCTTAGGACTAACTCATCAAGTCCAAAAAAATTATTTTCTCCGTCATTTCACTTAGTCCTGCTTGAGGTGCATTAGCACTAAAATATTTATGACTTCTGAATCTAAAATAATCTTATTCTTAACCATTTTCTCTCTCTAAATGGTCCTACCAGTCTTTCTCTCTCTACAATCTTCTCTTTTAGAACTCCATTTTACAACCAACTACAATTGGGTGCAAGCTCACAATGTGTCACCTTGTGGAATGCCTAGTTGGACGTTCTGATTTAATGTAAAATAAATTATTACGATGATGAATTTGAGGAAGAAAAGGAAGTGATTTTTGTGTGTGTGTGTGTGAGAGAGAGAGAGAGAGAGAGAGAGAGAGAGAGAGAGAGAGAGAGAGAGAGAGAGAGATTTGGTGACTACAGCCAAGTGACTAGGTTAGGGAGAGTCCAAGTCACTAGGTTAGGGTAATGCCAAGTCACTAGGTTAGGATGACTAAGGCTGTGAATATGTACTGATAATATATTTGGTGACAAAAGGTCAAGTCACTAGGTTTGGGTGACAAAGGCTGTGTATATATACTGATAATATATCCCTATTCTGCTATATAATTACAAAGATTCCTTGGCTGTTTCTCAACTTCCCCTACAATCAAGGCCATATTCAATTCTCATTATCTATTTTCATGTGACAAACTTGTAATTGATCTAGTGTGCCCATCCTTTATCTGGTATTGAACCAACATGTGGCAAAGAATGGCACATGGTAGAGGACTTGGGCTGTGTGCCCTAGTACTTGCCACTTGCCATAATCAATCTTCGTTCTAGAGTTAATATAAATGACATCTTCACATTTGTGAACTTCTATCATCTACTTATTGAGTTCTCAGGGCTTTTTGCTGGCTATTTGTTCTGATATCTGAATTTGTTTTGCTTATGGAATTTGTGTGCCTCTTGCCATGTTGTTATTCTATAGGCATATTTTGACCATGTTTGTTCTAATGAAATGGTTTACAGGCAAATACACATGTAAATGTCAGTCAAGATCTCAAGGACGTTAAGCTTTGGCAGGTTCCATTTTCTGGTTGTCTGAAGTTGTTGTGGTGCTTCTGAATATCTTGCCATTCAACTCAAATGTCTGTGGATGTTTTTTTTTTTTCTAATCATGTTAGGTGCATACTTTATTGAAAGGATTGGAGAAAATAGCTGCCAGCGCAGACATTCCAATGTTGGTCTGTGGAGATTTTAATTCAGTTCCTGGAAGGTCCGTGAAGTAATTTTTTATGTCAACTCTACAAGCAATGTAGAAAATCCCATTAAATAAGGAGTCATGCTAGCCAGATGAAGTAATGTGGAACTGTGCTGGGCTGTGGATTAGGGCTGTTACCACAGCCAGCCTCTTTGGTGTTTTTGTTTATTATTTATTTATTTAGTTTATGATCAGTAACGACCCTCTTTGGTGCACAGATAAAAATTTTCATTGGTTTCCATTTTGTCAGTAGTTACACTTAGATCAAATGGCCAGGTATTCATAATGGGGGCCGATTTCTGATAAGCCCTAATCCACAGCCCACCTATGGCATCTGGTAAGAGCAGTCCACATGTCTCATTTGACAACTTCCTGCCAGATGAAAAGCAGCCTTTGTTTTAGGGCTTGTTTATGCACCATGGAAGAGGAAGTTCTCCACAGAAGAAGTCTGAGGGCTATGATGCCCAAATACAGCATGAAAACAGTAGACATGCCATGGACATGGATTTTATACATAAAAAGTGAAGTATTGAATACAATACGGCACGATGCATTGTCCATTTTGAAGTACCATGTGCTATCCATTTTGAAGTATCAATGCATCATCGTCTGAGTGGCAGGAGGTCCGGCTTAGGCTTATGCTCTAGCACTGAAAGATTGCAACAACAACAACAACAATAATAATAATACTAATAATAATAATAATAATATCACACAAGAGTCCAGTTGCACCAAACAATCAAGTACAGAATCATCTAGAGACTTGATTTCTGCTTCCGTGAAAAGTTGTTGCACAAATACACCCTTTAAGTTCCGAGAAAGGAAAAAGAATGATTTTGGCGTATCTCATTTGTTCTTAATGCAAGAAATAGTTTCTTGATTAATCTTAAAGAGCATTGGCCTTTTTTGCAGCGCTCCACATGCACTTCTTGCAATGGGCAAGGTGGATCCTATGCATCCTGACTTGGCAATAGACCCCCTTGGAATCTTGCGGCCTGCAACCAAATTGACTCATCATCTTCCACTGGTGATGCACTATTCTCTTTGTTGCTTGGTCATAAACTTTTGAGCATTTTTATTTTGTTGTGACAATATGCTCTTTCCAGATTAGTGCTTATTCTTCCTCCGCAAGAATGGCCGTAGAGCAGCAGAGGAGGAGAATGGACCCCAGCACTAATGAACCATGGTTCACCAACTGCACCAGAGATTTCATTGGCACTCTTGATTACATATTTTACACGGGTGATTCCTTTGTCAGATTCATTCCAATTTGGGGATGTTTTTGTTTTTTTCCATTTTTTGTGTAGTCATATGGTTAGTAGTTTTCTTTGTGAGGAATGACTGGATGAAGCCTTACTGAAATTAGTTTTTGTGCTTTCAGCGGATACATTGACAGTTGAGTCATTATTGGAGCTTTTGGATGAGGAAAGCTTACGTAAAGACACAGCACTTCCTTCTCCAGAATGGTCTTCTGATCATATAGCACTTTTAGCAGAATTCAGTTGCAAGCCAAGGGCGAGGCGCTAACATTTTCAGGTAAATACCTTGCATATTGACACTCACTCTGTTTATTACGTGGTTCAAACGTGGAAAGGATTCTTGCTTTTAAAGTAAACCAAGATTCTCTCATCCCTCGTGGTCAGCTGTAGCATATTTAGTTGTTGTTAGTTCTCTTGTTTGTCTGTTGATAGTTCAGGTGGGACCCATATGATGGAGATCTGAAGCATTTCTTTGTGGGCCTCATCATTGAATGGATAATTGTTGTCCCTTGTATCAACATCCTATTCATCTGATTGGTGGGTGGCAAAATTGAACATGGAGAATCATCTGATGGTGAAAATTTTTTGTTAATTTTATTTTGCCCCTGGCTTCTTGTTGATTTGCAATGCTGGTCCTCTTTCTATAACCCTCAATAGTTGCCCAGTTTGCTTGATCAATTCTCTTTCTAAATGGTGTAAAACTTACTACTGGTTTACTTTTTTGTGTTTCTACAATAAAAGCGGAAAACACTAATCCTCTGTATCACCAACAGTGTTGGCCCAAATGTAAAGTTTTCAGTACAAATCATTAGCACTATTAACTTGGTAAGGCTTTTATTTATTTATTTATTTATTGAAAGGTTGAGTTAACTGCGTAGATGGACCATGCTAGTTTGTCTGTCAAGCTTTTATAAGTGGATTGTTTATTAGTTCCGAAATCCAATGCCCATGCCATTAGAATGAGCTCAAACCCCAACACACCCCCAACCTGCACCAAAAAATGGAATAGGAGAGAAAGGAAAGTTTTTTGTCAGTATTCAGTCTCAAACAGTTCAAAATGTCATAAATTGGATTCATAGCCTCTGCGTAGTTGAATGAATGAGATCAAATAATCAAGAAAAATTCAATACAGCAATTCCAACCTTCTCATCCAGCCAGCATTCACTTCATATTACTCACTAAAATCTAGAATATCAATGAGAATACACTTAAACCATTCAAGTATTTATAGGGAGTTTTCTTGTACATATGCCCCTCATAGACATTTCATGCACAATCCTCTATGGTGCCTACTATAGACCCTACCAAAGGATGACACCTAGGGAGATAGAAAGCTCCATGTGGGACTACCCCAAATATTAATTTTGGACCCAATCACATGTCCCTAACCCTTTCATCCGTGGCACACAAATTCAGTCCATTCAAATTGGTGGACAGTAGATCCAACGGTCCATTAAACTCGAATATGATCAAAACTTAAGGTGTGTGCTTATTAGGGGGTTCCTTGTGTATTGTAAGGTTTAGATTGGGTGATAGATAGGCTCCACCTAAAGTTCTTAAGAAAAAGTTGGTGAGGGACGGATGCACATGAAGAGAGAGAGAGAGTAGATTTGATATGGGTGACCAGCCTTATACATGGTTATTTATATGACTAAGGAAAAAAGAAAAACCCTAAATCTAATCTAAACCATCCATTATCCTAATAACTTTTAATGTAGACTGTTAAAACTCATAAAAAATTAAGAAAAAAAATTGTTATAATGAAATATTTTTGACCGAGTCCAAGATCAGTATAATGCCCATTTGGTTGTTTATCATGTTTGTTTCTGAAATGCCTGTTGTAGGTCCTTGAGCCAAATGTCAGCTGCTGTTTGATAGAGAGAGCTGATGGATGAAGAGAAAATTCCATCAAGGTGTCAAATAGGAGAAAGGAGGTGGATCATGCTCCTCACGTTTGTTCTTGTCCAACATCTTTCTCAGGAATTCATTGCATTGATCTACTTGTAATTTGCCATGTCTTGTAGAAAATTGTTAAAAATGTCTTGTTAAAAATTTTGGGCCATCCATCCTTCTGTCACCTACTAGTATAAATGTCTTAAATTAATTGTTCTCCACATGTTCGCCATTTTAGTCATTTTTCTTTTGTGCTCCATGAACTGAATATGTTGGACAAAAAGAAATCGCTGGGGCTGTGGGGATCTGAATATTCGGGAGTAAATGTGCTGTGGTCTCCCTAGATTTTTTAGATCCTGGCCGTCTTTTGAGTGCACTGGGTATTTCATTTTTTAACCCTTTGCAGTGTAAATTATTTTTGGGAGCTTTTAAATGTACTCCAGTGTGGACTCTTCATACACAGCCAAAAAATTAAAAAAAAAATCAAAAATTAAAAAATTCCAAGACACCCTTACCCACTTTTTTCTCTACACACTCTCTCCCTCCCTCCACTTCTCAACCTCGCCTTCGACCGGTGACGAGCTTTCGCGGTGGAGGGGAACTCCCCTCTCCCTCTTCCTCTCCTCTTCTCTCCCTCCCTCTCCGTTCTCCTTCCTCTCCTCTTAATGTAGACTAGACCATAAGTCGGCCAATCCATTGGGCTCAGTTGATAAGCTCAAAAAGACATCTAGTTATTTAGGAATATTATTAGTAGTTTGTTTAAAAATAGTGAGTTTTTTATTTTATTTAGACTTATTCTAATATTAGGTAATATTGTTGCTTAGGGATCAAGCCAACTTCTCTATATAAAGATTAGGTTTCATTGTTATGTATGCTCAATTTTAATTAATAAAGTTCTCTTTTGAGATGTTATCTCTTGTGGTGTTTTTTTCTATTGTGAAGATGCCCAAGGGGCAAAATCCATAATTGGATTTGATCAATCTCTAGGTAGATTGTGGTCTATTTTCTCGATCATCGATTTGTAGCTAAGCAAATTGGTATCATAGACGAAGAGCGATCGCCGGGAAGACATTGTCGTTCCTAGATCTCTATTCCATTTCTTCATCATCTTTCCATCCCCCACCCATCTATTCTATCACTGCCAAAACCCCACCCTGACGAGAATCCCAGCCAGAAATTGCTAAACCCCACCCCATCCCTAACAAAAAATGCGAAACCAAACTCAGCCCCCATCTATCCCTCTCGGCAACACCATTCTGAGACCCCAAGACCCACTTTGGCCACATCTCTCAACTCAATCGAAACCTATAAAACCGTGAACGCTAAACCCGAAACCCATTAAACCCCAATCCACCCAATCCATCTGCTATCGAACCAAGCAACCCCAATTGAACCCCTAAACCACAAAACTTCCTCACCCAAAACCCTAACAACCCATTGCCGTTCCCCAACGATGCCCACCTCCTCACCAAACCCCATCCCTACCCATCAACACCAATCTCAACCCATCCAATCCCTTCCGCAAGTTCCCATCCATAACCAATCCCCAAATTTTGAAAATAATAATAAAAAAAGAAAAAGGAGACAAAGAAGTATAAAGAGAGAGAGAGAGAGAGAGAGAGAGAGAGAGAGAGAGATTTGTTACCTTTCATTAGAGACGAAGGCATCCCAATAGCCAACAACAATGTCGCAGCAAACTGTAGCACCGCCTCTGTTGTCGCGCAGCAGAACACCCCCCAAGCTTGTCATCATCAACCAAAAGGCTCCACTTCTTCCTCTCTCGTCTCGATCTATCCAGATAAGCCACCTCTTTGTTCCTCCTTTTGTTTTTTTCAATACCAGTTGTTGAAGAAAGGTGAAAAGGAACCCTTTCCCACGTGAGTGTGACCTTTTATTTTAATTAAGTAGTTGGGCCTAAACTGTTGACCCGAGCTAGGCCTAAGATCAAACCCAAATTGGCCTTGATTTGACCCAAGTCTCCTTTGAGCCCAAGCCCAGTTGGGTTCAGTCCGAGTCTGACCTGACCCATGCCCGGACCCATAGCAAAAAGAACAAAAAGAAAGAAAAAAAAAGCCTAGCAGATCCATCCATTTTTCAAAAATGGTTATAAACTTTATTGCCCTTGCATCCTTTGTCATCATGCAAATGTTTGAAAACTCCAGTAAAATTCAAGCAATTTTATGTCAATACACATATGGCGATTGGTATTTTGAGAATCAGTTCTATTTTGAGCAATTTCTTAATTTGAAGCATGAAAACTTGTCAGTTGATGAATATATTCGCCAATTTTGGAAGTTACAAGATATATGTGCCTTACAGGAGGATATAATACATGATTTGGTTCATTATAGCTGAGGTTTGAGAACAAATATTTTAGAGAATATGAAGTATTGTAAAACCAATCATAAGGCATACTTAGAAGCACTTCGTGTTGAGTGTGTACTTAGAAAGTCTCACATGCAACCTGAGTCTGAAACACGATTTGAAATTTCAAACTCTGATGATTGAAGTCCTTTGCTTTTTCTTCATTAGTGCCTTTTAGTTGTAAAAAATGCAGATCATGATGACGAGAATTTACCTCCTATCCTTCGGACGTGAGTTAATTGTAAAGGTAGATGCTATATTGTTATTAGTGATGGTGGCATTGCTATGAATGTTATATTCAAAGAAGTAGTTGAGAAGTTGCAATTGCCAACTACAAAGTACCCGATGTCTTATCGTTTTGCATGGGTAGATGATTATGCTCTTCCAATTTGGCAACAGTGTGTTGTTCCAATTAAGCTTGATTCGTGTGAAGACAATGTTAAGAGTAATGTTATCTCGATGAATGTTTGCCATATCTTACTTGATTATCCATGGCTCCACCATCTTAAGGTTATCACCAACTATGCAAATAATACTTACACTTTTACACAGAATGGGAGACGAATTCAATGGCGGCCTTTAGAAAGTTCATTCGCATCACCACAAGCCACTCTTCTTGCATCATCACCTTTTACTAAAGAATCAAAGGAAAAGCCAAAAGAAGCAATTGCCATCATGATTGCACTAGAGGAGATGCCAATCATAACAGTTGACTTTCACAATGCAACAACGGTGCAAGGTTAAGGGAATGCTGATCTCATGGAAAACTCATAACACGTAGAATTTGATCAAGATAGTGATAATCAAGAGCCTCAAAAAGTTGAGGAAGAACAAGCAGCCATTAAAACATTTGATCAGGTTAGCAATAACCTTGATTAAACTGGAGAGCCGATTGTAACTCCACTTCCAGCAACTCACATTATGTCATTAGAAGTCAAATCAATTGTTCCAATTGCTTCAAAAACAGATCAAGTTGTTGAAGCTCCCTACATTGGCTTCATCTTCGGGGATCAAACATGGATGATATACAACCAACAATTGTGGCATCTACAAGTCAGATCATACATTCGGATTAAATTCTTTCATCAGAAGTAGCGATATATCCAATGCCTTTTTTCATGGAGTAAACGGCTACATTAAGCTTTCAAACTATGTCATGAAAATGTGAATATGAAGGAAAGATAGAAGTTTGTACGACTGATTTTCGACCCTGGAGGATTTTTCCCTCACCTTGCGGTTGAGCTCTTCTCGGCATTTCTTAACTTGGCAAACTCGTCATAGTTGAATTTTTTTAAGCCAGGGAGAATTAATGTACGCCAAATCATAGGTCGGCCAACCAGTTGGACCAGTCCAGAAGCCCAATAGGATATCTAGATATTTCGGAATATTATTAGTAATTTGATTAATTAGTGAGTTGCTTAAGGATCAAGCCAACTCCTCTATATAAGTGATGGAGACATCATGCCAAATTCCCCTAATTCATTCAAAGTATATCAAAGAAGGCGGCACAGAATAGCGGGTCAAGCTCTGATCTGGATAGATAATCAATATCCAGGTTTTGATCTTGATAAAAGTATAAATCCACTGTTAGATTGTCACCCAGCGGAGATCCGGCCGTTGGATTTTGAATGATGATACCGGTTGAGCATTGAAGGCCCCATGTGCACAATCTCATTAAAGACCTCACATAGGGAAGTGTCACATCGGTTGAAATAAAGATCTTTTAAAGTGGAAGGGTCCTATGTTTTAATTTGCTTGGTCTCATGTTTAATTTGTTTGGTCCCATATTTTAATTTGTTTAGTCCCAAGTTGAGTCTCTATTGGTGAAGAGGGACTTGCATTTTGTCTTATGTAATAAAAAAGACAAGGGAGGACCGCAATTTAAAAATATATATATATATATATAACCGTGCGCAAGATATGCCTTGCGCAGGAATCCCAAGACGTGCGCAGGTCACTCCCCCGTCCTTCTCTTGTTTAGTTTTGATTTTTTTTTTTTCCATTTTTGGTGGGAAGACCTCTTTTATTTCAGATCTAGAGTTTTCTTTCTTTCTCATGCTATGTATGACATTGATTATTTAATAAGAAAAGAGAGTAGTTCTTTTTCTTCTTCTTCAACTTGGGTTTGCAAGCCATCTTTTTTGTCAACCGCCATTAAAGTCTCTTGTGATTGGAGTTTGGTGAGAACCCAATAAAGGTAACCATGATATTTTTTACTTTTCCCTTCTTAAAAGCTTTTATACAACCAATTGGTTATCAGATCTGCTGAGTAGAAAGTGGAGCCAATACCCCAAATTTGATATTGAGCATTTTTTGCCTATTTTTCATGGATTCTTTTCACTACAAAATACAACCCTAACTGTTGGAAGTTCTACCTTCTATATGGAAGGATCTTACCCTCAAATCTGAGGATTACTACTGCTGGATCTGTGATAAAGGCTTCGATCTATGGCCGATTCATTCGTCTGGAATTAATTAACTACTTGTGAACAGCATGATTTGGATTTTCTTTGTCAATTAATTTATTTCCTGATTGCATTGCATCGCATTAGGTTAGATCTCACATGGTCATGCATCAATAAGGATGTTAGGCCTCATTGTTATACATATTCAGTTTTAATCAATAAAGTTCTCTTTTGAGATGTTTTCTCTTATGGTGTTTTTTTACTCTTGTAAGGATGCCGTCCTTCAGGAGATTGGTCTATTTTCTCAATCGTGGATTGTGGTTATGCCACTTGCTTCGTCCTCTCCTCTCCTCTCCTTCTTGTTTGGTCCTGTGCGATGTTCGGCCTATCAAGTCTGAACAACACCTCTAGCAGAACAACAAAGGTGTTGTTCGGACCTAAGAGGCCGAATAGGGCAGAGAGGGGGAGATGAAGTGGGAGGAGAAGAGATGAGAGGAAAGAGGAGGGAGAGGAGAAGAAGAGGGGTCTCCCCCTCCGGCGCTATCGGAGCTCGTCACTGGCCGGAAGGGAGGTAGGGAAGGGGAGGAGAGAGGGAGAGAGAAAGGGGGAGGGCATATTTTGGAAATTTTTATTTTTTATTGGTTGTATATACAGAGTCTAAACTGGAATACATTTTAGAAGCTCCTTTATTCTTGGGCATATCTAGCTCATTTGGAGTTCTGCATGCAACTTCTGTGGGACTGATCATAGGGTTCCCATTTGAACAAAAAATAAAAAAAAAAGTTATGTAGATGTGAGATCTGTCTGTCTTTGTGTGTTGACAGTGGCATGGCATTATTGCCATTGGTTATGTGGTGGTTGGCATCCCACGTACTGGCCCTCTGCAGCCAACTAAACTTCTTAAAGAGGAGTCATTAGTTTTTTTTATCGCGCAAGGTTGTATTCTGACATAGAAGCAAGGCACTGCCTTTGACTGACAATTTTGCCTTTACCTGAAACAGCTAGGCCTGTATCGGCTTGCAGAGTGTCGATGATATCTCAAGTTCCCCAATAATAAACCTTGCGCTTCTTTGGCTGGGCATTGTTCACATTCAAGTGCATCAATGGTCTCGCCTACAGGGGACCAAATGGCTAACCTATTGAAATAAAGCCCCACAAAATTTGATGGGTCACCATCAATCATTCAATCCATTTCAATAGAAGCCTTGTTCCCATACAATCCCTATGAAGCCAGTCGGATGGACTTGCCCAATCGACCGGAATTCTGTGCACACCTGCCGCATAAAGTATGGAATGCTGCATCTGGGCAAAGAGGAACTAGGGTAGCTAACAATGGTCAATTGATGACCTGGATTTTGATCAAACTGGGTTGGGAATTGGGTTTCATATGAAAGTAACATGTAAAAATAATTAGTGCATATTTGATTTTGGGAAAATGGAGCTTCCCGCTCTTTAGTTTGGGATGAGGAGAAAAAGGTGGAGAAGCATCCACTGTATTCAATGCATTCATTTCCCGCCATACTGGGAAGTCTTGTGCAGGCTTTCAAGTTTCAATCGGCCCAGTTCATTCAGTAAAATATCACCGGCCATTATTATCAATCAATCATTCATTAAGAATGAGTTTTTGGTGATTTCATCCCCCATGCTCTCTCCACTGGTTGGTATTTTCATATCTCAACTACATCATATTTATTTTTTAAAAAAAAGGAAAAAGAAAAGAAAAAAGAAAGACCATATTTGATGCCCCCACTTTCCCATAAAGTGAGGATTGAAGCTGTCAAGGTGGTGGCTCAGTTGGTTTGAACCTTGAGTTTGCTCCCTAAGGTCTGAAGTTCGACTCCCGCCCATTGTGTTATTGTCCTTACTCATCAGAATCGGGAATGTCCCTCCAGTGGTTGGTATTTCATATCTCAACTAGATCATATTTATAAAACGAAAAATGAAAGACCACATTTAATGCTCCTACCTTCTCATAAAGTGAGGATTGAAGCTATCAAGGTGGTGGCTTAATTAATTTGAGCATTGGGTTTGCTCCCCAAGGTCTTAAGTTTGACTTCAGCCCATTGCGTCATTCGGGTACTATGTGTGCCGCCACATATATACCTATTAGGGAATAGTCCTTGTTCATCAGAATCAGGTAACACATGAGCCAAAGGCCAAAGGTTTGAAAGCTAGGCTGATGAGGAATGCCCTAGGTCGTCAAAATAATAATAATAATAATAATAAAGTGAGGATTGAACGGGCTGTGAGCTGGATGTGGGCCTCAAAAGGCCCAATGAGCATATTCAAGTGAAGGTCCAATCCTGTTAAAAGACGCTGAGGACTGGAGTTATAAGCTGGAATAAGTCCTTATTTTTAAGACTTAACAGACTGTCCCATAAATGGGCCCTAAAAGATGGCAACTGTATACTATAATTGTTGGCCCAACGAATACGTTATTTTGAGATTTTATTTTATACATCCTATATGTACATCTTATATTGAAAGCTTGAAGCCATCAAAGTTTTGGCCTGCACACTCACATGGCTCAGCTGAGTTGCTTGTGGAGTTTGCCTGAATTGTCCATACAATGAATCATGACCCGGTGTGTAAAATAAGAATCTGAGAATAATAAAATATGCGGCATAGTAGATGAGTATTTTTAATGTTTTGTATTTTTTATTAAATAAAAAAATTAACATGACTCCTCTAATAGACTCCTCAAGACATTTTGTTGACTACCCTAGACTTCCTGAACCGAGTCTGACTCACCACTCTGGAGTCCTACAAAATCATCTGAACAGAATCGTTTTTAGTTTTTTTTTTTTCTGTTTGTTTTTTTCTTTGAAAGGTAAGTACTTAAAACTCTCTGTCACCGACGTCCTGCACCATCAATGCTACAGCCAGCGATTGATCTCATTGGAAGGGAGGTGTGCCTTATCCCTCATCAACTAAGGAAACAGTACACAAGGCTACAAAACAAAATTCTACATCTCCCTGGGAATCAACATCAACTGAGGGCTAGCTAACCAAGTTTCGGACAAACTCAGATTGACTCTCTCGAGGGCTGGTTACTCACTGTAAAATCAGCAAAGAATCGGGTGGCTCGGCCAAATCCCAGTCTAAATGCAAATACACATACTTGACATGAATTTCTTCTTTGTACATACCAGAACGGTTTAAAATTTTTTACTTGGTCAAGACTTAAAAGAGTCTCCCAATCAATTCGGCCATGTTACTTTCTGATATTTTTTTTTTTTATCAACTATGCTTTCAAAGCAGAACAACCCCAACGGAGGCACATTTATAGTCACCTCAGCTCTGATCAAATAAACAACATACACACCAACATCAGTAAATTTCGCCTGTTAGGTGCTCATATGTGGGCATCATACGGCCTCTAACCAACTCAGTTATTGCAGTGTCCCACTACCCATTTCTCTCCCCTCTTCAAGAAGGGAATCCGAAGTACATAAAAAGGCCATGTAAAGAGTCACGGCCACCTCAAAACACCAAGTCCCATCTCTCCTCTCTCCCTGTACTAGAATTGGTCATGGAAAGAAGCTTACCATACCCTCTTTTACTGATTTTCTTTTGCTTTGTGGGATTTGTAAGATGCGACTTTGCGAGCGATAGTGCCGAGTGTACAGATCAGCTGATTGGGCTGACCAACTGTTTATCTTTCATCGAGGGAGGGTCGGCCAGGCAGCCCAAACCCGAGTGTTGCAGCAATCTGAAGCAGGTCCTTGGAAAAAGTAGGAAATGCTTGTGTGTTCTTATTAAGGACAGAAATGAACCGGGCCTTGGCTTTAAGGTGAATGCAACGTTAGCTATGAAGCTCCCAGGGGCTTGTAATGCTCCTGTCAACATTTCGGAGTGTGTAGGTAAAAGCACATACATTCATTCATGTGAACGCATGGTTGCATGACTGAAGACCAACCATAAACACCAATGGGTGGCACTTAAACCTGAGAGGGAAGTAACCCATGTTAATTGCTTAGATAGGCTTATATAGCTTGATGTGACTGTACAGTGAAGTAACCCATGATGAGAATTGGCTTGGAATATAAACACTTCATTAAGTTGCAGCCCTTCACCATGTAGGAGGAGTTGCCATGCTGTTCGCATGATTTGCTTGCCTAATCACTGGACTAACGTGTCTTTGGAAATGTCCAATATTACTGAGCTCTTCTGCTATATTAAAGTATAAGCTATGCCACAACTTCTCTCTCTCTCTCTCTCTCTCTCTCTCTCTCTCTCTCTCTCTCTCTCTCTAGATATATATATAAATAGATATAAATATCTGGTTACCATAGGCATTCTCACACAGAAGATGACAATTATTTGTTATATTTGTGATGCATCATATAGATCTTCTACACTTGAATCCTAAATCACCAGACGCTCAGATATTCGAGCAGTTCGAAAGAGACTTGACGGCAACTAATAAGACGACAAACGGTAACGTGTTTCTTGATTTTCTTCTTTCCCTTAGAAAAAAAATTTTTTTTTTTTTTGGGTGCATTTTTGGAAATATGATCCAATTCTTCTTCTTCTTCTTCCTTTCATGTATAGTCGCTGCGGGTACTGGGGCCTCCCATAGTCCCAATGGTGGATCCAGTGCAGCTGAGAAAAGTGGGAGAAACGACATAGGAAGAACACAGTTAGTGAGCAAGATTGTCACCGGTGTTTGGATATGGTGTTTGGCATCACTTATGATCATGGGAAGCTAGAACAGAAACCAAGCAATTCAAACCAATGTAGCTAGAGTTTGTTATCAAATTATCTGTTTTCTAATGAATTAATCCAGTGTAGAGTTCTTATAAGCATCTATTTCATCAGTTGCACTATTCAGACTCAGTAGTGCCATCTAATGCAGAATTTGTATAAGCTTCGACTAGACCTCGTTGGCAATGGGATATCTGAAAGTTTCCTTCGGCAACAAAAATAAATGTTTAAAAATTCCCACTGAAAATAAGATGAATGCAACGTCCCTCTTCTTCTAGATCAGTAGATTAGGTTCATATATGTTCAAATCTTCACAGAAACATAAACCACCATCATTACTCAAAATCAACTCATCTCAAATCGCAAAAGAAAGGAAGAAAAATGAAAATGAAGAATTAAGAAGGAAAACCCATGAATCTTTTATAGGAAACTGCCTATCATGCCACATGGCCCTAAGTCGCATTAAGCATATCAACCCTAGTCATACCATTACTCTGCCTTCAGATGATTAATCCTAATCGAGAGTTTAGATAATCCAACTCAGTGGCTAAACTTGTCTTTGATCTTCATCCATCTACTGAAAACAAAGCAAGCTATGATATTAAATTTACTTTGAGATAAAATCAGCCAACTGTTGCTGTCGCCTTGATGAGAGCCCGGGGTGGGGCGAACTGACGTTATTGTCTATAGTAGCGAGTTATAATCCCATGTAGAGAGCCAAGCCAAAAAGAAGATTTTCATTCAACGTACTGAAAAGGTGTTGTGTTCTTCACTCATAGATTTTCATGTAATATCCACTTAAGAAATGCCCCACGGACCATGGTAAACCATCAACCACATGCTACGCTCCCATAGTCAAGGAGGATAGATAGGCTTACGAGACTGTCTGAATGGAAGATATCTATACGGGCATGACTTACGAGACCGTCTGAATGGGAGAGATTCAACATGAATCGCAGTAGGGATTACACGCTTCATGAAGAGAAGTATTTTTATTCAAGGAACAGAAAATGCATCTTGGAAGCCATGAGCATGTAAAATCAATTATTATTATAATACAATGAGGCCAACAATCTAAACTAGACTGCCCCAATGCGCTGAAGCCATTCTAGATTGAGATCCCAGTACCAATCCACTCTTTTAACAACTTTGAAACCTATGGACTGAAAGCAAATTAGTACACATGACCACTACTCTGTCTGAACTGAAATATAAATTCTAATGGACCTTTTCAGTGTACAACCAAAATTGAATCATCATCATTATTATTATTAGAGCCTTTTACCCCCACTAAGTCAGGATCAGCTACATGACTTCTTTTTCTCCATCCCAATCTTGAGCCAAATCCTCAGATATATTACATAGTTAGAAAAGAATCCTCAATTAATATCCAATCAACACCACAAGCCCAATTCATCAGGTTTATATACCTGGCATAGATTAACAATTTCACCATAGAAGACCATGATCAACTGAGTAATATAACCTCATTTCTCCAGTCCAATCCATGGTAACAAGTACCACCAATATGCATACAAAACTGTATTTTCAAAGAAACCAACACAGAATATCAGCATGATACCGACTTAACCTGTATAAACTATACATACAGAGCACGTATGGAGCCACACTGTCCGATACAGACAATACAGATCACTGGCTTTAAGTTTTTTAACTGACAGTAAAATCAGACCGATACAGCTGAGGCACTAAAATCTGTTGGGTAGGTGTCAGCCATAAAAGTAATATATAAAACCAATTGAGCCCATATGATAAACCTATGCTTAGTTTTCCGGTACCCAATAAATGAATATCCCTTTTCACTCTTAAAAAGTTCTGAGGATTTATTTTTGTCAACTACAAGTATTTTACAACAAAACAAAAAATGAAAATTTGCTCGGAGAAAATAACACCTGGGGATGATTCACACCATAGAAATCAGGTCGAAAAGAATATGCCTTGAGATGAAATTAACGGCCAGAAAGAACCCTCCCTCCCTCTCTCGCTACATATTCTACAACCTTCCAACATTAAACAAAAAAGAGACCTGATGATCTGTTAGTCTGCCAAACATCTCTACCATTACACACTCCCATCCTTTGGTAGTGATGATTAGCATTTCTATAACCCACTCCAATCTCAAACCCATCCAACAGTGGGTGAACCAAACATAATCTAAACCTACTATCGTAAAGATCATCCCTATCAAAATTATATCTTAATGATTTTAGCATGAAAGGGATGTTAGTCCCATGCACTAGTAACACCGGGACCATACCCACCCCCATAACCACCAGAGGAATTTGCATACCCGCCACCGCCACTGCTATTGCCTCCACTATAGTAGTCAGAGCCACCTCCCCTGTTGAAAGAAGCATCTCTCCGGAAGTCACGACCCCCAAAGCGACCTGCACCAGAACGACGGTTCCTTCCTCCAGGGTATGAAGACCGAACCGCATAACGGGCAAGCCACGCAGGCACCTCCTGATTTGCTTCCGTCATCAACTCAGACAATGCCCTTGCCAACGAGGAGTTGTTCTCATTGAAGAAGGCAGTGGCCAGGCCTGATTTACCCGCTCGTCCTGTTCTCCCAATCCGGTGAACATAATCATCAATGTCATTTGGAAGGTCGAAATTGACAACATGTGCAACATGGGGGATATCAAGCCCACGCGCTGCGACATCAGTGGCCACCAAAATCGGAGTGAGGCCACTCTTGAAGGATCTCAATGCTTGTTCTCTTTCCTGTACATTTAAAAAAAAAAAAAAAAAAAAAGGTCCACGCTTAGTCAGAACGGCCAAGGTCCTACCCCAATATATCAACTCGACAGAAGGATATGTGCACTACTTAAAATCCATCAGTAAGGAAACCATTCAACACATATCTAATCTTTAAAATAATTTATCTGGCCCCCACACGCAAGCCATGATAAGGACCTAAGTCCAACAAATCATACTAAACTACCTGCCCAACCAAGACTTCAAATAATGAACTAAATAAATAAATAAGGCAAGCAGAAGCAAGATTGACGCTAACACTGAGATCTCAACACATGGTCAACTAGCTAAAAGAGAGATTTGTTCATAGCTCCTTAATGGATGAGGTTATCTGTTCATTTTTGCAGTAAAATTGATCATCGATGAATGTGGAAGCACGTTGCTATCATGTAGAAGTTCTTAATACCAGTTTTCTGAAAATCGGAATCGTAATACAAATCGTTCAAGGGGATAAATCAAATCAAATTGTAAATCGTATTGAGAATCATAGAATATTTATTTTTTCTTTATAAAAACAATTTAACAAATAAAAAAGAAAAAAGTAGTAATTCATAATCATCCATTGAACAAAAATCGTCATCATCATCAAAGCCTTGTCCCAACTATCTTGGAGTTAGCTACCCATGGCAACATAAATATAGTGACAAATATGACTTTGATACAACATATGAAAAAGATACTTGGCATATATTAATATATCATGAATGATGTGTAAACAAGTAAAATATACTTATGATATGAATGTTACTAGTTACAAAAAAACAGGTTATGATAGTTCTTTTTTATGGTTATCTTTAAAGCAAAATAGAAATAAAATCCAAATCATGAATCTTATGTCAGTATGTCTCTTTAAATTAAAAAAGTTTTCATGAAGAAAAACATGAAACTAATTAAAAAGATATATAGTAGTAGAATGCTCGTTTATCATCCATCTCTAAAACCTTCCCAAAGCCACAAGAATTCATAAAAAAGATTTTGCTAACTACTAAATAACCTCTCAAAATAAAAGCACTAAATAGAAAGAAAAAAAAAGGAAAAGTAGAAGATTATTAATATTAGCATCTTGGTTGTAGGCACTCACTCAACTAAATTGCTTGAATCATAAGATTCAAGGAAAAAGTATCAAATCACAATGTTCACACTTGAACCCAAAGATTCCCCTATAAATGGGATTCATTGCATAGATACAAATCGTTTTCCTCTAGTTTCAATACAAATAGTAGGATTTTGACAACAGTGCTTAATACACTTATCATTATCGCTATAATCAGATTCAATGGGTCTAGCTAATGAATATAAGCAGTCTCATTTCCCCAGAGCAAAATCGGGGCAATGCCTATTATTTCCTGATGTAACTTCAAGCCAGCAAACTGCAAAGGCTTTCTTCAATGCGCGTCCACTATAACTAGACATGTTATGACCTATGAGAACCCTTTATCATGAGTCCTTAGTGCTAGTTAATAATGTTACCATAGCCCTTTTTTTATAAAGGGACTCACTTGCAGCCTAATTTTCATCATTATCATCACATAGCCTCAATCCTTTCTGATTCTAGAATAGTTCAGAAGCCTTTCATTCCTCATGGAAGGCTTCCCGAGTTGGATGCCTCATTTACTAATATCAAACAACAGGAAGAAATGGTATGCAAGGCAATGAGGACTGGAAGAGTGAGGAAATGCGAGGAAAGCAAAGAGAGGGAGTGTCATGAAAACAGAACTAAAGATCTACCTAGAAACCATAAAAAAAAACTCATTGCAACAGAGAATGTCGAAAGAACAAGAAGAAGTTCCTGAATAGAGAAATGAATACAAATACAAGCAATCACCAGAAACACACTTCGTAATCATCGAGTTATTAATTCGCAGTAAGTCCAACAGATTCAACTTGAGAAGTCAGCACAAACAGAATGTCTGTCACCAAGCATGATCTGTCCAAAAACAGAATCAGCCTACCTGCTGTGTTCTATCACCATGAATAGTAGTTGCAGGAAACCCATTTACACACAGCCAGTGTTCCAATGAGTCAGCCCCTTTCTTTGTCTCCACAAAAACTAAAGTTAGAGCTTGCTGCAAATAATAATGAAAACCATGGTTACTGTATTAAATATTGCCAAAACCAGCAAATGGTTAAATCAAAAGAAATATCTTTGTGACCAAAGCAAAGAAGATATATAAGTATATTACAGGATCAGCTCAGTGAATATCCTCTATTATAAACATCAGGCCTACCAGAAAGACCAAAACCTATAGTAACAGGTACATTTCTGTTTGAAGTGTTACCTTGCCATGAGATCCATTTGCTCTTTGGGCATGAAGAAGGTCCATGAGATGGCTTCTCTTGTCAGACTCGTGAACAAATTCAACTCTCTGAACAATCAAATCAGTACTTGAACCAACCCTTCCAACGGCAAGAAATATATAATTTGAAAGAAAATCAGAGGCCAACCTCTGCACCAACATTAAACAAAATGCTGTTATCCAACATGAACAAAATGCACAAACAATAGTGTTTGGATTGTCAATAGTAGGCACCATAAACATAATGCACATGACTACTCTCCCTCAACAAATAACAATGGCAATGAAGAGCCCACATTTTGATTACAGAAGATCAACTTTTCACTCCAGAAAATGGCATAAACAATTTTTTTTTCCATTTCAACAGAGAGTAAATGCAATGAGATCAAAGGAAAACAATGCCAAGATGTGAAATATCCTACATACACAAAAAAAAAAGGATAAAAAAAAGAGAAAAAAAAAAGAAAAGAAAAAAAGATAAACTCAACAAGAAACATGTAGAACGAAGGAAAGACATAAGAAGAATGGCATCCCAAGCACAACACATTTAGGAAATCAAGCCCAAAAATGCAAGCACCAGCAAGCCAATGTATTTCACACACATGCTGACAGCAAAAAGTAAGCACAACAAATGCAAGCACCAGCAAGCAAATGTATTTTACATAAATGATGATAGCATAATCTACAAAAAAACAAATTCGCTATAAGAGGGAATCTCATTAACACGAAAGCATCTTACAAAAGCATACTTAGAGATATACACAAAATGAGCCCACAAAACAGGCTATAAGCCCATAAGGTGCACAACATACCAACCCAGATAAGAGAAATAACACCTAAGAGGTTAGACTGTATACATATGTGGATGACAGTCCACCCAAACCAGCTCCACACATGATGTCATAATTAAAGGAAGTGGAGCAATTGAAAGTGCCTGATGGAGGATGGCCCTTCTCCTAATAGAGTGGCACACCCACCTGGTGGAACATTTCTAGTTGGTTGTCCCCTGAAGCTAGCAGAGTGTCGGGACTGTTTCAAAGAAACATATATAATATACAATGAGTTTCACTATTGCCAGTTTATATTGCAAATGCATACATTGCATACACGTTCTATATCCAAGTGACACAATGTCAACCCCACTGGACCACCAAGAGTCTGACAGTCATGCCAGTTCAATTACCAGGTGGGTTATACATATACAATGCATGAGAGCCAATCAGCAATAATATTTTAAATCTCCACTTCTTAACACGTGTGAACCACCTGATGATAGAGCTCGATGCTGACGCATGTCACAAATGGAGATGCATTTAAGCAAATCTATTGCAGATCTTTGGAATGACAGTGTGATTGTTTTCATTTTTCTTTTTCTTTTTGGGATATGAGGGACACATACATGAGTGCCATCACTCTCTCATGTCACAGCTAGCATGTGTGAGGGAACAAATTATTTTCAAAGCCCACATGGATGACAACCAAAACACGGTAGTAGCTTGCTGATGCGAGTTGGAACGATGCCACAAGTTCTTTCGAGGGGCCTGAGATGAGTGCCAGCATGTGCTCACTCTCTCAATTCACATTTAATGACCCATCTCAATGCCTAACAAAATAACTGTACCTCCACTGTTAGTTATGTTGCAATCAAGTCTATATAGTTTTTGCATAAAAAAAGTCTATGGTTCATAAATGAGTTAAGAATAAATAATAAGCATTTTTCAGCACAAGTTAAACAGAGACAGATTCTCATAGTTCATCCCACAACATCCTCACAGCTGCAAAATTCCTCAAACACTCTGTTGCAAGGATTGTTCATACACAATCAAACCAACCTGTATCTCCTTAGGAAAGGTAGCACTGAAAAGCATTGTCTGCCTATAACCTCGTGGAGGCATGTCCATCTGTTCAACAATCCTTCGAATCTGTGGTTCAAAACCCATATCAAGCATTCGGTCAGCCTCATCAAGAGCCAAATACCTAACCATCTGTAATGAGACTCTGGCCCTCTCCAGCAAATCCACCAAGCGTCCAGGTGTTGCTACCAGTATATCAACACCCCTCTCAAGCTCCCTCAGCTGCCAAAAACAATTCAGCTGAATGAGTAACAAAGATCCACAGGCATTATTATTATTATTTTTTTATGGCAGAGCATGAAAAACTAATATCAGTAGAATGCTGAAGTAAACAAAACATGAAAACCTGCCGCAAGCAACTAGTCTACTCAGGAATCATCAAATATCTAACCAGCCGTCGACCCAAAAAAAAAAAAAAATTCTCAGCACTATTCTGGAGATGAAAACAATCAGAGACTGATGATTGATGAACACCGAGACAGAGCATCCCTCATACAAAAACAGGAAAAGCACATAACCATATGGAAGCCTTCCCACCCGCACGCACACATTGCACACGCAAACGCATGGACACAATCAATTTTTGTTTCTTCATTCAGGAAAATCACAAATGGAAAAACATGTAGGTAGCATTTGTGAGAGCTGAAGTTCTGCAGCACCGTGGATTACACTGGAATCCTGGAAAAGTAAGCTGAATGAGCCTCATACACTGTTACACCATTCAGAAGCATTTTATATGGCTCAACCCAGCATTTATGCACATCACATACAGTTGGCACAGCCAATGGTAGGGCGGTCAGTTTCATTATGCACATTTGAATGACGCAACAAATTTATAAATATGATTGGTACAGTTAAGAGTGTTGGACCATTTTGCACATTTGAATGACACAAAAAAATTCATAAATATGATAGATTCAGTTAAACTCCGCCAGTTTTGCTGCCGGTCCCAAGCCCGGGTAAAGGAGGAGGGTTGCGTTAGGTAGGTGACAGCCAACGTAAAACTATGTCACAACCCAAACATGAATTCTGAACAAATGATATTTCACGATAAGGCTAGGGCGTTCCCCGCTTTAAGCGACGCATTGCAGCATCGCCCGGCTGCAGTGAAAAGTGTGCAAGGATTACCGCATGACTTTGGGCTAATGCGGTTAAAGAAGTTAGTCCATGAGAAGAAGAAGAGGAATAAGAAAATTAGACTTGCTACTTGGAATATAGGAACCATGACAGGCAAAAGCATGGAGTTGGTTGAGGTAATGAAAAGAAGAAGAATTAGTGTGGCTTGTATACAGGAGACAAGGTGGAAAGGGAATAAAGCTAAGGAGTTCATGGATGGGTATAAGCTTTTCTATGCAGAAAAGAGTAATACAAGAAATGGAGTGAGTATAATTATAGATAAGAATTTAAAAGAGAAAATTGTGGGGGTAAAGAGGTTTGGTGATAGAATTATAGCAATTAAACTAGTACTAGAGGAAGACATAATTCATATCATTAGTGAATATGCTCCCCAAGTAGGACTAGAAGAAAGTGTGAAAAGACAATTTTGGAAGGAGATGGATGATTTAATGCGAGAAATCCCAAATAGTGATAAAATTTTCCTTGGAGGGGATTTAAACGGGCATATAGGAACAGATAATAGAGGATATGAGAGAGTGCATGGAGGGCATGGATTTGGAGAAAAGAATGAATTCGGAAACACTATATTGGACTTTACAGTGGCATTTGATCTTATAGTAGCAAATACTTACTTTAAAAAGAGAGATGAGCATTTAATTACATATAAAAGTGGGAGTAATAGGAGTCAGATAGACTTTTTTCTAGTTAGAAAACAGGATCGATTGGCTTGTAAAGATTGTAAGATTATCCCAGGAGAGAGTTTGACTACGCAACATAGGCTTGGAGTTTTAGATATTTGCATTAGAAGTAAAAAGAGAGCAGTAGTAAACAAAATGGACCCTAAAACAAGGTAGAGAGATTTGAAGGGGGAAAGAGCAAATATATTTAAGGACAAAATAATTGAGAAAGGAGAATGGGATATTGAAGGAGAAACTACAGTAATGTGGAATCAAATGGCTAATTGCATTAGGAATGTTGCAAAGGAGGTACTTGGAGAATCAAAAGGGAAGAGACATATTAATAAAGAAACATGGTGGTGGAGTATGGAGGTTTAGGAAGTTATTTGACAAAAAAAAAAATTGCTACAAAGCTTGGCAAGGGAGTAAGAGTATAGAAAATTTTGAGTTGTATAAGAAGGCAAAGAAAGAACCTAAGAAAGTAGTGAGTAGTGCAAAGTTCAAAGCATACGATGACCTCTATAATAGGTTGGGAACAAAAGAAGGAGAAAAGGATATTTTTAAGCTTGCAAAAATAAGAGAAAAGAAAAGTAGGGACTTAGATCATGTCATATGTATCAAGGACAATGAGGAAAATATTTTGGTGAAGGACAACGATATTATAGAAAGGTGGAAAGAATATTTTCGTAAACTTTTAAATGAAGAATATTTGGGCGATACAAGAGTGGAGGAAGATACTTCATCACAAGAATATACTTTTCTCCGTAGAATTAGAGGGCTGGAAGTGAAGGAAGCATTGAAGCGAATGAAGACAGGAAAAGCAACAGGCCCAGATGGTATTCCGATAGAGGTATGGAAATGCTTAGGAGAGGTTGGAGTAAGTTGGTTATGTAGACTATTCAATAAGATACTTGTGACAAAGAAAATGCCGGATGAATGGAGAAGAAGCATTGTAGTACCTATATATAAGAATAAAGGAGATATACAAAATTGTACCAACTATCGAGGGATTAAACTTATGAGTCACACTATGAAGTTATGGGAGAGAATAATAGAGCAAAGACTGAGAAAAAAGACTAAGATTTCAGAAAATCAATTTGGTTTTATGCAAGGGAGATCAACTATGGAAGCTATCTTTTCACTTAGGCAATTAATGGAAAAATACCGAGCAAAGAGGAAAAATCTACATATGGTCTTTATCAATTTGGAAAAAGCCTATGATAGGGTACCGAGGAATTTAATTTAGTGGGTCTTAAAGAAAAGGAATGTCCCAAGAGGTTACATTGAAATTTTAAAGGATATGTATGAAGGTGCAATAACAAATGTGAAAACCACATGTGGAGAAACGGGCGGATTTTCCGTGACTATAGGCTTACATCAGGGATCATCCTTAAGCCCTTATCTTTTTGCATTAATTATGGATGAGTTAACTGTGCATATTCAAGAAGAAGTACCATGGTGTATGTTGTTCGCAGATGATACAGTATTGGTGGATGAATCAAGAAAGGGTGTAAATGCAAAGCTTGAGAGATGGCGGAGGGCATTAGAATCTAGAGGCTTTAAAATAAGTCGTACAAAAACAGAATATATGGATTGCAATTTCAGTGGACATATACAAAGTGTTGAAACCACTGTCAAAATTGAAACCCATGAGATACCACGTAAAGATTCTGTTCGGTACCTAGGCTCGATGATTAGTAAGGATGAGGAGATTGACGAAGATGTGGAGCATAGGATAAGAGCTGGATGGCTGAAGTGAAGACTAGCTTTGGGAGTACTTTGTGATAGACAAATGCCAACAAAATTGAAGGAAAAATTTTACAAGACAGTGGTTAGACCAGCTATGACATATGGAGCAGAATGTTGACCAATTAAGAAGACACATATTCATAAGATGGATGTAGCGGAAATGAGAATGCTTAGGTGGATGTGTGGTAAAACTAGGAAAGATAAAATTAGAAATGAACGCTTTCGAGAACATTTAGGGGTAGCACCAATAGGAGATAAGATTAGAGAAACTCGTTTAAGATGGTTTGAGCATGTTGAGCGTAGGCCAGTAATGGCACCGGTGAGAAAAAGTTTGGATATACAGGTGGAGGGTCCATCAAGAGGTAGGGGTAGGCCGAAGAAAACATGGATGGAAGTCATTAATTCAGATTTGAAGAAGTTGCACTTATCGAAAGATTTAGCTCAAAAAAGAACGGAATGGAGAAATAGAATTCATGTAGCCGACCCCAACATGGTTGGGATAAGGCTTTGATGATGATGATGATGATGATAGATTCAGTTAGTTAGGCCATCACTAATCCTAAAAGGAAATAAATGGAAAGAACAGCATGTTGTATGAGTATCAATTGAGATTTGAGGGCTTTGGGAACAATTCATTCTTACCAGATTGGTGCACGACTTTGTTTAATTATGGGAATGAAAGATTAGGATCAAAGCAGATATGTAGTTTACTGATATCAATATTTGCGCGCAAGAAACTGGCTGGAGGTCTCCTCATTTTGATAGATATATTAACCCTTCCCTAAAGAAAAATCGAAATCGTAGTTAATGAGGCACGAAAAGAAGACCAATAATGAAATTCAGCAGTCTTCGCCAACCAATCACCAATGCCATTAAAAAAAATCATGGAATGAGTAAGAGGAAAAACCCAAGGCTAGTCCAGACTCAGGCTTTCAAGTCCATTTAATAACATAAGCTAAATCGCTCACTACAATGGCTCCACCACCACAAGTTGCGCTAGTTCACTAAGTCATCTAAAAGATAAAATGAGAAGAATGACCATAAAATATTGTGATTTTCTCAAACAAACAAACAAATGGCTCATCATTGATTGTCGACTAGACCACACAGAACCGTTGTTTATATAATACCAACTTTCCACTTCTAACCAAGGCAGCAGAACAAAACTGTAGCTCAAACATCAATTACAGAAAATAGTCTACTTGCCCAGATACAAGCCATAATAGGAAATAGTAAGATAATCTAAAGACGTGCATCTTATATGAGAATTTGGCCTAGGATAGACTGGAATGGAGAAACAAAATTCATATAGCTGAACCCAAACATAATTGGGAGTTGGGACAACGCTTGGATTGACGATGACAATGATTCAGTTTCTGTCCAGATCAAAACCTCTATCTTCCCCCAATAAATTTCATCTATTAAACCTTTGATGAGGCTTCTAATAAGTCCTTACAAACACATTTTCATGGGAATTTTGGACATCTTAAGGACTTATTAATCCAAAAGAGTCTCATTTAGATGAAAAACACAATTTTATACATTGTGGATTCATTGTAGTATTTTCCTCCATAATTAACTTAAAACTAATCCTTTTTCCACAAATTTATGAAAGCTGCCATTTTAAGAATTTTATTTTTGGAAAGTTTTCCCCAAGTAGGATTAGAGGAAAGTGTGAAAAGACAATTTTGGGAGGAGATGGATAATTTAATGTAAGAAATCCCAAATAATTATAAGATTTTCCTTAGAGGGGATTTAAAAGGGCATATAGGAAGAGATAATAGAGGATATGAGAGAGTACATGGAAGACAAGGATTTTTAAAAAAGAATGAATTTAAAAACACTATATTGGACTTTGCAATAAAATTTGATCTTATAGTAATAAATACTTACTTTAAAAAGAGAGATGAGCATTTAATTACCTATAAAAGTGAGAGTAATAGGAGTCAGATAGACTTTTATAGGTAAACAAAATTGCGTGGTCAAAACAGGACTGATTGGCTTATAAAGATTGCAAGGTTATCTCAAGAGAGAGTTTAACCATGCAACATAGGCTTGTAGTTTTCGATATTTGCATTAGAAATAGAAAGAGAGCGGTAGTAAACAAAATGCGCTCTAAAACAAGGTAGAGAGATTTGAGGGAGGAAAGAGCAAATATATTTAAGGACAAAATGATTGAGAAGGGAGAATGGAATCTTGAAGGAGAAACTACAGTAATGTGGAATCAAATGGCTAATTGCATTAGAAAAATTGCAAAGGAGGTACTTGGAGAATCAAAAGGAAAGAGACATGTTAACAAAGAAATATGGTGGTGGAGTGTGGAGGTTTAGGAAGTTATTCGAAAGAAAAAACATTGCTACAAAGTTTAACAGGGGACTAAGAGTATGGAAAAGTTTGAGTTGTATAAAAAGGCAAAGAAAGAAACTAAGAAAGTAGTAAGTAATGTAAAGTTCAAAGCATACGATGACATCTATAGTAAGTTGGGAATAAGAAAAGGAGAGAAGGATATTTTTAAGCTCGCAAAAATAAAATAAAAGAAAAGTAGGGACTTAGATCATGTCAAATATATCAAAGACAATGAGGAAAATGTTCTGGTGAAGGATAACGATATTAAAGAAAGGTGAAAGAAACATTTTAGCAAACTTTTAAATGAAGAACATATGAGAGATACAAGAACTAGGGAAGATACTTCATTATCAGAGCATGCTTTTATCTATAGAATTAGATAAGTGGAAATGTAAGAAGCATTGAAGCGAATAAAGACAGGAAAGGTTAAAAACTCAAATGATATTCTAATAGAGGTATGAAAATGCTTAGAAGAAGTTAGAGTGAGTTTAATATGTAGACTCTCCAATAAAATACTTGTAACAAAGAAAATGCCGGATGAATAGAGAAGAAGCATTTTACTATATATAATAATAAGAAAGATATACAAAATTGTACCAACTATCGAAGGATTAAACTTATGAATCATACTATGAAGTTATAAGAGAGGATAATGGAGCAAAAACTTAAACACAAGACCACAATTACTAAAAATCAATATGGTTTTATGCCAGGGAGGTCAACTATGGAAGCTCTTTTTTCACTTAGGCAATTAATGGAAAAATATTGAGCAAAGAGAAAAAATCTACACATGATCTTTATCGATTTAAAAAAAGCCTATGATAGGGTACCAAGGGATTTAATTTGGTGAGTTTCAAAGAAAAGGAATGTCCCCAAAGGTTACATTAAAAGTTTTAAGGAACTGTATGAAGGAGCAATAACAAATGTAAAAACCACATGTGCAGAAACAGGTGGATTCCCTGTAACTATAGATTTGTATCAAGGATCAGCCTTAGCCCTTATCTCTTTGCATTGATTATGGATTAGTTAACTGCGTATATTCAAAAAGAAGTACTATGGTGCATGTTGTTTGCAGATAACATAGTATTAGTGGATAAATCAAGAGATGGTGTAAATGCAAAACTCGAGAGATGGTAGGGGGCATTAACACCTACGGGCTTTAAAATAAGTCAAACAAAGACAAGAAATATAGATTGCAACTTCAATGGACATATATAAAGTGTTGAAGCTACTGTTAAAATTGAAACCCATAAGGTACTAAGTAGGGATTCTTTTTGATATCTGCACTTAATGATTAGTAAGGATGGGAAGATTGATGAAGATGTTGAGCATAGGATAAAAGCAGGATGGCTGAAGTGGAGACTAACTTCTGGAGTGCTTTGTGACAAACAAATGCTAATGAAATTGAAGGGCAAATTCTACAAGACAGCAGTTAGACCAGCTATGACATATGGAGCAGAATATTGGCCTATTAAGAAGACGCATATACATAAGATGGATGTAGCAGAAATGAGAATACTTGGTGGATGTGTGGTAAAACTAGGAAAGATTAAATTAGAAATGAACGCTTTCAAGAGCATTTAGGGGTAACACCAATAGGGGATAAAATTAAAGAAACTCATTTAAGATGATTTGAGTATGTTGAGTGTAAGCCGAAAATGGCACCGATGAGAAAAAGTTTGGCTATCCATGTGGATGGCCCATCAAGAGATAAGGGTAGACCGAAGAAAACATTGATGGAGGTCATTAAATCAAATTTGAAGTAGTTTAACTTATCTAAAGATTTGGCTCAAAATAGAACGGAATGAAGAAAAAAATTCATGTAGCCGACTCCAGCATGGTTGGGATATGGCTTTGATGATGATGATGATGATGATGATTTTTGGAAAGTTTTTGCCAGATGTGTTTCTTAATGAAATGAATCGATTTTTCATCATTATTAGTTTAATAGAGTCAAATCATGCATAATGATGTGCATTCACGCTATGATCTCATAAGAGTTAGACCTATAGTCATGCATTTGTGAATTAAGGGTAAAATTATCTTCTCACAAGAAATTCACTTTTTGGCTTACAGGAAGTTATGAGTTGGGTTCCCCAACATAGATTAAGGCAAGGATTGTATTTCTAAATAAAAAATGGAAGAAAAAGAAAAGAAGAAGAATTTTGAAGAAAATTAGGAAATTACATCAAGTGGACCCAATAGCTTCTATCTAATTATGCGCTAATTACAGATTTTCATGGATTTTTTAAACGATGAAAGTTTGCTTGTTACTGACCCACTTTCAGATGAATCAGGAAAAATGACAATGGTTCACATTGATTAAACTATAACACTTGCATGTGATTTGGAGCTGTCCCAAATGGATGTAAAATCACCCCATCTAATAGATACTAGAAACTTGCAAAATTAATCTTTGACCCATAAGAATAAGATCAACAGAAACCCAATAATCTTTTTTTTTCCCTTCCTTTTTCTCTTCTATGAATGGTAGCTGAAGTTTATTAAAAAGCTAAGCACCATAAAAGATAATTTTAAAAAAAGGAAAAGGATAAAATTAACCTATGAAGCCCGGATACGAAATGGATATGGCAAGGACATGCTATGGACACGGCAGGGACACTAATTTTACATACAATAAGTGAGGTATCGAACTAGCGTTAACTGTTAAGGCCCATGCAATGCATGGGTTAACATAAAAAAAATTGAAATATGCACATGTGTTTGATTTCATCATATAAAATTTGCAAAATCCATTTAAATTTAATATTAGATTAAAAAAATACAAAGTTCATATCCACGCAAGAACCATAATCAATATATTAACATCTCATTAGTTAAAACTTGCAAACACATTCAATTTAAACATTAATAGAAAGAAATAAGTACAATGTTTACATCTACTCAAGAATTGCAATTAACTTTTCAACATCCAATTAAAGTGCATATTGTTGTTTCAAAACATGACATAGTCCACAGGACAACTATGAGAGGAAAAACAGAAAAACAGAAAGGAAAACCAAGATTTAATGTGCATATATAGATGTGGAAAAAAAAAAAGAAGCAACCTGAGCTCCATCACAGTAGGATTGAAAAAATAGGCTTGGGGTAAGGCATGTTTGTGCATGAGAATTTATGCAATGTTCATTTTGTGGCATCTTCATATTTTCGTGGTTTGATATGGAAAAATAATTTCTATACTAAAACGGTAAGGCGACATAAATAAATTTTTACTTGATTTCCAATTTGCCTTCCACAAAATTAGCAGAATATGCCTTTTTTCTTAGATGAGAACAACTAAAATGCTTCTACTCCAAAAATAATGTTGATATTTAGGAAAAAAAAAAAAAGAAACCCTTGGCGCAATTTTCTCTTCCTAACCAAAGAGCATCTTAGTGTAATGTGAGGTGTAATATTTGGTGCTCGAGGATGATATGATCACATGAATACAAAGCTATAGTGAAACAAATGCTTTCATTCAAAAAATTGAAGCAAAGGAGTAGATGATCAAGGGCAAAACCATGATATAACAAGTGAATACATACCACCAGTCAAATAGAACCACATTGCAGTCTTCTACGGTGCTTTTAATCAAACAATTGAAGCTCAACTTAAAATTATTTTATAAAACAGTTTCCATATATGGCGGAGACAACGATCAAGATATACATAACATGAAAGGAAAAACAAAGAAGAAAGAATAAATAATAGGAAAAAACTTACAGAAAACATTGAAAACGCATTATCCAAACCGAGAATGACAATGAAAAGAGGGACATTGAGGAGATGAGAGAGAATATGAGAAAAAGGAATGTGTTCCATTGAGACATTGATGCAGTCCGAGCCCAGCAAACCCTCTTCAAATTAGATTAGGATTATTATTAGTAGATTTCTAATTAACTTGTTATTAGAAAAGTTTTCATTACTAGCATAGGATTTTCTTACACATTAAGTTTGCTTTTACTATATATATAACACTGTAGAGAAGAGATTATCAAATTTGGTTGATTAATAGAATTGGGTTTTCCCAGAGGTGTGTCCTCGTGTGTGTTGAAGTCATCTTGACGGTTCGAAGTGTCCTTGGACACGTACTTAGGCACCTCCACGCAAGCCCTAACCCTTAGGCTGCATCGCATTGGTATCAGAGCCGACGGATCTGCTCGATCTTCCAGCGTGTTTACCCCTATTCACCCATCTGTCGTTCCCGGACTTCGTCTCTCCATCCACTGTTCCTCCCATCCTCTCCGCTGCTATCCCAGACGACCCACAATCATACCACCCGACTCCCACTCCCAGATCCCATTGTCCCATCCCGACCCCAGTCTGTCGTTTCCCCTAGATCTGCACCCCTTACAGCCCCGGGACCCAAATCCACAAAACCCAACTTTCCTAAAACAGGCCCTACTAGACGAACCCTACCATCATCATTGCTGCTCTTCCCCGCATCTTTTCTGCTCTCGCCTTGCACGATCCCTTCCCTGACAATACCACCTGCCCAACCCATTCGCCGAAACCCTAATCGTCCCATAGGCCCCTCCCAAGCCTCGCTCGCAGAGCGACACCATCTATACCCCCCCCCCCCCCCCCCCAGCACCAGAGCATACAAAAAAAAAAAAAAAAACAAATAACAAACAGAGAGAGAGAGAGAGAGAGAGAGAGCAGAAAGCAGAGACGGAAGACGAGAGACCACGTACCTGGCCCCATCTGCCGCGGCCTCCATCACCCCAGCACTGTTCCCCGTCGTCATCGACAACAGCAGCAGCAGCCGAGAGGGACAAGCAAACGTACCTGAACCATCTGCCGTTGCTGCTTGTTGCCGCTGATCGACCTATCTTCCACAATCGGCCTCCTCCATATGTCTGCCGCCTGCAAGCCGCTGCTGCTATCCACTCGCCATCGTCATCCGTCGCCTGACGCCATCGCTCTCCCCTCCTCTTGTCTCCACCGTAACACGAAGGGCGAAAATCCTGTTCTTATCTCCAGCTTCCAGTCACGAAGAACGAGATAGAGAATTGGGCCTGTGATCGATACCCGATACGTTTGGACTGTTCTTCCGATTTGTAAGCCTGTATACAAAGCAGCCCGTAACTTTAGTTCAGGTCAAATTTTCAACAATTACCGGTCAGAATTTGTTCCTGCAAGATCAACATCAACTGTACTCCGATTTCCGATCCGTCTTCACCATTGTGTTCCTGAAGCGTAGATTTGCACATCAGGTCAGTCCAATTTAAATTTTGCATTAAAAAAAATGCCTCCTAAAAAGCAAGTGGATGTGGAATCTTCATCTTCTTCACTTGAAGATTTGGCTAGTGCTATTAGAGAATTATCTGCAAAAGTTGATGGCATGCACACCACCCTGCAACAATTGGATATTAGAGTGACAAATTTGGAAAATCATTAGCGTGTGCATCACCACCGTGCTGATAGTGCAAATATTCGGAATCAACGGGATCCACCAGTCAATAATCCTGATCGAGAATTAGGGATTAAAATTGTGATTCCTAAATATGATGGAAAATTGCAGCCCGCGGAATTTATGGATTGGTTAGTATGTGTGGAGAATATTTTCACATATAAGCCAATGACTGAGCACCATAAAGTCACACTAATTGTCACTAGATTTCGTAATCATGCTGCAACTTGGTGGGCTGAATTACAAAGAAAACGGAGGAATCAAAACATGGACCCAGTTGATACATGGACTAAGACGAAGAATATTTTGAAGCAAAAATTCCTCCCTGTCAAGTATGCAAGAGATCTACAATCCAACTTTCAAAACTTGAAACAAAGGTCCAAAACAATTGTTGAATATTCTGAGGAATTTTTAACGCTGCAAGCTCATTGTGGCTTGAATGAAGATGATGATGTGGTAGTTGATAGATTTTTCAATGGGTTGAGAATAGACATTCAGCATATCATTGCCTTCCAACATTTTAATAATGTCGATGAACTCATCCAACATGCGATCAAGGCTGAGGGAATTGCAAATCATCAAGTACAAAAATCTAAATGGGTTTCTCCGAAGAATTCATCTATATAAGAAGCTAAATCCAATGGACAGATTTTTGCTAGGACTGAAGGTCATACTAAGATAGTTTGTTTTCATTGTCAATAGCACGAGCATTGTGCAGCAGAATGTCCAAAGCGAATACATCTGATTGAAATTGAAAGTGCTGATAAAAATATCCCAGATGATATTAAGGGTACTGACACTAATCCCAATGTTCTTGACAATGAGGAAATTGAATTCATCGATGCAGATACCACAGGTGAAGCTCTTATTGTCCTCAAGGACGCTCTACCAACTGTTGAGCATAAGTGGTTGCGCAAAAATATTTTCCGTTCCGCAGGATTAATTCAGGGACAAAATTGCACAGTTGTTATTGATAGCGGAAGTTATGAAAATCTCATCTCCCAAGCCCTTGTTGATCGCCTCCAATTGAAAGTTTATAAGCATAACCATCCTTATTTTGTCAAGTGGCTAATGAATGGTGATCAAGTGCATGTTTAACATACTTGCAAAGTTACTTTTGCCATTGGTGAGACTTACAAAGATACAATCTGGTGTGATGTGCTACCTATGAATAGTGGTGATATCTTATTGGGTCGTCCATGGATGTATGATAAAAATGGGACTCATGGTATGCGCGACAACACCTATACATTCATGCATGGTGGACAGCAAGTTACTCTCCATCCCCATAAATCACAACTGCCAAAGAAGAATTCCTGGAAAACTGCCATAAAGGAAATTCTTCATGTTCACCACATTTATAGTGGCAATCCGAAGCAGAATCGAGTTCAAGGACGAACTCTTCTTTCAACCCGGGGAGGATAATGCAGTCCCGGCCCAGCAGACCCTCTTCAAATTAGATTAAGATTATTATTAGTAGATTTTTAATTAACTTGTTATTAGAAAAGTTTCCATTACTAACGTAGGGTTTTCTTACACATTAAGTTTGCTTTTACTATATATATGACATTGTAGAGAAGATATTATCAGATTTGGTTGATTAATAGAATTGGGTTTTCCCAGAGAGGTGTGTCCTCGTGTGTGTTGAAGTCATCTTGACGGTTCAAAGTGTCCTTGGACACGTGCTTAGGCACCTCCACACAAGCCCTAACCCTTGGGCTGCATGAGACATTGAAGCATTGAGTAAGAGGAAGGTCATTGATGCATTTTTCATTGCAATTTTGTTGATGCAATGAGGGGTTGTATCCAAATGAAGAGTACTCAGTGACGAATTATAGGGAGGGAGGCATTTGGAAACGGGAGGGAAGCATTTGGAAGAGGAGACAGTTTGCTTTTTTCATGAGACAAAATGGTTACTATGTTAAAGTTTAAAAGAAAATGAAGCATCTATTCATGACCCAGTTGATGACGGGAGAATACGGCTTTTTGGTTTACTTGAAAGATGGTGACGTGGCTCAAGCAAAGAGCAATTTGGACTCTTTTTTTCTTAACCGTTTAGCAACATTCAGGAGTAAGAATCCGACACGAAACAATACGTTGGCCATTTTTAAGTATCCATGCATAATAGCAATTAACTCATGGGCAACGACCATGCTTGGGTTTAACCTCCTTGAAAAATCGACCATGTTTGGCCGCCTTGGCAAATCTGATGGCCATGATTAAAAGTACCCCGCTCAACATCAAATCCCACTTGGAAAATTATATTACTCAAAACTCTCCGATAGCAACAAGAAAACCCATGCCCTTTTTTTTAATTTTCTACAACAGTGGACCTCAAGGTGTGGTCGATTCACAATGACGACGATTTGTGGAGATGTGCTGTCAACAGAGTCTTCCTGCAAGGTACGCTTCAATCCTGTCTTCTCTGAACTTTCTTCTTTTTTTCATGTATGACGGGTTCAACCAAGTGGTTCACTAGAACGTTGCATGTGAGTTTGGAGATGGGAGAAAAGGGACTGTGAGAGGGGATTTGGTCAAAGGAAATTCTAGTTTAGGTTCAGTGGAGTGTGTTGTGTGTGTGTGTGTTTTGTTTTAAGGGGGGGGGGGGGGGGGGGGGGGGGGGGGGGGGGGGGTTGGTTATCTTTTAGAGAGATTAGGGTGGTGGTGAGACATAGGGCACAGGAAGGGGGTAGCAATGGTCTTGTTGAGGTCTAGGTTTCAATGAGGGAAGGGCCTCTCTAGTGATGAGTTGGTAGATGGCTTTGGGTTCGCAACAAAGAGGCAATTTGGATGTAGATGGAACATGGATGAATGGATAGAATGATCAAGGAGGACCAATCATGAGGATCGTTCGGCTCTGATACCAATTGATGGAGGCCCTACGGTTAGGGTTCACAGGGAAGTGCCGAAGCACTTGTCCTAGGACACTTCAAACGCCTCCGTAGAGACTATAAATGAGAATGCACCTCAATGGGAAAACCCAAATCAATTAATCAACTTTGAACATCCCTCTTCTACAATGTCATATAAATAGGAAAGATAACTTTGAGCCTAAGAAACCAAATTAAACTAGGAACTAAATAAATTGGAAACCTAATTCTAATTACACTCTTTAAAAAAAATTAGAAACTAATAGCTATAATTAAAATTCTAAATCTATTTGGGCCATACATATGTGGCCTGAGGTCTATCTGCATCACCCTCTTAGATCGAAAACCTCCCTTACTCATGCTCCTCACCTTCAATCTTCTTAGATGGATCCCCCTTCCACCGGTGCAATAAGAACCCTTGAAGTCGAATCTGGCCAAGGACACATCTTAAAACAAACCACTTGAACTTCACATGGCCAGCACATAAAAGAATATCCACTGGGCCTAACCCACGGACAGCCAGTCCAATATCCTACCATACCTACATTATTATTTGGTAATTTCCAATAAAGTGTCCTAGGTTTAGATGTCTAAAATCTAGAAAAGTAATTGATTAACATGCAATCAATTAACGATTATTGATTGACATATGAGAAATCCAATAAAGGAAAAGAAATTGGCACGTAATCAATTTCATGGGTCCCACCTTATGTAAGTCCCTAATAGACAGGCATGACCTCCCCTCCTCTAATAAATACCTTGTAATCTATCATTTGTGAATTGATGATGAAACTTCTCTTTTCCTCTCACTATTGTAAAGCAAAAGCACGTGATCTCCATTGTGTAAAGACTCCTTGGGTTGCAAATGGTGATGAGTCCAGCCATCGTTGGGCCCCATCAATTTTTCATCCGTTTCTAGGCATATATATTTTAATTTTTTTTATATTTTGTTGAAACAAACACTAAAATACCAAATTGGCAAGGAAGTTTCAGCTTGGAATCAAATCGAAACAGATCAAAAAACGAAATTGAAAATTGTGAGTTGGAGTTGGACTCCTTATAGGTGAAAAGAACTGATCTACTAAAGAAGTCATGTTTTATAAAAACTTGAGCTCCGAAGCAACGTAGGAGTAGTCAAGGGACACAAACAATACACAGAAAAATTATATCAATAGTACAATCCAAGGGTTTGGGCTAGGTAGCTAATGTAAGAAAACTGGGCACACATCCACATGCAACTTGATTAGTTGATTTATGGGCCCATCTAAGGTGACTCTTTCAATCTTCCCCCGCCCCTGCAGCAACCCCCCCCCCCCCCCCCCCCCCCAAAACAAAGTCGCATAATCATAGGGGCGCTAGGTGGGCCCTATCAAGTTTGCCCCTCACCATATGGTGAGGGATGGATGCACATGAATATCCCCCTATAAAAACATTATATAACATATTAAAGCCAAAGGTTTTGGATTCAATTTTGAATAGATTACTTTCAATTTTGACTTTTTATTTAGCATTTGTAAAAAGTTAAAAATATATCAATTAAGGGATTTGAACCAATGCAACGAAATTCATTTTGGTTCGGCAGAATTTTCCGAACAATTTTGGTTCGGACATGAAACCGAACAAAACTACCTTGTGGAACAAATTCATTTCAGAATTTGGACCATTTTAGAATTTTCAGGAATTCAATCCAAAATTCTAGATTTCGGCCAAAAAAACCAAAATCTAGAGTTCGTCGAATTGTTCTTAAGGGGGGTAAAAAAGACAAAAGGGACTACTTGCAAAGGGAAAAAGAAAAAGAAAAAGGCAGAGAAAGGGGGCAGGAGAGATCTTGAAACAGAGATCCTCCTGTTGCCGCAGCCCAAGCCGTTGCCGCTGCCGCCCCCCATCGCCAAAAGGGGTTGCCGCTACTCGCCATCGCCGAAAGGGGCTCTCTCTCTCTCTCTCTCTCTCTCTCTCTCTCTCTCTCTCTCTCTCTCTCTCTCTCTCTCTCTTGTTTTCTTCCTTCTTCCTTTAACATTCACTGGAAGTCTCGGGAACAGTCATGGGGCAAAATGGCCGAAAGAACTTTTCGTCCTTTATTAAGTGGAACCAACGTTAGGCCCACCCCATTGAAAATCTGAGCCATTAAATTTGCTAGGCTCAATCCCCAATTCGCTAAGTTAAAAGTTTCTAATGTTCATTAAAAAAAATAATAATAAGTATCTCAGAAAAAATTTACATGGGCCATGCTCACATTTGATCCAAACATTAAGATAAATCAAATGTCCCACAAATAATTACATGGGACCAGGCAATACTTGAACCCTAAATTGAAATAAATTAATTGGCCCACTAATAATTACATGGGCCCCTTGCCACATTTGATAGCTAAATTTAAATAAATTAAACGTCCCATAAATTATTCCATGGCCCTAGCCACATTTGAGCCCTGAATTAAGATATATTAATTGTTCCACTAAGAATTGCATGGGCTCTATCCAAATCTAATTTTGATATATGCTTCATACTTAGAAATAGACACATTCATACATTTCCGAAATGTAACTTTGAAACGTTTCACCGAAATTCCAAATTGATTGAAATATTTCAGTTTAGTCGCCAAACCGAAACACTATCCGAAACAAATTTCTCAACACTCATTTGAACTCATGACCTTGATCCTTTGCTTCAAAAATAATTAATCTAACTAATATAGCACAATAGTTATGTATATTTATTTTTCAAAAAATGACAACTAATTGGATGCAATGTGAACCCGAACCACATGGGCCATGTCCGTGCTTAGCACGGGTTATTGTGCTAGTATATATTATAGAAACAAGATAGTGTTGTTTGTTTGCTAATAGCACGTAAGTGTAAGGTTGTAAGCATAAACACTTGTAGGGGAGAGGTCAACACATAAGAATGCCCCAAGATGAAACACCACAAACCATGCACACGAGTGCCCACGCATGCTAAGGATCGATCTATTATCCATTTCAAACAAGGTTTAAAAACTCAATCTCGACGGGCAACTTGGTTCCCCTAGAGTCAACTGCAGTTAGACCAAGTTACCCCCGAGCACCATAAACCTTGCAAAGAAGCCCTTTACAATGGGAGTCAGCCAACTTGGTCTAGGACTCTCAGTTGGCTAGGACTTGGGCTCGGCCAAGTTGCAAGAGGACTCAGCCGATTCACTTCTTAAAAGAGGGCTCGGACTCCAAATCTACCACTCAATCAAGACCAAGTTCAAGTCACGAGTGGGCATGGCTGAGTTTTCAACCCATAATTTCAGAAGTAAATAACCACGAAAACCAAGCAATAACCCTACATTCCTGTTCGCATCCACACCCCTACCAAGGCATTAACCACATCAATCAAATTCTATAGACATTTTTAAAGGAAATACTCATCGCCATTTCTTTCTAGCAAAGTCTGAGAACCTCCATGGTTCACCTTCCTCTTTATTTTCCCATCTAACTGTAGCACTTTTTGACCAATTATCAATCATTAAAGTCCATGCAAGTTGATTCTGTGCTAAAAACTTTATAAGATTTATGGGAAATATTAGTGTACATGATAGCACAAGACCTTTTCATCCAGATGGACACTGAGAAACTTGCAATGCAAAAAGTCCATGCTCCACAGTGCACATGAACAGATACATATCGTACATAATAAATTAACTAAAACAACAGCACATAACACCTTCAGGCATAAATACTTCTTCAGATAACTGTGTATCTGGTCCATGTGGACTCTCTAAATATGAAGAAGCATCCTACAAGGATTGGACATTGGATGACATTTCAGAATTTGAAACCAAAAGTTATCATTCAAAAAAGATAATTTTGAAACCAAATGTACATATAAACTTGCTTTTATATCAATCTAAAACTAGCTAACTAAAACATTAAGCATACATCTAGACATGCAAATTGCAAGGATGTTTAAAAGCAAATAAATGTTATCCAATTTTCTCTGTGTTTCAAATGGCAAGTAAGTGAGGCGCACATTACAGACAGTCCACGCATATAAATCTAGGGAACATTGTAAAACGAAAATAAAACATGCCGAATACAAATTGCTCCGGTAAGAACCAATCCAATAGAAAAGAATATTACAAAGCACCGAATACAAGCATTAAAAATGTATTTGCAAAACGACCATACACGACTTCTATTTGACAAGAAGGGATGCAAATGGGAACACAAGTGCAAACACATAAACAAAATATAAAGCAGAGAGACAGACGAGACAAAAATAATAATAATAATTAAACCTGTTGATTTAAGGGTGCTCCTCCGTAAGCAACAACCACCTTGACACCAGTTTGGTAAGCAAACTTTCTAGCTTCTTCATGTATCTACAAATCAAAACACATAACAAGATTACAACAAAGAAAGGACAAAGGGGCCTAAATATGCACTCATCTGGAGTCCCAACATTTTGATGACGGAATATACCTGGCAAGAGAGCTCTCGGGTAGGAGATAAAATAAGCGCGAGAGGGTACACCGTCCGCGCACCCCGTGGCCGCTGGCCAAACTGACCCTTCATGATCCCACTTATAATAGGGAAGCAAAATGCAGCTGTCTTCCCAGACCCAGTCTGCGCGCATGCCATCAGGTCGCGCCCTCCGAGCGAAATTGGGATGGCATGGCGCTGCACAGGCGTGGGCTTCACATACTTACACCTCCTTATGTTCTGGTTCAATGCATCCCCCAAATCAATATCTGCAAAGGTGTTCACAGGCGGCGGCACATTGTCCCCACTAGTCTCAACTGGAATATCCTCATACGCATCAAAGTTGATGCCACTGCTCTCCTGCCCAGCAAATGCCTGCTCCGCGCTATCATCATTCTCAAAGGGGTTTGCTTCCCAATCCCTCCCTCTACTATCCCATCCACCTGTTCTTCCGCTCCAGCCGCCGCCACCTCCACGACCGCCGCCGCCAACCCCAGACCGCCCCAAATCCCGACTGGCAGCTCCCCATCGAGACCCGCCAGGGGGAGCACCATATCCATGGGTGGCCGCCGCAGCTGCCGGAACAGGAGGTTCCGCCGAAGGCGGGCGATTGCGTAAATGCGGAGGCACATAAGAAGATCGCCCGCCCGGCCGGGTCGCCGCATTACCGCCGGAAATGCTGCTGCTGGATGAAGAACCTGCGGCGGTGGCCGCACCCTCAGCCCCCGAATTCGCAACAGAATCCGCCCACGAAGTCCTCATAATCACACTAACTTAAACCCCTAACTAACCCTAACTCTCCTACTCCGATCCCAACCCAGCAAAAGCAGAAACCCTAAAGCCCAGCACAATTCCTCTACAGCATGCACTCTTCAACCCCAGAAATCACTTCCTTTTCGCTGATCACGCCTTTCCTTCGAACCCCACCAAAATCAAAGCCTATCAATCAAACAGCAAAAACAAGAAAGACCCAGATCTCAGATTCAACATCACCCAACACCCATCAAAGCAAAAAATCAACCAACTAAGAAATCTCGATCAATCTAAGCAAAATATGAACAAAAACAAGATCTTGGCAGCAAAAAAAACACACACACCCACCCACCCTTTCTCCTGTAGAAACCCTAGAAGCGTTTGAAAAAGAAAAAAGAGAGAGAGAATGCAAGTAAGAAACCCTAGATTAGAATGGTTGGGAGGAGGAGGAAGACAGGCTGAAATGCAGAGAAAGTGGTTGCGTGCAAATCTCGGCCATGACAAGACAAGACGAAACAAGGGAGACAGAGAGAGAGAGAGAGAGAAAAATATCTAAAATCTATTCTAGCTATCAATCTATCTATGTATTCTCTAATTGTATATTAGACAAGAGAAGGTTGTCTCTCCTTTTTCTTCTCCTTATTTGAGTCTACCTTGCAAAAGAAGGGTATAAAACAAGAGAGGGCGACCGTGGAATCAGGGGCTCCAAAGTTTGTGGTCCTCATGCAATGACTCACCGGTGAAACGTCGAAAAAGGCTAATTGGCTTAGTTTGGGCTTTTGGGAAAAGCAATTGTTTCTATTTTGGCTCTAAATTTGGTTAGGATGCAGGGAAAGAGATTTCCTTGGTAGTTGTCTTCGTTGTTATGTGATGTGGTTTTTTTTTTATGTGATTGTAATAAATGACTCACTGATTCATTCCATTTAATTTGGTCATATCAAATTTGGGTTTGTGGGTATTTAACTAGTATAGTAGAGTGCAGTGATAATTTCATTTAAGAGACGTAAAATAATAAGAGTCATATCAAAAGTACAAAATTCTAAAACTTTTTCTGCTTTTTCTAAAAAACTAATTCAAAATGCAATATTATTAACCCACTAAATGACAAAAAAGTCATTTACTTTTCGAAAAGAAAAAATTAGAAAATTCATCATCCAGCCGCTGAAGACGGAAATATCATCATATTATGATTAAGATTCTTATGTTTTATTCTGTGCTAGTTTGGAGCTTCACTTCACTTCACCTTACCTTCTAATACCATTAGCCAAAATTTATCTTTACAGAGCTTGTGTAATGTGTATGCTGCAAATTTTTATTAATGGAAATCTAAAAATGATGCTTTTGAATGAGAAGACAACTTCGGATCGGGCCAATTGATAAATACAAGGTGGTGATTCAGTTGATTTCAGACTTGAATTTGTTCTCCAAAGTCTTGAATTTCATTTCCAACCCTTTCATTATCTGGATATTATGTATGCAGCTTGTATGTATTACCAAGGAAATAGTCCCTATTCGTCAGAATCAAGTAGCTCTCAACTCAGAAGCTAAAAGTATAATGGCTGGGCTAGCGAAAGATACCCTAGGCCATTAGAAAAAAAAATCAAAATTTGGGAGAGAAGGACAAAATATGATTTAGAGCACTTTGTGTACACATTTTTTGGTTAAAAAAAGAAAAAAAAAGAATGTAGAAAATGGGAAAAGGTTTTCCACTCTTTTATAAATTGTTCACGATTGTTTGGAAAAGCTTTTCCCATGAGTAGGAGGTCGGATAAACAAATTCCTACAGAATAAGAATCCTTCAGCAAAACCAATTTTCCACACGTGTAGACAAAGTGCCCTCAAACCTTGAAAAGGACTTTTAAAGAAGCATAATTATTGCCTTCCCTGTACCAGGGAATCTAAAGACTAGAAAGGAAGACTAAGAAGGGATGGATTCTCTTAAATTGAAGAGGGCCCTAATGATAGAGTCTTTCCTTTCCTCCTTTATGGATCAAACTGACGAGACCTAGCCCTTGCCCAATTTGGCCCATTTGGGAGCGAAAGGGCCTTTAAAATCTTGTTGTAGGGGCCATAAAGCTTCTCTATAATATTATCTATTACACGGCTAGTGCTCTAAACTTTACTTAGGGATGAAATGGGTCCCAAGATAGTTGAATAATTGAAAACTATAATTTATATTTTTATAGGTATTTGTGCAATAATTGAACCCCATTTAAGTCGAGTTCAGTTTTACATCCATCTTACATTGACCCGAATAGGATTTGGCTCCGGGATTGGGATCTTTGGGTGTCATGCTTGGGGACTTACCCCATACACAACCATGCATGACATATGGCAAATGAAGACTGAGTTTTTTTTTTTTTTTAGGGTAATATATATATATATATATAGTATGTAAGTACGTTGGTCCTCAGTTTTTGCCATTATTAAGGTATAAGTGTAGGCCCTTTATATGAGTCAAGGGCTAAACATGGGTTTAGCTCAGCCATGGGTGTGGTTCCGGAAAACTGAACCCCAACTGCAGCTGCAGGTCCCTACAGGGGCGGACCCGTCCCTAGTTTGAGTTTTCAATTTAGATACATTGTTGACACAACTCAAACCCTTCCTTTTGTTTTCCACTAGATTGGGTTAGTGGTATAATATTCGTACCCACCCAGGAGGCTGAGTGAGACGAGACACTCGTCTCCATTTGTAATTGGTCATAGAAAAGCGTTAGTGCAACGTGCTCGCCATTACTCCAGTTGCCCAAGTGTATGAACCTTATGCAAGACGTTAGTGGCCCTCTTGTCCACGTGCCTAATACTGATTGGGCCCTATGTGAGTGTAGTTAATTTTTGATAGGATTGTTAATGAAAAGAAATCTCCTTAGGTTTTTTTCCTATAAAAGTGATTTTCAATCTTCGCTCGTAGCCAACGATAGCTAAAACGTTCCCATCAACTTTTTCACACATTAGAGTGAGTAGTAACTAATAAAAGAGATTAGAGAAAATTATATTTGATAAAGGTCATTGATCACAAGGCGGGATATACTTTAGTTCAAATCCAAACCACAAAATTATGGCGCAATGTACGTTTTTAGAACTTTAAATTATCTATTATTTAATGCATAAGTCAATAAAGGTTTAATTTAAATTTGCAAACCATATTAGATGTTATACATTGTGCCTGAAATGAGTGCCCATTGATTGGTGGCATTCTTGTGCATCTTCTAATTATGTGCAAGCTTGGTTGTTCGGCAACGTAGAATTTATTTGGTAACATTGTAAAATATGAAAATGAAGAAGAAAAACACACCGTAAAACATATAAAAATTTAAATCAATCAATGGACCACGCCTGTATACCTTTAGGATTTTTAATTTTTATTTATGTAAGAAATCACATCGCCCTGATGTTATGGGTCTCACTTAAAATCAAGCAGAAAACAACAGGTCAAGATAAGAGATAAGATCTCCTCGTTTGTTATGTCCCTTCATGGCTAACCTCCTAGATGTTCGGGGGTATTTTGGCAGAAAAGTTTCCATTAAGAATGATTCCTTTTGACTGCCTATTTACAGGAGATGGGAACCCTAATTTATGATAAGAAAAAACGTGTGGCAAATGCAAGAGGCCAAGCCCCCAAGACGCATAAAGATATTAAGAACAAATTTGGCATCGGTCTCACATAGGACCAGCAGTTATCTCTATCACGTGTCTAACCCTCAGTATCAATGTGATACCTCTTATACTCATCTAGACAGCAAGATCTATTTCATAATTAATCACGCAGAACAAACTCATGACCCATGGGTTAATCAGTTTTTTAAGCAAGTTAAGTAATTTACTTTATTTTATTTGGATATATTTTTATAAGTTTTGTTTTTTAGTTATTAACTCCACTGTTTTTTACTGTCTTTCTGAAGACTAGGTAAAGGAGGAAGGTTGACAGTCAATGTAAAATTTTGTCATAACCCAAACATGAAATTTAAAATAAGAAAATCTCACAATCATCGTAGGGTGTTCCATGCATTAAGCGTTGCACCGTAGGGCAACACAATTGCAATAGAAAGTAGGCAAAGGCTACGTACTGCGCCATTCTAAACGAGTGTAATTAAAGAAGTTAATAATAAAAAAAAGAGGACTATTCAACTTGCTACTTAGAATATAAGAAATTTGATATGCAAGAGTATGGAGTTGGTCGAAATAATAAAAAGAAAAAGAGTTAGTATATCCTATCTATGAGAGATAAAGTGAAAACAGGATAAATGTAGGGAACTCATAAATGGTTAAAAACTTTTGTGTATGAAAAGAATAATACAAGAAATAGAATGAATATAGTTGTACATAATGATTCAAAAGAGAGAATTATAGGGATAAAGAAGTTGGGTGATAGAATTATAACAATTAAATTAGTGTTAAAAAAAGATATAATTCATATCATTAGTGTGTTAACTTTATTGAAAACCAAGATCCATGGGTATAAACCAATAATACATATGTAATAAATAATAAATCTGTTATAGTTGAATCCATACACTCTTTGATTTGTCTTCCAACAAAGGGCTGGCCTTGGTGAGGGGGTTTTTAACTTCCCTAAACATTTTCTTTTTTTTCTCTCGTAAGTGATGGAAATCAATAAACTAATTGTAGCCAAGGAAGTAGCCCAGAGATTTTTTTTTTATAGAGAGAAAATCCTCTCCTGAGGGCAAGTTTTACCAAAAACTTTCAATTGCATCTCCCTAATTGAGCACCTTAAAATGGCAAGAAATCAAAACCATTGACCAAGAGAAAATATCCTTTATTGGATATTCTAGAAACAAGTGGGTCCCATGTGGTCATGTGGGCCACACTTAGTCTAGTCCAACATAGTGTGTATAGTCCCCAACTAGGATTAGATAAAAGTTAAAGGGCAATTTTATGAGAAGATGAATGGTTTTTTTATGAGAAATCCCAACTAGTAAAAAGAATTTCCTAAGAGAGGACTATGTGAGAAAATACATGGAGGAGAAGGAGTTGGAAGGCACTATCTTGGATTTCGCATTAGCATTTGACCTTATAATAGAAAACATCTTCTTTAGAAGAGAGAGAGAGAGAGCGAGAGAGAGAGGAGCATTTAATTATTCATAAAAGTGGAATTAATGGATTTTTTTCGTTAGAAAACATGATCAATTGGCTTATAAAGATTATAAGATTATTTTCGGAGAAACTTTGACTGCACAACATAAGTTAGTAGCTTTAGATATTTACATTAGAAGTAAAAAGAAATGGTTAGTAAATAAAATATGCCTTAAAGGAAAGTGGGGAGAGATTTGAAAGGAGATTGAGCAATAATATTTAAGAATAATGAAGTAATTGAAGAAGGAGAATAGAATTTTAGAGAAAAATTACATTGATGTGGAACTAAATAGCTAATTGTATTAGAAAAGTTGCTAAACATGTGTTTAAAAAATCAAAAGGAAAAAAGACAACATAACACAAAAATATGGCGGTGGAGTGTAGATGTTCAAAAAATACCACACAGAGATTCATTATGTTATTTTGATTCAATAATTACCAATGATGTAATGATTGACGAACATGTTGAATATAGGATAAAAGCAGAATGGCTGAAATAAAGATTTGCTTCTGGAGTGCTTTGTGACTGACGAATGCCAACAAGATTGAAGAAAAAATTTTAAAGGATAATGATCAGACCAACTATGACCTATGGAGTAGAATGTTAGTCAGTCAAAAAACAACATATGCACAAAATGGAGGTAGTAGAAATGAAAATGTTAAGGTGAATATCTAGTAAAACTAAGCTGGATCAAATAAAAAATGAGCTATTTAGAGAGAATTTGAGAATAACATCAATAGGGGAAAAAATAAGAAAAACCCATTTGAAATGGTTTCAACATATCCAATGCAAGTTGACGGCAGCACTGAAAAGAAAAAGTTTGACTGTACTAGTTGATGGCGTAGCAAGGAGAAGATATAGGTGAATAATGATGTGGATGGAGGTAGTAAAACAACTAATCTAAAGATGTGGCTCAGTATAAATCAAAATGAATAAACAAAATTTATATAGTCAACCCAACATAATTGGGACAAGGCTTTAATAATGATAATGATATTTTTTAAATTATTTAGGTCAAGTGGATCTTTTAGTATCGATTGTCGATGTGTTTGGAGGGTTGAAATTAGTTTTAAGGTTTTTATTTGCTTATGAAATGATGCAATGCCTCGTGTTAGTTTTAGATGATGATTAATAGAAAGAGATTGAATTGTTTGCTCTTTAACATTTATAGCAAAAGGTATGGTATGAGGACTATCACTTCAGGCATAAGGTCTAAACCTATCCCCCAACTCTCATCTTCATCCCATGCCCGCCTTGTAGTAAATAATACTCAACATCATTTGGTATCATAGTTAGACTTCAATCCTGAGACTTGTAGGTTAAAGACCCACCACACTTCCATTGTCTATGGGATGAAGATGAGAGACGAGAAAATTTAAATCAAAGTAAATGAAATAGCTAAGAGTCAAAAGCTCCCATCATGGATCTTCATAACAAAAGCAATGGGAATTTAAACCAGTTAGTGGATCATGCTTGTCACCTTTTAGATTTTCAAAACCATGGTTATTTAAATCAATCAATGTGAGCATTGTTTCTATAACAATCATATGTTCAAAATTCATTTATGAAGCTCATCTTAAGAAGCTTTGTGGTAAGAGGATGATAACAAGATGAATGAAACATGAGAAACTCTCCAACAAGAGGACCGAAGAGAAATGTTGAGAAAAAGGAAGGAAAGAAGGAAAAAGAACAATAAATAATGACATGTAATGAAAAAACATCCAGGCTTGAAAAGAAATAGCAAGAAACTTACCGCTTCAATTGTAGGAAGAAGTGAGGTGGTAGCAAAGAGGCATGGAGTTTGCTTGCAAGAAGAAGAGGGGTGGTGACAAAGAGGCAAGAGGTATCTAGGGTTCTCTTGATATCAAGAGAAATAAGGGTATTTTAATCATTCTACACAGCCCTTTAGATGTACGCTGGGCATAATTAGAAGGGTTGATAGGGCATGCCCCCCTTAAATTTCAAAAAATCCTTTGAATAAATGAAAATTTAATGCTATTTTTTAAAAATGCCCCTAAGATTTTTTTTTCATAATGGCCCTAAGGCCTATATCCTAGTTTTGCTCCCTATGTGCGACTCCCTCATGAGTTATTTCTAAGTTTTCTCGTTTCCATTGTTGATTGAAAGTTTGAGAGTAATTTACTTGGAAAAAAAAACCATTGGTTTCAAATAAAGTCATGTAAAATTAAGGACTCAATTGTTAAAATACCCACAATTTTTAACTTAAAAAATCTTGCCCTACATGAAATAAAGCAATGCTCATGTCATCTCTGTTTCAAATAAAATAAAAACAAAAGGGCTACCATTGCCCCTTGGATGGTGAAATGTTTCTCACACAGTTTTCGCTAGTAGTGGTCGTAACCCTAGAAATACGATCATATTAATATGTGACATATAGATACTTCTCTCTCATATCATATGTCATCTATGCCTAATTACTGTTCATAATATGGCTTAGACAATAATCAATGACATTATTAAGAACAACTATTGAAGAAATCAAAAGCATATAAGAGGAGAAGTGAAAATAAAAGTTAAATAGCGGTTCTGCAAGACATTCAAGTAGATTATTAAAATCGTATTGTTGGACGCTTACCTCCTCAAATCCATTTACAATAAGGCAGATAACTAGTTTTTAGACAACAAATAATCATGAATTCATGATCATGATCACTGTTGTAAACACATTTAATATTAATCTAATCTAAGCAAAAATTAGGTTGTCAATAAGTAGTAACAACACGAGATGGCCCTCTTACAATCTTTGTTGTAGTGTGGTGTAGACTTTTATTTCCAATCTCTTAATACTATAAGTGCACAGTTGTCTTGTTATGACAGTGGCAAATATAGGTCGATCCCACAGGGAACACTTTTAATTTCTTTAATTAAAATATGATTTTTTTTATAATAATAAATTGAGATGAACAAGATGTGAATGAGAATTTAAAAACAAAACTAAAGTGCAAAAGATTGATGATAATGATGATAGAAATGGAGCAGAATATCATGATTCCATTAAGAAAACAATTTAACCAATTCTTATGCATTCAATTCTAACACTTGGTCTCAATTTATTTCAGATAAAAAACAAATCAATGTTTTGATTTGGGTAATTTGACTATCAAGGGAGTAGTTTTTTCTTACATTAAAATAAGCCAAAACCTCCTTTACCTCATAAAAGATTGACACTTCTAAGCATCATACATTAAGTTAAACATAAATCATCAAAAGGATAAATTCTTAGGCATAACCTATTAAAACAAATTATATACGATCAAAGAATATTTCAGTAAAACTCTGATGTTTGTAATAGACATGAAGGTAGATTTATTAAACAATAAGTTTACATATCATAGAGACAATCAATGAAATAAATTAATTGTATAAAAAGATGGTAAAATAGCTAATTAACTTCAACAAGATATTATGATTCAAGAGACTACTCCTCTATGAAAATAGAACTTCTAAACTTCATAATTAAAATCTCCAGTTGTTACAAGAAAATCTCTCAAAATATTTCTTCTAAGCCTAGTTTCTGGAACAGTGCTCCAGAATACCCAAAAATAACTCAAAAAATATAAACACCAGAAATAGAAAAGAGGAGAGAGGAAGGAACATGTGTGTAACTTCATGGAGTGCACTTTAGGATGAAAATTTTCAATCTCAAATAGAAATATTGCAGCCAATTTTTCGAGGCTATCTTAGTCATTTCAGCTCCAAATTGCATGATCTTAAACACTATGGATATCTACTTTGAATAAGCTTTTCAACGGTACCAAGATTATGCCAATCGAACTACAGTTTGAGAGATATATGCCTGATTTAATTTAAGTTGTCTGAGAAAAATAGGATTGGCTTCCTTATAGCATAATGATTGAAATTTTCTAAGGTTCTGCTAGTCCTAAACTTCTTGCATATTCTAATTAAACTCATCAAATATTGAAGAGCCCATATTGAAGCAAGACCTATCCGAATAAAGTTTTACTCCAATTGGGACTCCTCAATAAAAAAAATCTTAAATATTCAGAGAATGTGTAGAAATTGTGCAAATTCAAATTTTAAGGTGTAAATGAATAAAATGATAAAATTGAATGAAAATTGATACTTTTCACCAATTTAACCCCTAATTTATCCTAAAATGATGCATGAATGATGCAAATTCATGGACTTAACATAGTGATAGAAGTGTTTAAGGCATACATTTGAAAATAACTCTTAAGTTTTTCTTCCTAAAGTCTTTGAAACTAGAATCAGGGTTTTCAATTTCCTAGTGAGACCTTGAGCGAGCTTGAAAGGCTTGGTGGCTGTTTTCTTATGAAAATTTTTTTAAAGATGATGACATGATGGTTATCCCTAGGAATTTTTAGATGCAGCAATTTCAAGTAGAAATCTGAATTTGAATTTCAGCCACTTGGAATAAAAAATAACCTTTGGGATTCTCAAAATTGCAACCCTTATTGCCATTTCTAGATCTCTATTGGAGAAAAGGATTAGAAAATTACACCTATGGTTTAGCTTTTGGAGAATTTACAAATTCAATCAAGACATGACTTATTGGAATTCTATAAAAGAAATAGGCCCTGAGGAAAGCTTGGAAAAGTCCTTGCAAGCCATTAGGGTGTTAGAAGGCACATTGCATGTGATGTGATTTGAAATCAATAATAATACAAGTGCACAATTGTCAGTATTTGTCACAACCTGAGCCCAAGAAACCGAGGATTAGGATCTTCCCAATCAAGGACACACGTACTCCCGTGTACCTACACCCAAGCCTGAACTAGATGCACATACACAAAGGAACATTCACACATACAATCACATTGTATGCGGAAGCTGTGAGTATCATTACATTATGCTACAACAAAAGAACTAGAAAAGAAGACAATAATAGAAGCAAAATGATATATACAATACAAGCCAAAAGGAGAGACAAAACAAAAAGTGAGATAGTGATATGCAATGGAGGCAAGATGCACAAAACACTGACAAGCCGCTCTCTGGAGGGGATTACTCATTCCCACTCATCTAGCCCAGAAGGGGTCCCTACGATCTCTCCCAAAGTCTGACTGACCTTCGTAGGATCGGAGATGGAATCTGAGCCTGAAACACCAAGAACAACACATGAGTACAACGACTCAACAAATATAAGCAATCTATAGGTAACACGCGTTGTTTCTAATAAGAATTCATTACAGGAAGATTGAATAGAGGTCATGTTAGTATACTAGGCAATCATGCAAATGAATAAAACATGCCAGTGAGAATCAATAATAAGCATACTGAACTAGGTGGCTACTACATTTTGCCCATTCTCCTTATGAGGAGCATTCGGTAGTAAAAACACCATCGGCCAAATGGGTCTCGGTTTCTTGGGGTCCGGAATCCTCAAGACGGTAACACACTGTAGCGGCAACAATCAATAATACGCCGAATGTCAACCCTGTCGGCCATCGTAAAGCGAAGGCTGAGTAGAGCCAAACACGATCAATCAATCACTCAATCAATCAATCACTCTCGGACTGGATATGGGACTTCGGTCCCCCCCTCGTAGTCGAGCAGTGAGATATCGAGATGTCCCTAAGGGGGCTCTATACCCCTCCATCCAACCGGCATCCAAGCTAACGCTCAAATAAACATATCTCAAGACATGAAGAATAATAAGGAAACAAGGCAAGATATGCAACCGTTACACAAGTGCGATCATACATGCAAATCAATGTCCATGTCAATGGCAAGATATTCGAAGTAACACGAAGCATGTCAAGATTTATTCCATACAATACACGAGATTTGAGGGTAAGAACCGAGTGTCAATGTGCTATGCAATTTAATTAAATAGAATCAAGATCATTTACTAGCCAACTTCTACTTTAGTTATCCATTGTCACTAACCATGCATGATGATGTAATTTTAAGTTATCCGATACGCAGTTGTTCTTCTTTTGGTGCCTCATTATAAGAGAAAAGAGTATCGAAGTCCCTTAAACCAACATCCATAGGGAGGTGCTTAACGAATAGATAACAATCATGAATACATTTCAGCCCTTAAGACTATTCATGATATGCCCATAGTCAATCATTAGGGTGGTCCATTCTATGATTCTAAGTAGCCTATGGTCAGTGAAAAAGGTCATTTACATGAAAATCCACACTCTGCAAGTCTGCCCAGCCGACCGATCGCTGAGGTACCCGACCGGTCAGGCGCCTCCCAAGACCGAAATTCGATTGGCCGGGGCTTCAGGGCTGACCGTTCGAACCTGAAGCAGAAAGACGAGAACAGGGTTGATACGAACTATTTTCCTTTGTACCTAAGGAAGGAACACACCAAGAAGAAGCAAGAGAAAGCAAGAAAGGGCTATACCATGCATCTACTAAGCATAATTAAAGTAACTCATAGCATTCACGGTGTACCAACATATATTCATCCAATAGTTGCTTATACTTACCTGAAACGATGATTGCCCAGCTTTCACGTATTTCTAGACTCGAATCACGCAGAACTGGCGGAGGGTATCATGGTCAGACACTGCTGGGAAGAGGCACGAGGAACGAGGAATTAAACGAAGAAGAAGAAGGAAGAAGAAAGCGGAAGAGAACGGAACGAATGAGGATGAAAACGAATGATTATATATATGTATAGTTTAGCCATTTGCAACCAGGTTCAAAAGTTATACAAATTACAATTAGAATCAAACGGACACTTAAACACATTAAATGATTCCAGATGCTCTCAGAGCGGTTACAATAATTGACAAGCACGTCAAAAGACACGCAATGACATCAAAAAGACGAATTCGAACAAATAAAGAAATTACGAAAAAGGGCCTGAAACTACCTAATCCAAGTTAAACTCAATCCAACTACCTAACCAAGACCTCAAACATAACCCAGAAAAGGTCGAACACAATGGCCTAACAGTAACCTCTAGCAAGACACTAATCACGCAAGTAAACAATCTCTAACCTGCTCATTTGGGGTTGGGGTGTTACAGTATTAGACAATGGTAAGAATGCCTCGATCCCATAAGAATCAAACTAAGTAAGATTAAAAAGTGAAATTTTAAACTAAAGATGAGAAAATGAGAAGTTTGACTTGAACTTGTAGGCGGTCAAAATTGATATAATTGGCCCAAAAAGAATGTCCATTAAGTGACCATTTTAAGTAGACACAAAATAGTAGAAATTGTGAAACACTTGTAATTTCATTTTTGGTCTGCATTTATTACATTTGGGTTCTGTCCTGCTAACCTCGCAGGTGACAGGCTGCTTACATGTTTATTTTGTTTGCTTACAATTTACAACCCCCCTATTCGATGTCAAATGCTTAATATTGAAAGGTATACAAAAAATTACAAATACAATGCGGGAAAAACACATTTTCTGTTATTTCTTTAGTCACCCAGGGGAAAGAGAGAGAGAGTACCTTATCTGTCAGAATCTCGCATGGTGTCTTCGCTTTTTTGAAAGCTGAGGTCTGCTAATCCTGGTGTTTTAGATCTCTTCTTTGGACGCTTTTCTCTTCTTTTTTTTCCCTTTTATGTATTGCTTTCTTCTATATATCTCTATATTTTGGGTCTTTATGTATTTGTGTATTTCTCTATATGTGTGTGTGTCTATTTGTTACTTACTTTGATGTCAAAGGTGAGATTTACTTTGATGTCAAAGGTGAGATTTATAGCATTCTCATTGGGGGATTGGTACTTGTTCCAACAAAGAGGTTGTTTTTTTGTGGTGGTGTGGAGATCGTGGGGAAGAGAGGGTTTTGCCCATGTTCTTTGAGATTTCGCCAAGATCTCCATGTGTAGGGTTTTGCTGATGATCTATGGTAGGTTTGGAGTAGTGCTGTCATGGCTGAAAACTACCGTTGATGTCATCTTCACATGAATGAATTTGTGTGATCAAAGTTTGAAGAAGTCTTCCTGAGGGGTACTTTGCCGATGCTTCCTCGAGGTAGATGATGTTGTCCCTAGGGGATTTCATTCGGGGGAGCCAAGTTGTTGTAAAACTGACGTTCATATTCCAAAGGCAATTCATTTTGAATAGATGAAGTTCCGGATGTATGCCTTATTTAAAGGAAAAGCACAGTTGTTGATGTAGACTTCAAAGATATGCCTCATCTGAAGAGCAAGGTTGTTGCAGATATAAGCCAGCTATTCCTGAAGACAGAAGTCAACTAATAAACAAGAACAAAGGTGTAGACTTCTGATTCAGAGAGTTCAAGAGCCTAAAAGGGTGGCAAGCCCCTTGAGAGGGAGAAGGAAGATGTCTTATTTTATTCCCTCTTCTCCTTCTCTAAATCATCTTCTCTTCTCTCACTGGGGTCAAGAGAAAGCCCTTGGACTCTAGCTGGTCCTTGACTATTAGAGAGTACCCCCTTAGGCCTATGGATACCCATGGACAAGGAGGAGGATGTAAAGTTTTTACTCGTCAACAGAAGTAGAACTAGAAAAATTAGAAAACTATGCAATTTAAAACTATAGAAAATCGATGATACAAAAAGATTAGAGTAGCCGGAATCCACTAAGTAAATCAAATAATTCAATTTATGAAATTATTCTTGCCTTTTGTCTCAAATATTGCTCATATAAAAAACAAATCAATGTTTCTGATTCAAAATTTTGGTCTTTTGCAAAAATTCTTTTTTAATTAAAATAAATATCAAAAGCCTAAGACTTCCTTCACTTCTGATTTAAGAAAACTCTTAAGTATCACCTATAAAAAAAATTAAGCATAAATTATCAAAGGAAACACAGTCTTATGCATAACCTACCAAATCTAAAGCATAGATGATGAAATTTCCTTTTATTTTAAGAAATTAGAAACAAAAGTTGTCTCCATTAGCGTGAGGACAAATCTATTTTTCTTTTTTAAAAGCCCCTTAAAAGAGACAATTAGAAAATGAAAAGAAATAACAAACATAAAACTGAATAAAAGACTACTTAGCTTTTTCATTTGCTCCATTCATAAACTAAGCCCACCATTGCAAAGAACTTCAGAAATATTTTTATTAATAGCATATTCTTATTCAATGATCTCTCGGAAAAAGTCTCTTCAAAAATTTGGTTTATGCAACAAGACTTTAGAATACCTTTACAAATAAAATCAAATAATATGGGGGAAAGAGAGATGGAAAAGAAAAGAGAGAAAGAAAGAGGTATGGGACGTTCCAGATCTGGTTGGGAACAGTGGTGGACGTCCCCTAGGTGCCTTTTTTTTTTTTTTTATAGTTTTCAAACCTCTTTTGTTCAATGAATCTGGCATCCTTTTTGGTTTGTAATTATCTTTTGCAACAGTTGTGACTCATTGGCCAAGTTAGACGAAGATAAGATGAGGATGGAAAGCTTCTAGAGTCTTATGGATGGCTTGGCTTCTCTTTACAATCTCATCTTAAAAGACATCAAGTATTGGGCCCACCTTTGATGAGAAACTTTTAATCCCGTTTAAGAATATACAGCCAACTTCCGATGCCATAACTTCATCAATTTAGCTTCGATTGACAAAATCTTAGGCTCCAAAGACATTTACATGAAAAGGCATTTTCCAACAGCGTAGATTGCCCCAATTCAATAGTCGGTTTGAGAGTTAAGACTATTTTAATCTATGTTGTCCCTAGAAAAACGGGATTAACTTTCCTTTTTGCAATATGACTTTTTTTAGATTTTCAACAGATAACGTGGAGAGAGATAATTAGGAGAGAATTATCTCAAGTCTTGGCACACATTTGAATTGAAATATGGATGAAAGGGAGTGGGACCCCCCCTTTTCTAAATCTTCTTTCTTTACAAAGTCTGCAATTTTTTAACTTTATTGATTTTTTCTTGAAATTATCTTCATAGATAATTTGGATAAGTTGTGCAAAGATGAATACACCCCCCACTGGGCAACCCACACATGTGTGGTCCACTTAGGAATTCTTTCTTCATTCTTCAGTTTTTTTTTTCTTTTCAACTACAATTCAGCACTACGGGTCCCAAGATGACTATCCATGTTTGAGAGTGGGTCCTATAAAAGAGTCCTAATGCAGCTAGGATTCTTCGAAAATTTTAAAAATTGCATGAAATGATAAAATGATGCAAAGAATATGCATGATTTGCTAAAAATTTCAATTTTGAAGTGAAAATGCATAAACTAATGAAATACAGTGAAAACAGTATATTTAACCTAATTAAGCCCATGATTTTAGATGAGATCATGCATTTATTATGCAAATTCATGAGCTTAACACACCTCTCAACCAACATTTTGCTAATTCCTAGCTAAATTGCGAACAAAAGACAAGTCATTTGACCTAAACCAATCCTAAGAAAATAAAAATAACTAAAAAGAATGGAAACAAGGCCACTTTCACCATTGCTCTCAACTGCATTTAGCATGTGCGGCAAGCCCTTAAGCCCTAAGGTTCCCCCTACTAGATAAGTTGTGCTCATGAGGGTTTGCAATAAATATAATTACAAAATTCATTTACCTAAAAAAACGCAGAAAACAGAAAAAAAAAAGATTTCAAGAGAAAATCAAGTCAAATCGGATATTTTCAACCTCTAGAATAATCAAAATCGTAGACTTTTCAAAATCCGATTCACCTATCTATTTTCAAAAACTTTCTCAAATATCATACCAAACTTGTATGCTTGGTGTACACTTCAAATCAATTTCTTAAATGCTCCACAATAATGTTGAAAACATAATTCCCCCTCAAATATTTTGACTCCCTAGATTTAGGGGAATATAAGTGTCCTCTCAAAGCTACTATGACACCTTTCACACTATTATTTTCTTCAAAAGGCCTCTTTTCTTTTGAAAACTGAACCCTCATTGCTAGTTTCCACACTAATGAAGATGGTAGTAGTCATTTCCTTTTATTTCCACTGGGAAGCTATATATCACACATACCCTAAGTAGCCCTCTCCTTTAATCCAATTCTTCATATATTGCTTCAGATAGTATTCTTCAAAAATACTACAAGTAACTTTTTGTACAAGGATAATTCTACAAGAATTCAAGAAACAAGTCAAACAACATCTTCTTGATTAATGGAAGCACCAAATGATTTTTTTTTCCTTTTTTCCTTTTTTTGTTCAGGTGTTCTTCTAGTCTAATGGGGTTTAATTTGCACCATGTGCCTAATTTAGAAGGCTATGGAGATAGAGTTGCTTTATAAAATTATGTAGAAAGTTTTCACTAAAGAATACTTTTTTGAGGTTTATAAAGTATTTTTTAAAGGTTTATAAAGTATTTTAGTGTGGAACAATTATACAATTAATCAACGGCTTGTGTTTATGGTTTGTGGGTGTGTTATGTTTTGGGAAAATAGGCCTCAATACCAAAAGTAATTGAGTCAACTTTGCAACCTGTTTGCACGGGCCATAATAATGAGAAGATCTGGAAGTTGAGTTTTTGAGGAAATTTCTCTTTCAAATCCTATGTTAAGTGTGTTTGAGGAGATTTAGCATCTTACGGTGCTAGGAGTGGCCCCCTCTAAGTAGTATTGTACTTAAAAAATTAAATAAATCTAACATGTTAAGTAATTGAGTCTTTGAGTTCTGGCTTTCTCTTTCAAGTACTAGTTAGAGGGCTTTGTGCCCATTTTCAAGGGAGGCCTGCTAGCTTGGAATTGCCTTGCTCTAAGAATTGATGCTAATGTGGATGGCATCAGCCAAGATCTTGATGAAAGTAAACTTGGTAGATGAGGAATGGTGCTGTCTTAATTCTTCATTCATGGGTTTTTTCTGAACAGATACCATTAGTGGAGGATTTTTTTCAAGCTCTAACCAAAGACCAGGTATTTACCTACATGTTTTTCTACAACTTCCGTCAAGTGGTTAGAGATTTTGCAAAAGTAAAGCTACTTTATGTGAAATCACAAGTTACATTATGCTAAATCGCAAGAACTTGCGATTTCGCATGTTAGTTTTTGTACTTTAACACTGCCCATCTTCCTTTTCTCTCATTTTCCTCTACTTTTCATTTGTAAGTCTTCTTCTTCATATTGTTCTCTCTTTTCCCCTCTCACCAACTTATTTGCTAATATGCAACATTGGTTGCCTTGTGGAGCTTCTACTGGATTTTTAGGTTTACTTCCATTAGAGATCGTGATTTTGCAGAACCCTATATCATCAAAGCCCTAATCTATGTCTTCCTCTCCATCGTCTTTGTCAAAGGTAACCACCAAATTAACAATTTGCTTTTTGAAACGAAAGTTTTTTAAACTATCCCTGCATTGCATTTATGAAACTGAATGGTAGTGTGCACAAATAAAATGTATGATATAATGTAGAGTTTAGTCTCTCTTTGAACTTACTACTTACAAAAAGAAAATCAGGAACTTAAGAAACCAAGTTGCTTTTATCGTTTCTCATCTTTTACTTACGAGTGAAAAAAATGCCAAGGGTTTCCTTTTCTGCCAAAAAGAAACTTAACCTGTTTTTAAATTTCATTACTCAAATGTGTTATAGCCCATGAGAAATCAAATATTATTTTCCTATTATGTTAAATGATGAATGAAACAACAAATATTTTGACATGCAGTCATAATGTATTGAATTTTTCTTGTGAAATAAGATTGAAGCTGCTAGACATCAAACCCCATGACATTCCTTTCATTAAATAATGCAAATGCAAGAATTTTCCTTTACGTTACATTGCCTACAAATGAGATTAAAGTAATTAACCGAAAGCTAAAGCCAACGTAACTGCTTTTCTGCCACCACCATTTCTAGTACTGCTCTCTTCTTGACCCATTGCTCAATTTGTGGAAATGAGTTGGTTTGGGGTCATCCTCAAAGGTTCTAGATAGAATGAATAGCTATGTTCAAAGCTATAACGATATAGGATGAAGAGGTTTTCCCTATTTCAACCATTGTTTGTCATGCAACCACAAATGTTTTGATTGCCGAAATAAATTAAGCCTACAGCTAAAGTGTAGAGGAAAACGAGAGAAAATGAGGTTGGACAGTGTTAAAGTAAAAAAACAAACTAATATGCGAAATCGCAAGTTCTTGCAATTTGGCATAAAATAATGCGATTTCGGAAAAAGTAAGTCTGCGATTTCACAAAAAAAAACTAACCGCTTGATAGAAGTTGTGAAAAAATATGTAGGTAAATAGCTGGTCTTTAGTTAGGGCTTAGGAAAATCCTCCCTTAATGGTGTCCATACAAAAAAAAATCCCATTCATTTGTTATATCTCCTTGTGTAATGAACCTAAGAATCCATCATCAACTTGTTCGTGCATTTTTCATTGACTAAAATGATGTGTTGTGTTTTTTTCTTAGAAAACTCATTGTTCCGGTAAATGTTGACTATTGACTTGTTCTTTTCAAGATGTTAGGTGAAAAGGGGAAGAGGTGGTGTTTGGTAAATTCACTTTACTATATAAGGTTCAAATGAGGTGTCATTTCCAGACACAATAAATAGAAAGGAGTCAAATCAAAATACCATATTTAAAAAAAATCTGTTTTCTTACATTAAAAAGTCAAAAAGCTACTTTATCATCACACTAACTGATAAAAAATATCTACCTTGAACACAAAATTTCAAAAAATCGCATTCTTTTTTCACTAAATGACAAAATGCAATCTATAGCTTATTTGAAGACGTGCAAAAATGGGAGTTGAAGCAATTCTTCGTGATGAGAAGGGAAATATTCTTATGGCAATGAGCAATGTGGAAACATGGGCAGCGAAGGCTAATGATATTGAGGCGCTAGTAGCATTGCGTAGAATTTAAATGACTTATAATATTGGGTGAGAAACAATATCCTTGAAGGAGACTCTTTAAGGACAATAGATGCTCTTAACTCCTTTGCTCAAAATTTGTCAAGACAAGGCCACTTGTTCGATGGAATAAAAGATATTTTAAAACATTTCAATAGTTACAAAGTTACTCACATAGGTAGGGACCGCAATGTAGTAGCTCACAAGTTAGCTAGGCATGCTAAGTTTGTTAAAGATATGGAGGTCTGGTGACATTCTATGCCTAACCTAATTATGCAAAATGTACTTGTAGATTCCATGTGTCATTTTCAATAATATTTCCTGAAGTCTTTCATCAACAAAAAAAAATGAAAAAAACAATAATAATAAAAACAATAAAATGCAATCATTTGTTGATTATACCCCTCTTATTTTTTTTTTCTTTTAAAAAAACTATTCACTTTACTTCACTCTACTTACCAAAGGGGCTTTTGAAAAATGATGAGTTTAAGTGGAAGTAAAGGACTGCCAAGTCTTCATACTAGAATACTCGATCGGTGGAGCCAAATTATGAAAGGTGAGTTCACATTAGTAACTACAGAAGGGCAATGGTCAGTGGGTGCGAAAAAACTATATAGGCTTGATGTGAAGTTGTCGCTGGACTGCAGCCCACCTTGAAGTTTAATTTTCGCAAGTATCACTATTCATCAACAAGGTCAGTCACAATTGGCGTGGTCATGAATGATCAAATCAGTCCTAAAAGTTTTAACTGGGCCAATAAACGATGATTAAGTAAACGTTTTGGTTAGGTTATAAGTAGTGAGGATTCTATTCTTAAACCTACCAACATGGGCTAACAAAAACAAGAGTTTCATTGATTTCATTCCGTTAATTTTTCAGCCCAATCTATATACAAGTGTATGCATGAATACTAACTTGGACACAATCATTGCCATGCTAACTCATCCCCTTTTATCTTTTTTAAGCTATATTAGTAGCATGCACATTTTGTTGCGTGTATGGAAACATATTACATGTTCCTTTTACATGGAAACGACATTATACATTCAAGTGTCCACAACACTCTGTGCCCGAATCTTCTTGTTACAAGCGATGAACCAATGAGGCCGAACAAATATGTAACATTATTTGGAGTATATCTATGTTAGAATTAAGTTAGATTTCATGATGGGTCTTTTGGGCTGCCACTATTTAATATGGTTTATTTTTCTATTGTAACTAATAGTGTCTTTTGAGCTTCCTCATAAGTTCTTTACAGTTTCATATGTCTTTTCAGATGCACATTTATCATTATCATTATTTCTAGAGAAGTGTAAGGGATATGAACAGTCAAATCCTAGTCTATGAATAGAGTCTTGTATTTTTCTACAATGTGTACTTCAATAAGAGAAAATTGAGGTCCCATACCTTGTTGTTTAAGATCAAGAGAACAAGTTTCTTCTCTTGGATCTTTATTTTTTATTTTAGTGAAGACATCCTTGTTTCACTATAACCTCAGTATTTTATTCTATCAACCTTAGTACACAAAACCGAAACCTGAGTATTTTTCTGCTGCGAACCTCAGTATTCGAAGAATACAAACTTCAATTCATCAAAGTGGTATGAGAGCGTGGTTCAAGGTGATTCTATGGCCTCCAACAATATGTTGCAACCACAGCTTCCTCGATTCAGTGGAAAGAACTACAACCAATGGAGCATCCAGATGAAGGTGTTGTATGGATATCAAGATTTATGGGATATTGTTGAAACTGGTTTTGTAAACCAGCAAATTCAAATGCTCTTACTTAACAACAATTAAATGAGTTGAAGGAGAACCGTAAGAAGGATAAGAAGGCGTTGTTCTTCATTTTTCAAGCAGTGGATGAAGCTGTATTTGAAAGAATCTCTTTTGTAAGTTCAGCAAAACAAGCATGGGACACACTCTACACATCATACAAAGGAGAAGACAGGGTAAAGATGGTAAGATTACAAACTCTTAGAAGTGAATTTGATTCTCTACGGATGAAAGAATCCGAATCGGATGAAGATTTCTACAACCGAGTTATCTCCATTGTTAATCAACTAAGAGTAAATGGAGAAAAAAATTGAAGATCAACGGGTTGTAGATAAATTCCTCCGAAGCATGACCTGTAAGTTTGAATATGTAGTGGCTGCAATTGAAGAATCAAAAGATTTGTCCTCATTGTCCTTAGAAAGTTTAGTGGGATTACTCCAATCTCATGAACTTCGCATTAAGCAATTTGATTATTCTCCTCTAGAACAAGCATTTCAATCTCAACTCTCTCTGAGAGGAGGTGCTAGAAGGAAAAGAGGAGGACACAATCGTGGAAGAGGAAGAAGCAACCATGGATGTGGCATACATGAGAAACATGAAAGAGAATCTGAATCTCATGATTCTTCTAGTAACAATACTCCAAGAGGGAGAGGTAGAGCACGAGGAAGAGGAAGAGGTCATGGCTCTTCCTATTCCCATATACAATGCCACTATTGCAAAAAATATGGGCACATGCAAGCATATTGTAGAAAGAAGATGGCTAACGAAGGACAATGAATCAAGCTTTATACATGAAAATATTCAAGAAAAAGAAGGTGATGAAACTGTCCTACTCGCTTGCAATGTTAGTGAAAATATTTGTGGTGATATTTGGTATCTTGACAGTGGTTGTAGTAACCACATGACTGGCAATAAAGATGTATTTATTAATCTTGACAATTCTATTCACTCCGAAGTCAAGATTGGTGATGATAGAAGGCTTCAAGCAAAAGAATGTGGTGACGTCCTCCTTCGCTCAAAGAAAGGAGACCAAAAGAGAATTTCAAATGTCTTATATGTGCCAGGCTTAAATCATAATCTTCTAAGTGTTGGACAGCTTCTTCGCAAAGGGCATGATGTTCATTTCAAGGGTGATCATTGCATGATTAGAGACAAGAACAACTCTCTAATTACAAAGGTACGGATGTCTTCAAATAATATGTTTGGTTTGAACGTCCAATATGAATCTTTGCCATGTTTTAGTACAATCATCAAAAACAGTTCATGGCTATGGCATCTGCGGTTTAGCCATTTAAGTTTCAGCTCATTATCTTTGATGTGCAAAAAAAATATGGTGAGAGGCATGCCAAATATAGAACGACAAGACCAAGTTTGTGAAGGATGTATACTTGGAAAGCATCATAGAGAATCCTTTCCAATTGGAAAAGTATGGAGAGCATCAAGTCCACTTCAATTGGTGCATTCAGATTTATGCGGGCCAATGAATATAATTTCAAATGGAGGTAATCGCTATTTTCTCACTTTTATTGATGATTGTAGTAGAAAAACTTGGGTGTACTTCTTAAAAGAAAAATCTGAAGTCTTTGGTTATTTCAAAATTTTCAAGGCCATGGTTGAAAAGCAAAGTGGTTTCATGTTGAAAACTTTGCATTCCGATTGAGGTGGTGAGTATGTATCAAATGAGTTTGAAAAATTCTTGAAAGAAAATGGAATTAAGCATCAACTTACCACTCATTTTACACCCCAACAAAATGGAGTTGCGGAAAGGAAAAATAGAACAATTATGAATTTGGCAAGAAGTATGTTGAAAGCCAAAAGGATGCCTAATTCATTTTGGGCTGAAGCAGTAGCTTGTGCTGTCTATCTTCTCAATCGTGCCTCATCAAAAAGCATTCAAGATAAAACCCCTCAAGAAGCTTGGAGTGGTCATAAGCCTTGTGTTAGCCATTTGAGAATATTTGGTAGCATTGCCTATTCACATGTACCAGATGAGAAAAAAAGAAAATTGGATGACAAATCGGAGAAATGCATCTTCATTGGTTATAGTGAAAAATCCAAGGCATACAAGCTGTTTAATCCATTGACTAACAAAATCATTGTTAGTAGAGATGTGAAATTCAATGAAGAAGAGTCATGGGAGTGGAATGAAAATGAGAAGAAGCAAAATTCTATTTTTCTTGATAATCAAAATGATGAAGTTCTAAGCTCTCCGTCATCGTCATCATCTTCATCAAGGGAGAGTTTGGATCAAAATAATGATCATGAAGAAACGCCTATACCAAGGAGATCTAGTCGGCCGCATCAACCATCCAAAAGGTATCCATCTAGTGATTATGTTATGATTACTAATGGTGGGATGAGTTTTGCTTTGTTTGTAGATGCTGATCCTGTTACTTTTGAAGATGCCTCTAAAGATAAAAGGTGGATTGAAGCCATGGATCAAGAGATTGAGTCCATTAAAAGAAATGACACATGGGAGTTGATGGAACTTCCAAAAGGCAAGAAGACAATTAGAGTAAAGTGGGTGTACAAGACCAAGTTAAATCCAAGAGGTGAAGTTGAAAAATGCAAAGCTCACTTAGTAGCCAAGGGCTATAAGCAAAAGCAAGGAGTTGACTATGATGAAGTCTTTGCCCCTGTTGCACGTCTAGACACCATTCGTTTGGTGTTGGCTCTTGTAGCTTAAAATCAATGAAAAGTATTCCAAATGGATGTGAAGTTAGCATTCTTAAATGGCACCTTAGAAGAAGAAGTCTATGTTGATCAACCTCCCGGCTATGTGAAGAAGTATGAAAAGATGAAAGTATGTAAATTGAAAAAGGCCTTGTACGGTTTAAAGCAAGCACCAAGGGCATGGTACAAAAGGATTGATACATATTTTGAAGAAAGTGGTTTTCACAAGTCACCTCATGAGCACACTCTCTTTGTCAAGAAAAGTCTTTAAGGTGAGATTCTCATTGCTTGCTTATATGTGGATGATTTGATTTTTACCGAGAGTAGTGTTAAAATGTTTGAAGATTTCAAAATGGCCATGACGCATGAATTTGAAATGACTGATATGGGCTTACTTCATTTCTTTCTTGAAATTGAAGTAAATCAAAATGAAGATGGAATTTTCATTTCTCAAAAGAAATATGCAAAAGAATTGTTGAAAAGGTTTAGGATGGAAGATGCAAAACCCATTAGTACTCCTATGGAAGTTGATTTGAAATTAAGCAAATATGATGGAAAGAAGGTGGTGGATCCAACTTTTTATCGAAGTCTTGTTGGTGGTTTAATGTACCTAACAACAACAAGACCGGATCTCACATATTCGGTAAGCATGCTTAGTCGATTTATGGAATCTCCAAGAGATGCTCATTGGGAAGCCGGAAAAAAAATTTTAAGATGTGTGAAAGGAACCCAAAATCATGGTCTTCATTATTATAAAACTGCAAATCCAAGCTTGGTTGGCTTTTATGATAGTGATTGGGCTGGAAGTTTCGATGATTACAAGAGTACTTCAGGGTATGTTTTCAAAATTGGTTCTAGTACAGTTTTATGGTCTTCAAAGAAGCAATCTGTTGTAGCCCTCTCTACAGCCAAAGCCGAATATATTGCTCTTGCTGCCACTGGTTGTCAAGCTAGGTGGTTGAGGTGGATTTTGGAGGAACTGAATCATGAACAAGGAGAATCTACAAAACTATTTTGTGACAACAAATCTGCCATATCTTTGTCCAAGAATCCCATGTTTCATGGTAAAAGCAAGCACATAAAGATCAAGTACCACTTCATTCGAGAATTAGTGAAGGATAAAGAAGTTGAAGTCAAGTTTTGTAAATCTTAAGACCAAATGGCAGACATGTTCACCAAGCCTTTGAAGAGGGATTTGTTCATCAAAATGAAGACCTTGCTTGGAGTAAGAGAAATCTACCTTAAAGGGGGCTGTTAGAATTAAGTTAGATTTCATGATGGATCTTTTGGGCTGCCACTATTTAATATGGTTTATTTTTCTATTATAACTAATAGTGTCTTTTGAGCTTCTTCATAAGTTCTTTACAGTTTCATATGTCTTTTCAGATGCACATTTATCATTATCATTATTTCTAGAGAAGTGTAAGGGATATGAACAGTCAAATCCTGATCTATAAATAGAGTCTTGTATTTTTCTACAATGTGTACTTCAATAAGAGAAAATTGAGGTCCTTTACCTTGTTGTTTAAGATCAAGAGAACAAGTTTCTTCTCTTGGATCTTTGTTTTTTATTTTAGTAAAGACATCCCTGTTTCACTGTAACCTCAATATTTTATTCTATCAACCTTAGTACACAGAACCGAAACCTGAGTATTTTTCTGCTGCGCACCTCAGTATTCAAAGAATACAAACTTCAATTCATCAATCTAGTCTATGGGGCTAGTCACATGCCTATTCCTTGCTTCTTTCTAAAACCCTAAAACTGATTTTCTTTTTTTTTTTTTTGGCAAAACTAATATATCACATATTTTTCTTTTAAGATTTCCCTTTGCATCCACATGATATTAAAGCATGTTGATGAGGATTAGAATTTGAAATAACCTCTTCTTTGAGTCTCCTTCTCCCTTTAACTTCCTTTATTCCATTTTCCCCAATTTCATATATTTCTTTCCGTTTGTGATATTACATTCGTAGAAGTTTATAAGTGATGAATAGAGTACCACGCCTTAGCCAACCCCAGTTGGACCCATAACCAGGAATTCAACTGTGGTATCAAAATGGCATTTTCAATTTGAAAATGATTTACAATAATAATTTTAATTCAACTTTTAGGAGGATTTTAAAAGATTCTTTGTTGCAGTCTTTAGCAAATCATCTAATATATGTTTATTGTCCCCTTGATTTATAGATGTTGTAGTCTACTTTTAAGTCTGCAGTGAAGCTCTTTTGGCTATGACCTGTGGACAGTGAGAGTTTTGATCACATATGAAGAGCTTGAGAACCAAACCCAAACCAAAGAATCCATCATCTGTTTATGAATCAAATAGACTCGTACCAATATTTGCATTATTGTCATATCCATAGTAAAATATTTGCTATTCATTTTTCTATTAAAGAAAAAAGAAACTTACCCTCTTTGTTGCCAAAAACATTTTTACATCCATGACATCGGCATCCACTGGGGCATACAACACTAGCATTTATGAGAGGAAAGACAACAATATCACACCAAACTAAGTTATAAAGCATGCGAAAGTAAAAGCATGGAAATAAATTGCAAACTTAGAACCTGATAACATTCACAGTATGTTTTTGAGGCACCTAGAGTTCTTGCTATTGCATCCCCTTATATGTCTTGCTGAGGCTGGTGTTTTCTGGTTACTGTCTTCCTACAAAATACAATTTTGACCTTAAAACTTCTATTACTGAATATAAAAGAACACTCAAGTTGACCTTGTCAAAGGTCCTTACCCCACTATTTTGTGGAGAAGCCGTTGCACATTGCAGAACCTTTGTGGAGCAAATGCCAGAGGATTACGAGACTCTGTCTCTTGACGCACACCAAGAACTGTATCTTCATAATCAAGTCTATTATAGAAATTTTGGCATGTACAAGGTTCGACACAATACTCGCCAGCATTAAAGCACTCACGTTAGCTGCATCAAAGAAAGAAAAGATAAAAAACAACACAAAGCAAGATAAAGTGCAAGGCTGATATATAATTTCGAAAAAAGTTCAATAGCACTTACAGCTTCAGGCATTTTGATTTCCTATAGCTGCAATGTTTGCAGCCCTCATTCTGAAAGGTGTTAGGATCTCTCTCCCTGAATATCTCAAAACCTTCTAAGTTTAATGGCACAAATAAAGTGAAGAAAAATATCAAGTTAAGGGAATCATGTGCACACTTGCCTCTTTGTTTTTGGAATCATTTGGTCGAACTCCTCTAACCTGCAGGCATCTTGTGAAATAGGCCTTTGGTTCTCATATTGAACTAACCAACCTTCTGAATTTTCCAACACAAGAATTTTACTGCCAATCAGCATGTTTGCCTTCGATGAATTGACATATTCATTTATAGCTAATTGAGTGTTTAATTCACGGTTGACAGCAGCAACAATTCCAATGTTGTTTAGGTGTAAGCCATATGGCTGGCAAACATGTGAACCTGTTGCAAGTATCTTGCCATTGTCCTCATACTCAGAAGACAAATTTACAGTGAATGAGTTCACACACTGGGTCCTGAAATAAAACAATTGAAGACAACAACAACTACTGAAGATAGATCCCATTAGGGCATGGACACAAACCTTCAAAGTTGTGTAATCCATGCATCACCTTTCGAGGAAGCTTATTCCTTGCTGGGGATTAATGTCAGGAGATGTAAACATTAGTTGCTGACAATTGTTGCCGAACACCTATTTGGGTTGTTGATATAGGAGATAAGTTGCTGAAGCAATTGCACAAAGAAGAGTCCTACAAAATGAAGTAACAATTTGAGTAAGAGAATCGAAGTTCTTGGCATAGGCACAAATCAAAGCATCATCATCACATTATACTTCTATTTAGATACAAAACAATAAATCAGAAAAGAAAGCATAAAAGACTCTGCGCAATTTCTTCATTTGGAAACAAAAAGTAGCAATAATAATAATGATGAACTTGGGATCTAATGTACAAACAAAACAGGTGGGAGGTTCTTGCCAACCTAAGAAAATATTCAGAATAGATCTAAAGACATCCAAGATCCTAGGAAGATTCAGAAACATTCCATAAAATTTCCCGGATGCTCGTTTTCAGAAAGTGAATTAGTATCTCACCAAGTATGGCCCTCCATACATTTCCAAGAAACACCAATGGAACCAATGACCTTTTTTGCTGAGTACTTCCACTTCCAATTTGGGGATGCATCCAATTACACAATGGTCATAAAAAGAAAAGCGCAAAGAGCTATAAAGAACCCTTTCCTACCATTTCAAAAAAGAAAGGGTTTACAACAAACCCAAGGTACAAAAAACATCCCTCGACCCCTAAATACCAGAGTAAACAACCGGAAACAACACATTAGACAACTAAGACTCCTAAGAGAAATCTATCAAATGCGGAATCCCATCATCTCCTTCAACTTTTTCTCTTGTAGGTTGCAGTTTTCTTCTGTCTTGGGGACTTCTGAAGTCAAGTCATCCTATACTAGCAGTTCTTCTCACACGAGTAGTATTGGTGATTTGGCTTATTTGTGGTGTACTGAGTCAGTAATTACAAAAATGAGTCAGGGACTGAGGTCTCAAAAATGCTCTTGCACGGTCCATAATGGAGCAGCAAAAGAGTTTCATAGAGCTGCATGGGGTGGCATGAGGCCAACCACCGCTATCTCTATTGGCACAGAACTAGTACAAACTAACACTAGTATAGTGTGAGTCAGGAAATTTCTCAACCAAAATCATATATGGGAACTCATCATTTTTTTAATTTTTTCCACTGAGTTTCACATTGACATAGGAACAAGTTCCAATATGGTACCAAAATCCAAATAATTATGCTCATCAATACAGATAATGGGGCCTAAAGGCAGTATTAGCATAGTTGTGAATAGAGAACAAGATGGATGACCAATGCCTCAGAGGAGTTATCAGTATGGCAATGGAACCATGGGACTTGTTTGACAATTTTAGAACTTCAATTTATTTGGTTCCCTTATTTATCTAATAAGGAGTAGAGAATATAGGATTTATGAAGATAGTAGTGAGCCAACTTGAGACTCAACATCCTATAAAAGAATCAGTTGCCTCGATGGGGCTTGGCCCCCACCTTTAGTGTGAAACCCGAATCTGCCTGGGTAAACTCTTGAGGCATGATCAAGTCAATTGATCCTGTGAGCCGAGAAAAATAAATCCATAAACCCCATCTTAACTCAAGATGATGCATTTTAATGTTGTATGGCCCCGAATCCCATAAGAACTCCAGCGGTAAGCATGTTTAAATGAGAATGCAATACTGTAGAACACGGACACCGCCGGACACGTGTCCAACACGCCAAGGAACGTGTCTGCTATTTTTTTTTAATTTTTTAAATTTAGACACGGCATGACATGGTGAAAACACGGTAAGACATGATGGGGACACGGCAAGGACACAGCAAGACACAGCGGGGTTTTTTTAAATTTGTAAATCCTTTTTTTCTATCGTTGAGTGTGACCAAGGCCTGTTATAAAAAACAAAGAAAAAATAAAATTATTAAATGAAATTTTAAAAGTTCATAAATAATTCAAGAACTATTTTAGACCAAATATGAAATTTCCCAAACAATCTCTATTTTTTTCTCTCTTTTTTTCTTTTTTTGCAGGTCTCATCTTTTTTTACTTTTCCAATATTAGTTATGTTTTTCTTTTCTATTAATTGTGACATTATGCTTCTTAATTTGGCTGAAAATATAATTATTCTTTAATATTTGGATTATATATAAAAATATATATTTATTATTTGTCATGTCTGTATCCTACTTTCCTAGAATTTGTCGTAACGCCATATCCGTGTTGTGTTGTATCCGTATCCTGTGTCTATATCCATGCTTCTTAGTCTAGGATGGGTGACCTCCTACGAAGTCTCCGCACATGCATATATGAGAATGCAGACAATATCATACTGAGTTAGGTGGGGCTTAGACAATCAGTCAACATGCCATTTGTCATTTTATATTATTGCAAACTGTTTAGTTATAAGCAAATCTTATATATTTGTAGCTTTTGAGTTCTTTGCATTAATGATCCTTTGATAGTTCCATTAGCTATAGGAAGTCATGAACATCGCTCTAGCATTTCAAAAGGCTAAATATGTCTACCATTGATTTAAGATACAATTAAATCATCATATGCACACATTCTAGCATTGTCCAACTATATTTCTTTAGTTTTTTCTTTTCTTTTTTCTCAATTCCTTTTAGTTATCTTTTTTAAGAATGACAGTATGACCCAGTTTAGAATTTGTAACACCCACTCATCCTGATCTTAACTAGCCCAAAGACTAGCAGATTTAAAACCTTGGTTGAAGCTCCCTATCAGGTAAAAACTTTCATTGGCGCAATATTTTAAGACAACATCTTCCATTGGCTTTAGGACTGGGGAGTGGTGATCACCTTCTCAATAGATGGGTTGCAACACAAGTTTGGCTTGATATCCTTGCATCGTATGAAGTGGATCAAGGCCTCCAACAAAATGTGCTATCCCATTTTTCCTCTTGGAGGTTTGGATTTATCAAGGGAGGATAGATCCTACTAATGTTCGCACTATAAAAAAAAAAAATCCATGTTGTACAAGTCATGGACAACAAGAGAACAATGCCATCATGGGAGTGCTCCAACCTTTGATAGATGAACACACCCAAAAGATTTTTTTCATAAAAAACACCATTTCCCATGATCCCCCATTTCTTAAGAGTCTAGCAGGAATCATTTTCAAGTTAAACAATCGACCAAAAAAAAATAAAAAACACCAATCAAGCAATAAAAAAAAATACAATAGATTTAACCCAAACACACACCAAATGAACCGACACTGCTATTAAATTTTTTGGGGGGGATTCTTCTTGATAAAACATTCAATGATATTATTTCCTGCCCATATGGGATACTGAGAATCATGCCCTTTAAATAGCAATGATCTAATCAAAATCAAGGATCAAACAATCTGAAACGAAAACAAAAAGAAAGAAAGAAAAAACCGTGAAAGAATATGTATCAACCTGAAATGAAGGAGATGGACTGATGGTGATAAAATCTCTTTCAGAAGTATCCATCTTTCAATTCTTGCCGTAGTTTCCAAAATGCTTTTCTCCCGAGACCCATCCATTTGTTTGGTTTTATGGAGGGGTGGAAGGGAAGAGCGGTAAGTTAGTTTTAAATATGAAAGAGTGGGAATTTTAAATATGAAAGAGTAGTTTGGGCCCACTTCAGTATGGGAAAAAACCGGATGGCCGTTCTAATAATAATCTTTTGGAGTGAGATTTGGAGTAGTTTCTAACAGAGATAATTTAGTTGCGTGATGTCTATCTTGGATGATTTGTATGTTATTATATTATGCTTGCATGTTATTATGTTGTACATGTTATTAATTGCCTTGCCATCTGGCAGATCCAGAATTTTTTCATTGGAGGCCGCTATTTAGAAAAAAAAATTTGGAGGGCCCATATAAAAAAGGCAAATATAGCTTTCAAAATATATAGGAGCTTTTCTAAAAAAATATGGGAGCCATATGAAAAAAATTTATAGAATATTGAAAACTAAAAGGGGTTTTGAAATTTGGGGGGCATGGTCCTTGGCCCCGCTCTAGTTCCGCCCACAATGGCTTATCCCAATATAGTAGGAATAGGGCTTTGGTGGTGGTGATGATGAATGTTTCAATTGAATATCAAGGACCTTTGTTCACCACTGTGTGTTTCAATCTGAAACGTTGATCATTGATTGATAGTGGGTCAAGTGTATACGACAAGATGTTTGTGATCGATGAAGCTGAATCACGTTGGCCCACCTTAGCGGCAAGAGAAGTTTGGATTTGAGATATCAGTTCATTTTCAGTCTTGTCTTTTGAATCTGAGGGCGTGTTTGGAAACCAAATATGACTCAAAATTTTAAGATATTTTTTGATATAGTAGATAAAAACAGTTCATTTTTATTTTGCACTATCTGGAAAGTGAAGATATAAGTTACAAGGGAGTTTTATAAGAAATAGTGGATATTTCATTTTTTTTAAGATATGATGTTTTCACTGATACATGATATAGGAGAATATAACTGACCTAATGACGGCTATGATCCACTTGAATATCACTTGCTTTTGCTACCCCAACATAGCCCACCTTGGTTGGACATAACAGATCTTGCAGGTCAGTAGGATAGTCCCGGGCTTTGTATAGCTGCCCAATGGCTAAAATGGGACCCAAAGGTCCAATCATATGGCCCACATCAGCTAAAAATATATGGAGAATTTTATAGGAAAAAACCCGCTAGTGGGACATGCACGAAATTGATCCTAGATAAATAACGCACGAAATAAATTCCCTAAGGGCATTTGCGTACAAAAATTTCTTTCATTTTTAAGGTGGAAAGGAGCAATGATTGCCTAGGGTGGATCTTAAATGATGGCAAGGGTGCACTTGTGTAGCCATTTTTATATGGAATCAAAAGAAAAATAGAGGATTTTACATAAAAAAATCCCTTTAGTGACCCTAAACGCAAAAAGTCACTCAAGCAATTGGTTTACCGGAGTGGTCACTGGTATTTTTTTTTAATCTAAGGTGGGAACATCAAATTTGACGCAGGTGTTATACATCAATGTCGAATTCGATGCTCCATGTGATTGAACATCAATAACAAAGGCTCAAGGATAGGAGCTGAGTTTGTAGACTGACTCAAAACCAACTCAGCTCATTAGCATGAGGAACCAAGTCCAAGAGGCATCAGCAACGGTTCTGGCATGACTTGAAGTTAAGAGTTAAGTTTCAGCAATGCAGTTAGTTGACAACAGAGTCTGTAATATATTAGTCTATATATGTATGTTACTCTGCTTCTGTAATGATTTGATCAATGAGATAAGAACAGTTTCTCATCTTCTTCTAGCTCTGCTTGAGTTTCCTGTTATGAATGTTTAAATGGTATCAGAGATCCATCAATCCTTACAACTCCTCACTTTCAGTTCTTCTGCAATCTTCCCTGTTCATTTTGGGAAAGAGTAGATCTTCTGAAGATCTCTCTATCCAGTGACGAATTCACACCTGTTTCTGCTCATCAGACCAGGATCGTCATCAAGGTCTTGAAGATCATCCTTAAGAAGCTGCTTCAGCTCTACAACTTTCTCTCAATAGTTGCCTTGGATTGAGACTCTTCAAATCGCCAAATCAAGATCATCATCAAAGATCTTGAAACTTCCAGCAGATTTTCTTTTCAAATCTGCAGATCTTCTTTGTCAGGATCATCTTTAGCTGATCATCTTAATCAAGATCGTCTTCAGCAGATCTTCTTCCTCAAGATCGCCTTCAGCAGATTGTCTTCGTCAAGGTTGCCTGCAACATATCTTCTTCTTCAAGTTTGCCTACAGCTGATCTTCTTCGTAAAGATTGATTTCAGCAAATTACCTGGTCAAGATCACCATTAACAGATCTTCAGTGAGATTGTTTACAACAGAACTCAGTTGAATTCAGAAACAGGTAAATTGCACAAATTCTGGTTGTATTTCCTTCTATACGATCATATTCTAAGCTTCTTATCTCTTCTACATATTCAGCAGTCATGTCCCTGTCTGTTGGTCATGCTCATGTTCCTGCATTCTTAGTCTCAAACATTGCCAGTCTAGTATCAGTCGAACTAGACAATCACAACTATCTGTTGTAGAAGTCTCAATTCATACCAGTGCTTCGAGCACATGGATTGACGAGCTTTGTTGATGGTTCCTCCTGCTGTCCATATGAGTTTGTGAAAGATTCTGCTGGGAACACCACAACAGAAGTAAATCCGCAATATCATATGTGGATTCAACAAGATCAAAACATCTTGTGTTGGATCAATGCCACATTAACAGAAAAAGTTTTTGCACATGTAGTTGGTCTAGAAACAGTTAGAGATGTTTGGGTTGCTCTTGAGAAAAAATTCGCATCCTCATCTCGCTTCATATCATCAAATTGAAGACTCAACTCCAGTCCATCAAGAAGGGATCACAGTCTATCTCTGATTACATTCAGAGGATCAAACACATTGCTGACAGTCTTGCAGTGGCAATGAGTCCAGTTGATGATGAAGATATTCTCATTCAGACACTCAATTGACTCCCATAGTCCCATCTGAATATGGTCCTTTTAAGACTTCCATTCGAACAAGATCCTCACCAATATCATAAGATGAACTGCAAGTTCTTCTATGTGAAGAGCTGAATATGGACACCTCTTAGTCCACAGTGCTTGATCAATCTATGGCTCTACTGACTTCTACTGATTCACCTGCTTTCACTGGAAGTAGGAATTGTGGATTGATGCAGGACCTACTAAATTATCGAATGAAATGCAAGTAGAGATAAAAAATCGAAATAATATGCGCATTAATCAATCTAGAGTTGGCCAGCACAAAATCATAGGTAAAATTCAGCAATAGTTATTCGCTTCGATCCACAATTTTAAATTATAATCCTGCAAGTGGTTTTCCCCAAAGTGTGAAGATGGACATTTGGAAGCTAGAAACTTCCAACCAGCCTAGGGATTCAAATCCAAACGATTTCAATTTGGAATTCAAACCTTAACAATATGTATTCCTCACAACTAGGGGTTAAATTAAGGTTCAGATCTGAATGAAATGAATTATTATGGTGAACAGCCAATAGAAGGGAAATTTGGGTCCAAATCTAGCGTTTAGTTGCGATCGGTCCATGGAGATGACTCCATATGGATGATGGCCAGATCCAATGGCTGTTTAGGCTGCATCTTACTGGATTTCAGATATGGTTGCAGGGTTTTAAATGGCCAAAGTTTAGATCTAGGACTGCTGAAAAGGTTTTCTTACATTTGGCAAGTACTTGGCTAGATCCAAGGGGAAAATAATGGGTTTCTTAAGGCTGATTGCAGAAATCTAAATAGATGGAGTAGAAATCTTACCCAAAAGAAAGAAGGAAATGGAGATTGCCTTGTGTAAAGATGTGAAGAACGATACCTTCGCCTCAAGCCAAACTCCCCAACTAGGGCGAGGGAAGATGAAAAACTTGCATGAAGACATCCAAAGAAGCTTTCAGGGGAGGAATATTCGCTTTCATTCATCAATAATGGCCTCCAATGATGGAGTCACAACTTAAAAAGAGAAGAGAACTCAACCCTAAACATTGAATGGTTGAGATTAAAAGATCTAATAGAGTTTAAATGAGATAAACTAAGAAATAAAGAAAATAAAAGAAATAACTAAAAAAGACAACAAACAAAAGGAGCCAGAACATGGGGAGGAACTTGCGCATGGGAAGATGTGTGCAAGTCTCCCTCCTCGCGAATCACTTAATTAAACTAAATACTATGGGACCCCTTTTTAATAAATAACTCTACTAAACACCTAGGGCCCTCATTTAAACTTAAAAACACTTTTAAATCAGCAACAAGTCTTCCCCCTTGGCACATCCCAGTGTGGGGCCCTCATCTTGAATGCCTTGGGAGGTCTTCAACAGTGGATCTTCCTCCAAACCATGATCCAATGGTGGATCTTTTAAACCAGGATGGATTAGCCCCATCAAAGGGTAGTCCATCCATAACAGGACTATGTGGCTTAATTTCTTCTTGCTCATCAGCTTGATGCCCCCATCATGGATACTTAAATCGTGGCTCTGGAAGATCAAGCAATAGATCTCACAATCGTACTGGCGGTGGCAATAGAGGAGGAAGACTAAACAGGGGACATTCAAATCAGTATTTTACCCAAGCATCCTCCACTCCATTATTGTTTCCCTGCATTGTTAGATTTTCTAAGATCCATGCCCACATTCTAGGGGTTGTAGATCCTTTTCTTTTGGCTTGGTTGCTCTCTCCACTCCTTTCTCTGAGGGGTTTTTTTTTTTTTTTTCAGTATAGCTCTTTTATACTGTAATGTTTCTTTGAGCAATCAATACATTCTATCATATATATATATATATATATATATAAACTGCAAAGTTGTGACAGTCATACCTCAAAAGAAGTGGCTAGGTGAATTAGCTCTTTTATACTGTAAAGGTTCTTTGAGCAATCAATACAGTCTATTATAAATATATTTATATATATATAGACATGATATAAACTGCAAAGTTCTGACAGTCATATCTCATAAGAAGTGGCTAGATGAAATAGGAAATAAATCTATCTTCGGTTTTGCATCTTTCCTCAACTGTAGTGTAAACTTCATCTAGAACCAACATTAAGTTGCTACGTTGCCAAAAGTAGTCATAAACCTTTATTGGTGACGTTCCAACTATTTTCTGAAATTAAACATAGATGTTGTTAAAAATATACAAAATATAATTAAAATAAATTATTAAAGTATATATATATGGGGGATAACTCCGCCAGTTTTTGCTGCCGGTCACAAGCCCAGGTAAAGGAGGAGGGTTGCGTTAGGTAGGTTGACAGCCAGCGTAAAACTTTGTCACAACCCAAACATGAATTCTGAGAAAATTCAGATTTGAGGAAGTTCAACTTTTCGAAGGATTTAGTTCAAAATAGAACGAAATGGAGAAACAGGATTCATGTAACCGACCCCAACATAGTTGGGATAAGGCTTTGATGATGATGATGATGATGATATATACAGGGGATGCTAACTTATGCATGTAGCGGATGACATTCTATGTGAGCGACAATGTTTCTAAATAATCTAATAAAATGTGATAGATTATGAAAATCACTATCCCCACTCCTCCAAAAGTAATCATAGAAAACCTCATGCATATACACATCCCAACGCCGTCTAAGTTGAGGCACACTTTCTCGCATCTCATCGAATTTCTCTTAGGCTTCCCTCATTAGCCAAGTCCTGCCATTCTCCCGTGTCTACCCACTCTGCAAAATCGCGTAGAAAGGAAATCCTCTTGAATGCATCCCACGACCGAGGACCACCACATGTTCCATGTGAGGATAGCGTGCATAAGGCTTTTTATTTAATGGATTAGTAACACTGTTATTGTATCAAATACTAATCCTTTTGAACCAGATTCATGAAAGATTATTCGAACATGTGACCCATTATAAATGGTCCTTTCCCTAGGAACATGAATGTTTTGCACCTTGAAGTAACAAACACAAACTTAAATCATAAAGTAAATAGAGAGAGTACATATAACAAACACTTTCACTAGTGCCTTGATCTCCTGTCATGTTGTCTATCCCCTTTACGTTTGCCACGCTTATGCTTGGATTCCGTTTCAGTATCTGATGAACTTTCAGATTCAGATGTAGAGTATCTTCTTCTATTCTACCTTCTTCGCCCTTTTGAAGATCTTGCTTTCTCTTTCGTCACATTTCATGACTATCAGCATCAGAAGGAACATCCTTGCCTCCTTTCGTTTTGCTTACTTTCTTTTTATCTGAAAATATTGAAAATAAATATATATAATAAGCGGAAAGGATGATACATTAAGAATGATAATGCATATAGCCCTAATTTCAATCTTTGAACACGCCAGTGACATTTATTTAGGCATAACTCTCAATCAGCCGTCATCGTCATCATGAAGGCCTATACCATCTACTCGAGGCCAGCATAAATGTTAAGTATTGAACCTAAAATAACTTCTGGCTCCAGTGATACATCAAATATAAACCAGAACAGATACTCATCCTGTCTATAACAGGATACAAAAACTTGTTTCCAAACATGTAGACAGCCCAATTATCACAATCTGGAGAGTCTACCTGCCCAACTTACAAATACGAGCAATTGTACAAAAACAAACAGATAATAAGATCATTGCCATAAAATGTGCCTCAGGTACAATACCATTCTTCAAGAAAACCCATTAATACCACAATCTATACTACAAGCACCTTTACATGCCAAGGAGATGCAGTAATAATTTTTTAAGAGACAAGGTACAGTACCATTCGCCTGCAAAACTGCTCCCTGACTTTTGCTGTCAAGTTCGCCACAACTAACAAATTTCACAGGGACAACAGGCTTTGCCTCATCAGTTTCCACATGTTCTATCTTCTTTAAGGTATCATTCCCTTTAACAAGCTTCCCGAAGACAACATGCTTCCTGTCAAAGTTAAAGCAGCCACACAATTAACATTGTCGTGAGACATTGAGACTTTTGATTCTATTGATCCAACAAACAATATATTAGACAGGCAATCCTAGTTGAAGTTTTGGTATCTATGAAAACATAACAAAAAAAATAAAGAAATAGATAGCGGTATCCTAACATAAATTATGAAGGGAAACAACCAAAATATGCTCTACCTAAAATTTATCAAAATATAACAACACAAGTATATCAGTAAATTTTATATCAAATCAAAAGGAGAAAGACACAATCATAAAGAAAGAATCACAACAGATCAAAGAGAGTTAATCTTCATCCTATTTCTAGATCCGTCAGCAGCCATTATAATTCTTGAATGGATTTGTGGCGCAGCCCTGGATCTTGGATGGGTAGTAGAACAATCTCCCGAGGGATTGTTCGAATCCGAAGATTCAATGGCAGTCACGATCACAATAGAGAACAAAAAGAAACTCAGGCACTCTGAAATTTTATTGATAAAAACGTACCGAATACAGTGAAGATTACTCCTTATATAGGAGTGATCGGTTCTAACTATAGAAGGAATACTAAATCTACACAAATAAGACTTACTAAAATAGACATAACAAAAATAAGACTCTGATTATGATTATGATTACTAAGTTAAGAAATAGCAAAATTCGGATGTCTTCTGATTATGGAATCTGGGCCTTCCGATTATGGGATCTGGGCCGGACTTGGGTTCGGCCTGCATCAGCTCTCCCCGGCTTGGAAAAACTCGACTTCGGCGAGTTGAGCGCTTGATATCTCTCATAAAGATCAGGATTGATGCGCTGGAAGTCAGTAGCTGTAATCCATGTAGCATCAGAGAGAGGACGATTCCGCCAGCGTACATAAAACTTCTGATAACCTCCTTGACGTGTAGAAATAATTTGGTCATCAAGGACATCAATAATTTCATCAGGAGGTGGAGAATGAACTGGTAAAGAAATAAGCTGCTCTTCATTTTCTCCTTCAGTATCATGGCCACGATAGAGAGTAAGATCCTCGACATTGAATGAAGAACGGACGCCTGAAGCAGTAGGGATATCAAGAATATAGGCGTTCGAATTAATCTTCTGGAGAATCTTGAATGGACCTGAACTGCGAGGGTGTAATTTCTTGTTAGCTCCAGGTGGCAATCTCTCAGGTCGAATACGAACCATAACCATATCGCCTTCATTAAATTCAACAAACCGACGATGTTTATCAACTTGCTGCTTATAAACATCATTGCTGGCAGATATATGGCGACGTACTTCATTATGGACATGCTGCATGTGTTGGAAGAAATTTTCAGCATCTGCACTCACGCGGGCATCAACTGGTAATGGCACAAGATCAACAGGGAGGCGAGGACGAACTCCTGTAACAGCTTCAAATGGTGAAAGTCCAGTTGATCGGTTGACAGAATTATTGTAAGCAAATTCTGCCATAGGGAGCACTTGATCCCAATTTGTAAGTCAGTCACGTACAAGACAACGTAACAATTGGCCAAGACTTCTGTTTACCACCTCTGTTTGTCCATCAGTTTGAGGGTGATAAGCAGTAGAGAAATTCAGTTTGGTGTTGGACAGCATCCATAATGTCTTCCAGAAGTAACTCATAAACTTCGTATCGCGGTCAGAAACAATAGTTTTGGGAAGCCCATGGAGTCGAACAACTTCCTTGAAGAATAATTTGGCCACCTTGTAAGCATCAGCAGTCGCAGTGCAAGGAATGAAGTGTGCCATCTTTGAAAAGCGATCAACAACAACGAAGATGGAATCAACCTTTCTAGCAGTCGTAGGTAAACCGAGCACAAAATCCATGCTGATGTCTTCCCAAGGAGTATGTGGAACAGGCAAAGGCTGATATAACCCAGTATTCTTCTTGTTTCCTTTGACAAGCTGACATGTTCGGCATCTTTCACAAATATGAATCACATTGGTCTTCATACGAGGCCAATAATATCTGTCACTGACCAGAGCAAGTGTTTTGTCGCGACCCAAATGTCCGCTACATCCACCTGCATGCAACTCTCGCACAACATATTCACGAATAGAAGTGGCTGGAAGACAGAGTTGCGTACCTTTGAATAGAAAACCATCATGAAGGCTATAATGAGGATGTTGAATATGATTGCCATTAAGGAGATCCGCATAAATAGAACCAAAATCTTTGTCGGCTGCATAATCTTGTTTGATTTGCTCAAAACCAGGCACATTAATAGACATAGCAGTTAAAAGATGTTTTCTCCGACTTAAGGCATCCGCAATCAGGTTATCCTTTCCAGCTTTATGACGAATGCTAAATTTGAATTCTTGTATATATGCACTCCATTTAGCTCGGTTAGCGCTGATCTTCTGCTGAGAGTGTAAATGTTGCAGAGCATCATTATCAGAGTAAAGCACAAACTCATTTGCAATTAAATAATGTCTCCAGTGACGAAGTGTTTGGACAAGTGCATAGAATTCCAAATCATATGTAGTATACTTTCTCTTGGCATCAGAAAGTTTCTCACTGAAGAATGCAATAGGATGTCCTTCCTGGCTAAGGACTCCGCCAATGCCAACATTTGAGGCATCGCAAGCAATTTCAAATAGCTTGCTAAAATCAGGAACTTGCAGAACGGGCGCTGCAGTAATCTTTTGCTTGATCTTCTCAAAAGCCCTGGTGGCTGCATTGGTCCACTTGAAGTCACCTTTCCGCATGCAATCAGTAATAGGAGCCATAACAGTACTGAAGTTTCTGATAAACCTTTTGTAAAAATTGGCAAGACCATGAAAACTGCGAACTTCAGTAAGGGTAGTAGGAATTGGCCAATCAAGAATAGCGCTTACCTTTGAAGGATCCATCTTAATCCCTTCTGCAGATACTACATATCCCAAGAAAATAACAGAGTCACTCATAAAAGTGCATTTCTTGAGATTGATATAGAAACGCTCCCGGCGGAGAAGTTGGCAGACCTTATCTAAATGCTGAAGGTGATCTTCTTTTGACTTGCTGTAAATAAGGATATCGTCGAAGTAGACGACAACAAATTTTCCAATATAAGGCTGCAATAACTGTGTCATAACCCGCATAAAAGTACTAGGAGCATTGGTTAAACCAAACGGCATGACCATCCATTCAAAGAGACCATCCTTTGTTTTAAAGGCAGTTTTCCATTCGTCTCCTGGTCTTATACGAATTTGATGATATCCGCTCCGCAAGTCAATTTTGGAAAATATACATGCACCCGTCATCATATCTAACATATCGTCCAAACGAGGAATAGGGAAGCGATATTTTACCGTGATTTTGTTGATTGCACGGCTATCTACACACATTCGCCAACTTCCGTCCTTCTTTGGAGTGAGTAGTGCCGGAACACCACATGGACTGAGACTTTCCTTTATATAGCCCTTCTGAAGCAAATCATCAACTTGCCTTTTTAATTCTGCGTATTCTGCTGGGTTCATCCGATAAGCAGGTAAGTTAGGCAAAGAAGCTCCAGGAACCAAATCAATAGCATGCTGAATGTCCCTTAGTGGAGGTAGTTCCTTGGGTAACTCTTCAGGAACTAGGTCGGCAAACTTGTCCAATAATGACTTCACTTCCCGAGGAATAGCATGAGAATCATCAGCAACTTGTTTAGTGACTAAGGCATACATGATACCTTGCTCTTTGCTTTCAACTTCAAATTTCCGCATGGTTAAAATATGCGATGTAGGAGTAGTTGCGGCGGCAGCGGGAGAAGAGGTAGGAGAGGATGGTGGAGTTGGCAATGGACACAGCACGATACGTCTACCTTTCCAATTGAAAGCGTAGGTATTGTGTTCATGATCTGTGATTACTTTAAGCTTCTGTAACCATGGCCGTCCGAAAAGAATATGTGTGACGTTCATTGGTATGACATCACAGAGAAGAGTGTCCTCATAGTTGCCAATCTTAAAAGGCACACAGCATTGCTGACGAACAGGAATAGAATAGTTATCAACCCATGCAACTTTATATGGTCTTGGATGCTTTACTGTGGGAAGTTTAAGCTTCTCAACTGCTTCTTGGGAGATAACATTCATAGCACTTCCACCATCAATAATCATATTACATGCTCTATCCATACATCTGACACGAGATCGAAAAATAGAAGCATGATTCCAATCTTCTTCCTCTTTAGCATCTGCTACTAGCAAACGACGATCCAGAAAGAGAAGCGGAATACCATCATCAGCGTCTGCATAATCTACCTGATCAGCTTGATCTTCATAAGGAGGATCTATATCAGCGTGCCCTGATTCGACATGCTCATCATGCTGCGTATCAATATCAGGCTCATTGGAAGTATATAAATTACGATGAGGGCATTCATTGGCATAATGTCCTTGTTGCTTGCAGGCATGACAAACAATATCCCTCTTGTCTGTTCTTGCATAAGCACGATTATCAGGCTGGTTCTGTGGACCCCTCTGATTCTGTTGGGGATTCATCTGTCTTTGTTGCATCCCTGGCCGAGAATTCTGAGGAGGCTGCTGAACTTGACGCTGTGGGGGAGGCCTATAAGCTGTTGCTTGATTGCGATTATAAGTAGGATCAGGACCTCTTTTTATGGAAGACTCCCCGGCTTGGAAGAGATTACGCTTCCGCAATTGAATTTCATGTTGGGCTTTGCGGGCTTTATTGAATATTTCATCCACTGTGGCATAATCAAACATTGCCACCTCTCCTCTGATATCGGCACGCAGATTATCCCTGTACCTTGTGATAGTCAGACGATCATCAGTCCTCAAGTTACAGCGAACAATGTATTCGCGAAACTTATTGGTATATTCTTCCACAGTCATATTGCCTTGCTGGAGACTCAGATATTCTTGGTGAAGTGTATCCATATAATCAGAAGGAAGGAAATTGCCCTTGAGCCTTTCTTTCATAATATTCCACCGGAGAATCGGCTGGCCTACTGCGAGCTCATTGTTTTCAACGCCATACCACCAAATACGAGCAGGACCCTTCAGTTTGACTTTGGTAAAGGCTATCCGCTGTGCATCATTCATACCATACCAAGCAAAATAGTCTTCCAAAGAATTAAGCCAATCAACAAAAACTTTCGGACTCGCATCACCACTAAAGTCAGCAATGTCAATTTTGACTTTCCTAGTGATGTCATCAGGTGGGGGTGCAACATGGTGAACTTGCTGATCTCGTTCAGCCAGAAGGCGCTCCATAAAATCACGAATGGATTCATGATTTTCGGGTCTTACTGGTTGGACAGGCGTGTAAACCATAGAGATATTGGAGGATCCTTCTTGACTAACAAATTGCTTTGTTTGTAGCTCAGCAATGGCAGTTTCTGCAATTTTGAGACGTCCCGTGACATCTTCTAATTCTTGACTCAGTTTAAGGATGGTTTCATCCCTCTGGCGGTCAGTCATCCAATGCTGAAGATCATCACCACGCCTAGGCATGCTTGCTAGTTTTTTTTTTTTTTTTTTTTTTTTTTTTTTTTTTTTTTTTTTTTTTTTTTTGCAGAAATAAAGAAGTGGGTCGGGTCGGTGGGCGGGCCGGACCAACTGAGGTCCAACTGGAACCCGGCACGGGTTCTGGAGGGATATAGGCGGGTCGCGGGTCGGTGGGCGGGCCGGACCACTTTAAACCTAATTGGAACCCGGCACGGTTCGAGAGACTTCTTGCTCGGTCTGTGTGCAGAGAAGAAAATAAAAAAAAGTAGGAAGAGACTTAGCTGAAGAGCAGCAGAAGAGGAGAAAAAAACCGAGAGGGAAGCAGGCGATGGGCGATCGTCCCTAGTGCGCGTGGCTGCTGCGCAGGTGGTGAGATGCTGGAGGCGACCGTCAACAGTGCTCGGGCTGCTGCGCTGGAGGCGGAAGTGACCTCCGTGCGTGTGGCCGTGGCAGAGGAAGGCGACGACGCAACGGCCGGAGGCTCGGGGCTGCTGCGCTGGAGGCGGAAGCGACCTCTGTGCGTGTGGCCGCGGCAGAGGAAGGCGACAACGCAACGGCCGGAGGCCGACGCCGTCGACAGTGACGACGAAACCGACGTCGATGGAGACCACCGGCGACAGGTACGCTGCTTTCCCTTTTCTTCTCTTCTTGCTGCGGTGTCTGTTCTCTCTCTCTGTCTTCTCTCTGTTTTTTTTTTTTTTTTTTTTTTTTTTGCTCTGGGGCGGGGGGGGGGGGGGGGGGGGGGGGGGGTGTGTTTTTTGGTGCGGGAAACACCGAGAGGGGTTTGGATAGGGGCGTGGATAGTCGGATCAGGGTTTTAGGGGTTGTAGATGGCGGTGGAGGGTTCGATTCGGAAGGTAGGGTGTCACAGAGGTTGGAGGGTTTTGCAGGGTCTGGGTTTTTTTTTGCAGGGATCTGGGGTTTTGCAGGGATCTGGGATTCTCGATGGGGGATCTGGGTTGGAGGGTTTTGCAGGGTCTGGGTTGATCGCCAATGGACAGTAGGTGGAAGGAAGGATTCCGGGAACGACAGAGTTCCCCGGCGACCGATCTGGGCTCTGATACCAATCTGGCGCAGCCCTGGATCTTGGATGGGTAGTAGAACAATCTCCCGAGGGATTGTTCGAATCCGAAGATTCAATGGCAGTCACGATCACAATAGAGAACAAAAAGAAACTCAGGCACTCTGAAATTTTATTGATAAAAACGTACCGAATACAGTGAAGATTACTCCTTATATAGGAGTGATCGGTTCTAACTATAGAAGGAATACTAAATCTACACAAATAAGACTTACTAAAATAGACATAACAAAAATAAGACTCTGATTATGATTATGATTACTAAGTTAAGAAATAGCAAAATTCGGATGTCTTCTGATTATGGAATCTGGGCCTTCCGATTATGGGATCTGGGCCGGACTTGGGTTCAGCCTGCATCAATTTGACTACACAAATTAGTCCCAAGAATTATGACACCAAAAACCACACAACGAGGCTCTAAGAAATAAGAGGGTTACACCACACTAAATTCATGTCCCTAGGATGCTCATCCAGAAATTTTAACCTCAATTTATCATCCCACTGATTAAAGCCAAACTATGTTGGAAGAAGGGGGAAAACACTTCAAAATATAATAAATACTGTAAGAAATCACACAAAAAACTGAGTGGATTATCACTACCAAGTACCAATATGAAATAGGTTTTTTTTTTATAAGAGGAAATAAGACCCCAGAAAGGACCAAATGCAACTGTTCGATTCCAAGGTCCACGACTTGGAGTGAATCCTTCAATTCCCAGGAGGCATTGGCAGTCCTTAGGTTACCCTTTTATCATTTCAGATCAGGCGTGTTTAGGTCATGCTGACAACTTTATTAAAGCTGCCGACATCGCCCTTAGGAGTGACAGTATGGGTGCAAAATAAGGTGGGTCTAAATTTTGATACCAAGTGGGAAGGAAAATGGAAAAGCGAGAAAGAATGGAAAAAGACGAGATGATGAGACATGCATGGCCTAGATTTTGTGTATGTGAAACCCTTGTTATTATTTCAATGACCTTTTAAATATAAAGAAGAAACAAACCACCACCCCCCCCCCCCCCCCCCCCCCCCCCCCCCCCACCAAAAAAAAAAAGGATAATGCAGGACGAGCCAGGCCTAAGTCCACTGGACCAAGCCCATGAGCTATTTGATTAATCTAGCCCAAGCCCATTGGATTAGCCATTGGGTTAGCCCATAATTCTAATGGAATTAGATAGTTACTTTTTTTGTGGGAAGTTAATACTAATTAAGACTTTAATTAGTTTCCTATTTGCTTTAGTATTTTGGTCTTATTGATTTAGGTATTTGAGTCCTAGTAGTAGTCGTTTATTTTCTATAAATATACAAACCCTTCTGGGAGAGACACCTTTTGATTTGATTAATGAATTGAGACTTCTTTTGGAGAATTGAGTATTCTCTTGTGATTGTGATTACTCTAAAATCCTTTTGGATTCAGCCAAATCCCTACTGTGGGCTTGGTCCACTTCATCATGATCTAAGGGCTGCATCACAAGATCTCGGGCATATTACTATCTTTAACTCCAACTGATTTAAAGAGCAAGAGCAATATTTTACCTTTATAGTGTTTTAACTGCTTGCTTTTATATTGAGCTTAAGAGGAGCAATGCCTTAGATCTAGCTGTGCTACCTTATGGCCTTTTTCCAAGATCTCTAGGAAGGTAGCAAAGGTGTAGGATATGTATTTTCAGCACTAAGATATTAATCAGTTGAGGAATGCATCGGTAGAGTCCTTCACTGGTCAAATTCCAGAAAGTGAAAGATTATCTTATTGTATTTGATACATCATTTTATCTGTGAGTAATAGATAGAATGGGCCAAGATGAAAAGTCAAAGAAAACTTTCTATTAAGCATCATGCAATAAATATCATTCACAAATGGATAGTATCACAGCACCAAATGAAAGTTTTATTCATGGCTTTATGGGGTTTTCACTTGCATGCATTGATGAGCATTAAATTAATATACTATGCTTATTTAATATACCTGCATTTTATGAGCCTACATATTTACAGGTACATCTTGCAACATAAATAAGAAAATAAACAGCATTTTTCACTCAAAACTTCTTAAAGAACATGAAAAAAAAAAAAAAAAGAAACTCACCCATCAAATGAAGCTGAAAGAATCCCAACTGCGGGCAACATTTCCAAACCACGGACAGTATCTGTACAGACCTCATATGGCATTAGAAGAGAAAGCAAATTCAATTATCAAAGTCGTAGCAAGATGATAAGTGCATATTAGTGCATTAGTAATATAACGAAGAAAAATGATAGAAGCACATAATTAAACAAACTAATATTTCTTACAAACTTAAAAACCATCCAAACTTTTCCCAAAATTAGTTCAGAAAAGTATTGCAATGAGCTAAGTGTGCACATTAATCACTAATCTGTATACAAGACACTCATTATCCTTCAGATCACAAATTACATTCAGGGACACTAACATTGCAATTTACATAAGAGGACATATAAATACGGCCAAAATAATTGTGTATTGACTATCTATGTATTTGCATTTTGCAAAGGAAAACATTAAGTGGATATTTTAAACTAATTAACTAAAGTGTTGCCTACATGGAGTAGAAACATTACAAATACAAGCATTTTTGTCTACATTAGAAGAGCGGCTTGACCCAACAATAAAGACTTACTGGTAGCATCCTGGAGGACACAGGTTCAAGTCACAGAAACAGCTTCTTTAAAATAAAGGTAAGGTTGCGTATCTTGCCCTTCCCAGACCCCGCTATGCGGGAGCCTCGTGCACTGGGCCGCCCTTTTTTTTATATATTTTTGTCTTCATTACTTTTCTAAGTTGCCCCAAGCTTAACTTCAATGGCAGTGACGAAGGGAATCCAGGCTAACATAGGTGAGACTGTGAGAGGGATAATATGGGATAGCGCAGCTAAGACAATCCCCTCCTTTCGGGGACCCAAGGGAAAACAATCCATTAACGCATCTGAGTTGATGGGTTTGAGAATTGACCAGCGGGAGACCTCATGTTTGAATCTTGTCCGTGTTATCATTGAAGTGGACTCTGTGTTATGAGATTGGCAATTGGCCAATGGCCAGAGTCTAGCCCCATGGGCAATAGCAAAATAACGAAGAGGTGGTAGACCTCACTAGTAGAATTCAGGCTAGTCAGAACACATTCTCTCATGTAAACAAGTGTACATATTTGGAGGCTGACATGTTGACTCAAGAGGGAGCAGCATGTCAAGCGTTGGTATTTGGCAATGATTCAATAATTCCCCTCTCACAAGCTCATATTTTCCCTTACTTTCATTGTTCATTTTGGTTTCTGTCACCTTGATGCAGGCCATGGGTCTAAAAAAGCCCAGTCCCAAACCCAAGAAGGTCCAATAGGTCTAGAAGATGCAATGATTGCACATTTTCATACTTTCTATTTTGGGGGGATTTATTGTAATCATTGTGATTAGGGGATTGATTTATTATAATCACTGTGATTAGGGGATTGTCTTCAATTTGTGGGATTGTCTTTAATTTGTTTTTAATTTGCCTTTATTTTTTCCTTGATTAGCACCCTATTCTATATAATGGGTTGTAATCACCTCCCTTCAAATCAGTTGATTAATAAGGATTTCAATGAGAATTCTCTCTATTGTCTAAGGTGTGAGGCCTAGACTCGGATCCTTCGATCCATCCTTAAAAGCTTCGACTTGAGGATTGGCCCATGGCCAATCTTCCTTCTGGTGCTACATCAAACTGGTCTCAGAGATTAAAGATCCATTCTCATCCCCACATTTCAATCGCCAATTGAGGTACCCTGGTATCCCATCTCTTCATTTAAGTTTCTGCCCATCCGTTGTCATCACTATATATCATCATCCATCATCAACATCGTCCATTATCATCTATCATCACCATCATCCAACATCATCATCACATCTGAATCCCGCCTTTACCCATCACAGAACGACCATAACCTCAAATCCAACCTTGCCCCACATCCATCGAAACCCAAACTAATTCATCCTCACCCATCGCAAACCCAACCACCCCAACCGGAAGCCATCTTCACCCCAACCGCAGACCCAGTACCCCATATTAGCCAAGCCATAGCAACAACGCCCCTATCTATCCAACCCATCCCACCAAGGCACCTATCCTCCTTCAAAGTTTGTCGACAGAAACCAAATCCATCAAACTCACTTCCACCAGAACTCCCAAAACCCAGAGACCCGAGAGAGAGAGAAAGAGAGAGAAGAAGAAAAAGAAGAAGAAAAGAGAAAAGAAATGTCTACATTTGTTTCGAGGTCATGAAGAAGATGGAAGTCTCATTTCTCTTTCTATTGCAATCTTTCTTACATTCTCATTACTCCAGTTTTTTCTAGATCGACTTTGTTGATTCCATGTATTTTTTTCCATTATCCATTAATGCAATCAACAAAGGAAAATCTACATTTGTTTTTATTTATTTATTTTTATTTTGTTTGGATCAAATTGTGTTGTTATTGGTTTCGATCAAACTCTCGATATCTTACTATTTCTTTAGTTGATTTTGTGGGATTTCCTTTTTCATCCTATCCAAATCTCCTATGTGCATGTTTGTTTGTATTGGAATACATAGGGACTCAATACTTAGAATCAATACCATAAGTGATTAAAAATGAAGATAAAATGCATCAAAAAGACCTTTTCATTTAGTTAAGTATAGTGAAAAGAAGATGAAAAATCAATAAACCAACTATCGCCCATCACCCAAGTAGTTCATTCCCATTTTCTTTTTTTATTCTATTTCCACAAAAGGAAAGTTTGTTTGATGCTCCTTTTCGAAAGCCCACTTTTGATCTTCAGTTGTAACTACAAATGGCAGAAATCCTATATATTCAGTTAATACGTATTTTTATGGAAACAAACAAGCGCTAAAATTATATCATAAAAGTAGGTGACGAGGCTTTTAATTGGAAACTTCTATAGGTGGTCTTTATGTCCTTCAAACCAAGAAGATAGGAATGTGCTTGTACATTGCCTATTCTTATTTCTTTGCACTATTTTTAATACTGATATACATATTGTTATACTCATTTATTGATTTTGATCTTTTATATATTGATTCTTGGTAGATAAGTTAAATTTGTATATGTGGTGATGCAGGCATGGTGAACTCTTCGAGAGATACAACTGTTAAGTTTCGACAGTTTCGGTCTCTTGATCCCGAGAAGAAACGTAGATATATACAATCAAAATACTTGTTAGGCATCCCAGTTTTGTCGGTCCACTGGCTTATTGCTCCACAAGAAATTCCCATAAAAGGTAAAACTATGTCTGGTGGGATGGATACATTTGTTTTATTGTAGGACTCGAAAACTAGCCAGAGTGTTCAAACTATGAAAGGTCATCAACATCATGTCACTGGTCTCGTCAAAGATGATAATGGAGGCATCACTTCATCATCACCTAACTAATGACATAAAGTTGATGACCCTTCATAGTTTGAACACTCTGGCTCATTTTCAAGTCCCACAGCAAAACAAATATATCAATCCCACCCACCAAACACAATTCTACAATTCTACTCAGGAAGTTCTCACAAAGAGCAATCCAAGCCAATGGACTCACAAAATTGGAATGCCCAACAAGCATTGTTGATAACATATACCTATATTTCTTCTCAGGGTCAGGAGACCAAAACTGAACCTGTCTATCTCTTGAAGAGGTCGCTGCTCACTATCCTCGCATCACCGCATATACAAATTCCACATAACTACCAACAATAAATATATAAAAGATCAAAAATTCAAAATCAATAAGCAAATATAACACTGTGTATAACAGTATTAAAAACAGTGCAAAGAAAAAAGAGTAGACAATATATAAGCACATGCCTATGTTTTTGGTTTGAAGACCATAAAGACCACCTTTGCGAAATGGGTCTTATAGAAGTTTCCATTTAAAAGCCCAACCACCCACATTTATGATATACTCTTAGCACCTATTTGTTTCGATTAAAATACATATTAGAATACATAGGATTTGCGCCATTAGTAGTTAAAATGAAAGATCAAAAGTGAGCTTTCAAAAATGAGCATCAAATAAATTTTCATTTCATGGAGATAGAATAAAAAAAAGAAAATGGGAAATGAACTATTTAGGTGATGGGAGATGGCTAGTTTATTCATTTCTCATATTCTTTCCACTATACTTCACTAAATGATATTTGATCATCATTTTTAACTACTTATGGTATGGATTCCAAGTATTAAATCCCTATGTATTCCAACGCAAACAAACATGCACACAGGAGATTTGGATAGGATGAAAGAGAAAATCCCACCAAAATCAACTAAAGAAATAGTAAGGCATTGAGAGTTTAATCGAAACCAATAACAATAACAATCACAATCCGATCCAAACAAAGCCAACAAAAAAACAAATGTAGACTTTCTGTCGTTGATTGCATTAATGGACAATGAAAAAAAAATACATGGAATCAACAAATTCAACCTTGAAAAAACTGGAATAGTGAGAATGCAGGAAAGATTGCAAATTTGCAATAGAAAGAGGAATGAGACTTGCATCGTCTTCGTGAACTCGAAGCTCGCAGCTTAATTAATAAGCTCTAACATCGATATCCATCTGCGAAAGAAAAAAAGAGATCTAAGGAGAGAAAAATGGGGTTTGGGGGGGTTTTTCAGAACTACTTCCTATTTGGCTGCAGCTCCTTCAACGCAGATAAGCAGAAACACAACCTAAAAAAAGGGAAAAGAATAGCAAGCATAAAAAATCAGAATTATAAATTTTTGTGATGGTGACAAAAACCAGAGAAACTACATATTATATTTTAGAAAACACCGTAATCCTACAACAAAGCCAAAATCCAAGATTTCACACAAATGATGAAATAAAAACAATAAGGAATCCTCTAAAACCAACATTTGCTATGTAGGATGAACACAAAAGATACTGATTTAGGTGAAAATGCATCACATCTATCCCCGTTTGCAGGGGAGATCCTAGTGCACTAAAAATTTCTATTTCAATAATAATGCAAGCTAGATTCATGATTGGTCAGCCCATATTGGGCCCAAGCCCATGAGAAGTTAGAATTTTGGATTTCAATAATATTAGGATTCTTTTATTTTAGAAATTAGTATTATGGTTGTCATGACACGAGCCCGAAAATCCTTAGATTATGGTAACTCCCGAAGCGTCACATGTGTACTCCTCTATAGTTCACACCCGGACCGAAGTCAAAGTGAAATTACACGAGGGCTATTCACTATTAGCACGTGTGAGGCTAATAAAAGGACACATGTCCAAACATTCAACACACGGAAGCCTATCAAAATCACTTATAATTTTCAACTTTCAATAATAATATTTCAATGGTATCAAATTCATGAAATCAGTCCAACAATAAAACATCATTATACACAAAATATATAGATTTCATTCTTATAAACTGAAGTACAACACCCATATGATCTAAATGCTATGAACATGAGTATACATTTATACAAAAGTGGATATACAACTATGAATAGATCAACAAAAGATATACATCATCTAACTGACAAAATAAAGATAGATCAAGGCCTATACATGAAATGTGCAAATGCAGAATGCCATGATAATCCTACATCCCAAAAATCCCAAAATACAAATCCCTATTTATGTCAGCATGTTGCACTCTAGTACTGGATCAGTCAGAAGGCCTCTGTTGTCCACTCAACTAGACCTAAATAAACCTCCACAGTCTCCTCCTTTGTCTCCTCGATCTCTGCAGAACCCGTATAAGGACCTGAGCTGTAACACCAATTAGAAAACTATGAATAAAACTATTCAGCAAAATATAAACATAATTAAGGTAATGCACGTTGTATCTAGAAGAATAAATGACAAATTAATAAAAGAAGTCAATTTAGTATGCTAAGCATGTGAAGCATTGAATATAACATGATATATAAATCATTGAAAGAAATACTTTAATCTATTTCGCTACTAAATTTGCTATATCCTCCCAATAGGGATCTTTGCATTGGATGTACCACTGCACCAGCCAAATGTATAATTAGGTCCTTACAATCCTAGAGTCCAAAAGCTCCAAATGCAGATTGCATCGAAAAAATTCATGCTACACCAAATTCAACCCTGCTAGGTTTCAAAAGGCTGAAGGTAAGTACAGCCAAACCATGTAGAATCATATAATTGAAAATTGAGTAATCATGCAATTCATTACATTGAGAGACAATTCTTTATGAGTTCAAGTTGTTCGTACTCAATTCGATTTGAACAATAAGATAACAAGATATAATGAAGAACCTGAACAAGGACAATTACATAGCATGACCATTTCAATAATAGAGAGCAACTATAAGAATTACAATATGCCATGAGATTTTAATTAAAAGAATCAAGGTGATTTACTAGCCAGTCCTACACTAATCACCTGTAGCCTCTAACCATCCATTTCAATGTAATTTTAGGTTATTTGATACACTTTTATTGATGCTTGGTGTTATATTGTGCATAATGTGTATCACGGTCCCCTAAACCCACACCCATGGTTAAGTGCTTGACTTACGAGTGACAATATATGAAAAAAACCCAGCCAAGATTATTCATGCATATTTAATTTCCATTGGGCCAATTATCAATTAAGGATTCCAAAACTAAGGACCTATTAGGTCTTTTAGTGTCTTAAGTTCCTATCAATTCAAGTTTTACATCATAGTTAAACTTAGGGCTACTTATGAAGTGTTTGGGAATCATTTGGGGTAGATATACCCCTCGGTCAATTAGAAGTGGTCTAGACTTGACCCTTCAAAAAAAAACAAGGCCCACTCAAGCATGGCTCCAAGATACTTATGAAGTGTTTCGACTAACGAATTTTTGAGGAAGCACGGTTGAGCGCACTCTCATATGCGCTCGAGCGTGTGCTCCAAAATTCTTTCTACGAATTCTGAAACACTCTATTCTCTCAACCTCTGATTCCTGCACTTGAATCCCTTGTTCCCTAGCATTTCATTCATCATTCTACACCCATTTCTACTTCAATTAACATCATCCACCCACATTCTCCATCTCATTCATTTCATACATACTCAATTCAATTTTACAAATAAAACAAGTAAATGAGGCAGAAAATCAAAACAAGATTATAATAGATTTATAAAATCATAAGTTACCAACGTGCATTCAGTCCATTATTAGCTCATACTTGCCTTGCTTAGAGTATGCTACAAAAATCCTCTTTGATTTGGCTCAAGATAGAAAATGATCTCCAAATACTCAAACCCTAACCATGAAAAAGATGGAAAATAATGATGGACATGCATGCATGTTATCAATTACGCAAATTGAGTCTCCATGACTCTCTTACAAATCTGAAACTGAAACTGAAATAAGAATAATTTACCTTACAACTGGTTGAACCAGGAAAGGAGAAATTTCCCCAATAAAGCAAAACCCTAGTACTAAATCCAAAAATAAAAGAAGAAGAAGGATGCATGTCAAGACTATGAATCCAATAAACTAATTGAAACTCCAGAACCTATAATTTGGCAAGAAACCTCACCTTGGATAAATTTGAAGAAGAGAGAAAGAGTAAGAAGGGAAGGTCCAAGCCTATGTAATGCATATGATGCAAAAACATAAAATCTATAATTACAAAAAAGGGCTTTCATCTACCTAATTAATGTCAAACTTGACCCAACTACCTATCCATGATCCAAACTTGACCCACTAGACTCAAACAAGACAAATTAAACCTAATCTAACCTAATTAGACATTAAACATCATTAATTAGAATAATTCTATATTAATTAACTAATAAAATTGCTTAATTAATCACTGAACATGCTTAATTGGGATCAAAGTGTTACAACGGTTGAGTTAAGATTTCTAATTATGGATGAATTAGGACTATTTCCTCAGCTAGAGAATATCATAGCCATAAGTATAGAAGTAATCCCTCTGACGGGAGGGACTATTGATGTTGAACATAGACTTTGAGTAATTTCTCACTTGCGAAAGTTATTGTTTGTCTTTTTTGGTGAGGCACACACTAAACATCCTAAACCTAAGCCAAAAAGACAAACACACTAAACATCCCAAACTTAAGCCTTTTGGCTTGGAGATTAGCCCATTGGCGATTCTTTTTCCCTGCGCTGCATCAGTTAGTATAAAATCCATTCTCAGATTGGAGAAAACCCATGTATCTCATATCCGTATTTTCCATTCATCCATCCATCTTTATCACCCCATCTCCAACCGTATTTTCCATTCATTGCCATCCCATCACCGTCGATCACATTCCATCAACCCACACCACCGACCCATCACTACTAAACTGCCATAACTCCTTCCTCCTTCCTCCCATCACGCCAGACATCAAGTCCTTTCACCTTATTCCTAAAAGAAACCCTCCCAATCCACAACTCCTTCCCAAATCCCCTCCTAAATCCAAAAGACACCCTCACCTTCAAACTGTAAAACCCAAAAACCCAAGTCTGCAAAACCCCAAATCCCAAAATACAGAAACCAAACCCCTCACTCTCCCCCCACAACCGCAAACGCTTTCCAAAACCAACCCAACCCCAAAAGAGTAACAGAAACCAATCCATCATCCTCCCAAATTCAAACCCACCACAAACATATCACCATCTTTTCGCTAGACCCCAAAGCCAAAACGCCAGCAGTAATCCCATTCCCAGAAACAAAAACGAAAAGAGAAGAACAGAATGAGAACAGAGAAAAAGAACAGAGTTAGACGACCTACCTTCACCGAAGGGCACCGCCTCCTCCTGCTGCGCCGCCGCCGTCCGCAGAAACATCGTCCCCCTCTCCCTTCTGCCTTTGGAAACCCGCTGAAGTCGGATAGAGTTTTGAAATCCCTTTTTTCTCTGGACAGGCTTGAGCCCTACGAGCCGGACTCAAATGCCAGCAACCAGGACCAAGTGCTGGGCTCAGTTCGGGTCAGACCCAACTCCTATGTTTGTTTTCGCGTTAAGGCCCGACCCAAGCAGTTCTTCTCAAAAAAAAATATATATATATATAGAAAAGCCCAAAAATCAGCAAAAAATAAAATAAAAAGTCTTGAAACACATTTGAATTGCAGGAGGAATGAAAGGGAGTGGGGGCCTTTTTATTGTGTAAATTTTCTTTCTTCACAATGTCTGGAATTTTTTAACTTGCGTGAATTTTTTTTTGAAATTATCTTTAGAAATAATTTAATTCCTCCAGTTTTTACCGTCGGTCCCAGGCCCAGGTAAAGAAAAAGGGTTGCATTAGGTAGGTTAACAGACACCGTAAAACTTTGTCACAACCCAAATATGAATTCTGAGATAATAAAAACGGAATAGAAAAACAGAATTTATATAATCGACCATAACATTGTTGGAATAAGGCGTTGATAATGATAATGATCTTTAAAAATAATTTGGATTGCTTGTCCAAAGATAAGTGGACCCCCCACTGGCTGACCATAACATGTGTGTGTGGGTGGTCTATTTAAGAATTCTTACTTCATTCTTCAGTTGTTTTTCCTTTACTAATCAATTTAGCATTTTGGGTCCCAAGATGACCGTCAATTCTTGAGAGTGGGCCCTATGCAAGATTCCTAATGCAACTAGAATTCTTCAGAAATTCGAAAAATTGCACGAAATGTAGAAATGATGTAGAGAATATGCATGATTTGTTGAAAATCCCAATTTTGAAGTGAAAAGGCATAAACTAATTAAATTTAGTAAAAACAGTGCATTCAACCTAATTAAGTCCATAATTCTACATGAAACAATGCATTTATGATGCAAATTCATGGACTTAACATCATATTTATAATGTTTAAGGTTTGCTCACTACAAAAAATATGAAATATGTAAGATCTGCACTAGCACCAGAGTATCAAGCAACAATCCCAACCATTGCAAAAGCAATAAATTTAATCACAGGTCCTATTACCACCAAGTATGTTTTATTGAGTGGTATGTGCTTATGAATAGATTGCGCCCGAACCCTATTGGAACTGAGTTTAGCCTAGATGAGTCTGAATCAATTCGGTTGAGTCAATTCAAGCTTGACACAATTCTAAAACCTTGGTCATGGTCCTGTTTACGCTTTTCATCATAAATGTATATTTTTTAATAATGAATAAAATTATAGGCGATGTTGCCTTGGCTTTTTTACTCCTCTTCAGAAGGAAAGTGGTATTACATGATCCTCTTATAGACTACATATAGGGGTACCTTCGTTAACAAACCATACATGCACATGCAGAGAAAGACAAGTGCCTTCTAAAAATAAATTATTTTTTTTAAACCCAAAATAAATTGTTGTTGTTTTCCACATTACTTGATGTGAATTTTGAGAGTGCAATTTATCAAATATCATCTCTACCACACCACCTGAATAAATTATTATGATATTATAAAACAATGCATCATGGGCCCATAAAATCAAATGCTTGTTTTTTTTTTTTTTTTTTACACTGATAGAAAGAGCTGGGATGAATTAATGAGTGGTCCGAATCTGATTCTCACTATTTCATTTGTAGTCCTAGGATTTAAGCTTCCAAATTCTTCATTTTTTTCATTCTTTAAAGAAGATTTTATCGGAAAAATCCCCTTATAATCACTCTACATCAAAGAAGTCCCAAAGACATGATTTCACCATCGTGATCCCAAGGGTCTTGTTGGTTAAAGTTTTTGGAATTTCAGTTGAGCTAAGATATCCCCACTTACCAATGTATACAAGATGGGAAGTCCCCGCTTTTTATCTTTTCTTCTTCTTCCTTCTCTTCCTTCCTCCTCTCCTCATTTTTAAGTTCTTTTTTTTTTCTTTTTGCTTTTTTTAAAGAGTAAGTTAATTCTTCAAATTACTGAGAATCTAGTACAGAAACGGAGCCTATTCTAGAAAGAAGATAGGAACTCCAGTGAAGCGTGCCCCACAAATGAAACAAAAAAACCCACAACCCGAGCATCAATTATACGCACACTAAACAAAGGAAAGCCCACAGATCGGGCATCAAGGGTATAAAGAACCAAATAGAAGCTCTAACTCCAGAGTTTTTAAGTTAGCATTGTTACTACTAGCTGGACTGATCTTATGACTGAAATGGATAGTCCGAGGATATAAGCTTGAAAATTGAACTTGATTTATAACTCGAAGTTTAGCTGCCAACTTTCTGATTTTGAATCTTTCCTTCCAATGAGAGAGCTGTGGTTATCATAGCTCTTGAATAAGAAAGGTCTCAGCTTCTATGGAAATGAAGAGAGTATATTCAGCGAGAACACTTACAAACCGATGAACTCTAAAGAAATAGTTGAGATTAGGTATTATTTCTATTTCCTTTGGCCAATCAACATCATTCCATAATTAAACACACCAACTAGTGACTGTTCAATAGTACAAATGGAGAGCCACATTCCCTCTTGAATATAATGGACGATATACTGATGATTCCACAGTGAATCTGGAGGAACGTTTCAATGATTTGACAAATTTTCAGGTAGATTTATGCCCAAGTTGAGAACTTTTGTTTGGATGGTCTCTAAGATCTCTTCGACTTCAATAGAAACTTCTTTTTGCTGATTTCTTAAGATTCTTTTATTCTAATCTGGCCATATATACCATATAAAAGCAAAAAAAGAGTAGTTTCCCAAAAGTCTGAGCTCCTTTATGCTAATGATCAATTCTAAAAGTAATAGACTCTACCATAGCTTGGGGAATATGCGATGCTAGTCAAATCAAGCCTTGCCAATTGCTGAGTCCAAATCTCTTGAGAATAAACACATTGAAGCATCAAATGTGTAACTGTCTCCCATATGCAATCACAAAAGATACAACAAAAATCACAATGAACATTCCTCTAAATGAAAAAGTCTTTTGTTTTTAAGCTTCCTCTAAAAAACATCCATGTACACATAAAAAATGTTTTCTAGTACATCCCTTAAACCTTAAATCATTTTTTAATTCTTCTTCCCACTTCTTCCTCCACCTGCAACTCAAGCTCAAACCTACGCAAGCCCAACTTACTACATTCACTTAATTTACCTAGACAACTAAATCCCAAGAATAGTAGATGGGTCTTTGAGGGAGAGCACCTTGAGCGTGATTAAGTTTTCCAAGGCGAGCCTTGCAGCCTCCTTCTGAGCCTCTTTGGAGGATCTGGAGAACTGGATCGTCTCAAAGGAGATGCCATTGACAAAAACAGAGGCTGTGAAGCGGGGATTGTGGTCAAGACCCACCCTGTTCGAAGTGTACTTGGGCATTGCCCAATGCTTCTTCTGGAACAGCTCTTGAAGCTGATGCTTATACATCTTCTTTAAGAGAAGGGGTTGATTAATAGAAAGGGATTTTCCGCTACAACAAAAAAGAGAGAGAGAGATATTGTTTTAAAAAATGAGAACTTAGAGGGGAGAAAAATGCCCGGGTGAAGTTGAAAAAAGTAAACAACCTGTTGGGGGGTGCTCAGGGGTTGGGCCAGGCCGAGCCTAATATGGGCCCAATCTACTTTTCGTTGTGTTTGGATATGTAGTTAGGGCCTGTTTAATAATTGAGCTGAACTTGGATTAAATGATAGAAAGTCGAAAGCCTGGCCTGTCCAGGCTTGTGTAGGAATGCATATAATTTAATTCAATTAGTCTTGACATTTGCTTGAATGCCCACAAAATTGATAAAAAGCCTTGTTCGGCCTAGTTTGATTAATTAAATAGGTGGGCTTGTGCCTAACTTTTATAGCCCATGTCAGGCTTGGGCCAGACCTAGGGCTTCTAAAATTGATTTAATGAGTGAGTGTAGTAAATTAGACTTGAGTTGTTGGGTTTGAGTTTTGAGTTAGAGTTAAGAGGAAGAAGGAAGAAAAATAAAAAGAAATAGCAGGGGAGGAACAAGAAGAAGAAAAAATGAGGGAGGATATTCCGGCCAACTCAAATTTCAAAAACTTAAACAAAAAAAGGCCTGTGGTGTCACCATGCTGGAATCATGTTTTTGGCAGGGTTTTTCTTTCTTTCTTTCTTTCTTTTTTTTTTTTTTATTTTGGTTTTGTTTTGTATAGAGTGTCTAAGGCGATTATTATGGTAAAATCTTCTCCTTTAAAAGGGGAAAAATAACACATGACATGTTTGCGGACCCACTGGATGAAAGAGGAGGGTTCAAAAATGTCGCTAGGCATTTGACTGGGGCAATCAAATGGATGGTTGAAACACAAAGTCCTGCCTTGAACATTGATTTTCCACTTTATAGTTTTATTAGATTAGATTGAACAATTACTAAAACAGAATCAAGCTCAATTTCATAAAAAATCGTTCTACCGCTTGCATGTACTAACACATTATGTGTCTTTTGACGAGTCTGAAAGTAAGATCTACTCGAGTTAAAGCTAAAGCCAGTAGTAGACTATTTTGAAATTTTTATATGCATGTTGGGTTGAATGAGTTGAATCAGTGTCAAGACCTTTTGCCTCTTTTTCCAAAAAGTTACCAAAGATAACCGCTGAGCTTTTTTTTCATATACCGGGCTAAAGGTTTTAAGCTTTGCAAATAGGCTCTTTTTATTTCAGTGTTTAGTGATACTTACTTTTTCATTTTAATATCTGAGCACCCTAAAGTCAGTGGCCTTGCAACCACCTTAAATTTTTACAATGGAATAATGATTTTGCTCATCTCCCTATCCCTATATGCACAACTTCAAAAGCTTGCACTTATTTTTTCTCTAAAGCTCATAACATGGACAATTACCACAAAATGTGAATTAGTCCGGCTCGAAGGATTGGGATACCCTCCGTTATGAAAAAAAAAAAAAAACATTGTATATAAATCCACTTTTATCTAAGGGGACCATTTCATTGAATCCAAGTTTATCATAATCATAATAAAAAAAAGCTATATTAACCTAATTGGAGAATATTCATGTGCATATGTCCCTCACCTTTTTTTTTTTGTAAGAACTCTAGGTGGGACCTACTGCATGGTCCATCCAAATAGACCACACACATGACCCCCTTGAATTGAACCCATTTACTAATTTTTTTTCAAATCCGAATTTATTGGACTATTAAATCGACTATACACCCATTCGAATGGAATGAATTTATGGGTCATAGATGAAGCGGATAGAGACTTGATTGGTGCCAAACTTGATATCTAGGGTGGTCTCGCATAGATCTTTTCATCACCTCCAATCTCATCCCTTGGTGGGGTCCACCATGGGCCCTACAAAGGAGTTTGCACAGCCCCTTGGTGAGGGACAAATGCACAGAAATATCCCCTTTAATAATTAGCTACAATTGACTCAATTCACTAACAAACCACTGTTGGATTTATGATGTAAAAATACATGACTAGGCTTCCAGTGCATAAGAGAGTTTTTGACACAGACTGTTGGAATTTGAGATGAAACAATTGTATTTTTTGTAAACAATGGCATACTTTTTTTTTTTTATGGATGTAAGGGCAAAGCTCTCATTTTTATAAAAATTCAATACAAACCTCAAGGTGGTTGCCCATTTTCGTTAGAACTACTGAGTTTTAGACATAAAATGTATTAAAATAAAAAGGCAAGGACGTGCCACAAATTCTAGAAACATTACGGGGGTATATATATATATCCCTTAAACAATCAAATTTTGCTCTTGCATGTAGATATAAGAGGGGCATATTTTTGTTTTAACAAAGTTAACCATATACATAACCCCTGATTCACATAACTCTATTTCAAACCAGTCAAGCTTGCCAAATGGGCTTGTAAATGTGCTATTTTTACAAGCTGCATCAAACTGAAGGTCGCACACGGTCGAAGCTCGAGCTCTCAAAAGAGAATGCCTTCATTTGAAGCAATATGATGTTTTTTTTTCTAATTCTTTTTTTCTATAGTTATAGCATGAAGTGTGATAAAGTTCAAAAGTCACTCCATGTGATCACTGATGAATCCAATCTTTCACATTCACGAGTGTGGACAATAGCAAGGGCTTGGGAGGCAAGTACATTGATGATTGAAGGCTGAAGCACGTGCGTTCCATGGACCACTAGAGGCATCTTGGTGGACCCACAAGAATATGAATCTTCTTTTGCTACTATCGATTGAAATATTCCTGTCCCGGGGGTGGGGGGAAAGCATAAGCATCCTTTATTTAGGCAGTATTCCACACTTTCTTTAGGTAGCCTAGGAAGACTCTTTGAAACCATTTTAAATTTCAGCTTGTAGCAAGATGAGTCTACTGCTGCCGCGACGCCGCACCCAAGTCAGGCACTAAAAAGGATGAGTAGGCACACCCATGCTGTTAAATAGCACGAGCTAAATCAGGCAAAAAGGGTACAGCGGGAATGAATGTATTCGTTATTAGTATGAGCTCCAGTAACCCATCACATCATCTACCAAAAAAAATACATCTACCAAAAAAAATACATCACTTCTTTCTCAACAGAATGCACAAATGCCAACCATATGTAAAGGATAAACTATACTATTTCCCAGCATGAATATCCGTACACATAAGCATAGCCGAGTAGTTGGGTGAAATTTACACCAAACAAAAGACTTCATACCAATCATATGCAGTCCAGTTTCCGGGGATGGAAAGGTCTCATAGGGTCAGGCAAAAGATCAGCGCCATCAGATTATCGAAACCCTTGGTTCAATCACCTTATTAAAGTTCATGGATCTTATAAATTTCTTGAGATTCAATTAAATGGTGAGTGAAAGTCAAATGAGCTTCTCAGAGGTGGGCCTCAGTGAGCCCCATTGAGCTAGCTGGACTGCGTGCTAGAGAAAATTTCCCAATCGATAGAAGTCCAAAAAATAAAAGAAACCAATTATCCAAGTGAAAAAAACAAAGTTTGGAATAACACTAGGAGATTAGCCAAGCAACCTTTAAAAATAGAGTTCCTTCTACAGAAAACCAAAAGAAAAAAAGTGAAAAAACAAAATATGAAAAAAAAAAGAGAAAAAGAAGTGGGGGAAAATACATGTTTTCCTGGAAATGCTACGTTCTTGCTGCAATGTCGCCCATTTTGCCACCTCCTTCCAAGGAAATCAGCATAATACCATGCATAATCATATAACGGGAGCCTAACTAATCATTGTACATGCATTGGCTCCACGCAGCATAGCAGCTTCAAGCCAAACAAGCGGATAATACCTCATCAGCAGCAGCAGCAGCAGCAAATTCAGCATGAATGAGCATGCATGCTCTCAGCTGCTGGAAACTTAGCAAGACAGCTGCATCATAAAAAGTAGTCTGGAGTTCTGCGTGTTACATCCGGCTCTCCTCTCCTGGGTGCTGGCTCAAACTGCAACATGAACATGTTTTTCAAACCTTAAAGACACGCATGCTCCAAGTCCCAACAGCAATATATCAAAAGCATAGTACAAACCACATCCAATACAAGTATTTAATACTTTGTTACTCCAGTGAGAACACTATCACAAATGCAAATGGGAGCGTAAATTAATTCAAGATTCAATGTGGCTGATAATGGTATTTATGCAGTAAATTAAAAAGACATGCGGGTTGTCATGAATACAAAATTGCTGAGTATGAGTGCATAAAGGGATTACATACATGAAGGTGGAAAACATGTCAGAAAAGGATAGTCTAATAAAAACCAGTACCATAACACTCAAATTCAAAATTGTATGATAGCTCTATACCAGTATCATAACACTCAAATATAAGAAATGACAACAAATAGTGAAAATACCTGAATGAATGTGTGGGCTTTGCAGTCATCAACTTCCAAAATAGATGCCATGTTTCCACATCTGTAGCAATAATTAGGTGCACTAAATATGGTCACCACCTTTTGTTCCTGTTACAATCAATAACTCATTAAAAACCACTGAAATCTGAGCTTTAGCCCACAAGCAAAAGAAAACCAAGAATAAATTATTACATGTCCCCAGTTAAATCCTTCCATGACCAATTGATGAGCTCTAGCTATTAGCTTTAGATTGTTGGTATGGTTAAACTGGTCTGATATATCCTGCAATAATAAAGAACGGTAAGTGAATGCACCACATCAGCTTCAAATATGTACAAAGGATATGAGTTACTTGGCCAAAGGTATATCCAGCTCCACGAGGAGAAATTCCCCAACCACAGCGGTCATCTGGATCAGACCATAAAAGATCACACATTGGACCTTCATGAGGAACTTCTTGAACACGATCGAAATTCCGAATGTTATCAAGGGTCTCAATAGATGGAGATAAACCACCATGCAGACAGAATATCTCTGATTCAACCTTCAAGGAGTAGAAAGAGCAGAGTGATCAGAGCCTAACATCTCTAAAGCTGTTATAACAAATACTATGCATGGTTATTTCTAATGTCAAAGCCACAAAATGGAATAAAACAGTTATTAATGGTAAAATATTACAGCAAGCCAATCCCGATTAAACAAAATTGGTCGAGATTGTAGAGAAGAAGATAAGAAAAAAGGAAAAGGAATGAGGAACAGAATTCCTACTGACCAAAGCTGTCAATGGAAAATAGTCAAAAAGGTCTGTAAAGATCTTCCAGACATTTGCATTGCCATACCTGTCAATAAACACTAGATAAAGTTAGTGTCCTCCACAGACCAAAAAGAGAAGCATGTGCTGTTCAATCAAACGAATACAACAGAGAAGTACCCAGTTTTTCAAAAACATAAGATTCAAAGTCCAAGAACATATAACATGAAGCCACCTAAGTTTCAAGTCTACAAAGGGTTCAATATTAAAGAGTTCTATAAACTTTGAGAAAAAAAAGCTGTTGATTGAAAAAAAGAATAAAAACAATGGTAATCTTAGTTAATCTCTAGAGCAAAAGGAACCCTGCTTACGGACACAACCAAATAGACACTAAGAAAATGAATATTGCATAGTCCTCTCCAATTGGAATTGGTTTAGTACATTACATTGGTTGACAAATAACACCTAATAGGAATGTTACAAGCATGATATACCTGCATATGACTTTAGGGCTTAACACAGAAGAGAGGTTCATATTGGAGATATGGCCTTTTTCCACTTGACATTTACGAATTAAGGCATGGATAACACAAAAAAACTACCAAGAGTTGGAGTGGCAGTTTCAGCACCTGATATTGATGAATTTGATGGGATTACACAAGCAAGCCACTCGTAAGGAACCCCTTTGAGATATACAATAGATCAAGGAAAGGAGTCAAATAAACCCATCGGATTGCAAGAAAAGTATTTCCATTTTCAGTCATTATTTGCACTTGTGATGTCAAGAATGAATCACCATCATATAAGATGGCATGGAGATGTAATGCCTATGGATAAACTGGATTACACCGATGGTGTAGTTTGAGCCATTATTAATTCGGCCCAGTTATGAACAACTTGGCAATGGATAGCCAAAACGAAGTTCCTTGGCTAGGTTGTTGCAGATGACGTGGTTGTTAGCATAGTTACCTAATGCGCAGTTTGACCAATTCGGATTCGAATTCGCAGCTCACAATTCTGTATATTCTCCAATTCGAAAATTCGATGAGACAGGTTCAATTAATTTGATTTTCAATTCACTTAATTCATAGTTCAAGTTCAATGAATTTGCTAGACTAATTCAAATATATAATTCAATATACTTCGATATGTTAGTAAGTCAATTCAATATACACATAAATATTGTTTTAGGAAGTAGATATTTAATAAGTGTTTAAATAATGGCATTTCAAAAAAAAAACTATGAGCAAATAAATGTTTAAATCCTATATATTAGGTGCCAGTTATTTTTCTTAGATGGAAATTCAATTAAATCCTATATACTAGGGGCCAGTTATTTTGATGGTTAGAATTTCTCATAGGTGAGGCCCACATTGACATTCAAATTTTCTAATTTAATATCACATGAGTACATAGGTATAGAACAAAGAGAGAAAAGGATATACAAGCTTAAATTGCTATCCATAAAAGTGTTTTAATAGCTATCCACAGAGGTAAGAGAACAATATATACATGCCCAAATGGACTCTAGATCCTAGACTTTGATCCAGTCAAATACCCGATTTGACTTCTCTTCCTTTCCTCCTTAAAAACAAGAAAGACATGTGCTGCAATCCCTATTGTGCATTGATTCTCTCTCCACCAAAACTCTGTTCTTGAAAAAAGGAAGAAAGTTTCTTGCTTTTTCTACTTCAACTTTAAACCCAGGCCAGCATTTCATCTCTGCGTGACCAAACAGTGTCTTCTTCCTCTACGATCGGCAGCAAGAACCTCAAGCGTCACCTTTATTTTTCCTTTCTTCACCATCACCGACAAGGCCTTGGATGACGACCGACCTGCAAGCGACTTGATGGCCCACCTCAGATCTGTGTTCTGCAACAAGAGTCCTATTCTGTGTCTCCTTGTCCAGTAACAGCCTACACAAGATCCGGCCACAACCGAACTCTATCAGTCTGATACCTTCTTTGTTTCCTCTATGACATATCTGTTTATGACCTCCGTTTGAAGTCTCCTACTTGCCCAAAAAGAGTGGAAAATGACATCCCTAATGGATGCCAAATTGCAACGAACTGAACATTTTACAAAAGCTGAAATTCGGCAAACCGAACTGCAATTTATTCGTTACAAATAGTGTAGGATTCAGAGCCCTGGAGACTGAACTAGGTTACCATGCTTGTTAGCCAAACACACGCGACGGACACACACAAAAAAAATGTATAAAGATATAATAAAACTCTAGAGAGGAAAAAAAAAACTCTAGAGAAGGACTATAGACTCAAACGACTTCCAAATTAGTAGATCAAAGAAAGAAAAAGGAATGCAAGTTTATAAGTTCCAAAAGTAGAAGCGTTGGTAAAAACAAACATAGCTTCTGCCACTTTGGTAGATTTCGATATTTAGGAAACCATAGGACAAAACACAGGGTTTGAGTTGGACATATGTTATTCCCACAAGATAGGCAAAGTCTTAGGAGTGTTACACAATCATCTAGACTATTCCAAATTAAAGGGGCTTTTTTTTAAAATGAAGGATTGTTGGATGGAGCTGAATGTTGGAAAATATTTAAAAAAATGAGAAGAAGCTGAAGTAAATGCAGCTAAGAAGGGCACACTAAAATGGGATAAAATAAAGATTGAGTAAATCAGGGAATTTAAGGGATAGCTCCAGTAAAAGAGAAAAATAAGGAAATTGCATTTGAAATGATTTTAGTGTGTACAAAGGACCAAAATAGCTCCCTGTATGATGTATTGATAAGTAAAAAAGTTCAAGGAACTGGAAAAGGGGGACCTAAAAAGGCCTCAAAAACGGCAGTGTGGACATGATAAGACTGGATTTATGAAAAGCACAATTTTATATGGAGTGAGTAGAAAAGTATAACTCACAAAGCCAACCAAAATTTATGGGACAAGGCTATAATGATGATACTTCCGTACATTGCACAATCTAATACATCAACTTAAAGAAAACTTCTGGATACCTTATACAAATTGAACATCCAATAGGACAGACAAACATGCTCCTAAGTAAAAGACTAAACACAATCCACAACATGGATACTCATAAGAATGATACAATCCTGAGGAGATCCATGCACCACCCAAGGAAACCCAAAAATGCAGACATAGATACTGTTACATTTGATATAGGGAACAATAAATGTTGCACAAAAAAAATTCATACAAATAAGACATGTACTGAAAACACAATGTCTAAACTTAAATATGATTGTACATACAGAAACAAGGAAACATGATGCATTTTTGAAATGGAAATATAATACTACCAACATGTTCATCAAACAGGATTCGGAAAGAAAAACCACCAGCAGAAAAGTGACGCAACAGCACAGTACACTAGGCCACATATGCAGATGTTACATTACTTTCCATCGTGGATTTTATATATGTTCTAGTGAGAAGTGTTCTCATGGAGTCACCGTTAGCACATTCTATGGGGCCCAATTGTGGATCCCGTCTCAGGATAGGACCAGAGAATGGAAGGATCTATGTAGGACCACCGAATAATCAAATTTTAACCCAATCTCATGCCCCTAGACCCTTCAGCCATGACCCACAAGTTTAATGGATTCATATTAAAATGAAAAATCAACCCTCCATCCAGCGGTCCAGTCCATTTGGATGGGTGCCAAACCTAGGGATTAGTGAATATCAGGTCGGGTTTTTTTTTTTTTTGGGGGGGGGGGGGGGGGGGGGGTCCATGTTTTTTCATAGTGTAGATGGGTTGCTAGGTGGGCCCCACTAATAGTTCTCATGGAAGTATGGTGAGAACTAGTTCTCACTTGAATATTATAAGGAATTCTAAAAAACTCCCCACTTTAAAAACTCCCCATTTTGCTCCCCTATGTTTTTCGGATGTGAAGCCCACCTATAAAGCATAAATTTGACACTCATCCAACTTCTACTTGCCGATGGATTGAGAGCACAAGAAAGTGATGCCTCTAAAACCATCTAGTTGCATTGTATTGTTGTCATACACCATAGTAGGATAATGGGTTAGGATAATCTAATGGATTTGAATTTTTTCACATAGGTAAATCTCATCTAGATTATTCCATCTCTCTCTCTCTCTCTCTCTCTCTCTCTCTCTCTCTCTCTCTCTCTCTCTATATATATATATATGTGTGTGTGTGTGTGTGTGCGCGAGTGCGCGCCCCTCTGCCAAGCACCACTTTCTTGTGTGACCCACCAAGGGCCTCATTTGGGGATGGGACCAAGGGTATTCCCCCCCCCCCCCCAAAACACCAAACCCTCCTCTTTCCTTTATTCGTCTACGGTGACGAAGGTTTAAATCATCACTTGATTAAATGCCAGCAAGTTCTCACCATCTAAAATGAGTGCAAGTCAATCCAATGGTACAATCAATTTGGATGGGTGTCAAACCTGGGATCAATACTTATGACAGGGGTCGTTGTTTTATGGTCCACTTGGATGGATCATAAGTTAGGCCCACTAGGTGTTTTAGCACACGGTCTCACCTTATCGTAAGCACTGGTGTTTGGCAGAGGTTTTCCTACAGATATATAAATATACATAGATATATATGTATGTATGTATGTATGTATATATGTATAACAAGTAGAGAAGTATTAGAGAGTAGACAAGGAAATGAAAATCGTTATTTTGGAAAAGATTCTCTGATGGCAGATTTAATGAACAATGTTCTCATTTGAGAAAAAATTAAGTAGTATAAGAATTAAGAACGCATTGATACAAGAAACTCACTTCCTTAGGCATTCATCATAAAAGCCATACACTTGTGTGATCTGCAAAACAAATTAATACTATTCAGCACCTGATAGAAAACAATTAATACAGTTTAATTTGAATTCAATAATAGCAACAACACAACAACAACGTTCAATTAATTCAAAGTCGCTGGAAAAGACACAACAGCAACAAGCATATAATATTATAATGGCCAACCAACTACTAAGATAAGAATAAAAGAGATGTTCTCAATAAGAAAAACATATAATAAAATAGCCAACTGTAAAGTGTCTCAAAACAGAGAGAGGCCACATTAACACGTAAGGAAAAATCTTTTATATATTGATCACTTTAACTTGACTAGTAATGATAATCAGTACTAAATCACAGAAAATTATATAGGTGCATGCATGCCTGGATTGGGATGATGGCCCAACTCTAGCATCTCAAATCCAGGATACAGATGAGACACAGCCACATATAATAAAGGCGTAGGTGCATGGGTGAGCACACATCTGTAGCTAAACTTGCAAGCTACTCTCTTAAACCTTTACAGTTAAAGAGTTTCTAAGTTAATGCAATGTCAAGCACAATCAGCAGCAAAAGGAAACATCAAAAAGAGAGTTAAATCAAACCTGACGACTTTCATGATTTCCTCTAAGAATGGTAATTCTTTGAGGATAACGCACTTTTAGGGCCACCAGGAGCTGAACAAATGAACACAATCAGTAACATCAAAGCAGCACATCTTCCAACAAAATTAAACAAAAGAATAACTGGACATCAAAAAAGCCCAAAACAAGAATTCAAATGAAGAAGAGATACATCATAACTAAGGATTTCAATGGAAAAAGAATCAATGCAGGTACAGATACAGCCACAACAATTCTCGTCTTGGATTAGCTGTGTGTAAAATTAAAGGGGCCAGCTGGAGACAACACAGCAAAGCCATTAAAAGTGGGCCATTAGCCAACCCAGTGAACTAAACAGTAACCAATGAACATGAAGTAGGTACATTGGCCATCTATTAGCTTCTTTTAAGTCGCCATCTTCAGAGATTGTAAAGATCAAGTTCCAGAAAAACTAACCTCAAAATTTTATAGAATTCTTTTAGATACCTTGTACAAACCCATTTGCAAACCAAGAAGCTTAAGGGTTGAAGCATGTAAATTTGTTCAAAACGCAGGAACCCAAGCATCAATAAGAAGTTCACCCAAGGCCCACGTTCTAAGTTCACACAGTTCCATAAAACTAGCAATTTTATTGCTCTTGTTTGCCATCAAGAATTTTAATCATGAAATGACTAGCATTCCTACCACAAGTAACAACACTAAATTCAATAATGATGAAAACCTTTATTGAAAGGTCATTATGCAAGAAAACCTCAGTTTCATTCTGTAGCATGTATTCCTACAGTTTGCGGTAGTATCTTTGTTACTTACTGGACATCTACAGGTACAAATGAGTCCAATTCAGTTATAAAGAGTGCACCCGTATTTATGTTTGTCATTTGATGCCTAAATTACAAACTAAAAAAATAATGAATTGTGAAAATCGAAGAGCTACATTTAAAGTGAGTTAACTGAAGAAATAAGTTCATGCTTCATGGCAATGAGTTCATGGCATGACATTATGATTTACCTTAAGCCTCCACATTATAGCCAAACATTGTAAATCTATGATAATTATTGTGGGAAAAATTGCAGAAAGAATCAACTCACTATAAAACTAGTAGAGCAGGCCAGCGCTAAGCTCGGGCCATAACTAAAGCTAAATTTTGAGAATAAAAATATTTAAAATATTTATATTTAAATAAATAAATATAAAGCTCAAGGGAGAAAATGATAGTATCCAAAATAAATATTTAAAAGGTGAATAAACGGTCAACAAAATAAAAAAGATGTCATAAAACATTCTACTAAGATAAGTCTTTTGAGTGGTCATGCAATTATATGGACAGTTCTGATCACAAAACTCAATCCTTAAATTGGGTGTTGTAACCTTTTAGTTTGTTAATGATCATATAACATGTTTATTCACCTTATACCACGAGATCACCTCAATGAATGTGGACGATGTCGTTTATCATTAGATATGACAATAAAATATAAAAAGAAAACCTCATCAGGATGAGCTTCATGATCATGACCCATCTATAAATGTTCAACCCCTTTGCAATTAGAACTTTCTTTTTTTTTTCTTTTATTCTAAACAAAACAACCAAAATACAACAATGACAACTTATTAAAAAAAAACAACTAAAAAACACAACCAAAGAGACGCACTAAAAAATTATGCCATCTTTGTTTTACAATATAAAAAATTATTCTGTAAAACTTCAAACCAACATTAAAAACAAAATGATTGCTAAAAAAAAGAAAGAAAAACCACTAAAAACAAAACAAAGATGGTATAAACAAAGTAATGCAAAGTATTATGAACTCATGTTTGGCACAAATAGACATTAGAAAAAGGTGAAAGAAGAAAAAAAGGATTGATTTTCTTCAACAATCAAGAAATAAACAATCACTAATATAAATATGATCATTATATATAGGCACATTTCAATGCGAAATTTTCAGGCGTTAGGTGGGAACCAAGCACAGCAAAGGAAAAAAAAAGTAAAATAAAACTAATAGATCCAAGAAGAGGAGGGATAATTTATATAAAAAAAAAAGAGATAGGGCATTCTTAGGAACCTGATGAAAATTTCTAGTTTCTTGGTGGATCAAGAAGAGGAAGTGAAGGCATCTCCAATCCCCCAAAACTCCATAACCTTTTTGGGAACCTAGCTGTGGAGTTCCTTAACCCATGGGGAGAGGTTACTATGCACACTATAATGGAATTACACTTTTTCTAGTGACCTTGCAAGTGATAGTGTGGAAAGAGAGTCATGCAAAGACATGAACATATGGAAGTAATTGGAAAAAAATGTAGAAGAACCCTCCTCTAACAATCAATGAATTTTATGGGTAAAACAATCATTCAATTAATGGAAAGAAATGGAAGTAAAGTGAAAATAAAAGGCTTTAAGTTTTGATGGATGATTTTAAATTCTTTAAATGGAAATTAACATGTAGAGAGAGAAAGAGAGAGGGAAATGTGAAGAGGCACGTACGGAGACTTTTAAAAAGCATATGAAAAGTAAAGAGAGAGTTGAATGTGAAGAGGGAGGCAGGTAGAGTTTTAAAAGGCATTTGGAATTCCAAAATTATTTTGGTAGGTCAAAATCAAATGAGACCCAATTCTTCAATTTCTCAATTGAACTCAACCAGCTTAATTTATAATAATAGCAGGTAGTGTCACTATGTGGGAGTGGGACTGGTCACTGGTGTAACTACGTGGGCAAAGACAAACATACACACATGATATAATGTGAGTTCTACTCTATACAGACATGAGTTTACTTCCAGCAGTATTTAACTTACCGTTGCAGTTTCAACTGAATAATAACCACGATCCACGTAGTCTCCCATAAACAAGTAATTAGTATCTGGACACTATCAATCAAGAAAAGTAACCATAAGAGTCGAAAATTGGAAGTGTAAAGCATAGCAGAAATATCCAGTTATGAAAATCCTGAGCAAAGGAAAAGGAAATGCAAAAATAAGAGCTATCGAATTAAGAAACATACAACAAAGAGTAAAAGGACCAAAAGTATCTTCTAATCCAATAAGCAAATGGTATGAGATCACTGAATCAGTAACTAAAAAAATATATTTTGGCCGAATAGAAACCATTCAGACGAATTTGGCCGAGTTCGGTGATTTTGGACCAAAACCACTGATTTCAGCTGAAAGGTCCAAAGTTTCGGTCAAATGTTTGCAGGGGTGTTTCAGAAAACTAACCAAACCAAAATATTTCAGGAATTTCAGCCAAACCGAACAGAAATTCTCAAACATGGTCTGGATCCCCATGACCCAAATTGTGGATTGTGAGGTTGTACAGCGATTTAGGTAACCCTGCTTCATCACTACACATACCCATTTTGCATCACATTCAAAACTCAAAATAATATTCAAATTAGAAAGGGAGGGTATCCTTCACACTAGTTGCAATCAAAACAAAGGGCAAAAAAAGCAGCTAACCAAGAAGATAAATGCAACCCTAAATCTTAAGTGTCGCAAAACAACAAGGGGGTGAATGCAAAATGTGTGCCCAAATCAAAATAATGTCATATAGAAGTTTCTTATTAATCCAATTGATTATGAAAACCATTGAAACTTTCATCACCATTCACCACTGAAGCCTTATCCTATCTATTAGAGGTTGGCACTCCGAGTTCTATTTCTTCACTAAATCCCTATTTGTAGCCATGTTTTTTCAGCAACTTCATGCTCCATCATGTCCTTCCTCACTACTTCATCTAAGCTTTTAATCGGTCTCTTTTACTAGTTTTTTGAGCAATGTCTAATGGTTCTTTTTTTTTCTTTCTTTCTTTTGTTGTACGTGCCCATACCATTTCAAACAACATCCTTGATTCTTCTTTAATTTTCTCTCTGAATGAAGTTAATTGTAACTTGTAAGTCATTCCTAATTCTATTCTTTTTTGTAACCATATTCACCTCCATAACATGTACTTTTGCTTCTCATTTCTTCACTGTCCAACACTCAAACCTCATATGGCAAAATCTTTTTTTTTTATTATTATTGAAATGTTGACAGTATTAAAACTCAGAAATTGTACAGTATAGGAGAAGTATATTGAACACAAAAACAAAAAGGAGAAAACAGCCAACTCATATGGCATAGTCAGACTAAATAATCATGTACCCTTAGTCAAAGTGGCACTCAGGCGCACAACAATCTCATCTCGTCTCCACTATGCCTACCCAAAATTAATCCTATTTTCCATGTCCAACTTAAACCCTTCACCAAGCTCATTGCTCCAAAGTGCCAAAATCCATCACATTGTAGCATTAAATTATTTTCCATTTTTACTTACTCATATTCCCTATTACCAAATTTGCTAAACTTGCACTTCATATATTTTGTCTTTGATATGTTCATGTGCAATGAAGTATTTCTTTAAAGTTCTGTCCATTCATCTGGTTGCTTTCTTGTTTTACTTATGAGTACCACATCGTCTGCCAAGTGCCAACAACATTCGTGAAGGAATTACATCTTGAATGACAATTACCTACCATTTTTTTGTGTCCATGACAAAGGCAGTAGAGGGCTCAAAGCAATCAAACTCCAACTGGAACTCAGAGGCCTCTCTGCGCACAAGACTCCCATCAGTTATTGCATCGCATTGCATGTCTCGTATAATTTCTATGTAATTATTGGGGGTGCATCTTTGCACAACTTTTTGTCAAATAACCTGTCTTAACTGTCAATAGTACCCAATCACAAGCCTTCTCTGTATCACTGAAAACCATAAGTAAATTTTCTTCCTCTCTCTAAAACTTTCCATTAGTTGTCATAATATGAAGATGGCTTATCTATTCTGTAATAGATCTACCTGGGGTGAACCTAAATTGGTTCTCTGAAACATTTGGCTCTTGTCATAAACAATGTCTATTACTAAACTAAAGTTTCATGTATAGCTCAAACCAATTTAATGTTATGGATGCTATTTATCAACACTGAGTTACTTTTTGTTCCTTTTTCTAATTGGTGCGAAGCCAAACAAATCAAATACTGGCAAACATATTACTGGAGAAACAACGTGACTCACCAAGGTAGAAAGGCACCCAAAGACAAACCCAAGCAAATTAGAACATTGACATATGACCAAAATGAAAAAAATCCAAATTAATGGCATTTCATCCTTCTACAATACCTCAAAAGCACTTCATTCCTCATTAGCAATTTTTTTTTCCTCTTTTGAGAGTGACATTAACAGCCTTATTGCTTTGATCATTCTCATTACTAATTATTTAGGCAATCCTGCAGCTCAAAGACAAAGGCTGGATAATAAAAATGGCACGGAATGAACAATTACCTTCCCTCCAATTCGAAAAAGTTCCGCAAGATCATGAAACTGCCCATGAATATCGCCACAAACCGTAACAGGACTTTTCACAGGCTGCAGCACAAAGAAAAACCACAATTTTATTTTATTCAAAACATATATACATATGGTCAGCTCATCTATTCAAGGATTTGGCCAATATAGACTGAAATGGCAAAACAAAATTCCGTAGCTGACCCCACAGTTGGGGCAATGCTTTGATGATGATAATGACGATAATGTTCAGCTCATCAAATCGCTGCTGTGGATACGCGGCCACAAAAAACATGTTAAATCTTGGAAGACATGTTGATATCAAAATTCTAAGGAAACCCACAGAAAAGGACGATGTACATTTTCCCTTCATTGTGGCCTAAATATAGGATGAACAGCAGTGCAGTAATCAAATTAAATGGACGCTGAAGTACAAGTGATTTGCAAAATTAAGTTAAAATTACTATTTAAAAATTGTGCTAATTATTCAATTTGCTGATTTGGTGAGACAAATGAACACACTGATAACAGCTCCCTGATTTTCAACCACGACTTCTAGCCTATGTATTTCTTATTATGTTTCCTGACTTAGCTGATGATTTTATATGAATAAATCACCAACATTAAAATAGTATGGACGTATTTTATTTTTCCTTTTTTTAGAACTAAATTGGACTAAATTGAAGTACTAGGCTTTACAAGAGCTATAGAGAACTACGGGAAAAGAACTAAGATATGAAAAACTAAAGCAGAACAAATTTGATGCCCATAACTTACAAGCTAGAGACTGCATAGCAAACAGTGACATGTGAAAGGAATAAAGAAAGCACAACTAACCTGGACATTGCTTTCCGCCATCAATATCTCCTTGGCTTTCTCACATAATACTCTCACCTGAATTAAGTCAATGGTAGTCAAATTGAGTATCAGGTCACAAACCACGGAAGATATTTCCATTCCACACTGATCTTCTTAATCCATCAAAGAGTTATCCCATCTAATTACAAGAAAATGAATGCACTTGACTTGATATAAAGAAAAGGAATGGTAAGAAATTGATGGCAACTTCAAATACACTGCCTGATTCTAAGTTTAAGCAGCTGCAAGAAAACTCTGTGAAACCCATTTAAGAATGAAAAATGAGGAGAACTGGAGTGAATGCTACATTTCATGATTCATTTCAACCGAGGCAGCATACATAAAATTTCAAAATAGAAAGGAAAAATGTTTCCGCCAACTGACTAGCTGTAAATCACCCTAAATCCCACTCCCAGCAGCTGGAGGTTAAAACTGGTATGTGGAACACAATGTTCCACAATCCAATCTGGTCCCTGACCCCAGCACAAAAACCCACGAGTGCACACCACATTAGCATGTAAATGGACCTCCGGTTACTGAGCGACAGTATTTCAACTGATAAAACCCCTGAGGGCACTTGTGTGCAGCCATGTTTCGCAGAAAAGGGAAGGAAAAGTTGGCCATTTTTCTGCAGTGAAAATTTTGCGCATTGTGTGCAGCCATGAACTAAGTTTTCCACAATACTGCAATTCACGAAAAAGTGTTTCCAATTGGTTGGGGATTCAGGGAATCTGATTTTCTACAGACACTACACAATAATCCCAGAAAATCAAGGTGATTCGCCAAGAGAATCTCACAACAAGTGAGAAGAGGCGAACAACAGCGAATATAAAATAAGGGGTATTGACCATAAAACTGCCCTTAGACCTTACATTTTCCCCAAAACTGTAGAAATTTTAATATTTCCTGCAGGGCCAAGGATATAGGATATACCACAAGGTGATATGTGCAATATCGCACAGCCTTAGGATATCGCGAGTACCCCTCCATCCATAGGATATCATTCAAACAGCACCGTAGGAAATACCTACACTTTGACGGTTATCATGTCCAACGACAGCAGACCGTGGGCAATATCCCTATAAATAAACCCACAATACATGGAGAGGAAGAAAAGTAGCATCTTTTATCCAGTCCCAGACTTGAGGATTCCTAGGAGTAACTGACAAACGATTATCAAAACTGGGTCAACAGTTATCGTCAAACCCTGTTCAAGAGATGGTTATGGAAACAGAGATTCCTTTCTACAGCGCGTCAGTGCAAGACCAGGACCTTCAAACATTGTCGAATTTCAACAAGGTACAGAAAGAGTATTGGACTTCCACTTCGTAAACAATATTGACCGCGTCCAAATACCTAAACCCCAATTAAACAAATAAGAGAGTAGGGTGAAATGGGTCCCCCAACCCCCACAACTAAACAAAATTCAAACCATTAAAAGAAGTGCAATTACACCATTGGATTCTGGGCTCAAAACCACTGGCATGCTCTCGTCAGAGCTTCCTTTTCAAGGACTAACCCGCAACAATGCACAGGTAAATAGTAAATCCCACGTTTCCGTACGTTTGGAACCAACTCCCATAGAAACTCCAATACGACAATTCACACAGGAGAGTAGAAAGACCGACTGAAATACAAGCTCTCAAATTTCCGATCCGATCTGAATCTAATCATCGACACCAAATCCGCTAGAAGCAAGGAACGCCAGATCCGTGCGATCTGATCAGATCGCACGATCTCCTAACAGCTCAGCCATCCAAACCACATCTCCAAACCTAATCCCAGCCCAAATCACAACTCGGCAAATCGAAACGTCCAGATCACAAGAAATCACGAATCGAGTCGGTTTTTATCGATGAATCGGATGATTCAGACGGATCAAGAATCAAATCTTGAACAGATTCAGAGCAATGGAGGCAAAAGATCAGATTTTTCCGACGGAGAAGAGGAGGAATCAAAGGAGCGGACCTGTTGCTCGGAGAGGGGTTTGCACTGCATGAGCTGCGAAATCTGCTCGTCGAGTTGGCCATGGGAGGGAGGATCCAAGCTCATCTTCGTCGTCGTCGGATCCAGAACGGTGAGATCAGATGGTTTTTGTATGGATCTTCGTCGTCTTCTTCTTCTCTTGGATTCGAAGAGATTGCAGAAGGAGAAACCCTAATCGTCGGCTTCGTCTTCTCTCGCTCTCTCTCTCTTATTGCACAAGGAGAAAGGAGAGGGAGGAAGCGAGCGGTGGTGGTGTAACCAGACGGAGAGAAACCCTCGCTCGTCTTCGATCGCCCCTTTTATAGTGCTTGTAGAAAGTGGGTCTGTAGTCCGCGGACTACTGGAGAGGATTTGTAGCCCGCGTTCTTTTCCACCAATTCAAATTGGTTAGGCCCATTTGCTTGGATAAGAGCCCAATGGAGTGTGGGCTTCTCTCTACCAACCCCACTGAGATGATCCTGACCTTCCATTAGGAGATTACCATAATTTCATCAAGAGTTTTTTCCCATATACAAATACAATAGCTCTGTTTTTATGCCGGACACTAATTTCTTAGTGGTATTGTGGCCTTCATTGCGAATTCATATCAAGTTCACCATAATTACATCATTTCATGACATTCAACTAATTTATATTCTGATGGACTAATTAAGGCGATTACATCTTGTTGGATATGTGGATTCATGATTTCATTACTAGATAGTTGCAGCTGGCTTATTTGATTTCATTCTTTCCGCCTGATTATTTGTGAGAATTTTAGAATTCTTGTTAGGAGATTTCATTAATTTTCAAATGTTGTCCCTTCCCAATTTTGCATATGTTTAAGCGCGTGGGTGTGTGTACTTGCCTTAAAAACATTTATAGATCAATGTAATGTTTTGAAAATTGCCTTTTTCTTTTTGAGGAAAGGAGCCTTTCAATATTGACAGATGGATGATGGATAATAAGCATATCATGTGTGGGTTGTGGGTGGCTTCAACTATGATTTTTATCAGGTGGCCGGTGGGTGTTTCAAGTTATGATTTGATCATTTTCGCTTGGTGGGCCCATGTGAGTGGCCCCCTTATCATGCCATCATTTATAAGATATGTGTATGCGACCATGTTCTACAAAATTTTATAAAGTGGCCTTTGTCGTAATTTTCACAATAGGGAAGCGCCCGCCATGAAATTTGAAATGGAGCCATGTTGCAAATAGAGGTTCCACATTTTAAATGATCCAACAGCTAGGTCTAGATATCGACGTACATGCACGCCAACATCCTTGGCCGAAGGGTACATTGCATGTCAGGGAACTCCTTGAGTTATAGCTGATACTGAGCCATTTTAGGCGCACTGGGGTTTTTGCTAGATATAGTATAATATAACACAACTGCTTGTCTCTTGTGTTTGAAATGGCAAATTTCTTTTATTAGAATTTCAAATTTTAGTCACCCTTTTGGAATTATTAAATTTCAAATGCGCCATTGGGAGTAGGATTTTGAAATTTCACCCTACGTAGATAACTTTTTGGAGAATTTGAGATCCTCATTCTCTAGACATTTTTTTTCTGAATTCTAGTAAATAAACAAGCCCCAAGCCTTCGAGTCCGATGAAACCTTGCATTATTCGTCCAACCCCTAAATGCTAAATTCCTTCTTTGTGAATTGGCACTCACTTATTACAGTCATCAAACTAATATTCACCTCTGAATAAAACTTATAGAAAAAGCATATGTCATGGCTCTTCTTGCTCACATACTCATGCTACTTAAGTTCTTATTCAACATACAAAAGGATTGATTCTTGGTTGTAATGTAGATAGGGAGATGCCCCACCACTTGGGCTTTAAGTGGACTGGCAATTTGATCAAGTTTGCAATAAATAACTCTAATTTTAAGTAATTTAAATTTAGTTCGTCTGCTAAAATTTAAAAAAAAAAAAAGCTATTATCTCACGATAGTATGTTGACAAGCGTGAAAATGAGAGCTTACTAGAGGGTTATTTTTGTCATTTTCAAAAATATGATTTTAATTAGAAAAAATGCTTGCCACCATTTGATGCCTCAATTCATGGAGTATATACACAAATTTGAATGACTTGGACTTGTAAAAGGTAGGCCCTATGTTTAATAAATTGTGTTCCACATTTATAGTTAGGGATGATGGAACACTTTATTTATGATGTAAATTAAACTCTGATTTATCAATAAATGTACAATGCAACAAAAATAAAATCATAGATGATAATTGACATAATAGTAACTGTGCCTTCTTTTTATATTATTTTCACGACATTTGTTGATATATTTAACCCCAATTTAGTAACCTTTATGTAAACATTTATACTATTTATTTTATTTTAAACTCTTCCCAATAATTGTCATTATTGTGAGCCAAAGATGCAAATGGGAAGATGTTATTGTGTGAGGTGTGATATGCTTCTTATCCATGAGGGAGAGCTGTGATTTCAATGAGGCTTGGAGAGATCTCTATAGGAGGAAGAGGTGTGATTTAGGTTAGAGTTGCTTAGAGAACTGAAATTTCGATAAGGCTGAATTGGATAAATTCATTTTCATCTGAAATTTATAGTGTTTATCTAATTTTAAAGTTTTCATAAATGTGCAGACTATCCTTATGTGGGAAGTAGGGCTCTGATGTAGTGAGGCTTAGATGGATTTTGAGCTAGGGTTATTTTATGCAATCAACCCAGCGTGTGAGAATGGGAAACTTTTTTGAAAGCTTTTTTTTTTTTTTTTCGGATGATGTAGGGTATCCCTTGCTAGCCCACAACATGTGAGATGGATTTCAGACCTTTTGCTCGGGGGTTATGAGACCTTGGGAAGCAAACCCAAGTCTCAAACCAGTTGAGCCACCGCCTTAACTGATTTTCAGAGCATATGTAAATTAGCTCATTCCATGTCTTGTAGTTTTAAAGAATAACCTCTTACTAATAAAATTAACAAAGAGACTATTATTTATTTATTTATTAGGGAATTTTTGCTTGCTTTCGAATACATAAAATTCTTACTATAATAGGTTAAAAATGAAGATCAAAGGTGCAATTCCAAAAATGAGTATCAAATAATCTTTTATTTTAACAAAAGTAGAATTAAAATAATATGCGAATGAATACCCAACCATCACTCTAGTAATTCAATACACATGAAAGTGAAGGTCCTGTTTAATCTCCACCTTATATGCCTTCACCTCTTACCTCTATAATAATCCCTTGGTAGACTTCACGTCACCATGAATTTCTAGATATTCAATTCATATGTTTTTTAATGCAAACAAACAGGCCCTTCAGTCATTTCTTATTCAATTAGAACTCTAGTTAGAGGTTTACCAAACACCCAAAAATGAAAATAAACACTTAAATTTAAAGCTCTAAAATGCCACAAATCTGTTGAAATCTGAAGGCGTGGTCCAATTTTTTTGGCCACTACAACAACCAAGACAAGTTCTGCTTAGGATTGTAACAATCTCAGATTAAACACTCATTCAACCATTCGTATTTGATGCAGGACAGATGATCCAAGTGTGGGGCCTAGCACACTAGTTTATAAATTATTTTTTAAATTGAATATTATATAAGATAGTTTCTAATTTAATATCTCCATTTCAAGTGGGGAACATTTCCAGTTCCCCTCATTCAAAGTTAAAGGACGCTGACTAGTAAATAATTTGTCTAACCACGCATTGTAATAAAACAAGTTTACTTCCATCCAAATCCAAGCATCAACTTACAGATCTCCCTATTCATTGTCGATAAATGCCCCAACCCAACTGTATTTGCCTGCAATATGGTGGTGCCTTTCAAGCTAAAAACTTCTGTTTTCGAGTACCAAAAGATAGAACTTTGGCGTATCTTTTAGACTGGATCTGGTCATGCAGAACAGAACTGATGAACGCAAAGAAGGCTTAAGACTTTCTTGTTTTGTTTTCCTTTTTTTCTTTTACAAGTCCATTGCATTAATTATTACTACTAAACTAGGAATTTACAATTACCAAACATGAGTTTTCCGTGTCTTTAAAAAACTAGTGATGAATTCCTAGCATTTGATTGCCAAATGTGACCCAAGGGATGTCATCTACATAGGGCATCCACTAGCAAGAAAATTATGCCACATTTGAACTCAACCTGATGGATGCAGTAGGCATGTGCGAATAACAAATCATATGGAATTGCAAAGTGCCTATAAACAACTAAAGACAGGTTCCTATGCATGCGAGCCCTAGGCATATATGAATAATCTGTTATATTATAAGCAAGTAATTAAAGTTCATAGCTCTTTGTAAACCCCTCCCCTATTCAAGAAATTAGGTACACAGCATGCGAAAGTATAGTTACATATCTTTATTTATTTTCAGTAAGAAAAACTTCTTGCAATACACTAAACAAATTAATTAATTAACCAAGTTGATATCAATGAACGAGTAAAGAACATCACCTTTTCAGATCAATGTCACTACAAAATAAATACATGTCATGAACTTCTGACTATGCAATGCATGTGTGGACAGAAATAAATAATTAATTAACCAAGTTGATATCAATGAACTAGTAAAGAACATCACCTTCTCAGATCAATGTCACTACAAAATAAATACATGTCATGAACTTCTGACTATGCAATGCATGTGTGGACAGAAACCACTTTTTGGGATTTAATGTTTGTCATTAGTTTAGTGAAGAGTTTCAGATGCATTGTACCTTCTTTTATAGGTAGCAAGAGTCCACTCATGGTTGTGAAAATGAGCGCCTTCCAAACTATGCCACTGGCTTGTCTTCTATCTGCTGTAGCCATGTGTGTTCCCCATCGTTCCATCCAATGAGGTTCAATTTCAACAACTTCAGTAACTTTAAATTGTGAAAGCAATGAACACCATTCCATTCCAACTGTATAGATGAATTTGAAGCCAATAATACCATTGAAAGTAATGCAAATGATCTAGGTTAACAAACCAAAAACATTTACTCTCCAAATTCTTCTCCACTACCAAATATGACATGTAAAACTATTCATATCAACAAATGCTTCCTACCATACCACAAGGCAGGAAAAAAGAAATACAGTGGAACTAGTGCTCAATACTAGTATACAGAGTGCTCAAACCTCGGCAAGTTGTGCTCTTGTTACAACCTAAGGTAAGTGAACAATGATGGAACCAGATCCACAACAGACCATGCAAGCCCTGCATACTGAAGAAACCTTATCCCAGTGTCAACATCATACGACTCTTGCGAGAGAACCATCTTCTGCAGATAACCCAAAGGTCTATTCTCGTACTTGTTTTTCTGGTTACCAGATGATTTCAGCGCTGGGATGTAGCAGGTTGAGCTTATTGGAATGCCCAAGGTGTTACATACTACAGGGAGTGTCCATTTGGCTAAAGCCTTGCTGCAGAACTTCACAGTAAGTATTGTGGGAATGCCAACTAATACTCTACCGATGAAAGCAGGAAGAGAAAGTTGCCCTGAAAAGATGCGTGGAACCCCTTCGTGATGAAACTGAAGGTATGTCTGTTGGATGCCACTAACCTGAATATTATATCATCAAAAAGATATTCCGCTCAAAAGTCTCAAACAGGTAAGCAGAAGTGGTGCCAAGTTTAAGTTACTCTACAATACGCTTTTAGATAAAAACTAAAGGTCTTCCAGTTACAAATTTCTGGTGCTTTGACAATTAATTAAGAGGTTAGTATCTTCACAAGACAATAAGCACTTATTCAATTATTATGAGACTTGCAAGCCATGTTGCAGCCTTTGCTGCCTGAAGGAACTTGCCAAATGGTGCTTACTGCCAAATACTTTGCCTTTACCAATCTTAGCTTTAAGATGAAAAACTATTTATGTATTTATTCAGAATTTCACCATGCTGAACCTCATAGCTCAAGGGCACATAGCATAGAGTTGTACTGGAATAAAGATGAGAAGAGCACTGGCAATTGGTTATCTCACAGCAAATTAAGATCAGTTCATATGCCAATGTCTTCTGTCTTTTCAAACAGTTCTGTCAAATGTTTAGGCCCACCCACCTACTTCCCCTGGAATGAATGGAGCCATCCTCTTTGTTTGGTAAGGCTGAGTGTGAGGATGATCACCCTAAGATTATACGTCCATATGTCTACATGTGTGGGCTTTGATATAATCTGGGTTGTTGGAAAAGAGAGCCTCATTTCACACTTAAGAACAATGTTTTGCAACATGGGATTGGCTGGACTCAGACACAAATGAATTCAGTACATCATGGAAGCATCTCTCTCAATTTCAATCACAAGAACTGCTGCCATAAACCTTAACCACTTAAAACAATTAAGCATCTGTTCATAGACATTGGCCAAAACCTAACACTACTAATCAAAGCAGATCACCATTGGACTGTTCATGAACTCAGACATCCTCAATCTAACAGCAGTACCCACTCCAACTGGAGTTAAAATTAATATGATGTCAATACACAGCATCACCTGAACTTCAAGTGGTCTGGATTTAAACAGTAAACCTTCATTTACCAACCAACAAGTTACACTGGTCTCACTTCCATCTCCATATACTTCAGTTTCTTCTTTAAGCTAAACTCATTCCTGTAACATAAAAATGAAGAAATGGAAACACAATTTCCTCAACAACGCAAATGGAAACCCATTTTTCAGCAACATTTTCTTGAATGGATTGATGAGGACCTAGGAAGCATGAACACCTCTCCGGGGCCGGCGTGTCAGTGTCCAACATGTCTGGGACCCGGACACGCCCCGGACACGCTCAGACACATCCGGGACACGAGAAAAGTGTCCTATTTTTTTTAAATTTATTTTTTAAATTACGGAAACGGCTTAGATACGGCGGGTCACAACGCTACACGGCTTGGATGCGGTGGGCCCTAAAAAATTTGAGAACCCCACGCCTTTTGCATTAAAATTAGAAAGAAAAAAAAAGAAGCGTAGGTAAATGAAATTTTAAAGTCAATATAACCCACGCCTTTTGATCCCGAAACCCATTTTCCCCAAATTCTCCCTCCTAAAACCCATTCTCTCTCTCGGCACCGAAACCCTATCCCACAACGAAAATCCATCCCAGCAGCGAGACCCCATCCCGACAGCGAGATCCCAGAGCCCATCGAAGCCCCATCCCATCTACGAAACCCCATGGACCATAGGCGAAACCCCATCACTGTCCTATCAACGAGCAGAGGGAACGATATCGTGGTTGTTGATGAGCAGAGGGAACCCGACAATGGATCTGACGGTGCTCTATTCGCAAAGAAGGAGAAAAAGAAGAAGAAGAAGCAACAACAAAAGAAGAAGAAAGAAAAAAAAAAAAAAAAGCACCCGCCGTCTACAGTGAAACACCCACTGTCTGCGGGAAGGAGAAGAAGAAAAAGGAGAAGGAGAAGGAAAAGAAGAAGAAGAGAGGGAAAGAAAAAAAAAGCACCCACCGTCTGCACAGAAATCACTTCTTCTTCTTTGTTTTCTCGCTTTCTCTGACTCTAGCTTGCGCATTCCAAGTAATCTCCAAGTATTGATTTTGCTCTGTTTGGGCAAAATATAGGGATGATGAAATTGATTTTTGCTCTATTTTTTCAATGCAGCATTGTGTTTTTTTTTTTTACTCCTGCTCGGTACTCCTGTCTATGATGTCTTTTTTTTTTTTTTTACTACTGCTCGGTACTCCTGTCTGTGATGTCTTTTTTTTTTACTCCTGCTCGGTACTCCTATCTGTGATGTCCTTTTTTTTTTTTATACTCCTGCTCGGTACTCCTGTCCGTGAAATCATTTCCGTTCATTTTTTATTTTGCTGTTGCCATCATTTTTTGTTTTGTTGCTGCCATTATTTTTTATTTTGCTGCTGTGCTGGGCTTGTTTGCTGTGCAATATCATTTTATTTTGCTACCATCATTTTTTTTATGAAATGGTGTTAAAAGGCTCACCTGCCTTTACCTTTGCCTGTGAGTAGCTTTTTTCTTCCTGTTATGTACTGTATTTTTTTTTATTAATTAATGTTGGAAGCTTTCTTCCTGCCTTTGCCTGCTCTTTTTTTTTTTTTTCTTTTGCTGTTGTTTGTTATTAATTTGATGCTATGTCCTGTTAATTTGTTGTTAATGCTGGTGCCTAGTGCTAACTTGCCATTATATTACTCCTATCTGTGAAATCATTTCTATTCATTTTTCATGGTACTATGGATATTTCATGTTTAACGATTACGAATTATGTTTTAGTGTTGTATTCAATGTATTGAATGTTCATTTTTTTATTGATTATATTATATATATAAATATATATATTATTAACGTATTAATGCGTCCCTGGCATATCCGTTTCATACTTAATGAGAACTGTTGTGTCGGCGTGTTTGTATCGTATCGTATCCGTGTCCCGTGTCCGTGCTTCATAGATGAGGACCCATTTCATGGATTTTCCATAGAGAGACGAATATCCCATTTGCATGGTTAGATCCTCTGCAAATGAGGCTCTAGCCATTCCCATGTTCTGATCTTTTGAAACAGAAAACTCCAACTTCGAAGAGGCAAAAACTCAATTTCTGTGCTTCAAGACTGGATTGAATGCAGCTCAAATTGTTTCAAAGCCTTCGCATAATACTAATCTCAATAGGGCCTGGAGATTAAAAGGAGAGAGAACTAAGGAAAGGCTGTTTGAATGCTTTTCTAGTGGCATCGTGGATTGTATTTTGTTAGGAAAAGTTTGGAGAGATTGATAAAATTATCTGAATTTGCCATAGTAATGAGAATGAGAGAGAGAGAGAGAGAGAGGCTACGTAGGAATGACAGCTTTAATAGCTACTACTCTGACTGCCTGATCTCCTATTTCTCCTCTGTTTCTTAGAAGCAGCATTTTTTATTCCTTAAAGACCATGTGGATCAATTAGTTCACCATACAAAGAGTACCAAATTTGGCAGACTCAAATGAGTTTTGTTCTAGAAAGTGTTTTCCTGCCTATAAAGTGGCAAAACAGTGCTTCACATTTCAATTGTCCATGAAATTGGCATACTCAAATGTCGTTTCCTATATGTAATTGTATTTAATTTAGGGAGACCTAAACACTATTAAATTGATAATAAGCCACATATACACACCTGTATTCATATGGCCTCCCACAAATCTTGGGGCTCATATCTGCCTTGGTAATTTGATGAGAAAATCCATTACACCTTCTCAATCTTCAGAACCACCTTTAGAAAAGAAATAATTACCCTTCAAAGTCATTCGATCCATAGTGATCAATCTCTTTGGGCTTAAATTTTTCTTCAAACCAAATGAGAATTTGGGCCCACCCAGTTGAAAGTAGATGATGGAGCTCTTCAAATTGAAGGGATACTGCTATTAAACTGTAAAAGATGCTAGGCAAGGTGGTGGCTATTCAAATGGATTAAGAGGACTGACTGACCATTTGAGCAAGATTGTAGCCGGTGGGAAGCTTTTAGCTCCGCTCCTACCTTCTACAGTTGCTTCTGTCTCTAGCTTACTCTGCTAAAAGGCCTTGAAGGTGTTACAATTTGTTCACAACACTACATGTGAATGGAAAATCAACATCATCATCATCTAAGCCTTATCCCATATATTTGGGTTGGTGCTTCTATTTGCTTCTTTTTTGATTGGTTATATTAGGGGTTGGCTTTATGAGTTCTACTTGTGAATCATTGAAGTTATGTTCTCCATCACTCCACAATCTAACACATTTGACTTAACTCTAAGTCTTTATTGGTCCTCCACTTCTTCAAGTTCCTTGAACTTGCAATACTTCAACCCTTTGTGCAGAAGCTGTTTCTAGTCTTCCTTGTACATGTCCACTCAATCTCAAACAATGCTCCTTGATTTTTCCACCCACTGTCACCCCTCTTGCTATCATCCTAATTCTATTTATATCCTTTCTTGTCATTCTGCACATCCATGTCAGCATACTTGTCTCAGCCACATGACACAAAAATAAGACCAAGCAATGTTGCTTCGAAGTGGGATAGTAAAGGGCAGATGAAACCTTCCAAAACATACACGATGCACTGAATAAAACTGTACGAGAGATATTTATGCAACCTGACAAACTTACAATCTCTTAAAACAGGTTATCTTTTATTCACTTACCTAGCATCAAATGAACATACACTTTCTTTCCTTTCTGAGATAAAGAGTGAGACCCTAATGAGAAAGTTTCTTGACTCCAATATGAGCTGTGAGATTAACCATTGGACACTTAAAATAAACGAAACTAGACATAGTGAACCACTATGCCTTCTATTTCTCTTTTCTGAAATAATAAAAATATTATATCTGAGAGTTGGTGAACCTCTAGGTCACATCTGAGTCATCTCCAATAGTCGCATGGGAATAACAAAGCTTAAAAATTCTAGAACTGATGATAACTGATACCACGCATATGGTTGTTAGTGATATTAAAGCTGATATTGCACTAGTTTTTTAGCTACTCCCATATAATCATTCCAGCAAGAATAAAGGTGGCTTGGAATTCATCTGGTTGTCAAACACCAAGTATCCTACGAAATAGGGGATAAGTGTAAGAGTTTGGTGCTTACAATTCCAAAAGCAACACCATCAAAGGCAGTGTGAAACTCGAAGCTTGGAGTTGGAAGCTCAGGTGTTGGATAAGCAAAGAGCAATAATAAAGAGATGCTGGCCCAGAAAGACGTAACTGCAACATATGTCCACAGTTATCAACATTAACTGAAAACTCCAATCATATACATAGTGGTAATGATATATATGTGTGTGTAAAGAAGAAGAAGAAGAAGAAGAAGAAGAAGAAGGAAAAAGGCAACTATGACAAATATGCATACCATTTTGGCCGGAGATAATAAAATTGTCAATGTATTCATTCACCAAAATCCAAAATAGAAGGATCAAAAGCCCCATAATGATTCCACCTGCAATGTCGACAAGGCTGTGCATGCCAAGGTATATTCTCCCTAACAAAGAAAGCACAATTCAATGAAATAAAAGAAATCAACAACCTGTTGATAGAAAACCCACATAACATGCAAACTACAAGCTCACCAAAGCCAATTAGAACCACAGTAAGGCAAACCATGGCAATCCCAACCAACACTAGAGCACCATTTCTTTCATGGTTGTAAGACAGGACATAGTACAAGAGATAACTGCAAAATCCACACAAACAAACATTTTTTTACTGCCCTTGATATGGAAGGAAGCAAAATGGAAGGGAATAATGCAACAAAAATTAGAGTATACCCCGAAAGACAAACTGTGTTGAGAGTATGAGAAGAAGGTAGCCCATATTCCAATGCATTTTCTTTCTCATCTTTAGTGGCAGTTACTCTCCTAACAGGTGGAGAATTGGGTCTAGGGGCTGATACTAAATCCTATCATACCCACAAAAGAGAATCAAAATAAATAACATGCAAACACTTTACTAACATGTATTTGATGCTAATAAGAATGCATTTGAAAGTACCCCAAATCTCAAGCATTTTAAACACATTGGTGGTTCGGATTATTGAAGTTTATCCATTTGGCTTCGTGTTGGACGAGTATGAACATGAGAAATAAGTGTTTTTCTGCCTTTTCTGCCCCCAAATCTTCATACCGCTAGCGATGATATTAATCCGAGGAGAAAAGCAAGAAAAAATGCATTTAGTTTAATGTGATCTAACTTCTGGGCTGCCCCAAATGCACGGCAAACAGATTCCAGCAAAATATCCAAACCCATCAGAAACCAACACAAAAGGAGTTTTTTTTTAAAGAAGAAAATACCTTAACAGAATTCCCCAAATAATCACAGAAAGCCATCAACAAAGTCATCTGTCTGGCCAATTTACTATGCCCACTCTACAACACCACAAGAACAAAACCAAGAACATCATTCAACCATCAAAAAACCCGCAAAAACATCTATTCACAAATAAAAATCAAAACATCACCAACACAATAAATTGGAAACATACCCAGAAGAGGATAGGGAGAAAAGCAGTATAAAAAGGCACAGAGACGACGCAGGATAAAGCCGAGAAGAAAGCATCCAACAAACCATGATTGAATCGCTGCAAAACCAAAACCCATAAAAATTAGACCCAAGCTCACTACTTTATCTAAAAATTCTGCACTGCATTCATCACAGAAGAGAGAATTGGAGACCCCATCATGTGGGGTTCCGTTTTCCTGCGTCTTCTGCCCCAATTCAACACCATAGCCCATATACAACAGCGATTTGGGGCCTAGAACTCATCAAAAACAGTAAAAACTAGACCCAAGATCACAACTTTGTCTAAAAATCAGCACTGCATTCATCACAGAAGAGAGAATTGGAGACCCCATCATGTGGGGTTCCGTTTTTCTGCCTCTTGTGCCCCAATTCAACACCATAGCCCATATACAACAGCGATTTGGGGCCTAGAACTCCTCAAAAACAGTAAAAATTAGACCCAAGATCACAGCTTTATCTAAAAATTCTGCACTGCATTCGTCACAGAAGAAAGAATCGGAGACCCCATCAGGTGGGGTTCCGTTTCCTGCGTCTTGTGCCCCAATTCAACACCATAGCCCATATCCAACGGCGATTTGGGACCTAGAACTCCTCCAAAACAGCATCCAACAAAAAAAACAAAAAAAGGCAAATTTGGGTGGGGGCAGCTTGAAAGGCTCCAATAAAAGGAGGAATGGGGATCTGGGTATTGTTGCCGACCTGCGTCTGGAGGATGAAGTGAGTGTTTTTGTGGACATGGCGAGTGATGGTCGGTTGGATGAGAGATCTGATCTTCTGGGTCAGTTGCAGAAAGGAGGATATGAATATCCATGAAAGGATCGAAGAGAGAGAGACCACTTGCCACAGAGGAATTGCTTCCATCTTCTCCCTCTCCCGTTTGAAAGGACAGATGAGCTGCAAATGCTGGCTTTTACAGGTACAGGTTTCTGACCTGTGAATGCTGACCAACGACCACAGATGACCTGTTCTGCGCGGCTGCGCCGAGGATAGATTTTGAGGTCTGCAAGCCAGCACAGAGGAGAATTGACTTTAAAGATTGAGCGCGTGGGGAGCAACCTATGATTAAAAATGTTGGGTGTCCCATCCCTACAGCTGCCCACCTATTATCAAATCAAATCCTCTCAGAAAATACTGCCCCCGGTCTATTGGCAGTCTATTGGCAGTGGCACTACCTATAATATGGGGAAATTTTCAAATAATGTGTTACGATTTTTCCTTATGTCAAAAAAGATATAAGTTTTAAAACTTTTCAAATCATTTTTTAAGTTTTTTAAAAAATTTTCAGTTGAAGATATCTATCCATTTAAAGCTATTTTGGCAATTTTTTCCCTCAATTTCTTTAAAAATATCCAAATTATCCTTCATTGAAATAAAAATCTTATTCAGTTTATCCATATTCTCCTCATTTCCTTTTCCGATATCATTACGATAATCAAGGATAACCAACGTCCCCATAGTGACCAACTACATGTAATAGCTGCCAAAATCATGTCATGGATTTAAATGAAAGGTAATTTTGATATTTTAAAAAATTGAGAGAAAAAGATACTAAGAAGTACCTTTAAATTGCCATATGCCCTTAATTGAACATTTATTTTAAAATTCATAGACTAATTTAAAAAGTTTTGAAATTTATGTCCTCTTTTAAATAAGGACAAAACTTAAGGGTTTTATTTGAAAATTTTTCTATAATATATTAAAGGCAAAGGTTTTGAATTCAATTTTAACCGAATTTAGGGGATTTGAACTCATGATCTCTTGCCCAACCTAACCACTACAACACTTAATACTTATGTGTATTTAATTACCGATAAATATATAAACAGTTAGATGGAGCATGGATCCTATCCATCTAGGTCTTGTCCGTGCTTAGCAATGGTTATTATGGTGACTTTTTGCATGTTCAAAATAACTAACCTTACCACTATACTACACAATATTAATATGTAATTATTTATCAAAAAAATTGTAAAAATAGTAAGATGAAGCAGAGAGACCCCAGCCATGTGGCTTGTGCCATGCATAACATGGGTTATTGTGAGGGCCGACTTTACCATAAATGAAGCAAGAAAAGCCTTTACTACCCCCAAAACATAAGGCCCTCAAAAAGGAACTGTTGTCCTTTCTTCAATCCCCATAAAATAAGACCTCATAATATTAACTAAAGCAACTAAAATCTTTTCGAATTAAAAAAAAATCTGTCATCCTTTTGTTTCTCTCCAATAAATAAGACCACATAAATAACTGTTATATTTTCACATTCCAATAAAACATTAAAGCCACTTTTTACCATTGAGAAGTTGTTACCATTAAAATAAAAAAGAAAAAGCTAAAATTATAGCAAGCAAGAAATCCATTCTCTATTCTGAAAATAGTCTAGTTTATACCTTTTTCCCTCTACATCCATACTATTTGGAATCCAAAAAAGAATACTTAAAAAATAATCTTTTTTTTTATATTGAAGAAGATGCATCAAATTCAAAAGTTATGCACATATATAATTTTTGTGGTCAATACTAATAAATTGCTAAATTAGATTCTATTGTTCTATGCTTTAATATATATATTTTTAATTCTAAGTTCATATTGAATGTTTATTAACTAGTGTTTGCTTTATTTGTAAATATTATTAGTTATAATTCATAAATAATAAAGATGTTTAGTAAAAAATACATTGCTTACAAAATATTATTGACAATACCTATAACTGTTACTTCTATAGAAAGAAGTTTTTCAAAATCAAAATTAATAAAATGCTACCTATAATGAACAATGTTGCAAGAAATATTAAGTGGATTTGCCATACTATCAATTGAAAAAATACAAAGGATTTTACCGAAAAAATCATGATAAGTCAAGACATATCATGATTTTTTTGATAAAATCCTCAAAAATATATGTTAGCAAAACTCAAATATAAAACTTAATTAGTAATTTTGCATCACAAAAAGCAAGAAAAACAAATCTTAAATAAAATATTTATAATAATATCAAAAAATAAAAAAAGGCCTCATTTATGATTGTGCTTTAGGCCTCATATTGTCTCAAGGCGGCCTTGGTTATTGTGCTAATTTTATATTAATCTAAAAATCATCTAGGGCACATTTGTGAGGCTGATTTTCTAAGAAAAAATTGAGAATCATGAATACACTTTTCCATGTCACAATAAAATCTATATTGGGTGTAACCACTTTTTTCATAAAAAAAATGTGAAAAAATGAATTAAATTTCCCATAATCCTTGAAAAGCTTTTCTCATATGGGATGGAGAAAAGGCCGCAAAATTGATTTTATACAATTATACACATATATGCGCTTGCCCTTAAGGCCTACAATAGAGAATATAGGAATTGAATTTATAACAATTCATGGTTGGATGTGCTCTCATAATATTTATTATTGTTAAAAAGGTGAAGTATGGATGATAAGAAGCGAGGGGTGTAATGTAGCTATATCAATGAGACCTTGACTTTTGCTAAGATTTTTTAGTTATCATTTATTCATTTATCATATTTACTTGATTAACTTTTTATTAAATAATATATTATTTTATTGTCATTTTTTACATCGACCTTCCTTTCTAATCATTTATGCTAGAATCCACATATATTTAACTTCTATATATTCTACGCAAATAAATATAGGCCCTCGACGTTGGATTAGTCACTATAAATTTGCACTTCTGGATCTCAAATTCGTGGAGTGATACATATTTTATGCTAACAACTAGGCCGTTAATGATGGATCAGTAACGATAAAATGAATTTTTGTATAAACGCCCCTAAGGTTGTAATGATTTGTAAATAGGCCCATGTGATTTCAATATTTGTAAGTAGACCCCTGCTTTTTTATTTTAATACTGGGTATGTCCCCAAATTATTCTACCAAAGGAGAATGGTTTAGTTGGATTTTTATAAAAACGACAACTTTGACGTTATATATATATAACAAAAATGAATAAATTATTAATTACAAAAAGACAATTTGGATTTAATGAAATAGGCCCTACATGGAAAAAAAATTAATTTATATAAAATTATTTATTGCGATTAAATGTAATTGTTAATATTAAGATTTTAAAAAAAATAAGTTTAAGTTTTTGAAATTATGCATATAGGTTTAAAAGAATGGGCAAACGTATCATTTCACTCTAAAAGTTTTTGGTGGCTTGAAAGTTATTGATTTAGGGGACATGCAAGGTATTAAAATGAAAAGACAGAGCCTTATTTATAAATACTAAAATCATAAGGGCTTATTTACAAATTCTAAAAATCTTAGGGGGTATATACAAAAAGCTCCAATAAAATTGCATTCCTGATTCTCAAAATTGAGGTAAGATTAATCTGGTTAGAGTGATACTGTTTTTAACTGCTAATCCACATTATACCTCTTTCATCCCCTATGGTCTTGTGATTGGACCTGGAAGCTTAGAGGTGGGTCATGTGTAGGTTAGTAGATCATATTCATTGGATGGATTGGTCACTTTGATTGATCAATGGGATGAATCTATCATGCCAGAGGGACCCATTTTTGGAAGTTTACATTGTGCATCTGATGCTTTGTCTGGTCAAAGTTTAATGGATTTGAAAGATTCTGCCCATCAATTTCATGTCCTTATTAAATTGGCATGGGAGTCATGATTTTAGATATTGTTGATCTAAAGTTATAATTTTCAAGTAGGCAACATTTTTTTAGGTGGGGCCATCTACTAAGTGGGCCGCTCATATCATCCTGTCCTCGATCTGTGGCCTGGATCTACAAGTGAAAATAGACAAACTATAGCCCCTACATCTACAACTAGAGCTTGGGTCGTGGTACACGAGGGATCTATAATTTATATCTGCATCAACCATACCTCCTCTTATTTACTAACAACACTTTCACCGAGCAAATCAATTAAGCAACATTTAGTAAACCAACTGTACTTTTTCCTCCGCCGGTGTCATACATGTGAAGCTCACATGGCCCATGACTCTTGCTTGACCATTGAAAGTGTGAATGGGAAGATTAGAATCTCCATCATCCAGGTTAGGACGAGGATCATTTCCACTGGGGGTCTGGATCCTCTTTAAAAAAAATGCGGCGACGATTGGGGTAGGAACAATCACGTGCCAACAACATCACCAATACGTAAATTATCATGCGCTCAATTCTTTCACTGGTTTATGCAAGTGGAGGTCCCATTACGTTACCGGTGGATATTCTGTCATCCACACGCTTAATTATTCCACTGATTCATGCAAGTAGATGGTTGCACATTCAAAATTTTACTAAATCAAATATTAGCTGTTATTATTCTAAAAACGAACAACAATTATCCAATTTAAGCCTTAGAAACAAATTTTTAGAAGACCTAATAGCTGACCCACTTGTAAAATCAAAACCTCTCAAAATTATTTTCTTTATAAAGTGCTTTGGACTAAATTTCATTCAAATCGGAGTTGACCCATTTTTAAGTTATCACGTGTAAAACAAAGAGGTTTCACTTCCTTCAATTTTATTTTTATTATTAGTATATGCATAAACTATTCTCCAATAAATTGAAATTGGATCCACTATTAAAGAAATAAAAAATATACAATTTTGAGCGGTTTAATTAAATTGCATAATCAAAATAAATTTACTAATGAATTACATGGTCTGCTGTCCACAAAATAACAAATAGAAAATTTGAAATTGAATGCTGATGTCATGAAAGAGATGTCAACGGTTGAAACAATGTAGCCGTTTGGCCGCCATGGAAATGTACAGAAGCTTCCCGCCAGGTGGCATCTACAATAAATTCTAGCTGGCCGTTTTGTTGTCAAATTTTGGTCGGAGGAACTCGAGACACGGTTTTCTCTGGTCACGCAACTGCAATCCTTCGGGGGCCTGCGTTTCAGAGCCACATGAATTGATGGTCCAGCGGACTAGCATAGTATTTGGTGGTCTTCGTTGTACAACTCTCGGTGACATCTTTTGTGATGTGGGGGAATTTGGACGAAGACAATAGGCGCGTTTCTGTGGATTTTTGGACGCTGGCTAAGGTAGATGGTGGAACTTTGGGTGGGGGCCACAATGGAGGTAACTATATGAATTTATTCCTTTAGAAAAAAAGGCTAATACCTAGATTTTCTCCCATTAAAATGTGATTTTTTTAATTGTTGGCATGTATGACAAGTACTAATGGTTATGCGGGAGCTGGTGGAGTAGCATAAGGTGCATATTTGCTTCTATATCTTATATTTGAAATCACCTCAAATTTAATTGGCTGGGCACAACCTTATAAATTAGTCATGTTGGGTCAAAAATCTTGAGATAACCACATGTCAACAATTTATAAAAGAAGTATTCTACAAGTTTTATTGGAGCTTTTACAACAAGAAAAAAATATTATATATTCAACCAAAAGGTTTTTAATGAATGTCGATTCTGACAGGACCTCATATCAGCTTATTATTTTGTTGCTAATCAATATTTTGCTTTATTTACTTCATTTTGATATAAATTAAAATTTTATTTTGAATGATTTTCTTTTCATTTCTTTATGATGTTCCATATTAGCCATTTATATTTTTAATTTTTATCTTAGCAAAAATTTTTTATTTGACTATGCATCATAAAATATTGTAATTACTTTAGATATTTTCCTCTATCTTAGATAGTTAGTTGAGTTCTTATTTTATTCATACAATGCATATGTAGATCTTTTTTTTTTTTTGCTTATGGATTTAACTATCTTTTTGTGAAATTGTAGCTTTTCCATTGCAAATGTGATATTTATAACTTTGACCTTTTCTTCAAAAATCCAAACGAATACTATTTTATCTCTGATTTTTTTTATTACTAAATGGACACATTTTTTTTCTAATTTTCAATTCTCATTTCCTTATTTATTTTAATATTCTTATTAGCTTAATTTCTGTTTGTTTCTCTCTTCAGCCATTTGTAATAAAAATATTTTATTTGTCACATATTTTTCTGTCCAATAGCTTATTGTGCCTTTCTTAAAAACTCTAAAAGGAGAGTTATTGCTGAATTTTATGTTCAATGTATTTGCATGCACTTATTTATATGGTTCACCCAAACAATTTTCAAATTGACTGCCAGGATTTGTTGAGTTTTTTACACTATATGGTAGACGCCAAATCATTATTTTAGAAACCAAATCAAGCAGCTAAGACAAATATGAAATCCATGAAATTGGGTCGCGAAAAAGAACTAGAAAATATTTGAAAATGTGATGGGTCCACCGAGAGATTTCAGTTTTGCATTCATGAGATTAAAGCTTTGGCCTCTTTGTTTCTAGTGTATTTCTTTCATATGGGTCGTATGGCGAATGAGATGGCCATTTGCTCATTTCTTTCATTTGGTAAGGGGTTGATAGGGGTGGTCGTTTGGTTGCTTCTCCCTTGTAATTTTTCTTTCGGTTTTGGTATCAAGCATGTGTATCAATGCCTTATTTTTTTATTTGTTTTTCAATATCATTTTGATTTTAGTTTCGTTCTTTTTGAATAAAATTTATCATTACCTATAAAAACTCATCCTCAATATTTCAAAAAGTTTTTGAAAGTATAATTTGCAATTGAGTTTAAACAATTCTCATTCTTTTTTACCAAAATCAACCTAGGGGACTCTTATGACTTGAATATAATTATTTGTAGGGCCAACCTTCCCATAGGCTTCCTCTGCTGGTGTAATCTCTTTGGAGCTCTTACTAATTGACCCACTAACTCAATATAAAACTACTAACTTCACTATGATCCTCACACCAACCGCAACCCAAATTGTTAATTAAGGGTTTGAATTGACACTTTCAGCCCAATAAATGGGCCAGGTCTTTGTTGAGCTTACAGATGTTACTCATCCTGCTCAAATGGAATCAGAACCAGGCAAATTGCAAGTCTTGGGTCAAAGTCCAAGTTTAAATCCGATAGGTTAAGCCTGGAGGGTCTAACAAGATTCGAAACCCAAATGCAATACGAATGGGTTCTAGCCAGTCCCAAAAGGCTTTTGGGTCTCGACAAGGTTGAAAGTCAAAACCCTGTATGAACAAATATAAAATCGATTATGTTTTCTCAGTGTTTTTTTTTTTTTTTTCATTTTAGGTTCAGGTTTGGCCAAGTCCACTAAGTTTTGACCGAGTTAACTGAGTTCAATCAAAAGTTCTCACCGAGATGCTCATTGAGCTGATTGTTTTTCTGCCTTGTTAGTGTGTTTTTGCCAGGTTTTATCAATGTTGACTGAGTTATAGTGTAATGGTAAAGTAAATTTTGGGTTTAAGTTTATCGTTTCTGTCTCTTTTCATCTCCTCGTTGGGGAGTTGATCTCTAGGATTGCAAGTGAATCTAACATCTCAACTTGTTCGTTCAGAATCAGACAGATTTTGAGATAGTTTCAGGTCTAGACATACTATGCAAAATAAATGAGCTGCTCTTCGGTCAATTTATGCCCATTTAGATAGGTTTAGCCACTTAACATATCATAGAACGGTGGGCCTTCTCAATTAATGTAGGTTGCATCAAGATGGATGTTATTGACAATGGAAGGAGATCACTTTTTTTCCATTCATCAAAAATATTTTGCTTACATAGATGGTGGCAAAACGTAACATCCCCATCACACGAGGTATAACCTAATCTTTTTATCTTATAAAAGAGGACTTGATGAATTAGTTATAAATAAAAGATAAGCCTTCATAAGACATTTGGGCCATATCAAGCTTGAAAATACACTATCAAACATGCCCCCAAGAGAAGCAGGTCAGGCTAGGTAACTTGTTTAACCTTAACTCTTGCCATCCCTATCATGGCCTCCGCCAACTTGGCCTACCCACTGTGATGAAATGAACAGGAGCAGAAAAGGCCCACTAATGGTGAGAGTTCCTATTGATGCTGTCTCTACAGGGGTGGCTGTATTATGGCAGTGAATTGACAAGGGGTATCCTGACCACCCAGTTACCCAGCTCAACGCAGTCATATTTGGTAATTAGGGTTCCTGTGCACCACATGGATTGCTTTTTAAGACCCGAGAAAAGCTTTAAAAAAACACGGAAGAGAAACATGAGCAAAAGTATCTCAAATCACAAAGGTTGCTCGGGGATCAATTGTTGAGCAGGTATGTTAGGACTTTGAGTATCGGATAATTTATGGGTTTCAAACAAAATTTGAGTCCAATATGAGCTGTAATTTTATGTTTTTAGTTTGGATTATAGCATGCTTTATTGAATGCATCAAAGATAAGAAACTGCAGACAAATTGTAAAGCAATGATTCACAAATAGGAGGCCCGTTCACTTGACCCAAGACTGTGATCAATCGAGTGAACCTGTTCAGAAAGAGTACGGATAGAACCATCGCTCGCTCGACCCAACCGTTTGCCCGGTCAAGCGAGCCTGGTCGGATTCCAAAAACCCAAATAGAACTTGTGCTGGTCAACCAATCCCATCCCCCAGTCGAGCGAGCAGTGTAGATTCTTAAACTGACTTTGTGCGAATTCTTTTCAATTTCAACCAAAGTTACCTGTTTGAGTCCTATTGAAACCCTACCTCCTAGCCATGAATTTGGATATATTTAAACACAAGATCTCTCAACCCTAGGCTATGCAATTTTCCTATTCTAAAACCTAGAAATGTGTTGGAGATTTTTTTTGTTGGCATCTATGATGGGACCTACTTGTGTTTGCACGTGGGCAGATCCTAACGCAAAAGGACACACCTCACAAGGAATCTATTTAGATAAAGAGAGGATGTGTTAATCATTATAAGACTCAGACTCCAATTGAGAAAGTCTAATCTAACTCTCATTCCTAATCATATTCTAAACTAAATTGGAGTTTATCACATAAATTGGAATTTATCACCCATTAAGCCAGATGCTGTAAGTACATATGGCAAGGAGGTAGTAGAATATCCCAATACCAATAAGTAAAGTTTAAAGATAAATCATCTATCACCATCTTCTCCATTAGGGTATTTATCCTTATCTTGATATTGTAAATAGTGAATCTTACGTCGCTGATCTCTAGTAAACAATCAAGGATCTCTACGTTCATTACTTGATCTTAGCCAACGTTGTCGTCATTGCGTTTGTAGTGGCTCTGCAATTCTGGTATGCTTTTCCGCAATGCCTATAGTCCGTCACTCTTCTCTTTCTAGAGTAGCCACTGAAGGATTTTGCTACGTGTTAAAGCTGTTGCTTTCGGAGGTTTTTACTTCTATTCTCTTGTAGGAGATTGTGCGTCTTGAGATGCATCAAGGCTGTTTGGGTCAAGCACAGGTGAACGGTGAACGACGTGTTTGTTGACCAAAAAAAAAAAAAAACTACAGTCCTTATATTGAGCTCAATTAGCAAGATGAGTTGTCAGTATATTTTGTAATTATTCATTCTTACTAGTGATTGGTTTTTTGGGATATAGGAGACTGGTCTAATGGCTTTTTTTGTTTTAAGGTTTTTCACGTAAAAAATCTTGTATCTTCTTTGTACTGTGACTGATTTATCTTAGATAGTTCTTTTAATTTACTTTTTAATTGATTTGAACTGCATAATAAAATTTGATTAGGACCTCAATCCCTTATCAGGAAGTTCCTTCAAGGTGGATTATCTCACATGTCTCATATTACCCACCCATCTAACAAGACGAAGGTGATGATGGCAGCAATAGTGGTGCGGCTAATGATGATGATTAGACATTCAAAAGGCACTTCGGTGATATTTCTAAAAGTCTGTTTTCATGAGAATCTTATTTTAAAATGTCATTGTACTTTAGCAACTATATTTTAACTTCAAACTCTTTTAACATTTTAGAAATTATAGAAGCTTGTAAATCTGATCTTTTTTTTATTTAGGATAAGGAGGTTAATCTTATTAGAATTTGAAGAATCCAATGGTAGGATCTATGTTAAGAGGCTTTTCTATTTCTATTAAATTCATTATATCTAAAGCATTTATCAAGATTGTCATGGGCTAGATTGGATGTTAGAGTTGGTTTATATCCATGGCAAACTCATTTGAGCGGTTTTCTATATCTGATATATGAAAGTTTTACTAAATTGGGAGTTTGAATCTATTTATGGAAAACTCTATACTTCTATTATTATTTTTTGAATTTGCTCTTCCAATTAAACTCATTTTATGGAAAAAAAAAACCATCAGGGTTGTTGTCGTCCAAATTGGACATTGTGGTTAGTCTACAACCACAATAAAAGTCATTGGAGTAGATCTTTTAGTTTGATATAAGAAAGATTTACTAAAATAACCTCAATTACTTGAACTCAAAGACAACCTGATTTTTTGAGGCATTTGGATATATTTCACTTTTAATATTGATTATCAATAAAGTTGTTTTGTGAGTATTTCTTCACTTATTTTGATTATGTTGCGTTTTATTGTTGTTGTATAAGGAATTGCTGACTCAGAAATAAGAGAGTCAAAAGTCTTAATACTTAGTTGTGTGTGTGTTATTATTGAGAAATTTTAATCATCTTCCGCCCGGAGCGCAGAGGTAGCCATTGTTATCGCCGTTGTTAAGCCGTGTAAAGGCGTTTTAAGGCGTGTTGTTGGTGTGTAAATCCTCAAAGCGTTAGATACTCGTGGTGGATTTGGTTAAAATAACTCGGTAATACAAATTATGGCTAAGCTTATTAAGAAGCTTGTACTTTCTTCTTCCTCATCATCAAATTCCTTATCTTCCATGTCTATTAAAAATAGTGAAGAAATTAGCTATGATGATTTAGATCAAATTATTTGTGACTGGACAATTCCAATTGTTCAAAAACATGAAGTTTATAACATGGGAAGTTTTCAATTAAAATCAAGTTATAAAATAAAAACTATTGAACGAATTGAATCCATTACTAGCAATATTCAGCATCTTTCTTTAATTAAGCCCCAAGAAATACAAGAATATGCTAAAACATATAATTATATCCATTTTGGCTTAGTGCAAGTTGCTTTAAAGCCTCTAACAAGACTTGGACTGAGAACAGAAGCTCTCATGTATGTCCAAGATACCAGACATAAAAAATTCAGTGCTTCACTAATAGGAATGGTTGAATCAAGTTTGGCTAATGGCCCGACTTTCTTCAACTGTTTTCCCAATTTCTCTGTTTCTCTTACATATCCAGGTGCACATGAAGCCCTCACTTTAGCCACCCAGACAAAAGGTTTTGATATGAATCCTCATAATCAAAATCTCTCCTAGTCTATAGAGTTTATTATAAACTTATGAATTCAGTGGTCCCAGGCATAGCTTATTCGAATCAAGCCAGAGGTATGACTACCTTATTCCAAACCAATTTAAAAAATAAAGTTAATATTCCGAAACTCATCCAACGGAATGATATTAATTTATCCGGTAAATGGCTTTTAGAAAATGCTCAACCAGAAAAACCCAAAGAAAATCAAGAAATTGAAAACATAATTGAACATGAAGATGGAAGTGTTGAAATAAATTTCCAAACAGACTTTCGAAAAACAACTCCTACAGTTTACCAACCCTCTAAAAAGTCTCATTCTCATCCTCATTCTGTTGAAGGATCTTCCATACAGGAACCACCTCATATAAATTTGAGGCCTACAGGACTTGTTTATCCTTCTTATCAAGCTTTTCCATCTCATACATACAATCCCTCAGAAGCTAATTTTAATATAAACGTTATTGAAAGTTTTGAAATTGATAAAGAAGTGTTAAAAAAGAATTTAGCCGATCATCCTTTGACAAAAGCTTTCTTTAAATATATTTCTCCAGAACATAAAGACTTCTTAAAAGAAAAATGGTATAAATATATGTGTGATAATGAAATAAATATCTATTTCTTTGATTGGCTTAAATTAGCCATGAAAAAACGATATAATATTGAAGACTTATCCATAAATATGATCACAAAATTAAGTTCATCATGGATTATAGCTTCCACCAATTCTTCTCCCCAAAGAACTGAAGAATCTATACATCCTCCTTTACATCAAATTATTTATAAAGACACCTCAGCCGTACCCATAAAAGATGTTGCAAAAATACAAGGAGACAAAGGAAAATCTGACTTTGTTTACAAATCAGACTTATGTCATATTTTTGAACAAAATAATTATACAAATATTAACCTTCATACTATTGGCCAACAAACCAATAGAATTGAAGATAAAGTGGAAACTATTTTCAAAATCTATGAAGCATCCTCTTCTCAAAAAGTAATTAAGACACAAACTTTAGGTTTCCAGGGTAAAATCCTAAGGGATATAAAGTTAGAAAAGAAACCTTTAAAATTTTCTGATGAACTCATTAATCAATTATCACACAGTTTTACCAACATAAAACTTCAAGAAATTAAAGATCAAAAAGCTGAAAAATCTATAAATGTTTTAGGCTCAACTTCAAAAAATTCTAATTCTGGCTCCGATTCCGAAGCCATAAATTCTGAAGAAAATTCTCAAGATGAACATCAAGAATCTTTACAACTCAATAAAATATTTAAACGGCAAAAACCAATTGTAACTACAGCTAAAACAAGAAATTATTATCCACGACCAACTCCAGTTGATCTTCAATTTGAAGAACAAGCTACTTTAAATGGTCTTAAATTTGAAAGGTCATCAATATATGAATGGAGTGTAGACGGATTATCTGAATATCAAATCATCCAATTATGCCAGCAGATGATGATATATGCTTCTACCATCATAGCTGCCGGTAATGATCACAGACATGCAGCAAATGCTTATAAAGAAATCATAAAAAATCATTTCATCACAATCCTTATAAAGAAACAAACAAATCTTTTACAAAAGAAAAACCATCTTCTTCTTACCAGAAACAAAAACAAAAAGAAATCCAGTGCTATAATTGCAAAGAAAAAGGCCATATAGCCCCTGATTGCCCACAATTAAAGGTTAAAACCGAAAAGGAATTAAAAACTATTTTAAAAGGATCCACAGTACCATCAGATACAGACAATTCTTCTGATACATGTCATTGCAAAATATTTGATAGTGAAATTCAGTATGAATCTGTCTCTTCTTCTTCTTTATCCTTAAACATGCTCTCGGCCCCAGAAGAATTGGTGTTAGAAATGTTTAAAAATCTTAAAGATGAAGACTTAAAAAATAAATATTTTGAAAAAATCCAGACCATAAATAAAGGCAATAAAAAAGGAAAAGCTACTTTACATACTCTCCCTGAACAATTTAGTATTAAAATTGTTCTAGACAGATTAAGGGAACAAAATGTTCCTCCTCACCTGACAATTCCAGACCTGTATAAAGAAATTAATAATCAAAGGCAAGAAATAAATTTCTTAAAACAAAACTTAATTGAACGTCAAGACCTCAAACAAAGAGTTGAGAATCTTGAATTTCACACACTAAAAACTCATCAAGAAAATAATGAAAAATTTGAAAATGACAAAGACGATAATGACATTGAAAATCTAGAAAAGCTTGATGATAGTTTAAAAACTTTCATCAATTCTTTATCCAGAAATCCATTTCAAAAATGGAAAACCCAAGTTACAATTCAGATCAAAAAATTCTCTATTCAGACCCTCTGCTTACTTGATAGTGGTGCAGATGTCAATGGCATAAGGGAAGGATTAATCCCGAGAAAATATTATCTAAAAACAAAAAATAAACTCAATCTAGCTACGGCTAATAAAAAACTCCTGATCAAATACAAATTAAATGATGTTTATGTCGGTAAAAATGAAATATACATAAAGACAAATTTCTTTCTAGGAAAGGATTTAAACAATGATGTTATCCTTGGAAATCCTTTTTTACAAATGTTACAACCTTTTCAAATTGATTCTACAGGCCTGAAAACTGTCATAAATAATAAAGAATTAATTTTTGAATTCGAATAAGCAAATATCCAGCCTCAAATAAAATAAATTATCTCTCTAATGACTTCATTTCAAATTTTGCCATTTAAATCCATATCCAGATTTTTAGTTCAACTCCTTATCCAGGTTCTTTTTGTCACCATGGCATCAAGCTCTAGCAAAAGCAAAGCCCCTCTTCTTGAATCCAGCTCTTCCTCCAGACCAACATCCCAACAAATATCCATTCCTTTTTTCAATCTAGGATTATCCATCACCTCTCAAAAACTTATCAATGCTCATTGGAGTGCCATCCTTTCCGATAAAAGGAAAAGTACGAGAAAAACCTTATCCAAAATTTTAACCCATATTAAGGATTTAGAAACCCAAATTCTGATGTGTCAAAACATCCATCAAAAAGCACTGTTATCTACTTATGCTGATGAAAAAACATCCAGAATCAACCTCCTGGAAAAGGTTAAAACAACCCTTCCAGATGATATTGCTGCAAGAATAAGAGAAAAAACTCTTTCTTGTCAGATCAAGGAGCGCTTAATGTTCAAAGCGCAATATATCAGCTGGGCAACTGGTTTTCCCAAGTTGTTCCTGCCATCACATGCAGTAGACATCTCTTATATCGAGCAAGGCTTAGTCCAAAGATTTTCTTTATCCAGAGATGATTTTGAATTAATACAGCAGCTCCTTGCAATCGTGCGCCACGCACTTCGCAGCCTTGGAGTCATAAACAGACAACTTCTCATCACAATTTCATCAAGTTTGGGAGAAAGATCTGAAATCCGGTTTTATCAGCCTTATCAATTATGGAGCATCATGCAGTTTGAAGAAGGAGATTTAATTTGCAAAAAATTCATTCCTTCTTTAAAGGATTACGAACATCACGAACATCTCATGTTTAACTATCCACTGCAGTGGTATGAATCTCATGAAGTTGCTACACGGGAATATAGCTTGGAACGTCTCCAGCATTATGATCCAGCCTCTGATCAGTATCAAAGATTTCTCAATTTAAGAGGACATCTCGAATTTGCAAGCACATATATATATGTTTGGTGTGACGGTCGGCGAGTCGTCTGTATTGCTGACGACCTTGCCGAACAAACTACAGTTATACAGCATCCTTCTAAATCTGGACATCCTGCTTTAAATCAAATTCTCATGACCTATGACGATATTTCATTTGATATTCTAGAGAACACTCGTGAAGAATTAATCCAGTTATTCCATGGTGAAAGGCGAAATAATAACTGGAATTCTGAAGCCTCAAATGAAGCCGAATAAAGCCGCATCCATGTTATCAAGCCACTCAATTTTTCACAAAATTGATCTTGTTTTTCAGCACTATACCCCACGTTGAAAGCATCGGAAGCATCACCAGTCTCCATAAAGACTATACACCAGTATCCATAAAGCCTACGCATGACATCATCCAAGTACAGCAGCAACCACGTGCTTCCTTTGGTTCTTATCGGCAACTTCTCCTACGGACCTCATAAAGCTTTAAATATTCAAAACAAGTACTCCTTGGTCAACAAAAACAGCTACATCAAAAGCTTCTTTTGCATAAAATAAAGAGTAAAGTACTTTAAAGCTGCAAAAGGTACAAGATATGAGATAAACTTATCAAGTATGAAGACAAAAAACATTTCATCTCCGATGCAATCACGTGAACACGTGTCAAAAGCTTCTCAAGGTATACTTCAAGATAGTGCCACGATCATTACCATGGAGATTCTACAGCAGAAAAGAAGATTCACACATGCAGCGAACATTAAATTCAGCGTGAGCATAAATAGCAAATGCAATGTAAATGCCGCAGAAATACACATGTAATGAAATGTAAATTCAGTATTGTATCACTATAAATAGGCATGACCAGCTGCTTGTAAAAGCAACGTTGGAAACCAGTCCTATCTAAAAATCCAGCCATCTCTTCCCATACACCTTCCACTCTTCCGTCCCACATTGGTATCAGAGCCAAGTTTGGCCCCGGGAGTGTATCATGCAGTCCACTTGTAATCAATTTTTGATTATCAATAAAGTTGCTTTGTGAGTATTTCTTCACTTATTTTGATTATGTTGCATTTTGTTGTTGTTGTATAAGGAATTGCTGACTCAGAAGTAAGAGAGTCAAAAGTCTTAATACTTAGTTGTGTGTTTGTTATTATTGAGAAATTTTAATCATCTTCCGCCCGGAGCGCAGAGGTAGCCATTGTTATAGCCGTTGTTAAGCCGTGTGATGGCGTTTTAAGGCGTGTTGTTGGTGTGTAAATCCTCAAAGCGTTAGATACTCGTGGTGGATTTGGTTAAAATAACTCGGTAATACAAATTATGGCTAAGGTAGATGGTGGACCTTTGGGTGGGGGCCACAATAGAGGTAACTATATGAATTTATTCCTTTAGGAAAAAAGGCTAATACCTAGATTTTCTCCCATTAAAATGCGATTTTTTTAATTGTTGGCATTTATGACAAGTACTAATGGTCATGTGGAGAGCTGGTGGAGTAGTATAAGGTGTTTGTTTGCTTCTATTTCTTCTATTTGAAATCACCTCAAATCTAATTGGCTGGGCACAACCTAATAAATTAGTCATGTTGGGTCAAAAATCTTGAGATAACCACATGTCAACAATTTATAAAAGAAGTATTCTACAACTTTTATTGGAGCTTTTACAACGAGAAAAAAATATTATATATTCAACCAAAAGGTTTTTAATGAATGTCGATTCTGACAGGACCTCATATCAACCTATTATTTTGTTGCTAATCAATATTTTGCTTTATTTACTTCATTTTGATATAAATTAAAATTTTATTTTGAATGATTTTCTTTTCATTTCTTTATGATGTTCCATATTAGCCATTTATATTTTTAATTTTTATCTTAGCAAAAATTTTTTATTTGACTATGCATCATAAAATATTGTAATTACTTTAGATATTCTCCTCTATCTTAGATAGTTAGTTGAGTTCTTATTTTATTCATACAATGCATATGTAGATCTTTTTTTTTTTTTTTTTGCTTATGGATTTAACTATCTTTTTGTCAAATTGTAGCTTTTCCATTCCAAATGTGATATTTATAACTTTGACCTTTTCTTCAAAAATCCAAACGAATACTATTTTATCTCTGATTTTTTTTATTACTAAATGGACACATTTTTTTTCTAATTTTCAATTCTCATTTCCTTATTTATTTTAATATTCTTATTAGCTTAATTTCTATTTGTTTCTCTCTTCAGCCATTTGTAATAAAAATATTTTATTTGTCACATATTTTTCTGTCCAATAGCTTATTGTGCCTTTCTTAAAAACTCTAAAAGGAGAGTTATTGCTGAATTTTATGTTCAATGTATTTGCATGCACTTATTTATATGGTTCACCCAAACAATTTTCAAATTGACTGCCAGGATTTGTTGAGTTTTTTACACTATATGGTAGACGCCAAATCATTATTTTAGAAACCAAATCAAGCAGCTAAGACAAATATGAAATCCATGAAATTGGGTCGCGAAAAAGAACTAGAAAATATTTGAAAATGTGATGGGTCCACCGAGAGATTTCAGTTTTGCATTCATGAGATTAAAGCTTTGGCCTCTTTGTTTCTAGTGTATTTCTTTCATATGGGTCGTATGGCGAATGAGATGGCCATTTGCTTATTTCTTTCATTTGGTAAGGGGTTGATAGGGGTGGTCGTTTGGTTGCTTCTCCCTTGTAATTTTTCTTTCGGTTTTGGTATCAAGCATGTGTATCAATGCCTTATTTTTTTATTTGTTTTTCAATATCATTTTGATTTTAGTTTCGTTTTTTTTGAATAAAATTTATCATTACCTATAAAAACTCATCCTCCATATTTCAAAAAGTTTTTGAAAGTATAATTTGCAATTGAGTTTAAACAATTCTCATTCTTTTTTACCAAAATCAACCTAGGGGACTCTTATGACTTGAATATAATTATTTGTAGGGCCAACCTTCCCATAGGCTTCCTCTGCTGGTGTAATCTCTTTGGAGCTCTTACTAATTGACCCACTAACTCAATATAAAACTACTAACTTCACTATGATCCTCACACCAACCGCAACCCAAATTGTTAATTAAGGGTTTGAATTGACACTTTCAGCCCAATAAATGGGCCAGGTCTTTGTTGAGCTTACAGGTGTTACTCATCCTGCTCAAATGGAATCAGAACCAGGCAAATTGCCAGTCTTGGGTCAAAGTCCAAGTTTAAATCCGATAGGTTAAGCCTGGAGGGTCTAACAAGATTCGAAACCCAAATGCAATACGAATGGGTTCTAGCCAGTCCCAAAAGGCTTTTGGGTCTCGACAAGGTTGAAAGTCAAAACCCTGTATGAACAAATATAAAATCGATTATGTTTTCTCAGTGTTTTTTTTTTTTTCATTTTAGGTTCAGGTTTGGCCAAGTCCACTAAGTTTTGACCTAGTAAAATGAGTTCAAACAAAAGTTCTCACCGAGATGCTCATTGAGCTGATTGTTTTTCTGCCTTGTTAGTGTGTTTTTGCCAGGTTTTATCAATGTTGACTGAGTTATAGTGTAATGGAAAAGTAAATTTTGGGTTTAAGTTTATCGTTTCTGTCTCTTTTCATCTCCTCGTTGGGGAGTTGATCTCTAGGATTGCAAGTGAATCTAACATCTCAACTTGTTCGTTCAGAATCAGACAGATTTTGAGATAGTTTCAGGTCTAGACATACTATGCAAAATAAATGAGCTGCTCTTCGGTCAATTTATGCCCATTTAGATAGGTTTAGCCACTTAACATATCATAGAACGGTGGGCCTTCTCAATTAATGTAGGTTGCATCAAGATGGATGTTATTGACAATGGAAGGAGATCACTTTTTTTCCATTCATCAAAAATATTTTGCTTACATAGATGGTGGCAAAACGTAACATCCCCATCACACGAGGTATAACCTAATCTTTTTATCTTATAAAAGAGGACTTGATGAATTAGTTATAAATAAAAGATAAGCCTTCATAAGACATTTGGGCCATATCAAGCTTGAAAATACACTATCAAACATGCCCCCAAGAGAAGCAGGTCAGGCTAGGTAACTTGTTTAACCTTAACTCTTGCCATCCCTATCATGGCCTCCGCCAACTTGGCCTACCCACTGTGATGAAATGAACAGGAGCAGAAAAGGCCCACTAATGGTGAGAGTTCCTATTGATGCTGTCTCTACAGGGGTGGCTGTATTATGGCAGTGAATTGACAAGGGGTATCCTGACCACCCAGTTACCCAGCTCAACGCAGTCATATTTGGTAATTAGGGTTCCTGTGCACCACATGGATTGCTTTTTAAGACCCGAGAAAAGCTTTAAAAAAACACGGAAGAGAAACATGAGCAAAAGTATCTCAAATCACAAAGGTTGCTCGGGGATCAATTGTTGAGCAGGTATGTTAGGACTTTGAGTATCGGATAATTTATGGGTTTCAAACAAAATTTGAGTCCAATATGAGCTGTAATTTTATGTTTTTAGTTTGGATTATAGCATGCTTTATTGAATGCATCAAAGATAAGAAACTGCAGACAAATTGTAAAGCAATGATTCACAAATAGGAGGCCCGTTCACTTGACCCAAGACTGTGATCAATCGAGTGAACCTGTTCAGAAAGAGTACGGATAGAACCATCGCTCGCTCGACCCAACCGTTTGCCCGGTCAAGCGAGCCTGGTCGGATTCCAAAAACCCAAATAGAACTTGTGCTGGTCAACCAATCCCATCCCCCAGTCGAGCGAGCAGTGTAGATTCTTAAACTGACTTTGTGCGAATTCTTTTCAATTTCAACCAAAGTTACCTGTTTGAGTCCTATTGAAACCCTACCTCCTAGCCATGAATTTGGATATATTTAAACACAAGATCTCTCAACCCTAGGCTATGCAATTTTCCTATTCTAAAACCTAGAAATGTGTTGGAGATTTTTTTTGTTGGCATCTATGATGGGACCTACTTGTGTTTGCACGTGGGCAGATCCTAACGCAAAAGGACACACCTCACAAGGAATCTATTTAGATAAAGAGAGGATGTGTTAATCGTTATAAGACTCAGACTCCAATTGAGAAAGTCTAATCTAACTCTCATTCCTAATCATATTCTAAACTAAATTGGAGTTTATCACATAAATTGGAATTTATCACCCATTAAGCCAGATGCTGTAAGTACATATGGCAAGGAGGTAGTAGAATATCCCAATACCAATAAGTAAAGTTTAAAGATAAATCATCTATCACCATCTTCTCCATTAAGGTATTTATCCTTATCTTGATATTGTAAATAGTGAATCTTATGTCGCTGATCTCTAGTAAACAATCAAGGATCTCTACGTTCATTACTTGATCTTAGCCAACGTTGTCGTCATTGCGTTTGTAGTGGCTCTGCAATTCTGGTATGCTTTTCCGCAATGCCTATAGTCCGTCACTCTTCTCTTTCTAGAGTAGCCACTGAAGGATTTTGCTACGTGTTAAAGCTGTTGCTTTCGGAGGTTTTTACTTCTATTCTCTTGTAGGAGATTGTGCGTCTTGAGATGCATCAAGGCTGTTTGGGTCAAGCACAGGTGAACGGTGAACGACGTGTTTGTTGACCCAAAAAAAAAAAAAACTACAGTCCTTATATTGAGCTCAATTAGCAAGATGAGTTGTCAGTATATTTTGTAATTATTCATTCTTACTAGTGATTGGTTTTTTGGGATATAGGAGACTGGTCTCATGGCTTTTTTTGTTTTAAGGTTTTTCACGTAAAAAATCTTGTATCTTCTTTGTACTGTGACTGATTTATCTTAGATAGTTCTTTTAATTTACTTTTTAATTGATTTGAACTGCATAATAAAATTTGATTAGGACCTCAATCCCTTATCAGGAAGTTCCTTCAAGGTGGATTATCTCACATGTCTCATATTACCCACCCATCTAACAAGACGAAGGTGATGATGGCAGCAATAGTGGTGCGGCTAATGATGATGATTAGACATTCAAAAGGCACTTCGGTGATATTTCTAAAAGTCTGTTTTCATGAGAATCTTATTTTAAAATGTCATTGTACTTTAGCAACTATATTTTAACTTCAAACTCTTTTAACATTTTAGAAATTATAGAAGCTTGTAAATCTGATCTTTTTTTTATTTAGGATGAGGAGGTTAATCTTATTAGAATTTGAAGAATCCAATGGTAGGATCTATGTTAAGAGGCTTTTCTATTTCTATTAAATTCATTATATCTAAAGCATTTATCAAGATTGTCATGGGCTAGATTGGATGTTAGAGTGATTGTCATGGGCTAGATTGGATGTTAGAGTTGGCCTATATCCATGGCAAACTCATTGGAGCGGTCTTCTATATCTGATATATGAAAGTTTTACTAAATTGGGAATTTGAATCTATTTATGGAAAACTCTATACTTCTATTATTATTTTTTGAATTTGCTCTTCCAATTAAACTCATTTTATGGAAAAAAAAAAACCATCGGGGTTGTTGTCGTCCAAATTGGACATTGTGGTTAGTCTACAACCACCATAAAAGTCATTGGAGTAGATCTTTTAGTTTGATATAAGAAAGATTTACTAAACTAACCTCAATTACTTGAACTCAAAGACAACCTGATTTTTTGAGGCATTTGGATATATTTCACTTTTGAAATCATAAAATTTCTCATTTGGTTATAATATAGTGAAATTACTAGGGAATATATATTTCATTTTAAAAGTGAACTATATCCAAATGCCTCATAAAATTTCTTATTTGGTTATGTAATTTGGCTTTGTAGAAGTAGACTTTGGTCAGTGACCCTATAACTACATGTTCTAAGTCAGTGCCCTTTTGAATTATAGGCAGTTAGTTGGTTAATTGCCAAAATGATATCCAACTGCTTTGATACTTTGGAGAGTTGAATCTAAGCACATTTTGAGTCTCTCATCCAAATCTCATCAATTTCAGCCTTTTGAAAGTAAAACTTTGGTCAGTGACCCAAATGTTTGGTGGTAAATGACACTTATGCTGAAATATAGTTGAATTAGGTTCAAATGAAGTCCCATTGATTTGAAATTTTGAAGAGTCATTTATGAACATGAGTTTAATATTCCATCCAATTTTTATCAACTTTGGCCACCTAGAAGCAGGACTTTGGTCAGTAATCCAAGGTTTGGGGGTCACTGACCCAAAGTTAACATGTTTGCTACATCTAGGTCTGATATCCAATTGGCTTGAAATTTTGCGGAGCCACTATTGAATATGACTTGAACTTTCTCTAGAAGTTTCGACTGATTTGGTCTTCATAAGGTGTCACTTAACACAATGACCCTAAAAAACTTGAGGGACAACATCTGAACTTGGTTTGGGTCTAAATAATGTCCAAACATTTTAAAACTTTGAAGGGTTGTCCTTGGTGGTATTTGAAGACATCTTGGTGAGTTTCATCTAATTTTAGCTTGTAGAGGTATTAGTTGCCACAATGACCTTAAGAAATCTAGTGGACAATCACTTCAGCTTGAATTTGAGTTGAAATGAAGTCCAAATGCTTTGAAACTTTGAAGCATTATTCTTACGTATACTTAAAAGCTGTCATGTGATTTTTAGCCACTTTGGTAATACAAAAACTTGAATGTGCTCAATGGCCCCAAAACTTTGAGTTAGTGAACCTTCAATTTGATGCTTGCTGAATTGAGTGACCAAATGAAGTCTAATGGCTTTGAAATTTGGATTACTCCAACCTGAACTCATTTGAAGTCTTCTGAGTGAGTTGTATCAGTTTTGAACAACTGGATACAGTACTTGACCTGGTATTCTATAACTCTAGGGTTTATGTACCCTTAAGCTTGGAATTTGCCTGTGATGTCTTCACTACAACATTTATAACGGTTGTGATTTTTTATAGGTCAACAATAAATAGAGTACAGTAAAGGTAAGTTTGAAATTCATAATCAAATTCATTCATTATGTTGTCTGAATTTATTTAATTCGGTAGTAATATAGTTTTATTATCTATTGTAGGGTACAAACGAATGTGCTAAATCTCTCTAAGGAAAAATATCCTACTATAAGTTCTTCATGAAGATAGAGGAGCATTTTCTTTTCCCAACATCACTACAGAATTGACTCCATTAAAACCTTCCAACCAAACAACTTATCGCGTTCCTGAACATAAAGGATTAGTTCCTGTCCCCAATATCGTTAGAGATGATCAATATTCGAAACTCGCAACCTTAGCGATGATAATGACATTCACTTTCTATCAAAAGAAGTAGATTCTTTTTCTAATGAAGATGAAGACTTTGATATGTATGATGGTGGAGATTGGTATATTCTTAGGAATTTTCCATCTCAGTCCATTGAGAAGTCAAATGCTCCCGAATAGTCACCTGACAAATTAATTGTTAACTTTGAGGATAATATGAGGAAGAGTTGCGTTGAAGTTCAAATAGCCATATTCCTCGCCACATTCTTCACTAGTCACGTGAGAAGTTGAATATTCTTGAAAAGTCTGCTAAAAAATCAATTGTATAGTTTGAGGATAATATGACCTTGTTTGAATTTGACACGGACATTGGCCTTAACTCTGCTAGAGAGATGTGCATTGGACATGAGCTCTTTGATCATGAACATAATAAAAATTATATAGTAAAAATTTTAATATATAATAACTTTACACTGTATCATTTATAGACAAATAAGGAGAAAGTAACTTCGCATTGTAAAGCTGATAAATTCTCATGGCATATTTATGCATCTGTTGTTGAAGGTGGCCCTTAATTCAAAGTTTGAACTTACAATCGAATGAAGCGTTGTTCAAACCCCATTATTCCTTGAATGATGAGGACTGTATTAGCTTAATACCATGCTTGGTATACCTAGCTATGCCCTTTTTTATTTATCTTTCTTCTTTTTTGTTAGCACTAAATTTCTTCTCCGATCCCATAGGCCTTAAAGTTTAACATTTAAATTCTTATAATGAAATGTCACGCGCTCAACCCGCTCTACACGACTTATTGGAGGGTCAATCGAAAGAAGAATAACTTGTTTAAGGCCAAACTGTTTTATAACATGTCTTGTGAAATACCTTTTAGCAATCCAATAATAACATGATCGTGTATGAAGTAAATAAGTCGCGATTAGCCTTTAGCACATGCTCTACAAACATTTTCCCATAATAGGCATGAGGCTGCCGAATAAACTGCATTTCAAAGTGAAGCTGTATGAGGATTCAAACATAATAAATAATTTAATTTAATTTATTATAAATGACTAAAGATAGTTATTAAATTACCTAATTCTTTAAAAAACATATGAGCAGATCCTTATCCGGACTGGCAGCTGCACTATAGACCATACTGATGGTTCTAAAAACTCATATTTAAATGCTTTACCATCCCATATTAACATCCTATATTCAAAAATCAAGATTATGCATATCCTCTCAGCAGACGATTGGGGACAACCTCTTTATATGCCTCAAAGAATAGATTTAGACCTCATCTTTAATTATTATGACTATATTTCCGCTTGGGAAGCCATTCTCTGTTATCAAAACCCATCCTTCCAGCATTTCTGGTTTATTCGGTTTAAATCCAATGTCCATAAAATACCTATGTGGTTTTTTACACAATTTTGGATACCATACGGAGCCACTAAAGATCTCCTTCCTCAAGCTCTTCTTCCTATTTATGAATCCTATTCTGTATCATATAATGCCTCTCTCAAAACAGAAGAAAAAAGCCTTTATCAATATTTACAACTAGCAACAGAACCTTATGTCACCATGCAATTCTATTGCAAGCATGAAATCCCATGGATCCTGAAATGGAATTTTTATAAAGAAATGGACCTCAGTCCACCGGTTCTATCCAGAGTTATGTATATCAAATTCTAGCATCAATTTGATTATACGACAATCCTGCAGCAATATTCTGCTGATCAAGCTCTAAAGCCATCCTTTTCAGAAATTCTCAGAACTCCTGAAAAAGATAAAGAAAGGCTTCCTCCATCCAGTAATCCAGACAAACAAAAGAATTCATGTTCAGCCTTTTTTCCTACTCTTCTTGCAGCAGCAGATCTTCTTCAGCTCAAAAAAGATCTCCAAAAAGAAATTATGGAACAAATACAGAAAGAAAGATCCTCTGAAAACTCGCCATTAAGCTTCGGTCACCAGCTACATCATCTCTGGGCTGATGATAATCCCTTTGAAACTATTGCTCCTGAAGCAGATACCGATGCAGAAGAGATAAAAAGTGATAATGAAGGATTCATCTCTATCCGAAGAAAAGGGAAAAAATAAGTCTCGACAAGACATCCGCCTTATCAAGCCACTCAATTTTCCACAAAATATTTTGATGCTTGATGCACTCATGCAGATCTCCAACAGTCATCCAGAAGAAAGGCATCCCTATCAAGCAAAATTCCCGTAACAGCGTCCACAGCCACGTGATACCGGCAAAAGCAACCACGTGTTGCTTTGGGACTGAAACAAGTACAACAAAGTCAAAGAAAACGGCTAAAGCTAAAGCTTATCCCATATAAAAGTTCTTTGCATTAAATAAGAGCAAAGTCAAAGCCTACATCTAGGCTATCCTACAATCCTACAGAAGCATTAAATCACCTCTTTTACCGGGAATGATAAAGCACATACTCCAACAACACGTATGCAGCATGCTTCAATACAGTGAAACGTGTGTCAGATAGATCAAATGCAGTCTCAGCACCACCTGCAGCATTTACGGCTACAGTAAATGAAATGAAAATCCAGACACTTGTAATGAAATGCAAATTCAGGTTGTAACTACTATAAATAGGCACATCCGGCTATGTGGAAAAACAACAGTTGGAAACCAGTCCTATAAAAAATCCAGCCATCTCTTCCCATACACCCTCCACCCTTCCGTCCCATTTTTAGTATCAGAGCCAAGTTTGGCCCCGGGAGTGTGTCATCAAGTCCACTTGTAATCAGTTTTGATTATCAATAAAGTTGCTTTGTGAGTATTTCTTCACTTATTTTGATTATGTTGTGTTTTATTGTTGTTGTTTAAGGAATTGCTGACTCAGAAGTAAGAGAGTCAAAAGTCTTAATACTTAGTTGTGTGTTTGTTATTATTGAGACATTCTAATCATCTTCCGCCCGGAGCGCAGAGGTAGCCATTGTTATCGCCGTTGTTAAGCCGTGTGAAGGCGTTTTAAGGCGTGTCGTTGGTGTGTAAATCCTCAAAGCGTTAGATACTCGTGGTGGATTTGGTTAAAATAACTCGGTAATACAAATTATGGCTAAGCTTATTAAGAAGCTTGTACTTTCTTCTTCCTCATCACCATATTCCTTATCCTCCATGTCTATTAAAAATAGTGAAGAAATTAGCTATGATGATTTAGATCAAATTATTTATGACTGGACAATTCCAACTGTTCAAAAACATGAAGTTTATAAAATGGGAAGTTTTCAATTAAAATCAAGCTATAAAATAAAAACTATTGAACGAACTGAATCCATTACTAGCAATATTCAGCATCTTTCTTTAATTAAGCCCCAAGAAATACAAGAATATGCTAAAACATATAATTATATTCATTTTGGCTCGGTGCAAGTTGCTCTAAAGCCTCTAACAAGACTTGGACTGAGAACAGAAGCTCTCATGTATGTCCAAGATACACGACATAAAAAACTCAGTGATTCATTAATAGGAATGGTTGAATCCAGTTTGGCTAATGGCCCTACTTTCTTCAACTGTTTTCCCAATTTCTCTGTTTCTCTTACAGATTCAGGTGCACATGAAGCCCTTACTCTAGATATCCAGACAAAAGGTTTTGATATGAATCCTCATAATCAAAATCTCGCCCTCGTTTATAGAGTTTATTATAAACTTATGAATTCAGTGGTCCCAGGCATAGCCTATTCTAATCAAGCCAGAGGTATGACTACCTTATTCCAAACCAATTTAAAAAATAAAGTCAATATTCCTAAACTTATCCAATGGAGTGATATTAATTTATCCGGTAAATGGCTTTTAGAAAATGCTCAACCAGAAAAACCTAAAGAAAATCAAGATATTGAAAACATAATTGAACATGAAGATGGAAGTGTTGAAATAAATTTCCAAACAGATTTTAGAAATACAACTCCTACAGTTTATCAACCCTCTCAAAAGCCTTATTCTCATCCTCCTTATGTTGTAGGATCTTCCATAAAGGAACCACCTCATGTAAATTTGAGGCCTACAGGACTCGTTTATCTTTCTTATCAAGCTTCTCCATCTCATACATACAATCCCTCAGAAGCTGATTTTAATATAAATGTTATTGAAAGTTTTGAAATTGATAAAGAAATGTTAAAAAAGAATTTAGCCGCTCATCCTTTGACAAAATCTTTCTTTAAAAATATTTCTACAGAACATAAAGACTTCTTAAAAGAAAAATGGTATAAATATATGTGTGATAATGATATAAATATCTATTTCTTTGATTGGCTTAAATTAGCCATGAAGAAAAGATATAATATTGAAGACTTATCCATAAATATGATAACAAAATTAAGTTCATCATGGATTATAGCCTCCACCAGTTCTTCTCCCCAAAGAACTGAAGAATCTATACATCCTCCTTTACATCAAATTATTTATAAAGATACCTCAGCCGTACCCATAAAAGATGTTGCAAAAATACAAGGAGATAAAGGAAAATCTGACTTTGTTTACAAATCAGACTTATGTCATATTTTAGAACAAAATAATTATACAAATATTCACCTTCATACTATTGGCCAACGAACCAATAGAATTGAAGATAAAGTAGAAACTATTTTCAAAATCCATGAAGCATCCTCTTCTCAAAAGGTAATTAAGACACAAACTTTAGGTTTTCAGGGTGAAATCCTAAGGGATATAAAGTTAGAAAAGAAACCTTTAAAATTCTCTGACGAACTCATTAATCAATTATCACACAGTTTTACTAATATAAAACTTCAAGAAAATAAAGATCAAAAAGCTGAAAAATCTATAAATTTTTTAGGCTCAACTTCAAAAAATTCTAATTCTGGCTCCAATTCCGAAGCCATAGATTCTGAAGAAAATTCTCAAGAAGAACATCAAGATGATCAAAACCATCAAGACTCTCTATAACTCAATAAAATATTTAAAAGACAAAAACCAATTGTAACTACTGCTAAAACAAGAAATTATTATCCACGACCAACTCCAGTTGATCTTCAATTCGAAGAACAAGCTACTTTAAATGGTCTTAAATTTGAAAGCTCATCAATATATGAATGGAGTGTAGACGGATTATCTGAATATCAAATCATCCAATTATGCCAGCAAATGATGATATATGCTTCTACTATCATAGCTGCCGGTAATGATCATAAACATGCAGCAAATGCAGTTGTCCTTGGATTTACGGGACAATTAAATGGTTGGTGGGAAAAATATTTATCAAATATAGAAAGACAAGCTATTCTAAATGCAGTAAAAAGAGATCCATCCGGAAATCCTATCATTACCCCTCAAGGACAAATGATCCATGATTCCGTTTATATGCTTATTAGCAATATAATTAAACATTTTGTTGGAAATTATATGAATGTAGAAGAAAAATTAAAAACTCAATTAATCAATTTATCATGCCCAACATTATCTGATTTTCGTTGGTATAAAGATGTTTTCTTATCAAAACTTTATACAATTGATTCAAGCAATTCAGAATTCTGGAAAGAAAAATTTATATCAGAACTTCCTAAACTTTTTGCAGAAAAAGTTAGAGAAGAATTAATATCCGAAAATTATGGAAATTTGAATTGTGCTATGTACACATACGGAGATTTAATCCAAAAAACTAATAAAGTTGGATTTTCATTGTGTAATGAAATGAAACTCAAACGGCAAATTAAAAATCAGAAAAGAATCAGTAAATATGAACTTGGAGATTTTTGTTATCAATTTGGCGTGGAACCTTTAATTAGTCCTTCTAGCCAAAAGAAAAAGAACACGTTAAAAAGAAATTACCAAAAAAGAAAATCTAAACAATTTGCAACACCACGATATTATCTGCCCTCACGAAGATATCATAAAAAATCATTTCATCGCAATCCTTATAAAGAAACAAACAAATCTTTTACAAAAGAAAAACCATCTTCTTCTTACCAGAAACAAAAACAAAAAGAAATACAGTGCTATAATTGCAAAGAAAAAGGCCATATCGCCCCTGATTGCCCACAATTAAAGGTCAAAACCGAAAAAGAATTAAAAACTATTTTAAAAGGATCCTCCTTAACATCAGATACAGACAATTCTTCTTCTGATACATGTCATTGCCAAATATTTGATAGTGAAATTCAGTATGAATCTGCCTCTTCTTCTTTATCCTTAAACATGCTCTCTGCCCCAGAAGAATTAGTATTAGAAATGTTTAAAGATCTTAAAGGTGAAGAATTAAAAAATAAATATTTTGAAAAAATCCAGACTATAAATAAAGGCAATAAAAAAGGAAAAGCTACAATACATACTTTACCTGAACAATTTAGTATTAAAACTGTTTTAGACAGATTAAGAGAACAAAATGTTCCTCCTCACTTGACAATTCCAGACCTGCATAAAGAAATTAATACTCAAAGGCAAGGATAAATTTCTTAAAACAAAACTTAATTGAACTTCAAGACCTCAAACAAAGAGTTGGGAATCTTGAATTTCACATACTAAAAACTCATCAAGAAAATAATGAAAAATTTGAAAATGATGAAAATTCTGAAAATGACAAAGACGATAATGATATTGAAAATCAAGAAAACCTTGATGATAGTTTAAAAAATTTCATCAATTCTTTATCCAGAAATCCATTTCAAAAATGGAAAACCCAAGTTACAATCCAGATCAAAAAATTCTCTATTAAGACCCTGTGCTTACTTGATAGTGGCGCAGATGTCAATGTCATAAGGGAAGGATTAATCCCGCGAAAATATTATCTAAAAACAAAAAATAAACTCAATCTAGCTACGGCTAATAAAAAACTCCTTATCAAATACAAATTAAATGATGTTTATGTCGGTAAAAACGAAATATACATAAAGACAAATTTTTTTCTAGGAAAGGATTTAAACAATGATGTTGTCCTTGGAAATCCTTTTCTACAAATGTTACAGCCTTTTCAAATTGATTCTACATGCCTTAAAACTATCATAAATAATAAAGAATTAATTTTTGAATTCGAATAAGCAAATGTCCAGTCTCAAATATAATAAATTATCTCTCTAATGACTTCATTTCCAATTTTGCCATTTAATATACCATATCCAGATTTTTAGCTCAACTCTTTCTCCAAGTTTTTTTTTGTCACCATGGCATCAAGCTCTAACAAAAGCAAAGCCTCTCTACTTGAATCTAGCTCTTCCTCCAGACCAACATCCCAACAAATATCCATTCCTTTTTTCAATCCAGGATTATCTATCACCTCCCAAGAACTTATCAATGCTCATTGGAGTGCCATCCTTTCCGATAAAAGGAAAACTACGAGAAAAACCTTATCCAAAATTGTAACCCATTTCATGGATTTAGAAACCCAAATTCTGATGTGTCAAAACATCCATCAAAAAGCACTGTTATCTACTTATGCGGATGAAAAAACATCCAGAATCAACCTCCTGGAAAAGGTTAACACAACCCTTCCAGATGATATTGCTGCAAGAATAAGAGAAAAAACTCTTTCTTGTCAGATCAAGGAGCGCTTAATGTTCAAAGCGCAATATATCAGCTGGGCAACTGGTTTTCCCAAGTTGTTCCTGCCATCACATGCAGTAGACATCTCTTATATCGAGCAAGGCTTGGTCCAAAAATTTTCTTTATCCAGAGATGATTTTGAAGTAATACAGCAGCTCCCTGCAATCGTGCGCCACGCCCTTCGCAGCCTTGGAGTCACAAACAGACAACTTCTCATCACAGTTTCATCAAGTTTGGGAGAAAGATCTGAAATACGGTTTTATCAGCCTTATCAATTATGGAGCATCATGCAGTTTGAAGAATGAGATTTAATTTGCAAGAAATACAGTTCTTCTTTATATAATCACGAACCTCTTCTTTTTAATTATCGACCTCAATGGTATGAATCTCATAAAGTTGCTACAAGAGCATATAGCCTAGAACGTCTCCAGCAATATGATCCAGCCTCTGATCAGTATCAAAGATTTCTTAATTTAAGAGGACATCTTGAATTTGCAAGCACATATAGATATGTTTGGTGTGACGGTCGGCGAGTTGTTTGCATTACTGACGACCTTGCAGAACAAACTATAGTTATACAGCATCCTTCTAAATCTGGACATCGTGCATTAAACCAAATCCTCAATGCCTATGAAGATATTTCTTTTGATATTTTAGAGAACACTCGTGAAGAGTTAATCCAGTTATTCCATGGTGAAATGCGAAATAATAACTGGGATTATGAAGCCTCAAATGAAGCAGAATAAAGCCGCATCCATATTATCAAGCCACTCCATTTTCCACAAAGTTTCATCTTCATCAGCACTATTCTCCACGTTGAAAGCATCGGAAGCATCGCCAATCTCCATAAAGCCTACGCATGACATCATCCAAGTACAGCAGCAACCACGTGCTTCTTATCGGCAATGTCTCCTGCGGATCTCATAAAGCTTTAAATATTCAAAACAAGTACTCTTTGGTCAACAAAAATGGCTACAGCCAACATCAAAAGCTTCTTTTGTATAAAATAAAGAGTAAAAGTACTTTGAAGCTACAAAAAGTACAAGATATGAGATAAAATTATCAAGTATGAAGACAAAAAACATTTCATCTCCGATGCAATCACGTAAACCCGTGTCAAAAGCTTCTCAAGATATACTTCAAGATAAGGCCACGTTTATTACCATGGAGATTCTACAGCAGACAAGAAGAGTCACGCAAGCAGCCTTACAATATCCAACATTAAATTCAGCGTGAGCATGAATAGTAAATGAAATGTAAATGCCGTAAACATACATATGTAATGAAATGTAAATTCAGGTTGTAATTACTATAAATAGGCACATCCGGCTATTTTGATTATGTTGTGTTTTATTGTTGTTGTTTAAGGAATTCTTTTTGGTGATTTGAAAAGGCCCAAATTTCTTTATCCAAATTGGTATTTAAAACTTTCTAGGTTCCATGCTCAATGCCATTTCCAATTTCTGAACTGATATGATTGTTTTGTTCATGCAGCAAAGCCAACTCTATGAAGATTCCGCAATCTTGGAAGTGTATTGATTCATCTGTAAACTTTAATGAATTTAAATAATACATAAGGCTAAATTACATGTAATTTAATTCACAAGTAATTTCAAATAATACCATGTATGTAATTCATCTGTGTTCAATATTTACAAAAGCATGTGATATCGAAATGAAGGTGTTTTACAACATAATGGACATACACGTCACCAAACATGCAACGTTCAACAAATTCACCATACATGAAAATGCATGTCCATAAGATGACTAAACAACAACGAACATAAAAGATGAATTGGATGAAAAGGTTAAATGAATAAGAAATACGTAAGAAGGCTAAACAACCAAGTACATAAGAAGGCTAAACAAACACGTATGTACATGCATGCAAAGGTTAAACGAAGAAGAAATATATATATTCACATGTAACTATAAACAAGAAAACACAAAGATGAGTTGGATTATAATATATTGAAGATGTTGGAAATGTGGAAATTTAAAAAGGATGAGAAGCTCATAGACCACAGCGGAAAAGAAGACATGAGTTGCAGCTGAAAAGTTACACAAAAATAAAGATTTATAGATTGAAACTTCTCTTTTCCCCAAATGTCATCTTTTAAACCTTAAAAAGTTACTTTTGAGTGACATCAACGTCTTTAAGGGATGTCAACATTGCTCTTTAGGGGTCGTTTGTTAATTTCACATGTGAAATGAATATGTTTTACATATGCAAATGACTCACATGTTAATTATTTACATATACAAATGACTTATATGTGTAACATAATTCTTTGTTTATTATTTCACACCTTTTCAAATGTGATCTAAGTGTACCTAATGGTTCACATGTTTTTTTTTTATAAATTTTAAAAAAATCTATAGTGAATCAAGTGATGAGATTTGATATAGAAAGGATTATTGGCCTTTTGAAGAGGATCAACGATTTTGATTGGAAAAAAACGGCCCACATAAATTAGAATTAAAGATCAAATGGTCTCACATTTTTTGTAAATATGTCACAATCTATGAAAGATTAATGGTTGAGATTTGATCCACTAGCTGTGTTTGGCCTTGTAAAGAGGTTCAATTGTTCAGATATTTCATTTGACGCTCAGATAATCCAAAAAATTGAAAAAAAAGGACTTCCCATTCAACTAATGCAATGTACTGTATCAATGGTGCACGTATCCAATGGTTACTATGATTTTTTAAAGATATCTCAAGATCCCTATTGAATTAACACTTAACAATTGACCTCCTAGCTGAAATGGCCTTTTGAATGAGATTAACGGTTCAGATCATAAAATGGGCCTCACAAAATTCCAAAAAATGAAGATTAATCGCTTGAACAATTTCAATCATATCTCACAATTTATGATGATCAAACGGCTGAAATTTTGCAACATAGCCGTTATTTATATGAACAATTTATTGTATGGTTCAAATCATGATTGAGATAACAACAACAACAACAACAACAACAACAACAATAATAATAACAATAATAATAATAATAATAATAATAATAATAGGCATGATGGGTATTGACAGCAGTGTAGCTCTGCCTTTTTTGAGTTGATGTGAAACCAATTCACACTTGTTGATGTGTGAAAATTTCAACCCCTTTTGCATGCCATTTACACACTAAAACCACATGCAATTTACATACAATATATGTAAAGTCTGAAAACAAACATGAAATGTATGAATCCATTTTATATGTGCAGTGTTTACTTATGTAAATGAGATGAAATAAACAACTGCTTAGTAGCATATAAAATTAGTGATGTTAACGTTTCTGAGAGATATTGATGCCGCTCATGTGCATATTTTAAAATTTTAACCCAAATATATCTTGAGGATCAAGTTAGTGCTGTAAGAAATATGGAGTGTTTCTTGGTATAAGACCCATCTAATGGGTTTTTTCTGAGATAAAAATCCCCTATTATTACTGTTCCACTGGATTCTCTAGAAAATAGAGCATTTTTAGCGTCATTCCGGTCATTTCACAATCTTCAAATGGCGACCAGCCAACTACCCTCTTTGGTTTGTCTGGTTTGTTTGTGAAAGGTGCACGTGCTACAATCACCAAACCCCATTCCGCCCTCTCTTTACAAATAAGATAAAAGAACAGGGAGTGTGTGTGTGAGAGAGAGAGAGAGAGAGAGAGAATGGAAGAGCGAAGAAAGAAGAGGATTTGGGAATTAGGAGTAGAAGAGATCGAGGGAGCAGGGCTGCCTTTTGGAGAGGCTCGAGCCTTCTACCAGGTCTTGAAACGAACCATCGATCAAGCCCATGGCTCGCCCCCCGACTTGCTGTGGCGCCACCTCTCTGCTCTCCTCACACCCAGTCATCCACACGCGCTCCACCAGCTCGTGTACTACTCAGTCTATGCTCTTTGGGATTACTCCGCCGTAGGGCCTCCTCCTTACTGGTTCCCTTCCCTGTAAGCCCTTATCATCTCACAAAAACTCAGAAATTTTCATTGTACAATGACTAAAAATTGTCAACATCGTCAACTCATCACAAAATGTTTTTTCACGCTCCAGATTCAATTACTATGCATGCGACCATCCCATTCCCACCCATCCAATTTGTTTATTGAAGAGTCCCACTACAGTGGGGCCCACTCCACAAATTGAATGGTTTTGATCTTTCTGCCCAGACTTCTAAGCACTAACCTAGAGATGCAACTTGGGCTTCGCCCGGTTCCGTGGGTTTCTGTTGGGCTTGTGCGTTGGTTCAGGTATTAAGATATAAAAAAGGAGAGAATTTCAAATAAGCCCTTAAGATTTTACCTTATTTCAGAAAAGGACTAAAGTTTTGGCCCTAGAAGCTATTAATTTGAGAAGATTTGAAACTTGTGTCTTTTTTGTTTGAAATATGGTAAAAAATTACAGACTTAATTAAAATTTTCCCAAAAAATGCGATTCTAATTTGTGTGGGTTGAGAGGTTGGATTGAATTCAGGCTTGGGTTTGGTTCGAATTCTGAGTTTTTTTTTTTTTTTTTGTATTTTTTGGTATCTCATCCTACCAGGCGGGTAAAAATCAAATGTATTACCACCAGGGCAAGGGGCGGTTCTTAAATCCTGAGTTGTTAAGTTTGAAAAATATGCTGGTTTGAAAAATATGCTGTATAAAATAGGGGTTTGACTTTGGGGTTGTCCTTGTTGTTCTTTATGGGATATGGGTTGGGTCGAGTTTTGGGTGAGGTTATTTCTAGAATTAAAGATGGGTTTGGTTGGTTCAAAGCCGGATTTGATTCAACCCGACTGGGTTGCACCCTCGTGTGTCCCACTTGATGAGAGAGCCAAACCTAATTTCTTGGTAGACCCTGATGAATTATCTGGATTTTTCACACAGGCCACACTGACAAAAATCTATGCGGCAGAAAATTATCAGCCTTTGCTACCTACCACCATGTACACATCTGTGGTTGCATTTGCACCATGGATGAAAATCGCGGTATCGGTCGGTCCAAAAAACCGATACGGTATCGGTATCGGTATAGGTCGCGGTTCGCGGTCATCGCGGTGTGAATTTTTTTTTAATAAAAAAAATTTGAAAAAATATGCAAAAAATTCAAAATATTAGAAATGCTGGAAACAGTGTTTTTTTTTCATTAGTAATATATATAAATTAAAATATCGGTCCCCCTAAGTTATGATATCCTGTATCGCTGTCTTGTCTGAAAATGTGATTTTTTTTATAAGAACCATAATTATGACTTATGAAATATGAACTATCAATTAGTATGAAATTTTAGATAATACAACTTATTGATAATTTATATATAGTGGTTGTACACTTGTACTTGTATCTTGTATAATATATAACTATACCCATATCATTATTTATTAGTCATCATTCATTATTCAACAACCATTAATTCATCACTTAATTATCAAGCAAGTTGTAAAATTCAAGAACATGAACATTAACATAACATATGACATAATGACAGTAAAATAAATCATAAATCAAATTATTGGACCCCTTAAGTTATGTTCATGTATTGCTCTCTAATCAAAAGCTATATAAATTTTATTTATAATTAAATTAATTTAGATACATATACTAAACAAGTTAAAATATCATAAATTTTATAAAATGCAACGTAATTATGACTTATGGGCTATCTATCTATTAGTATGAAATTTAAGAAAATAAAACTTGTACTCGTCACTCAATTATTAAGTAAGTTCTGCCTTGCGCTTGTAAGATAACATGTTTTATTATGATAGTATAGTAAAACACAAAGCAACTAGATATTTATAATTTACTTAAAATGATGATAAATTTGAGTAATTATTTTACAAAGATCAACAAGATTTTAATAAAAATTCTGATTTTTAAAACCTCAAATAGTTGATCTAACCTCAATATGTATTGATTTAAAATAATAAAAGGTACTCACAATAAAAAAAAAGCATAAAGTCATCATTTTTAAGCTATATCTAAATAATTTTTAAAAAAAATACAAAATGCTCACCTTAGTAGAGTTGTATATGATTTTCAAGACTATATTGATAAAAAAAAAGTATTTTTAATACCTTGCAAGTGAAATAGGTGTTGAGAAAGAAAAAAATGTGGCATATGATATATTTAAAAGGAGGAAAAAAGATGGAAAATAGGACAAAAGAAAAAAAAATTTTAAAAATAATGGGCCAATATTTTGACCGATATCGACCGATATATCGGTTAGCATCGATAATTTGAAATATCGGCCGATATTATCCGATATTTTGGGGATATTTTGCCAGGACGATACAGAAAACCGATAACTTCAAATTATCGTACTGGTATCGGCCGAGAATTGAAACCATGATTTACACCGTTCATTAAAATTACCTGCTAGGCAGAAACTACTGTCTGGTGGAAATTCTAAGCCTTCAAATGTGGAAAAGCTGCTTTTGGACGTGGACGATTGGCTCGTTTCTATTTTCATTGCTTATTTGAAGACCCAAGGTTAGATCATGGGACACCATGGAATCAAGTATTGCAAGATATGGGCAAATTGGGTTGGGCAAACCCAAACGAGCATGGCACAAGCTGACCAAAAGTGAAATTTAGATTGAGCCTATTGGGGTTCGGGTCGGGCTCAACCCTGGATTTTCAAACATGCATGGACTTCAAGTCTAGTGTTTTTTTGGATGATGGAGAGTGTCCCAACCTTTTAGGGCAGACTAATGCCTTCGGGCCCTTGGCAGTTGGATAAAATTCCCTTTGGCCCAGTATGGTTGCGCAGCTTGAACTCACAACCCCCAGGAGCAAACCATGGTCTTAATCTAGTTGAGCTATGCCACGCCTCAATTCTGAGAAGTAGGGATTAGGGAGAGCTTCGAATCGCCATACACGTAATCCATGGCAATTCGTGCCATGTCAGAACATGTACTAACTGTCACAGGGGTGATTCCACAAAAACGTGTGAGGAATATCCATAAACACGTGTCAATCATTCTAAAACAAATGCAAAAAACTTGTGAAGTACACTTGTAATTGTTATAGACATCAATAAACATTCATTTATAATAACAAAAATGTCTTATTTAAAACCCATCCACAAATATATGTATTCCTATGATAAAGTCCAAGTATACAAAAGTAGTATGCCCGACAAGATGCATGTACAAGTGTGAAGTATCTATCAGTGCATGTACATGATGAACAAAAGTCAAATAATCATATGCAAAATACAAGATAGCATGCTTATTAATCAATGACACTAAAAACATGCATGAAAATGATGGCATGACGTATGCACAAGCCAATCCGTGGCTAACCCTGAATGATCCCGACATAAATTCTGCAACACGCTCCATAGGATGACTAGTAAAAGATATTATCCTCATTCCACTTATCTAGTCCTTGAGGTACCGCTGTGGTCTCATCCATGGGCACGTGGACTGCCTGATCGGTAACGGTTTATGTACTTGTAACACCAAGGGAAACACTGTTAAACACGAGGGTTTGGAAAATATATGTGCATATAAAACTTATCATGATGTATCAATTGAATTTAAAGACGTATTGATTAAAAGAGAGCAAATAAGTAAGCTAGGCATGTTTGTGCATATAATAAGTATGATTAAAGAATCATAAGCAAAGATACTATAACATACTAGTTGGCATCTGCAAGGCTATCTTCTCTCTAAAGAGAGCATGTATCTAATGGTGGGAAATCACTAACGGTCCAGCCAAAGATCCGGCTAGCTACACGAAGAGCGCCGACCAACTCCTCACATAATTACTGTAGTAGTGACAAATGTGATATCCTATTTCGGTCCCGTCGAACCGTTAGGGGTACAAGCTAAGTGGTGTTGACTCAAAGTGTCAAGACTAATTGGAATTCATAGCTTTCATAGTTATTATACGTAGCGATTGTCTCATACTTGTACAAAAAGAATATCAATCTTGAGATTGCATATAATTCATATAATTGAAATTGAATATAATTACTGGCAATTGAACAATGCATACTTAGATGAGCTAGTGCTTGAACCCTCTTAACCTTGGTTACCCTTTCTTGACTCATAGGCTCGCACAATGCGTCTCAAGGTTCACCTAGGAGAATGGGTAGATGATTAAATCATATTGAGGTCATGACTTTATTTAACAATATGAATGCAATTGAATTGAAGGTTAATAGGGACATTACCAGCCAACCTTAAACAAAGATAATCCAATTTCCCCTAGTCATTCAATACAACGTACGCATAAAGCATCTGGTATCAGTGTGCTACCAAAGTCTAGGTGCTACATTGTGTTGGTGGTGGACACCACATCTTATGCCAATACCAATGACGTGACATCGGAAGCCACCTTGAAAATTGGGAAGGAATGAGTGACAGCTCTACACTCTTCCTTCTTAATGTTTATTCACCATTGGGCCAATTTAGTTCAAGGTGGGGTGTCAATTCTAAAGTCATACAAGGTCTTTGAATAACCTAATATCCTAAAGGTAATATTAGCTGAAAGCATCTCCCCGCAAGAACTTGAGAGTAGGCTAGGATAGTTTGCAATTGACCCCCAATTTAAAAAAAAGAAAATAAAAATTTGACCGTAAGGGTACCTGTTGTATTTCTGAGCAACTACCTAAGTAAGGTTCAAATCTGACCCGACTACCTATCCATAGCCCACCCAAGAGATTGGAATTAAATTAGCCTAATTAAGCATCAATTAGAGTAAAACAAGATTAATTATGGTAAATTATGATTGATTTGGATTTGGACCTTACAAGCTACCCCTCAAGGTTACTTCAGGTCTAGTTCAGGTTTAAACTTTGAGTGCTTGAATTCTCCAGGTTCTCTATGAAAATGTGTACATGGTGTATAATACATGGTACATAAACTATACTGAGTTGCATGGATAAATTATTCTGGCTATCATAGACAGTAGCATGGATAAATTGTTCTTTACTAAACTGTGTTAAAATGAACTTGATTGGACAGGACAAGTGCCAAAAATACAAATCTGGGACACATTATGGAAATTCATGGCCCAAAGCTGTTAGGATCATCATATCAAGATCCCATCACAAGCTTCAGTCTTTTCCGTGAGTTCTCAGTAAATCATCCAGAGGTAATTTGAATTCATTAACAATTCAATTGAAGTCTTTAGTAATCCATCTGCTGCTGCTTATCTTTAAGAATGTTAGCTGAGGTGTAATTTTCTTTAAGAATGTCTGATTTTTTTGTTTGAGATTGATACTTGTAATGTTCAGGTCTACTGGCCAATTGTTCTGAAAGAGCTAGCAGTTGTGTTCCGTGAAGATCCAAAATGCGTTCTGGATACCTCTGACAGATTAAAGCATGGGGGAGTATGGTTTCCAGGTGCTGTTCTTAACATTGCTGAATGCTGTCTGCTGCCAATGAATTATCCCAAGAAACAGGATGAAGATGTTGCTGTTGTATGGAGGGATGAAGACCAAGATGATTCTCCTGTTAATCGTATGCTGTTGAGGGAGCTGCGGGATCAAGTAATGTATGCATTGAATTATAACCTTAATTTCATCTAATGCCATTTAAATCTTATTGAAGGCTGCTTCAGTGGGCTATTGGTTTCTCGAGGCCTACTTTGAAGCAACTCTAGATTTGAGTTTGGAATGATGTAATTATTTCTTATGTACAGTCTGCACTGATGTTCTTGAAATATATGGTTCTCAGGATGGTGGCGAATGCACTTGATGCAATATTCACCAAGGGTGATGCAATTGCAATCGACATGCCTATGACAGTCAGTGCAGTTATCATATACCTGGCAATTATTCTTGCAGGATATGTTGTTGTGTCAATAGCTGATAGTTTTGCCGCCAAGGAAATTGCAACTCGCTTGCGCGTGTCAAAGGCAAAGGGCATATTCACTCAGGTGATTTTTTTTTTCTTGATTAGTTTTCTGAAAATAGCACTAAACTGAGGTATCTCTGCATTCCTTATAATGCATATTCTGGATCTGATGTGCATTTCCTTTTATGCTTTTCAGGATTTTATAGTAAGAGGAGGAAGAAAATTTCCCCTGTACAGGTACATGATGTAGAGTTGATTGGTCATTCAGGATTTTTTCGGTATGCTACTATTCACGATGGAAGAATATCCCATTTTACCAAGTAAAAAAATTCCATTGCCTGACATATGATATTCTAAATAGTACAAAAAAAAAAAACTGTATATATGATTGCAATTTTAAATACTCCTCGCCGACCCCAACATAGTAGAGAAAAAGCTTTGATGATGAACGTTAGATACTCCTTATAATTTAGTATTATATATATATACCTCCAATGCACTTCTATCGTTACAAAAATATCAACATACAGGGCATCTTGAAGTTGCTGTGTCAGATAACTCATAAATCTGCACTAGCTATATGGGCCAGAATTTAGTCAATTTTCTTTAGTGGACTAGGATAAATATATGTTATATTGCATTACAGAATACACCATTTTATACAAACACAGAGAATTGGCGGTACAAATGTTAAGTGATATGAGGCTTAAGTCCCTGTATGATAATCTTGTTTTATTAGTCACTGATTCACCATGGCCATTTCAACATGTCATTTATATTTTACATGAATTAGATAATATCTTTAAACAGCTTCACATAATGTAAGTCATGCATACTTATAGGTTTATGATTTAGTTATACTGTAGAAATTGCCTTTTTGCAACTATTACATATGGGAACTACATATGGGAAATGGTATATTATAAAAGCTAATATGAATGAAGCCTGTTTGCAATTGGCGGTTGGCGCCATATAGCAGAACCCCCCACCCTTCTGCAAACAAAACAACCAACATGAGCAGTTGGCCTGCACTGAAATGTGCAATGGTTCTTATTTACCTTTCAACCCAAACCTGAGCTGTTATGTGCAGATTGTTCTGTAGCCTTATGTATGTATGTATGTATATATACACGTTAACAGAGTTCATAATCTATTTTCATACCTCTGCTTAGATTTTACAAAGTACCATTGTAGGTCAGTGATTTATGCGTTCTTCTTTTTTCTTGAGAACATTTTCTGAAATTCTCTGATAATCTTGATTCTATTTTCTGCACCACTGATGATGATGATAAACATCAAAAGTAGGCGAAAGTTGTGTCTACTGGAAATGCATCTGAATATTCATTATGTTTGTTTTGCAGCCGTGTTATAGAAGCTGGTCCGTGTAAAGCTATAGTGATTCCTGCTATTGGAAAAGATCTGGGAATTCAATTAAGGGAAAATGATTTATCATGGAAAGATTTTCTATCATCTGTAGATCATCTTCCAAGGTATCTGAAATAGCATTGTCTCAAATACTTCAAACTAGCTCGCTGTGAGAATAAACTATTTGAATATTTTTCTTCAGTTCTAGTCAATAGTGAATAATTCTCAGTTTTGTTTTACTCAATACTCAATTAATGTCGGTAAATATTCTTCCTATTGTTGTTCTTTGTATGGATTCAACAACCAATTATTGGCAGGCCACATTTTTATTCTCCAGTTTACCAACCAATAGAGTCTGTGACTAACATACTTTTTTCATCAGGCACCACAGGTAAATAAGTTGCTCACTTCCATACTTAGTGCTTCTTGCATTTCAAAATTTCTTTCAATCAACTGATTCTCTTTAGTATTGGGTTCTATCTGTAGGAGATCCAAAAGCTATTCCGTGGACACAACTATCTCCAATTAGATGTGCAGCTGATTCATGGGCACACACTAATACCCAAGCAGGAGATATTTGCTGCTGGCCCACCAATTTAGGTTGGGTAATGGGACCCATAATGCTGTACTCATGCTTTCTAAATGGGGCTACTCTAGCCCTTTATCATGGATCTCCTTTAGGCCGTGGATTTGGCAAGTTTGTTCAGGTGAAAAGCATCTTGTGGTTTCCTAAATTTATTTATTTTCTCTGAATGATTTGTGTGATTTTTGTCCTTCATATGGTTAGGATGCAGGCGTGATTATGTTGGGTACAGTACCAAGCCTGGTCAAAGCCTGGAAGAGCACCAGGTGTATGGACGGACTTGATTGGACAAAGATAAAGTAACTTTAGTTCTCACTTCATTTGTTGACAATTTCAAAAATCTCTCAAAACAAAGAATGTCATGTTCTACAGTATCACAAAAAATAATAACTTAAATCAATAAAAATAATAAAATAATATAAATAATGTGTAAAATTTTCATGCAGTGGTTTTACATGATGCTCTTGATTGAGAGAAATGGGCTAGAGCCACCATCAGTATGCTCAAATTTTACAATTCCAATATTGAACGGTTACAATCATCTATTTTCTATTATGCTAGAGTTGTCTTTTTTGGGTTTATCAATTTGGTTCATCAAGGTGGCTCTATGTACAATTTTCACTTTCAAGAACGTTCAAGGTTGCAAATGGTTTGATCAAATTTCTTATATTTCTGCTTGCACAAAACTGTTAATAACAAGAAACACCAAAAGCTCGAGTTGTTAGTAAACGACCGAACAATGTATATCAAAGGGTCTTAGGCCTTGTTTGGTAGGTCTAGTCTTATTTTTATAGACCATCCAAAATAAGGCCATTAAAAAAAGACCTATAAAAAAAAGAGGCTAGAATTAAAATATATATTTGGTAGTGGAAGCATCTATTTTAAATAGAACATTTTAAATCAATGGTTGAAAGTTTTTCACAAACATATCGAGATTTACTAAGTATCAAGCTTTGAAATTTTACTCCATAACCATGTTTGGCCTTCCAAAGAGATCTAATGATTTGGATCTTGTGTTTGGGGCCCCTAATGTTTTTTTAAAAATATTTCATAATTCACATTTTTTTAGAAAATATCTCAAGTTTGGTGATGATCCAACTACTGAAATTTGGTCTTATAGTGGTCATTGACCTTCTACACATTTTCAATAGTTTGGATTGTTATTTATTGTCCCAGAACTAATAATAAAAAACAAAAATAGGGACTGCCTGTCGACTAGTCTAATATTGAGCATATTAAACCAATGGTTGAAAGTTTTTCACAAATTTTTTGAGATCCGCAAGGAATCAATCCTTGAAAATTGACCACATAGCCATTTTTAGCTTTCCCAACATTTCCAATAGTTTGGATCTTGTGTTTGGGCCACAGAATTCAAAAAATAATATCTAATGGCTCACGTTTTCTTGCACATATCTCGAGATTCATGATGATCCAACGGCTGAAATTTGGAGGCATGACCGGGTTTGATCATGTGAACGTCTCAAATGGTTTGGATCTAGATTTATCCTCTTAGATTTCGAGAAAAATTGAAAAAACTGAACTGTGCATGATCCTCACAAAACACTGTAGCAATGCCTCTTTTTTTTTCTTCCTCTAATTTGGAAATGCATCATAAGGAGGGTTGTGGAAAATAGAGGTAAAGCCTTTTAAAAAAAAGGGCAGCCCAGTGCACGAGGCTCCTGCATAGCAGGGTCTGGGAAGGGCAAGATATACACAGTCTTACCTTCATTTTAAAGAGATTGTTTCTGTAACTTGAACTCACGTCCTCTAGGACACTACCGGTAAGCCTTTGCCGTTGGGTCAAGCCACCCTTCAACTAGAGGTAAAGCCTCTACATGTCTAAATTGGATAGAGCATGAAAGCACATACCAAACACTCTTCTTTTTACAAACTCTATTAGGTTTAGACATTTAGACAAATAGAGCTTAAAAATAGTGATGCCAAACATGCACTTAATATCCCCCCTCACGTGGATAGAAACATGCCAAATGACCAACATGAACAAAAACACATCTCAACAGATTCGAACACACGACCCCTGAATGACACAACAATGCATATCAAATGGTCCTGCTAAAAACTTCCAACATGGTACAATTCATTTTTCTATACAGGACATTTGCTTCTACTGGGGAGGCCTCCAGTGTGGATGATGACCTATGGCTTTCTTCACGGGCTTGCTACAAACCTATTGTTGAATGCTGTGGTGGTACAGAGCTTGCCTCTTCCTACATCCAGGGGAGCTTATTGCAACCCCAAGCCTTGGGAACATTCAGCTCACCATCGATGTCAACTGGGCTTGTCATCCTAGATGAGCAAGGAGTTCCCTATGTGAGAATATTTGGATTAATTTTGATTTCTGTAGCATGTATACATAAAAGTTTAACAAATGAATCTCCATCATCTACATGACAGCCAAATAATCAACCTTGTGTCGGAGAGGTGGGTTTGTTTCCTGTTTATATGGGAGCAACTGACAGCTTGCTCAATGCTAATCATGATGACGTTTACTTCAAAGGAATGCCTGAATATAAAGGAATGGTATGACAGTTTGTATGGTTCTTGTTTTTCAAAGGTTATTCTCATGCTATAACTAAGAAAATGAAGGTCTTGCATATCATCAATTCAGGATTTTCCTGATTAACTGTATATATATGTTTTGTTAGCTTCTCCATGGATGTGTAATGTCATAGTCTGGAAGAAGAAACCACATATTCTATTTTACACATGTAATAAATTATATAAAGGTAAAATTTCAAATAAGGCCTTAAATTTTTTTGCCTTCTTTTCAAAAAAGGACACAAGTTTTGAAACTTTTTAAATTAGTCTCCAAGTTTTCTAGTAAACTTTCAATTAGGGACATCTGAAAATTTAAAGAAACTTTTTGGTGATTTTTTCCTTCAATTTTCTTAAAATACCAAAATACCAATCATTTAAAGCTATGCCATGGTTTTAGCTGCCACTACATGCAACCAATCACAGTGGGGGCACTAGTTGTTTAGTTGTCCTTGATCAATGCAAGGATGCCAGAGAAGGAAATGAGGAGCATACAGGGGAATTAAATGAGGAATTTATTTCAATAAAGGTTAATCTAGGTATTTTAAAAAAATTGAGGGAAAAAGTTGCTGGAAAATTGCTTTAAATGGACGGATGTACTTTAATTGAAACTATCTTAGAAAACTTAGGGACTAATTTGAGAATTTTTGAAACTTGTGTCCTTTTTTTAAATAACATGAAACTTAAGGCCTTATTTGAACCCAACATAGTAAATTACTTGGAATGGATTTTGATTACCATGAGACTTTGTAGAATGTTCCATAGACACTCTATCCCATTTCATGGATTGTTTGCTTAAGAATAGCGCTCAACAGATTCTTGTGCATTGACCCGTTGCAAGTTGCAAGCCAACTGAGCTTCCACCATTCAGTTGAATGCAGCATACTTTCCTTTCAGTTCCAATCACAATCACAACCACAACCCCAACAGAACTTCAGTACTTCAAGCATTTTATGAAGGCATAGATGCTTATGGTAGATTGCTTTCGCCAAGATTGTTTGTAATAGTTTCCTGTCTTGCTCATAACAATATTACAATGGCTTCCAGAAACTGAGAAGACATGGAGATATAATTCAACGAACTGTTGGTGGCTATCTTATAGTACAGGGTCGGGCTGATGATACCATGAATCTCGGTGGAATTAAGGTATCCATTTTCCTCCCTTTTTTTTTCATAAGGCACTTATCTAAAATCAAATCAATACTGAAGTTCATGGTGAAATGGATGTTTTATGTGGGCGTTTTCTTTTCCACCCTTTCTTCCCATATTGATTTCTGGATTGGCCGACCTGAAAGGTTCTGATAGTTTTTCTATTTGCGTAAGATATTTGGGTCATCCAAATGTTCTGTAATTTATGAAACTCAGGACTTGGATGTTTTTCTTAAAATGCAGACGAGCTCAGTTGAGATTGAGCGTGTGTGCGATCGAGCTGATGAGAACGTGTTAGAAACTGCTGCTATTAGTGTAAAATCCGAAACAGGTGGACCGGAACAGTTGGTTATATTGGTGGTACTTAAAGAAGGATCAAAGTGCAAACCTGATGTGCTCAAAACTAAATTTTCAAGGGCCATCCACACTAACCTTAATCCTTTGTTCAAGGTAACATTTACTTTCACTTATTTTTTTTTTGTTTTTTTGGATTTTACCTTTCCTCGAGTTTCTCTTTTGAAAATTGCAAATTTAGAAAACTTATTCGCTGATCTAACATACATTAGTTGGAATCCACTGTTGATGGTCCTCAAAACAATAATCAGACAATAGAGGAATCTGTCCATTGTTACTTAACTGAAGTGAACAAGATCATCTGTCCAATCCTTTAATATGGAGGTGGGACACGTTTTTTTTTCTGTAATAATTAAAAAAAACTCATTAAATGGAGAAACAACCAGAAATACAAGAATGGCACCGATAGCATTTGTCACTCTATGGTGAGGGAAGGATGCATATTAGCATTCTCCCCATTCCTCTATAAGAGAATATTAGTACGCATTTATCCCTCACAATAGGGTGAGGGACACTTCATATTTGGATATATTAATGTGCAAAAGACAAAAAGTTATATGAAAAAGAGAAATGCTCAAGTACAAATAGAGAAAGCATTGTAAGTATCCTTCGCCCTATGGTGAGGGACACTTCCATATTTGGATATATTAATGTGCAAAAGACAAAAAGCTTATGAAAAAGAGAAATGCTCAAGTATGAATAAGGCAAGCTATGTAAGGGTGAGGGAAGGATGCATACTAACATATATATAAATATATATATATATAGAGAGAGAGAGAGAGAGTAGCCCAAACATGTGAATATGATGGAAATGGTGATTCTTTACAAGACATTTGAACTCTAGGTGGCGGCTGCACTGCCTGCCTGCCTTTTGTGGCGGCATCTGAGCAGCATTTAGAGCTTGATATTCATTTCTATTTTTGATACTAAACAGGTCAGTTTTGTCAAAGTTGTTCCAGAATTTCCTCGAACTGCTTCAAACAAGTTGCTGAGAAGAGTTTTGAGAGATCAGATGAAGTGTGACCTGTCAGTCCGCAGTAGACTGTAGACAATTTTGTGGTGCGATGTTTTTCAGTTTGGTCTGTTAGATTTTTTGAAAGTTTGAGTTTTAAATAAGTCACAATTTGATTTTTGAATAAGTTTATTTATATTGTTCTCTCTGGTATTGGATGAGATGTTTATGATAAAGATGATACGATTGATTTATGAAAATGTATGTAGCATTTAGTACTTTGCCTGGTTCTAAAACCACAGGCCTGGCCCGTGGCACTTACAATCCTATGCTTCTGGAAGAGATTGCGACGGATATAACTAGTGGGCCACTATCCCTCAAAAGAGTGGGATAGAATGCAACAGTAAAGCTCACAGGACATTATGGCATGACATCAATCAAGAAAATTCGATTGATTTATGTCAACGTGACCTTTAGAAATTTTACACGATTTTGATATTGTGTTCCATCCAGTGCTAAACAATCAAGTAATGCAATGTTTGATGGGTTCAATTTTGATCTTGTGTTACAATGCATTCATCAACGATTGAAATTTCCCTCGAAACTGAGTTGCAAGTTACACATTTGATTGAATAATTGTTCCGCAAGTCGGCATAATTATTTTGAGGGAACATCTTTCAATCATATTCCATTCTTGCATTGTTTTGATCTTATGGTTTGACCAATATGTATGGGCAGAGAGCAGGATGCAGAATTAGTTTCAATGTTCAGTATGGTTATGAGGTCATTGCTTACATGTTCTCCTATAAGGATACATGGTTTTATGTGGTTTTGTAAGGATTTGAAACTTGAAAAACACCTGGGTACTATGTGTTTGTGCGGCCTGTATGTACCCCTCCGGGAATAGTGTTTGTAAACTTTGGGCAGGAAGCCAAAGGTCTGAAGGTTGGGCTGGGGAGGGATACCGTGGGATATAAATTAAAAAAAAAAAAACATGGGAAACACAGTATCAAATGGACCATGGGCCCATTAAGATGACTCAGTATTTGAGTAATCCCCCTTGGCCCTTCTTCATTGATTCCATTAAGCTTGCTTATATCAAATGGTCCTTAATCTTGATCTGGCACTCACAGCTTTTCTGTTGATTCAAGGCAGGAAAATTATACCCCCGCCTGATGCTTTTTATGATTAAGAGGGGACATTGAGCTTGGAATATGATTTTAAGGTTAGTGCATGGGCCCCCATCGCCTCAATAGTGGGGCCCACTCACCCCTACATATACAAGAAGTGATGTGAACAATGTAATCTTGAGTTGAGTGGATGCCATTTTGGGTCATTCACGTGAGTCAACCTCTAGAATTGTGGGTGGGCCATGACCCATAAAGTAGAGTGACTGGACAATGATAGCCCAGTCATGGAGATAATCAGGGTACATATCTTCTGGCCTGGGTGAGGTTGTGAAAATGAGTCCAGCTGAGCCGAGCGGGGCTTGAAAATTGGACTGTCCGAGTCAAGTTCAAGCATGATTATGTCAATCTGAGCTAAGTCAGGCTTCAGCTTGATTTCGATGATGCATAATAAGCTTGAGATGAGCTCCAGGTCATGTATTTTGTAACATGTACTAATAATATATACATAGTATGATGTTAAAAAATAAGATAATTTTCTTCCAAGTGACACGCAGATATATATAAGCACAATTAGAATGCGATCCCAATGGGCCACTTTGGGCCAAACACATCAATAGGAAACCAGGGACTTTGTTTTAAATAAGTCTTAAAGAGAGAACTACTGCTCAAGTTTTTACTTATTATAACCTTCCTTAACAATCTACTCAAAATTTAAAATTAGAACTCATCTTTATCCATTTGGCTTGATTTTGAAATTAAAATTTTTCCTTTTTTTATTTTGAAATTTTGAATATTTCAAATTTTTATTTTTGATTTTTTAATAAGTTCTTGTTTTAATTGAAAAAAAGGCCAAAAAAATATATTGACTATAGTGCCAATGTATCATCCCATTTGCAAAGGTAGCTTTAACCGATGTAGTGGTAGTGCTTGAAATTGTGTTTAAGAAGTCCTGGGCAGTGATCACATTGCTTGCACCAAAGTATGTCTTAAAAGGAGTTCATAAAATGAATGGTTTGGATTTCAAAAGCCAAAAGGTTGGTATAAATGTTAATCTCTTATGTTCCAGAACCACATTTGAGCAATTTCATAAAACTTATAAATATTAACCTAATGCACCATGGATTAAATATCTGTTAGCATTATATGGGTTGTGTATACTGTGCATTACAACTCTAGCTAGAAGAGAATACTTTTAAATATTGTTTTTCCAAATAACAGTTTACATATGCTTCAGAAATAGTATTCTTGGGGATTCTACTAGGGCATTTGCCTCATGCAATCTTACAAATCTGATGCAAAATCTTTTCCATCAGAGGGTGTATCTCAACATTTCAACATGTGTATTTAGTATTTACTACTAGCATAACTTAGAAAAAAGTATAACATGCCACAGAAAAAGAGGGAAAATTTCAGGCTCAGAAGAAGAGCCTACTCCAATTCCATATCAGAACAACAGATTTCCTCTGTCATCAAATCACATACACATATATTATATACACCATGTGAAATTTGACATGGGTTTCTCAAATATTGACTTGTTCCCTTCTTTGATACACCCAACCACCAAGGACCCAAAATGGAATCACCCCATCTCTGAAATTTGGATGTTCTTGAAGCAAAACAAGAGACCCAGATCAAAAACCTCCATGCCCATGCAAGAAATAGTTAAAAAGATGAAGACCCATCAGGACAGGAGCTCTTCCCTCTCTGTTTTCTCTCCCTATTCTGACCAGCTTCTGTATGAGATCTCTTGTAATAAGCAAGCAAGGATACAAGTCAATCTCGAACAGCATGAGCATTCCAACAGAGAAGCATGGTGATGCAACGTCGTAGGATGTAAAATCTCGTCCTCTGCTGCTTCAAAATCGACAGACATCTCTTCCCAAAGCTCAATTCAGAGGACCTTGAGCTAATCATGATGGTCCTGCTTCTTCTGTTTGAAAGAGTGGAGTATCTCAAGCTTTCTTTCATCTCTTCTTCTTCCACAAAATTCTCTCTCTTTTGGGTCTCTGTCTCTTATCTGAAGTAAAAAATCAGAGCTTTGGGAATTGATAGAAGATGATAAGGGAAGTGATGAAGGAAGAAATGAGTGTTGGAGGGGACATTTTATATAGAAGAGAAGTGTAAGATGAGATGAGAAAATGAGGTGAATGGGTTCCCACCTGATGAAATGAAAGGGACTCGGGCAGAGGCGTGCGGGTCCTTCTAGAAGGTCCGCTGCCTTGGCTTACTTGTCTAGTTGGATAATTTCAACCTCCAGCCCCTGTTTTATCAATTGTCCTATGTGGGCCATTGGATTTGTAGATCGAAGCAACGGCGGCTGTTGACATTGTGGTGGTTAGACAGTTCTAAGTAGGGTTAGCGTATTAAGGGATGAGAATGGACATCTAATTACCTTGTCGGGTTTAGGCCCGCCGGCATTAGAATAGATAGTTATTAAATACACATTGTGATTAAAAATAAAGAAAATGAGAAAATATAATTTGTCGAAAATGAGAATCAAATTGCATTTTCTTATTCTATTTCCTTAAAAGAAATGTTGTTTCATTTATAATTTGGAAAATCCGCCTCGGAATTCCTTTTTTAACCACCATATGCATTCAATTCATATATATTTTAATGCAAACAAAATGATCATATCTGAAATCTTTATTCTCCCTTTTGATGATTTAGTAGGATGCATTTTAGATCTGATTTATAATTGGTTGGGACCCAAATACCCAAGTTTCTAACGGTGATCATTTTATAGTTCTAACTAATAGGGTCTAAGTTTAGGTATATGGTGTACCATTTGCCTTTTTTATTTTTTGTCAAAAGTAATCAGTTGAATAATTTAAAATCTCAGACATCCACCTTGATTTGTAATTTAATGCTAGCTTTTCCGTATTGATAATATCCATAATATTTGATTGTGAAAGAATAAAAAAACTTTCTTAGATTTAACCTAATTCAAATTAATTGAGGGCGTTAGTTTTGATCAAATTGAATTAGACCTAGTAGTCATCTCATATTTCCATCTCAGACTTAATCCAAATGAGTCTAGATCTAAGAAAGATTTTATCCTTTTAGGAGATTATAAATCCTAGTGTTGATTGAGATTTCCAAATTCATGGAAATAGCTATATGTGAAAAAAAAAAGGAAAAAGGACGCTGATTATTTATAATTATAAAACTACTAGCAATCAAATATAAATCCCACACATATAAAGCCTTATTACCATCGACTTAGGATCTGCTAAAAATACTCTTAATAATTAATTAAATAATCCAAATCATGCATTAGTTACACTTATTTTTGGGTTTGACACCCATTCAAATGGATTAGACCATTAAATGAAGTATCTTTTTGAAATATGAAGCCACAAAATTGTGGGTTGTGAATGAAGTAATTAGGGGCATGAGACTAAGGTCACACTTGATACCTAGCACAGTCCCACTTGGATCTTTTCATCTCCCCAAGTTCCATCCCTAGATGGGACCCCAGTGGATCCCCCAATAGTTCAAGTGCCAGTTTTGCCCTGAACAAAACTCTCACATATTTTTAACAAGGAAAATATTTCAATGAGAATTGCCCTAACCGGTTTTCCCGTGAGAAATATGGGTGGGACCCATCTATCACCAAATTCAAATCTTACAATGGACAGAGACCCTCTAATAGTCACACATCCCAAGTTTGGTACACATCTGAATTGACTGGACTGTTGGATTGACTATACGCCCATTCGAATGGATTGGACTTATAGGCCACAGATGCTGGGCTTAGAGACATGCGATTAGAGTAAAACTTGATATCTGAGGTGGTCTTATATGGATCTTTACATTCCCCCTAGTCTTATCCCTTGATGGGGTCTACGGTGGGCCCCACAGAAGAGTTCGCACAGAAAAATGACCCATTTAACAATATGTAATTATGTACATAAAATGAACTGCTAATGTTTCTTATATTGAGGCTTAGTTGGCCCACTTTAATAATGAGGTTCGGGTTTGAGAACTATCAATCCTAATCATTTACATTGCTCATATTGGGCTTTCACAACGCAAGAATCTTTTTTTTTTAATTACTATTTTTCTTTTCCATGTCCAAGCACAACCATTAAATTTGATGGAACATCTTCTAATTGGAAAAGGAATTCCATGAAATACATAGCTAAGTGCGTGTAGCGCGAAAACAAGAATAATTGGTGAGTAAGAACAACCTCTTACCCTACGGGCACCTGCTTGACTAGAGCCCAAATCTATCTGAGCACCTTTCCTCACCCGAGGACATGTTGCTTTATCCGAAGCGTTCTTCCCTTACCAGAGGGTTCCTCAACCTCGTGTCTCCTCTTACTTAAAGACTCCCTCACCAAAGGGCTAAAGGTCCCAATCCCCCCAATGCTTGGGGTACCCAAAAAGACAAAAAGAATAACTGGTGGGTACAACTTGCACACATTGATAACGAGGTATTAGTATCATTCATTCATTTGCTGTTTGTTTCTATAACCAGTTGGAAACTGAAAATCGGATCAAGATGCCTACCAAGGGGCCTAGAATCATTTCCTTCACTGAGCTTTTTGGACCGGGGACCATAGATCAGTTGTGAAGTAGCAATTTATGTAAGCCTTGTGAAACAGTGTGAGACGAAGATGTGGGGCCCATCATGGTTAGGTAGGCCTAACATCAAATCCCCTGCTGGTAGAGCATTCATTTTCGACCGTAAAGATTTGATTTGTGTGTGTGTTTGTCTGCGCATAGAACATAAAGGATGTGTTTGGAACCGGGATAGGGGGGGAAACGTGAGAGGATAAGCAACTTGTTGCATCCTATTCCACTTATTCCTTGTTTGTTTGCATTTTAGTGCCCAAGATTATATTATCTTACTCCCGACACTACCGTGGATTAATATTTAGTTTTCTTGGGAGGAGGGGGGGATTATATTTTTTAAGTCTTTTGGTACTTTGTCTCCCATTTATCCGGGTGGAGCTAAACATTGGATTTGATTCGTTTTTGGGATAAATAGAATCTCATCCCATGCTATAATACCATTAGATGGTATTAGCCATTCAATCCTACAAAAAATTTATCTTGCTTCCAAACACATCAAAAAAGGCCTTACCTTAAAAAAGGTGCCTTCACAAGCATAACTTTAGGAATCTGTATTGACAAAAATATTGGCTCTTGATATATATAAGATATCGCCGTCAAGGCAGTGGCTTGGTGTGAGTCTTGAGTTTATTTTTTTAGGTCTCTAATTCGACTCCCACCTCTTGTGTTATTCGGGTATTAAGTGTCTGGCTATGTATGTACCCCCTAGAGAATAGTTCTTATTCGTCAAAATCGTGTAACCCCCAAGCTGGAGGCCAAAGGTCGAGGGATACCCAGGTTTATAAAAAATATATATATGTAAGATATCTGTTTGGAGATTTGAAATTTCGGATTCCTTCTTCATAAATGATCAGTGAATGCGTACAACTCATGTTGGGAATTCTTATATCCAAACAACCAATTAATCGCAGAATCAGTGTTAGGAATCCTTACATTGATACAATTCCTTAATAATTAACTAGCACAATAATTCATGCTTAGTTTTGGCATTTCTATTGGCAAATAAATAAATATATGTTTGAGCGTTGCAGTGTCTTGGTTGTTTATTTAAAAGGATAACATGAGTTCAAATTCCTTAATCCATATAATTTTTAGCATTTTTATAAATGCTCAATAAAAAAAGTCAAAAGTGAAAGGAATTTTATCCAAATTAAATGTAAAATCCTTCTCTTTAATATGTTATATATTATATATTATAATTGCAAAGCACCTTTTGCCAAGGGGTAATGAAACGGCAAAGAGTGATGAGTGAGGAGTCAAAAGTCAAGACTTCTAAAGAGAGCCATCGATTAAGGTGGGACGATCCTCTTTCACGCTAAAAATAATAATAATGAACAATAAAAAAAAAGTGAGAGACACATGTTCCAAACCCTGAGAGTGGAGGCCTTGAATTGGGGCCCTTGAAAAAATCAGCACATGCAACAGGATACTAGTGGATTCTATTAAACAAAAGTTGCCCAAGCTGATGTACCCCACCTCAGAAAAACATGAGAAAAACAGGCTTCTAGAGAGGTGGCCTCTCTATCTCACGAAGGGCAATAATTTCCGTAAAAAACTATGGAAATATGATGGTCATACGCATAGTCAATTCAGTGAACTTTGAGGAAGTTGCCAAAAACAAAAACAAATGAGAGGACAACATGAACCTGTATTGCTGTCTGGATTGGACTTTCTATAATCATCATCCACTAAATAACGTGCGGGTGGGGACTTTTGGTCTATGGTTCTGTTCCAGAAGATCTTTACTTACCTAACCAACATGATATGGTCCACCCTGTTGTCACTGTGAATTTTTAGTATGGAGTATTATGAATGCAACCTTGTAAGACACAGTGACCGAATCAGATCCGATCCGAGGCTTTCCTCTAAAATGAGTATGAAGTGAAAGATGATTAAGACAGACACCAACTAATCCCATTCTAGGGTGAACCCACATGATGTCATGACCTACTTTGGTTCACCTTGTATGCACGCACTGTCTGCTATGATGATTCATGGTCATGACCATAAGCTGCTGGGGTTTTCATTTGATTTATTTTATGGTTTTTTAAGTGCTGATTACATTAGATTTTATGTGCCGTTCCATCTGTGTAATAGTTTTAACTTATAACTCTAGTTTCTTATCAACAATTCATAACTTTAGTTTTTAATTTAATTTTATTTTAAAAAATTTTATCAAAAAAATCCTAAACACTCCATATAAAAAAAAGACCCCAAATATATGATCTAAGGAGTCCCGTTTATTTAAGTTTTTAGAATCAGAGTTTGACAAGAATATCTCCACTCACCCATGTATGCAAGTACTAGTCATCAATTGGCCAGTGGCCCTGTTAGCCGGTTCAAGCCCGCCTGGCCCGATGGTTTTAGCACGGCCCAATCCCGATCATCAGGTGGGTTAGCTTAGCCTGAAAAGTGTTTGGACTGAGCTTGGGCTTAGGATTTAACGCACGGCCTGTCCCGACAACTCGCTCGCAAACCTACCCCCATGCTTTTCATGTGGCAGACTAGCAATAGGTAGTTGTTTGTACTTTATATTTATGCATTCATGTAGGCTTCCAGCTCTTTGTACTCATGTCCATTAATCAATGTAGTAAACTAGCAATGGCCAATAGATAGTTGTTTGTACTTTGTACTAATGCATAATGCATTCATTTTAAAATAATATTATTAAATGATAAAAAAAGACAAAAAAAAAAATCCCAGCCCATTCGGTCCGCCAAAAAAATGCCTGATGGGCAAGAGTTGGCTTAGACTTTTTAGACAAAGCCCGACCAACTAGAAAAAAAAGTCCTTTGGGTAAAGCCCGTGGGCGGGCTTGGGTGTCACTTTCACGGGTTAGCCCGGCCCGATGACGACCCTCACACACAAGTGGGGCTGCTCGTTTTTTCTTTTTCCTCCTCTTCCATCCCCTTTTTCCTTCTTCCGCCAACTCCAACTCAAGTTCAAACCCAATGACCCAAATACAATTTCCTTCACTCACTTATTAAATCCATCCAAACTCATTAAGCCCATTAAACCCAAATCCAATTCCTCCCCTCCCTCACCAACCAACTAACATCTTTCTCTTTTTCATCCTCATATTCCTCTTCCCTTTAAACTCATCAGAACTCATCATTATCATCAATCTCTACTTCTGCCCTTTCCCTCTCATTTCTCTAACCTTTAAAGGTCTACATCTCTCAATCCCCTTCGAAGACATGGCTTCCACCTCTTTCACTCATCTCCACCTAGGGTTTCTAGGAAAGGTGCTTTTGATTGGCAATCCTCCAACTTTTATCATTAGGGTTTACCTTTGGAGTTGCAGGAAGGAGGAAGAGGAGGAGGAAGAAAGAGTAAGAGGGTGGGGATATACCTAGAGTTTTTGTCACCCACGTACATGAGCGGTGATATCCCCGCTCGTTCTTTTTTCTTCCTCGTCCTCGTTCTTCATATAACTTTAAAGACAGAGAGCCAAGATAAAAAGAACAAAAAAAAATAATAATAATAATACAAACTAGAGGAGTTACCAAAAATCATGTTGGTTGGTTGGTGAGAGAGTGGAGGACTTGGATTTGGGTTTGGGCTTAATGGGTTTAATAAGTTTGATAGGTTTTAGTTTAATGAATGAGTGTAGTTAATTGGACTTGGATCATTGGGTTTGGGTTTGAGCTTGAGTTGAAGTTTGAGGAAGAAGAGGAGGATGGAGGAGGAGGAAGAAGAAGAAGAAAAAATATTGATGGAGAGAAAGGAAGAGAAAAAAGAGCAAGGATATTCCACCTCATCAACATGAGTAAGCAGGGATATACCCGCCAAACTCATATTCTAAAAAGTTAAAACCAAAAAGTACTCATAGGATCAATATGGTGGAATCATATCTTTGGAGTCCTTTTTTATATTGAATCTCTAAGTGATTTTTTCGGTAAGATTTTCTTCATTTTATTTATGAGGGGTGGATGAGTTTAATGAGAGTCAACCCAATTTTCTTTACCTATGGAAGAGAAAATGAGAGCTTGTTTTCCTCTTTCATGAGAAAAAGAATTTCACGTGAAAGATTTATAGGGTTTCAAATTTTTAGATTACAAGTCAAATAATATGCAGCGGAATAAAATAAAACAAACTTGCAAGCAAAATACAATCAACTACACCAGTAGAAGACATGCAGATTTTTATATAAAAACCCCCGTGGAAAAAACCACTAGCTCCAATGGACTAATTAAGTACTAATTTTGAACAGTTACAAGATATACTTACAATTTTACATAATCTATTGACCATAGAATGTAGTTTTTTTTGCAAGAATCTACGACACGACTTGACTCTACGTGCCTTGCTCTCTGCACTTGATTCAGAATACCTTGAATCCACAAGATGAACAATCTCCTAAACGAAGTAGAAAAAACAAAACTCTAAAACTAAAAGCCTTCAGCAAACTCTTCAATAGAAGCTCTCGAGGAAAAAGATATCTTCAAAGAGTATTCTAAACTTAGAATATGAAACATGTGTTAGGGTTGAAATAAAATAGCTTTTTATAACCCACCATTTTTGCCTTTAAGGTTAGAGTCCAAGTACGAATAAAACATGCAACTCTGGCATAATTTAAAAAGGTTTTTTGATTAATGGCAGTTTACGGTAGTTTCGTAATTACGGACTACACATATTCTGCAAACTTCCCGATACTATAACTTTGTCGTTTCAACTTCGATTGATTTAATCTTGGAACATATGGATATCTACTAAAAATAAGCTTTTCAATGGTAGGTAACTTTTCCCAATTGGACATACGGTTTGAGAGATATATCCTTTCTTCTTCAAATACTTTCATTACAACTTTTTATACTTTGCAAACTGCTACTCTAAAACAAATAAAAAATACAACACTGACTAGGACTAAAGTTTTGTCCAAACTATGAATTTTCCAACACTTATAATTGTAATACAAGACATGGACTGAAGTTTTGTCCAAATTATGAATTTGCCAACACTTATAATTGTAATACAAGATATAACAACTGAAAACCCTATTACAATTCTAATAGTATGAAACTTCCATTCTCCATGTAAGTCCTGCAACACCAAACAAGAATGGAAAATGCCTTGGACAAACGGGCCAGGGATTCAGAGTTTTCATACCCGCCTTGGTTGTCATGAAACCATTCCGAACCCGCTCCTCAACGTGATGGGTTTTAGATGTTTTAGTTCAAATCTAACCTGCAAATTTATACTAAACTCCATACCTGCCCAACCTGCTCTATTTATGGATGATGATGCAGTGGGAAGATGAAATGGTCCTGCTCTTTTTGCATGGAAGAAAAAATGTTTTTCTTGAAAATAGAGTCCTTGTTGACTTGGTTCCTAATTTTAAGGGTCATAATTAAGAGGGGTGTTTCCCCTATGGTCACCACTAGCTTCTGGTGACCTAGTAGAGATATTTCTCCAAAAATCCTCCAACACTGCTCCATTTTTTGCAATATTGCAAAATTTATTTAAATTATGCGATATTGTGTAAAATTGCTAGCGTGCACCTTTTTCTTTGTATTTCAATGCCCATTTCCAATTATCTAATAAAGTAATGTGATATCACAAAAAAATGGAGCAACTTTTTTAGTAAAAGAAAAAATGGAGCAACTTAGAGAATGTATGGTGAAATATCTAAACTTCGGTCACAAGGCATGGAAGTGCGGCGACCATAGAGAAAAAACCCTTGATTAAGATTTCTTGACTCGCGTCATATATCTTAAGAAATAACAGATGGGCTGGGTATTATTTTAATTTTGAATGACTGGCTCTACAATAAAAAGCTGTTGGGTGGGAAGATAAGACCCGAAACCATCCAAAACCCATGGCGGGTTAATAGCCAAACCCACCCCAAGCCTAATGAAACATTTACCATGCCTGCCCCACCCAAAATCTAATGAAACATTTTTCATACCCGCCCCCGTAGGGGTCTGGTCAGGTCGGGTCTCCGGTTTAACCATTCCCATTGCCATCGATAAATGTCATCGATAAATGTCCCTTTAAATTTTAGATATAACTGCTTCCCTTCCAATCGAATCAATGTCTCGGCTACCAGCCCCACCCCATCCTCTTTCTAGTGATTTCTAGATCGAACTAAGGATTTGGAACATTCACAAACAACAGCAACCACTGCAGGTTTTAAAATATAACATGCGGTGGAATTTTTGGGCCCACTAGCCTGCCTTAAAGAAGAAACCTCAAGTGTGTGTGTCAATTGCCGTGTGCAAGTAATCAGTTTCATGGGATGATTTTAACTCTAGGGAGAGATCGTAAAAGCATTCAAAATTTCCCCGTATCATGGAGTCAGCCTCCCAGTCTTATTTGGTCAGGCCTACCTCAGATGATCAGGCTACTATGCAGCCAACGAACCAAAACCTGTTCAGCTTCCAAAGCAGGAAATGGGATATGTTACAAAGTTTGCGAGGCCATCAGCCAATCAAATATGTAAGATGAGGGGTTTTTCATATATAGGGCCCACTGGGGTACTAAGTGTGTGAGGACAGTGCAGGTTAAATCAATTATAACTATAAAAATGAAAGTAAAAAATTGAATTCATTAGATGTTATCACCAACCCAATCCAATCTAGGGTTATAGAATGAACAGTAAAAAAGACAAAGTTCCTACAAACTCTAATAAATCATTCCTATCAAAGGTATAGAAAGTGAAAGACTAAATGTGAAGATCCAAAGGGGGCCATCAAATAATTGTCACTTCAACTGGGAAAATGTTTACCCAGCAATCAAGCTAGTACACTAAATCCAAGTAATGAAGTATCCCCATCAACACCACCACCACCTTAGACACCTGTCTCTCACCGTTTGAATAATCCTTCTATTAAACCAACTTACAGAAGCACAAAAGATATCGAGTTGAAATCGAATAACTCCCAACCCGGAGGCCAAAGGTCCATTAGCTGAGCTAGCAATGGATACATGGGTCATATGTATATATATATAGAGAGAGAGAGAGAGAGAGAGAGATAAACAAAAGATATCTTCAGGCACAGGCCCAGTACCTTGCAAACGTAGGAGTCCCACCAAACTCTCGAGAAGGTTCAAGCAGCCCATCATTAGTGGTGCAAACCACCAGCAGGATCAGAAGCCCCGTAACGGAGGATTTAGGCCTTCCAACAACGTGTTCCTACTGGTATTCGCAGCAACAAGGATCAGAACCCAAGCCTCTCCTATAAAAGTTTTAGTTGCAGCCTGTTATCCCCCACAACCACCATTCCCCATTCTAGCCAGTCTTCTGATAGGTAAGGTCAAATGGTATTTAGAAACATTCCTCCCTCAAATCTGTCGCTCGATCCATCACTTTCACTTCAGATGATACAAGTAAACGAAGAGCATGGCAATCAACATGCGTGCAACATACCCAGAAGACTAAGATCAGACAAAAGAACATATATGTTGTTCACTCATTATGTAGAGCCAATTTTGATGCAGCAGAGATGCTTCCTGCTCTGCTAGAGACAGCATTCACTGCCACTTGAAGACCAAAATTGGATCCCATCAGAGATGGCAACATTAATTAGCTGTTTGTAACACCACATCAGATTCTTTCAAGGATCTCTAGCTCCCCTCTGATGCTTCGGAAGAGGCCAAATTTTTCTGCCCCCAAAATTGTGGAAGGATCCAATCAGAACCTTTTCAATTAAGGCATTATGCTAAGCATTCATCTTTCCATGGGTAAGCAGAGAGACAATATTCTCAACATACTAAGAACGAAGTGAGGATGATCTTTTTCTAAAATGGTTTGTTTATCTCAACGGTAATATTTCTACCAAATCAGTAATTGGTTGTACAATCAGCCCTGAAAGGTGCAGAATTAAACCACATACAGTCAATCTGAACCCACACTGAACAATATTAAGAAAGAAAAGCCTAATGCATGCATTTGAATGTATTCTCCCTAGTCATCACTCGCTGAAGGATGCAGATCTTTCTCGGTGTGGTTGCTTCCTTGAGTAATCTTCTAGGCTCCGACTCCTCGAACCACTATAGTAGGGTGACCGGGAGTAAGATCGTTCTCGACGGTGCCTCCTATCATACAATAGAGCAGAAGGAATGCATAAGCCCAATCAATGGTAGATGAGTTAAAAGTGATGAAATGAAAGTGACTTACCTAGAACGGCTACTAGGGCTGCGAGATGGAGACCTTGCAGGGCGTGGAGAAGGTGAGCGAGAAAAGCGTGATGATTGCTGGTCCTCGTGACCCCTAACAATCACCACAGAGCACATTATTAAAATCAGAGACTTCAATAGGCGCGCCTTGAATATATATCCAAAATGTCTCCATCTATACTACAGTAAAAAAACACTGCATTATTATTTTGGGTGGAAGGCCAAAATAATTGCAATTCTTCCATCTTCCACCAAAGTACTGCAGTATAAAAATGTTCAGCTTGAAGTCCAACAATGAGCCATGCTATCCACCTGAATTGGGCGTTTGGATAACACCAATATGACAATAAAAATTAAGATTGCTATATTGCTACTAAAAGATATTGTCACATTGGAATATGGCTTAGTAATGCAATATTAGGCTCATTGCAACACAATGGTAGAAACCGGGATTAGAGAGATGACCACAGATAACGATGCCTTCAATCACTAACAAACCATTGTAATGCACGTTTTGCCAGGACTTATCCCAAGTTTCAAGATGCATTTCTCTAATATGTCCAAAATGTCTCTCTCTCTCTCTCTCTCTCTTTTTTCTTTATGTGGTTTAGCTCTTAATATTGGAAGCCAAATAAATTTATATTTTACAAATTAAATGGAACTTTTAAAGGTATTTATTTCCTTCTTTCTTTTTATATTTCTGTATTTAAATGGACAAGAAGCATTGGCTTCGTCAAGATCCTTTAATATAGATTGTTTTGTCAGTCAGTAACAGCTCAAACTTATGGTGTTTCTGGTTATTAACATGGTATGCACAGGACGAAGAGGAGGGGCGGGGGGTGGTGGAATATCTGCACGTGTGGTCGTTTGGCATGTTTCTGTCCACATGCAGAGACCCACACGTTAGGGAGGGCAGTAAGGACACTTTGATATGCATTGTTAAGCAGTTCACTAACAGCTCGACCTTTTGGTGTTTTTGCTTATTAACAGGCTTGGCTATGATTAAAAAGGTATTTTTCTTGAACTCAAGAATGGCAAAATGCAACAAGTAAGGGAGAAAGAGGAACTTGATTACAAGCCCAAAGGGAAAGAAGCATAGGAGCTCAAAATGGAGGTAACAAGCAATACCCAAAAGAGCAGATGTAAACCTTAAGACTTATACCTCAATCTTTCTCTTGCTCTCATGTCCGCTGGTCTCTTTCTGTTTTCCTCTGCGAATACAACAGTCAGCTCCCTGCCAAGAAGGATTTGCCTATCCATATGATACTTGGCTTCTGCTGCATCGGAAGGGTCCACATATTGGACAAAACCAAAGCCGCGTGGTTCTCTGAGCAAGAAATCAATTTCAGATGTACAAGTAATAGTAGAATAAAAACAGCTTCATGTGGTCACCAAATTTGAACAGAGAAAACTCAAACCCAGGAGAACTGTTCCCAAGAAACATAGGTCATATGCTGAGAAATACTCTCAGTAGTTCATTCAACACAATTAAAGCATGCACAGGGCTGCTGACCTTGCACACAATTAAAAGATGACTTCAAAATCTTCAAGACTTCACTATCTTCACAATGTACAACTTCAAAACCAAACCTCTTCTCACAAACATTACATTCTCTTCATCAAACTCTTTAACTGGATGTCTTCAAATCTTTATTTTCACTGTTAAATCTCAACAACCTTAATAAAAAAATCCAGATTGAAATAGAAAAGAAAGTAAATAATAAAAACAAGTTGTAGCATCCCAGTTAAAATTGTCACACACATGCACACATTTAAACACCCACACTAATAACTACTCTCTCATGCACATGCCAGCACGCAGAGAGAGAGAGTCTGAAAGTTTTTTAAAATTTTTTTTTCCCTTTCCTTTCCCGAATGACCACTGTGAACGATATTCACCACCGGACTGAAGCATCTTCAGTCCTCACATTGTGTTACCTAAAATCACTTCAATTCAACAGTGAACATCATCCCCATCTAAGTCATGCTTGCATCAGTAAAACAGCATATTCTACTTGTTTATTTTCCTATAGAACCTGAACCATTAGAAATAATAATAACACATATTTCTGATTTGTATAATTTTTTCTGTAGCTCTCTATATAATCATAGTCAATTTTATCACAATTCACAAGTGCATCGCAGCAAAGTACACAATGCTCATGAAACCAAATTGTTGGAATCACTCCCCTCTAATGTCAACCATAGGATGCAACTTGGACAGATCTACTAAAATAAAAATAAATAAACTGACAAATATAGCTGCTTTTTTCAGAAAAGTAATTATAAGTTAATTAATAAGGGGTCATTTGTTCACACTTGTCTACATATATAAATGATTCACATGTATAATGGTTATGCATAATCACATTTTTTTGAGCTCATTTACAAATATGAAAAGGGAGTGTAATTAACACCACTTCATATGAAAATTTAAGCATATGAAGAGGTGTGAAATGGTATAGGTTCTGCCCTAGATTGAGAACCCCCTAAATCGTAAAAAGTTTGGTTTCAGGTCTTAAATAGTCTTAGATTCTGAATATATTTTTATCTCACATATGTAATCTGTACTGTTCAATGATTACTCATGTGAAAATAGTACTTCCAAAAATAAATTGTATTGTATCTACATATGCAACATTCAAGTATGTAAAAGCCATTTTCATATCACGTGTAAAGACAAACGGCCCCAAAAAGTAAAACAAGAGGCCAACATAAAACCTCTCATAGAAAGAATTGGAGTAATTATTGCAACAAGTATTCCTTGAACCTTGCTCTTGATGGACAGTTGGCAACAATGCTTACCCTGTATAATAATCTCGTGGCAGGTAGACATCCTTTAGAGGACCAAATTGTCCAAACGGCCTCCGAAGATCCTCTGGCCTACAACAAGACAAACCCAAAATGAAATTTTAGGTGTTGCAGCAGACACTAGAGGTTTACATAATATAGTACGAAAAAGCACTAACATAAAAAAATTAAAAAAAATAACCTATATAGTTATCACCTAAGAAGCACGGACACTTCTAAGAAAGTGACTGTCCGTGTCGGACACGTATCGGACACCGACACTCCTCGGACACTCTCGGACACGTGTCCGATACTATTTAGCTGTGTCCATAATTAAGAACTAAAAATTTTAATTTCGGATACTTGTTTGACACTCTTTTTGCAACGTGTCCCACAATTCCTAGCCCGTGTCTATGACTAAAAAATAAACATATGGCTAATATCTCTTGGACACTTTGTTAATATGTTATTAAAACTTGTAAACTCGATATATGACAATTTGATATCATGGAAAAATATATGATTGTAAATATCAATCATATCACAAGCAAAAGACAAATAAATATTTCACTAAAGAATAGGCCTTAAGATTGGCTTCTTTTTTGCTTTTTGTTTTTTTTTTTCTTTTTTTTTTTTAGGGAGGTAAAGCAGCGCTGGAGAAAAAAATTAGCCAGCATCAGGAGAGGAATGAAATTATCCGCCTTTTTCTTTATATAGATTTTATGGAACTATAGATATTTCATGTTTAATGATTATGAATTATATTTTAGTGTTGTATTGATATTTGATAATTTGATATGTTTGTTAGTTGGTACTTGAATTTTTATTTTTTGATTGCTAAATTGATTAAAAAAGTTAAAATGATATTATTTTTTTAGTAGATGATTATATATATAAATTAATATATATTATTAACGTGTCCCCAACGTGTCCGTGTCCTACTTTTTTGAGAAATGCCGTATCGGCTTGTCCGTGTCGTGTCGTATCTGTGACCCGTGTCCGTGTCTGTGCTTCTTAGGTTATCACCCTACCATTGGAGTAACCATGAAGAAATACTACTCATACAAAGAAAAACAATGTTTCTTCATTTAAAAAATATATATAATGTATATATATATACATATATGTATGAGGAGCGTTAGAAAATGCTCAGGAATTATGGAGCACAAAAAAAAACCCTCTTACAGCAGTGAATAAGAAACTAGAGTTAAGATTTCTCTGAAAAAAACAAATGTAGAAGTTATGAGATGGCATTCCTATCCTCTTAGCAATAAAAGCCAGACATTAGTTTAAGCTTCCCTATTTTTTATCCTTCTCAAAAAGAACAAGAATGTGTGCTACCAACACAGAACAAGGAACATAGATGGCCGCATTGTATTTCTAAATGAAGCCATAAATGGAGAGAACAATAAGATTTAATGGCGAGGCAATGATTGATTGAATTAAGCATGTCCCATGACTCATAGAAGCTGTAGTTCTGAATGATTTAGATTATACAAGCGGGCTGACTACTGGATTTCATCTCATTTCCTTCATGGCAACATAAAAAAATCCATCAGTAGGGCCCTTCTTGTGCAATCCAAATGGATAAGATTATACTTGCATCATTTCAGATTATAATTTCAGTCTCTTCTGCATCAATATTGGCAACATTTGTGACAGTGTAGAGGAAAGATTGAATATATATATATATATAGAGAGAGAGAGAGAGAGAGAGAGAGAGAGAGAGATTTGAACAGTAGGTTAGATTGGATATATGAAAGTTAGAATTAAATATTAGAAGTTTTGATAGATTTTAACCCAATAGAAATAATACAAAAGTAAAAAAACAAAAAAGTTACATTTTCTTTAACTTCTCAACCAATCTTGACAACATGCCAAAATCTCAACTACATTTACTCTTGTAATCATCAACTGTCCTACCACCAGTACCACATGCCGACTCTGATGCAACGGTGGATATTGGAATAGCCAAAAAACGAGCAACTTTATTTTATTTAGTCGTATTGTTTTTCCACCAACCCAACATATCAAAACACTCACCCATTGTGCTTCAGCCAAATACGTCTCCAAATCAAAATCCTCACAAAACATATTGAGGCCAAATTCCCATACTAGAAACAAATAGAGAAGACCTGTTGTCCCATAAAATGCTAGCACCACCATTGGTGCTTCTAATATTGCATGAGAATCTTTTATCAAGAGCATCTGAGTTGAGTAAAGGGCATATTCACGGTAAAGGCTTTTCAAAGCAAGCCTAAGATCTATAACCCTTGCAACAGACTCATCACCATTAACCAATGGAAAATAATATTAAACTACTTTAAACTTTTGTCAAGAATAAAACAATTGCAGCGATAGCCAGCGGTGTGTAAACAATATTACAATAATTTCTACACTTTACAATCAATCTAAAAGTCAAATCTTTAATAAAGGATTTTAAACTACTACAAAGGATTTTAAACTACTACATCATTATCGAGTGCAAGTGAAGCATACTGATATAAGCAAAATATAAATTCGAATTCGGGCACTAAGTTTCTGAAAAAAATTGTCATTTCATAAAAAATACTTTCAAGCACCTATATATACATTCTGCAATTTTCTGTTCCTCATAACTTAGGGTAAATATGTATGCACAGTCACGATCACTTAAAACATTTAAAGGCCTCATTGAGTTGTTATTGTGTGATTTTATTAAACTTTTGTTCTCTTAATTGCAAGGCTTTCATATATTTTAAACTTTCATGCACTTTAAAAATTACCTTACGTATGGAATTCATGCGATTGGAACTATCAAATTTAAAATGTGCGCACGATACCACACATAAAATATATCTCCATTCGATTAAAATAACCCCTCAGCTGTGAGCTTTAATTGAAGCTCTCGAACCACAACATCATTTGTAAAACAATTGTTTAAAATGATGCTACCGGTGTTTTTATCAATGGTCCAACTATCAAGTTTGTCTAAGATGCAAACACAAATTACTTCATCGGTGTGGGGAGCTTCAAGAGAGTTAAATGAAATTATTTTCTTCTGTAAATTCCACTCATCATCAATAAATTGGCATGTTAAACACGATATCCTTGTCAGAAGTGCAAACGTCAATTGTCAAACTTATCAGACATTTTAGATTGTCCAAAAAATTTTAAAGCTTTTAATTTTCTTCATTGTTAAACTTTTTAATATTAGATTTCAAATTCTTTTGTGACATCGTTTTATACATCAGTTAAAGCTTTTTTGTAAAATTCCAAAAACCCTCTTATTCTATGAAATAAAATAACAATTTGTGCAATATAACCATTCGTGCAAAATCAAGTCTACTTTTTTTCTTGAACAAATTCAAGATTTTGAATTGCACTCATTTTTCTTTTTCTTCAAATATGGGGAATTTGTTGATTTATATATACTTAACATCGTTTTGCTATCTTGTGATTAGCAATGTGACTCAGATGTTTTTTCAAATGCAAATTTAATTTTTAAAGTTCTTATTCAGTAATTCTTTTTGCAAACTCTGCCAGTTTTTGCTGCCGATCCCAAGCCGGGAAAAAAAGGAGGGTTGCGTTAGGTAGGTGACAGCTAGCGTAAAACTTTGTCACAACCCAAACATGAATTTTGAGAAGATGATATTTCACGATAAGGCTAAAGCGTTCCCCGCTTGAAGTGACGCATTACAGCGTCGCCTGACTGCAGTGAAAAGTGTGCAAAGGCTACCGCATGACTTTAGGCTAGTGCGGTTAAAGAAGTTAGTCCATGAGAAGAAAAGGAAGAATAGAAAAATTAGACTTGCTACCTGGAATATAGGAACCTTGACAGGCAAGAGCATGAAGTTGGTTAAGGTAATGAAAAGAAGAAAACTTAGTGTGGCTTGTATGCAGGAGACAAGGTGGAATGAGAATAAAACTAAAGAGCTCATGGATGGATATAAGCTTTTCTATATAGGAAAGAGTAATGCAAAAAATAGAGTGGGTATAGTTGTAGATAATGATTTGAAAGAAAAAATTGTGGGGGTAAAGAGGTTTGGTGAAAGAATTATAGCAATTAAACTAGTGCGAGTGGAAGACATAATTCATATCATTAGTGCATATGCTCCCCAAGTAGGACTAGAGGAAAGTGTGAAAAGACAATTTTGGGAGGAGATGGATGATTTAATGCGAAAAATCCCAACTAGTGATAAGATTTTCCTTGGAGGGGATTTAAACGGGCATATAGAAAGAGATAAATAAAGGATATGAGAGAGTGCATGGAGGGCATGGATTTGGAGAAAAAAATGAATTCGGAAACCCTATATTGGACTTTGCAGTGGCATTTGATCTTATAGTAGCAAATACTTACTTTAAAAAGAGATATGAGCATTTAATTACATATAAAATTGGGAGTAATAGGTGTCGGATAGACTTTTTTCTAGTTAGAAAATAGGACCGATTGGCTTGTACAGATTGCAAGGTTATCCCAGGAGAGAGTTTGACTATGCAACATAGGCTCGAAGTTTTAGATATTTGCATTGGAAGTAGAAAGAGAGCGGTAGTAAACAAAATGGACTCTAAAACAAGTTGGAGAGATTTAAAAGGAGAAAGAGCAAATCTATTTAAGGACAAAATGATTGAAAAAGGAGAATGGAATCTTGAAGGAGAAACTACAGTAATGTGGAATCAAATAGCTAATTGCATTAGAAATATTGCAAAGGAGGTACTTAGAGAATCAAAAGCGAAGAGACATTAATAAAGAAACATGGTGGTGGAGTATGGAGGTTCAGGAAGTTATTCGACAGAAAAAACATTGCTACAAAGTTTGGCAAGGGACTGAGAGTATGGAAAATTTTGAGCTGTATAAGAAGGTAACAAAAGGAGCTAAGAAAGTAGTAAGCAGTGCAAAGTTCAAAGCATACGATGACCTCCATAATAGGTTGGGAACAAAAGAAGGAGAAAAGGATATTTTTAAACTTACAAAAATAAGAGAAAAGAAAAGTAGAGACTTAGATCATGTCAAATATATCAAGGACAATGAGAAAAATATTTTGGTGAAGGGCAATAATATTAAAGAAAGGTGGAAGGAATATTTTAGCAAACTTCTAAATGAAGAACATTTGGGCGATACAAGAATTAAAGAGGATACTTCATCACAAGAGCATACTTTTCTCCGTAGAATTAGAGGGGTGGAAGTGAATGAAGCATTGAAGCGAATGAAGACAGCAAAGGCAACAAGCCCAGTTGGTATTCCGATAGAGGTATGGAAATGCTTAGGAGAGGTTGGGATAAGTTGATTATGTAGACTATTCAATAAGATACTTGTGACAAAGAAAATGCCGGATGAATGGAGAAGAAGTATTATAGTACTTATATATAAGAATAAAGAAGATATACAAAATTGTACCAACTATCGTGGGATTAAACTTATGAGTCATACTATGAAGTTATGGAAGAGAATAATGGAGCAAAGACTAAGAAAGAAGACCAAGATTTCTGAAAATCAATTTGGTTTAACTATGGAAGCTATCTTTTCACTTAGGCAATTAATGAAAAAATACCGAGCAAAGAGGAAAAATCTACATATGGTTTTTATCGATTTGAAAAAACCCTATGATAGGATACCGAGGAATTTAATTTGGTGGGTTTTAAAGAAAAGGAATGTCCCCAGAGGTTACATTGAAAATTTTAAGGATATGTACGAAGAAGCAATAACAAATGTGAGAACCACATGTAGAGAAACAGGTGGATTCCCAGTAACTATAGGTTTACACCAGGGATTAACCTTAAGCCCTTATCTTTTTGCATTAATTATGGATGAATTAACTGTGCATATCAAGAAAAAGTACCATGGTGTATGTTGTTTGCAGATGATATAGTATTGGTGGTTAAATCAAGATAGGGTGTAAATGCAAAGCTTGAGAGATGGCAGAGGTCATTAGAATCTAGAGGTTTTAAAATAAGTCGTATAAAGATAGAATATATGGATTGCAATTTTAGTAGACATACAAAGTGTTGAAACCACTGTCAAAATTGAAACCCATGAGATACCACATAGAAATTCTTTTCGGTGCCTAGGCTTAATAATTAGTAAGGATGGGGAGATTGACGAAGATGTGGAGCATAGGATAAAAGCCGGATGGCTAAAGTAGAGACTAACTTCAGGAGTACTTTGTGACAGATGAATGCCAACGAAATTGAAGGGCAAATTTTATAAGACAGTAGTTAGACCAGCTATGACATATGGAACAGAATGTTGGCCAATTAAGAAGACGCATATTCATAAGATGGATATAGCGGAAATGAGAATGCTTAGGTGGATGTGTGGTAAAACTAGAAAAGATAAAATAAAAAATGAGCACTTTCGAGAACATTTAGGGGTAGCACCAATAAGGGATAAGATTAGAAAAACCCGTTTAAAATGGTTTGGGCATATTGAGCGTAGGCCAGTAATGGCACCGGTGAGAAAAAGTTTGGCTATACAGGTGGATGGCCCATTAAGAGGTAGGGGCAAGCCGAAGAAAACATGAATGGAAGTCATTAATTCAGATTTGAAGAAGTTTCACTTATCGAAAGATTTAGCTCAAAATGGAGAAACATAATTCATGTAGCCGACCCTAATATGGTTGGGATAAGGCTTTGATGATGATGATGATGATGATTTAGTAATTCTTTTAAAATGCTTAAAACTTGGTTTATCAACCCCAATTTCTGTAAATTTTTTTAATTTAATTACAATGCTTACACATCATTTTTTTTAAAAATTTAATTAATAATGGGTATGACATTGGATGAAAATTGATTGGACATTTGTTTTGCTAAATTTTATAGGAGACTTCTAGTTTTTGGAATGTCTGACAACATGTCTATATAATTATAATAGATTTTATGATGATTTAATGTGCAGATAAAATGTAAGAACCCATTGATATTGAAATTGGAGAAACCAATGTTTACATTGAAGCTTTTAAGGTAACTAAAAAAAATGAAAGCTAAAAATTATAGTTTGGGCTGAATTTGAAAATTTTACACAAAATTTAATTGATAAAGCAAGTTTTAAACATTATAAAAAAATTACTGAACGGAAACATAAAAGATAAAACTTCATAAAAAAATCTTAAATCATTCTGCTGACTAAAAGATAGCAAACAACGATAAGTAGATATAAATCAACAATTTTTTTAAATTGAAAAAGTAAAAGAAGAACGAATAAGTGTAATTTAAAATTTAAAATTTGATCAGGAAAAAAGTAAACTTGATCTTGCATGAATGGTTATATTGCAGAAATTGTCATTTTCATTTCGTAAAATAAGAAGGATTTCAAAATTTTATAAAAGGGCTTCAACCGATATATGAAATGATGTTACAGAATAATTTGAAATATGATATTACAAAATTAACAATGAGGAAAAATAAAAGCTTTATAATTTTTAAGACAATATAAAATATTAGATATGTTTGACAACTAACCTTTGCACTTCTAACAATAATCTTGGATAAAGATGCTTAACATGTCATTTTATCTATGGTAACTATAATTTGCTAAAAAAACAAAAAATCATTTCATTTAACTAAGCTCCCCATACCGACGAATTAATTTGTAATTGCATAGTAGACAAATTATATAGCTAGAACATTGATTAAAAAAAAAACCTGCATCGAACAATTGCTCCACAAATGATGTCGTGGTTCGAGGGCTTTAGTCAAAGGTTATGACTAAGGGCTTGCTATTGTCCACTGAAGAATATTTCAAATACGTTGTCGTGCAAACATTTTGAATTTGATAGTTCAAGATGGCCATGATTCCATATGCTTCACAGTTAAGAGCAAAGTTCAAAATAGCAACCGCTACGCCGCATTATTGGCTGTAGCGGTTGAGGCCGCTACGGTATTTTGAAAATAGCGGCGCTCTAGTTTGAAACCTAATAGAGCCAAGCAATTTTAACTTAAAACATTGTTTTTCCCATTTCTTTTCCTCAATAGCCTTTTCTAAAGTTGTCTTTACTCTTATATGTTTCAAATCACTAAAAAAAACACGATTTGAATTTTTTTTACCACTTAAAAATTTTAGACCGCTACATAGCCCTGTAACCGTTACGTAGGGTTTTGGCCATTGTCCACTGTAACTGCTATTTTGATCATTGATTAACAGAACAAAGGTTTAATGAAATTGCAAAGCAAGTACGAGCTTCGAGAAAGAAAATTCAACCTAATAGTTTGAATATGCAAAACTCTACTCTTGAGATTCTAGAAACAACAACACAATTCAAGGAAGCCTTCAAGCGTTTAAGTGATGGTGATAGTGGATACAAATTTGCCCCAAGTTATAAGGAATGGGAAAATATGAAAAGTATATATAAATGTTAGAAAGTAATGTTTTAGATGACAGAAAAATTTTCGGACAATAAGTACCCGACATCGAATTTGTATTTTCGTGATATTTGTATGCTTCACTTGCATTTGATAAAATGGTGCAACAGTTCACAATCTTTTATCAAAGATATGGCCATGAAAATGTATGGGAAGTTTAAAAAATATTCGAATATCATTACCACACCATTAGCAATTGCTTCAATATTTTATCCTCGACTCAAATTTAAAGTAATTGAATATTACTTTCCATTGATTTACGGTGACGAGTCCGATGCAAGGATTGTGGATGTTAGGCTTGCTTTGACAAACCTTTACAACAAATATATGCCTTTGAGTCAACTAAGAATGCTTTTGATGGAAGGCTTTCATGGAATGTTGGAAGTGCCAATGGTGGTGCTAGCAATAGTTGTAGGACAAGTTCATCACTTCTCCAATAGTTTCTACTGTTAAAAACTGGGAACTTGTCCTCAACATGTTTCTCAAAGAAAGTTCATCCTTTGAAAGAAAGTTGGATTTGGAGACATATTTGGATGAAGCGCTTTGGCCTACCACAGATGATAAGGACTTTGATATCCTAGGTTGGTGGGAAAACATTGCAACCAAATACCGTGAAGTTGCTCGAATGGCTCATGATTTTTTTCCATTCTTCTATCCACTATTGCATTAGAATCAGCTTTTAGTATTGATTGTCAAACAATTGATGATTACGAGAATAACTTACTCACAACTACAGTAGAGAGTTTGATGTGTTGTCAAAATTGGTTGAGAAGTTCAAGAAAAGGTAGTATAATTTCTTTTGCATTCAAATCCATAAAACTTACTAATAATTAGGTTTAATTTTCAGATATTCAATCTTACCACTACACAATCACAGAGGCATCTAATATTGATGAAGAAGATACCACAAATATAGTCTCAAATGGAATGATTAGTGAGTCACACATTTATTTATTTTTTCAATTTGGTAATGACAACTTTGTATAAGAATTTTATTAACTCATGTTTTTTAGGTGAAGCGTGTCATGGACTAATGCAAAATGTATGTGAGGAATGGATTATGGGCCAATGGTTTATGGTTGCATTTGATGTGAAGAATTCATTAGAAGTTTGTGTGCTGATGGTTTATGGATGAAATTTTGGATTGTGTTTTGTAAACTTTTGAACTCCACCAGTTTTTGCTGCCGGTCCCAATCCCGGGTAAAGGAGGAGGGTTGCGTTAAGTAGGTGACAGCCAACGCAAAACTGTCACAACCAAAACATGAATTCTGAGAAAATGATATGTCACGATAAAGCTAGGGCATTCCCCGCTTTAAGTGACACATTGCAGCGTCGCTCGGCTGCAGTGAAAAGTAAGCAAGGCCTACCGCATGACTTTAGGCTAGTGCAGTTAAAGAAATTAGTCTATGAGAAGAAGATGAGAAATAGGAAAATTAGACTTGCTACTTGAAATATATGAACCTTGACAGACAAGACTATGGAGTTGATTGAGGTAATGAAAAGAAGAAGAATTAGTGTGGCTTGTATACAGGAGACACAGTGGAAATGTAATAAAGTTAAGGAGCTCATGGATGGGTATAAGCTTTTCTATGCAGGAAAGAGTAATACAAGAAATAGAGCGGGTATAGTTGTAGATAAGGATTTGAAAGAGAAAATTGTGGGGGTAGAGAAGTTTGGTGATAGAAATATAGCAATTAAACTAGTGCTAAAGGAAGGCATAATTCATATCATCAGTGCATATGCACCCCAAGTAGGACTAAAAGAAAGTGTGAAACAATAATTTTGGGAGGAGACGGATGATTTAATGCGAGAAATCCCAACTAGTAATAAGATTTTTCTTGGAGGGGATTTAAACGGGCATATAAGAAAAAACAATAGAGGATATGAGAGAGTGCATGGAGGGCATGGATTTAGAGAAAAGAATGAATTCGAAAACACTATATTGGACTTTGCAGTAGCATTTGATCTTGTGGTGGCAAATACTTACTTTAAAAAGAGAGATGAGCATTTAATTACATATAAAAGTAGGAGTAATAGGAGTCAAATAGACTTTTTTCTAGTTAGAAAATAGGACCGATTGGCTTGTATAGATTGCAAGGTTATCCCAGGAAAGAGTTTGATTACGCAACATAGGCTTGGAGTTTAAGATATTTGCATTAGAAGTAGAAAGAGAGCGACAGTAAACAAAATGGACCCTAAAACAAGGTGGAGAGATTTGAAAGGGGAAAGAGCAAATATATTTAAGGACAAAATGATTGAGAAAGGAGAATGGAATATTGAAGGAGAAACTACAATAATGTGGAATCAAATGGCTAATTGCATTAGAAATGTTACAAAGGAGGTACTTGGCGAATAAAAAAGGAAAAGACATTAATAAAGAAATATAGTGATGGAGCATTGAGGTTCAGGAAGTTATTCGACAGAAAAAACATTGCTACAAAGTTTGGCAGGAGACTAAGAGTATGAAAAATTTTGAACTTTATAAGAAGGCAAAGAAAGAAACTAAAAAAGTAGTAAGTAGTGCAAAGTTCAAAGCATACAATGACCTCCATAATAAGTTAAGAACAAGAGAAGGAGAAATGAATATTTTTAAGCTTACAAAAATAAGAGAAAAGAAAAGTAGAGACTTCGATCATACCAAATGTATCAAGGACAATGAGAAAAATATTTTGGTGAAGGACAACAATATTAAAGAAAGGTGGAAGGAATATTTTAACAAACTTCTAAATGAAGAACATTTGGGCGATACAAAAGTTAAGGAGGATACTTCATCACAAGAACATACTTTTCTCCGTAGAATTAGAAGGGTGGAAATGAAGGAAGCATTGAAACGAATGAAGGCAGAAAAGGCAACAGGCCCAGATGGCATTCCGATAGAGGTATGAAAATGCCTAGGAGAGGTTGGAGTAAGTTGGTTATGTAGACTATTCAATAAGATACTCGTGACAAAAAAAATGCCGGATGAATGGAGAAGAAGCATTGTAGTACCTATATATAAGAATAAAGGAGATATACAAAATTGGACCAACTATCGAGGGATTAAACTTATGAGTCATACTATGAAGTTATGGGAGAAAATAATAGAGCAAAAACTAAGAAAGAAGACCAAGATTTCTGAAAATCAATTTGGTTTTATGCCAGGGAGATCAACTATGGAAGCTATCTTTTCACTTAAGCAATTAATGGAAAAATACCAAGCAAAGAGGAAAAATCTACATATGGTCTTTATCAATTTGGAAAAAGCCTACGATAAGGTACCGAAGAATTTAATTTGGTGGATTTTAAAGAAAAGGAATGTCCCCAGAGGTTACATTGAAAATTTTAAGAATATGTACGAAGGAGCAATAACAAATGTAAGAACCACATATGGAGAAACAGGTGGATTCCCAGTGACTATAGGTTTACATCAGGGATCAACCTTAAGCCCTTATCTATTTACATTAATTATGGATGAGTTAACTGTGCATATTCAAGAAAAAATACCATGGTGTATGTTGTTTGCTGAAGATATAGTATTGGTGGATGAATCAAGAGAAGGTGTAAATGCAAAGCTTGAGAGATGGCACGGGTCATTAGAATCTAGAGGCTTTAAAATAAGTCGTATAAAGACAAAATATATGGATTGCAACTTCAATGGACATATACGAAGTGTTGAAATCACTGTCAAAATTGAAACCCATAAGATACTACGTAGAGATTTTTTTCGGTACCTAGGCTCGATGATTAGTAAGGATGGAGAAATTAACGAAGATGTGGAGCATAAGATAAAAGCTGGATGGCTAAAGTAGAGACTAGCTTCGGGAGTGCTTTGTGACAAACGAATGCCAATGAAATTGAAAGGCAAATTTTACAGGACAGTAGTTAGACCAGCTATGACATATGGAGCAGAATGTTGGCCAATTAAGAAGACACATATTCATAAAATGGATGTAGCGGAAATGAGAATGCTTAGGTGTATGTGTGGTAAAACTAGAAAAGATAAAATTAGAAATGAGCGCTTTCGGAAACATTTAGGAGTAGCAACAATAGGGAATAAGATTAAAGAAACCCGTTTAAGATGATTTGGGCTTGTTGAGCGTAGGCCAGTAATGGCACCAGTGAAAAAAAGTTTGGATATACAGGTGAAAGGCCCATCAAGAGGTAGGGGCAGGCCGAAGAAAACATAGATGAAAGTCATTAATTCGGATTTGAAGAAGTTTCACTTATTGAAAGTTTTAGCTCAAAATAAAATGGAATGGAAAAATAGAATTCATATAGCCGACCTCAACATGATTGGGATAAGGCCTTGATGATGATGATGATAATGATGATGATGTTTTGTAAACTTTCGATTTTTGATGGTTGGACTTAGAATGCGATGTCTGGACTTTTGATGGTTTAGAGAATAGGAGTTTTGACGTTATTTCTGAATTTTTCTGTTCAAAGTGCAGGTTATTGATAGAGAAAATGTTAAATTTTTATTATATATGATCATTCTTATAGATGTTTTTCAGATGATACAATTGAACCATGGATTAGTTTAGTGGGTGATTTTCCAATAAAAATGGAAAAATCAAGGTAAATTAACAAATAATCAAATTGATGTTCCCTTTATAATTGATTGATTCTTTGTTCAGTGTCAAATTATTGTTAAATTAACGTGTTATTACTTATTTACTCTGAAAGGGTTACACCTTTTTTCTGATGCAAATACATCTCTACTGTATCAATGTCACAAGTATGGTTTCTGGGTTGTAGATGGGTTATGCAATGGTTAGAGGGAGCTGTTGTTCATGGGGGCTGGCAAATACCGCATGAGTACTTTGAAAACGTTCTTTTACCTTCTAATGAGCACCATAGTGATGCAGGCTAGACCATAAGTTAGCCAACCCATTGGGCTCTATCCATAAGCCCAATTGGATACCTAGTTATTTAGGGATATTATCAGTAGTTTAGTTTGATTATAATTAATATTAGTCAATTCTTATTTTATTTAAGCTTATTCTAATATCAGTAAGTCTTGCTTGCCAAGAACTAGGTTTGCTACTCTATAAATAAGAGTCTTTCATTGTAGTTACTCATGCTTTGATAATTAATAATATTCAGATTGTGTTTTCCCTTTAGTTATGGGTTGTTTCTTGGTTATGTTTGTGCCTTAGGGTTGGAATCCATCTTGGATTCGATCAATCTTTCAAGAGATTGATCTATTCATCTTAATCGTGAATCGTGGCTGCGCCACATAAGTTGTTTCAAAAGGTTTTATTTTTAATGGGCATGTGTTGTTTCATTTCATTGCAATATTGGAACCTTAAGACATCATTTCTGCCTTAAATTGATTTCATCAAGTTTTATGTTTTAATGGTCATGTCCCTCTTCCCCTCACTATTTGACATTAATGCACAGTCAACATTCAGAATTCATCGCCTGTCATGAAACTACTTGCATTATTGGTTGAGGGTCATGAAAAAAGGACACAACATAATCATCAGCCATCCATGTGGAGAACTTTCAAAAACAGATACAAAGAAAATGAAATTCTGAAATAGCTTTTTGAGATTTTTTCACTGCAACTATGAAAGCATTAAAGTCATAGAAATAGATTTTGAATTTCATATTCGTAGAAATCAGAACTTACAATAAAAATATTTAACATCTTTTAACTAATATGTTCCCTTTGTCACTGGTATCAATGGTTAAAGCTTGCCAATTGCCACTTCTCTGTGTTCTTCCATATCAAGCAAGTAAGATGTTACGAAAGGGGAAGAAGCATATACGGCTACAAGACTGAAAAATATTTTCTGAGAAGGGTCATGATTTTAGTTACACTAGATTGATTCTTAGTAAGTTCCACATCAATGTGTTATGGATGTCATCAGGTTAGTGGTAAATGGTAAGGAACTATGATGGCTAGATACAGGATGGATATGGTGGAGACATACCAGTAATATGACAGAGCATGGATTTATGTATTTATACACATAAGATTGGAATATCATTTAAAATACAGAGACGTTGCTACTAAGTATATTGACATAATGGGTAAGAAACAATTTATGAACACCTTGGAATTTAGGAGTAATTGGTTGAAACAAGTATTGTGTGTGTGTGCGAGTGTGTGTGCGCGTGAGAGAGAGAGAGAGAGTGTGTGTGGCAACTGCTGGAGGAAGAAAGAAGAGAAGTAGGAAAGCAGACCGTTGCTGAACTCGATGAGAGGACTACATCCCTCCCTCGAAGGATTCTTCAGCTCAGGGAGAACTCCTCCACTCTGGTTGTCTCTAATATATCTGAAGATATGTCCAAAACAGAGCTGGAAGCCATGTTCTACAGGGCAGGTAAGGTTTTGGACTCTTTCCTACCCATTGACAAGCTCAGTGGGAAGAAGAGAGGTTTTGCCTTTGTCAGATTTGGATCCCTCCAAGAGGCAAAGCTGTGGAGATCAAGGATGCAAATAGCGGTTGCGGCGGGCGTAGCGGCCTGTCGCCAAAACGATACGTAGCGGGCGATACGTAGCGGTAGCGGCGATACGTAGCGGCGTAGCGGCGTGAATTAAAAAAGTCTTCAAAAAAATCCGAAAAAATTCCAGAAAATCCAAAATATTGGAAAATGATGGAATATGTATTTGTTTTGCAAAAGCAACTAGTATATGAGTATGTAGCGGTCCCCTCATTGCATTAGATCCTGTATCGCTGTATCAATAAAAAAAAATACAAAAATCCGAAAATAAAAAATATGAAAAAATTAGAAGAACACAAAAATATGTGGGATTGATCTATGGGAAGCATAGATCTAACATTTAGGGACCACTTTCAACTCATTTGATTGGTTTTCCATTAACAAAATAGATTTTTTTTTCAAATAATAAAATAATCCAAAAATAAAATTCAAAAAAAAAATTAAGAAAGTGATACAAAAGAGGGGCTTGATCAAAGAGGAACATGGATCTAACAATAACAACTCATTTTTAAGTGATTCATAGAAGAAAAGAGGGAAATAAGCACAAAGTTGAAAAAAAAAAGCTTCAAAACTCACCTTTTTTGAGCTTGATGCTTGAATCTTAAATGCCACCTTAATTTTTGGATGTTTTTGATGTTTTTGTTGATGATTTTGATGTTTTTTTTGAGATGATTTGAAAAATGGAGGCAAGGAAAGGGTCTTGGAGGAGTTGGAGCTGTGAAGAGGGGAGAAAAGAGGGGAGTTGAAAGGGAAATGGGGCTTAAAAAATCGGCTGGGGGGTTTTAAACCCCCCAGCCGATACACATGTGAGGGCCGATAATTTGAAAAAAGCGTAGCGCTCATGAGCGCTACGCCCGATTTATCGGCCGATACGCTTCGTATCGGCCAATATTTGCATCCATGGTGGAGATGGCTTGTGGTACATCTTGGGGAGGAAGAAAAATCCAAGCACAGCTATCCAAGTTTAAACAGGGCACAAAGGGAACCCAAAGAGATGCCTCTTGGGCTATAAAACTGGCAGCCCTCTTCCACCTGTTCGGATGGCTTGGAGAAACCCTGCTATTCAAGCAAAAGAGAACACCTCACTAACCAAGGATGGCTGGATTGTCAAGGATGGAGGTAGTCTAGGGGTTATATTGCCTTCCAAAACCATTTCAGAAGGCAAAAAGGCCTTGAGATTTAGCTTAGTTGGCTTTCCGAAAGAATGGTCAAAATAGAACGGAATGGAAAAACAGAATCCATGTAGCTGACTCCAACATGGTTGGGATAAGGCGATGATGATGATGATGATGATGATGATGATGATGGCCTTCTGAAAGAATGGGTGGTGGCTATTTCTCAGATCAAATGCTGGCTGCAACGTCATTGGGGTAAAATACCTTCCGATATTAGGTTTTTTGGTCCCTCGATAGTATGGCTGGAACTCCAATCTCGAAGAAGTTGCTGACATTATTCGCCTTGCTGCTGTTTCTGAGAATACCCCTTTCAGAGTATTAGAAAGATGGATGGAAGTATTGGGTAGCCCTCCTTAAGAGATCTGGGTGAGATTCAAAGGGGTTCCATTGCATGTTTGGAGAGAAGAAACTTTTTCCCTTCTTGGACAGTGCTTGGGTTCCTTAGTAGAGGTGGACCTTGTCACATCCAGGAAGGAAAACCTTCTTTTTGGAAGGGTGAAAGTGGCTAGAGATCTGAACCAGAAACTTCCTCCAACTCTAAACGTTTGGTTAGATGATCTGTGTGCACCCATCGAAGTGGAATTGGAAAGGGAAGACAAAGGTTTTGCTGATTCTCAGCCTGTTGCTCCAGGAACTACAAAGTTGAAGACTAATTCCCATTGTTGTGAAGATCTTGAAAGTAGCTCCAGTTTCGGTGGAGGAAGAAGATGACATCACATTTGGGTTTTCAAATTTGAATCCCCCACCCATTTCAACGAAATTTGAGTTGTAAGGCCTTGGATCTCGACCTCTGCCCTTGGATCCAGACTTCAGTGAAGGATCCCGAGCCAGTTTATGGTTTGAGCCCTCATCTGGATCATGGGCTAGAAGATGGCTTAGGGCCCAATGTCCTTTTTAAAAGCTATCTCAATAAAGGAGGGCCAGATACTTACCTCGACAAATCTGAAGCCGAGAAAAGCCACCCCCCAAAAGCCAGGGCAGAACTGGTGAAGCATCCCTCAGAGACAATTTGCGAGGATGGAAGTTGTGCAAGGGCTGATGGCCTAACTTGCGCTGAAGTGAGCAACTGTAGCTTTACAGACGACATAGCAGATTCGACAATTCCTTCTCCAACAACAGTCGAGTATGAACAACGTCCAACAGACGATGGCTGACGAGCCTACCCTTTTGTGATCCTGTTTTCAAGCCAGGAACAGTCCAAAGGTAGTGGGAAGGACAATCCCTTGTCGCCAAATCAGCAGTCAAGGAAGAGACCCGGTGAGGAGGATTGGACCTTTGCTACAATGGAGGTGTTCTATGCCTCTCCAGTAACTTGTATCCCCATCCGCAGTCATGTTGGGCCTATTCTATCTCTTGCAGATATATCAACGCCTGCCCTTGGGGAGATTCAACCTTCAGAGTCAGAGAAAGGATGGGTGTCCATTAAAGAAACATCTGGCTCCGTTAAAGCATGCATATCCCCCTGTAAACTTGATTGGAGTATGGATTCCTCAAATCCTCCCAGCCCAGACAGGGTTTCTATCCAAACTCCCGATCAGGCACATCAATCTGTTTCTGTAAAGCTGGTTGATGACGATTTGGAGACTTCTGAATTCCAGTTGGAGAATTCACCTGCCACTGCTGTCAAGTATGGTGACTCATGTCCCGGTGATTGGCTTAAATCCCATGTAGTGGTCTGTGGGAAGGCAGTGGGTATCTCTGTAGGCAACAATGAAAATGACTGGGAATCGCTGATCAGGTATGCTCAGGGTCGTGAAGATTCCAATTACACTGCAAGGGTGAAGAATAAGTGTAGGAAAAAAGCATCAAGAGAATTACAGAGTTTAAAGGCCTCCGTGAACTATGACAGGAATGCAGACAAAATGGTTGATAGTCAATGCTTGGATCAAAATCCTATAAACTCTATGGTGAAAGGTAGGCGTTGTCAATGAAGATTTTATCTTGGAATGTTAGGGGTCTCAGCAGTCTAAATCGGAAAGCCATTGTCAAGCAGGTTATCAAGTTGCAGAAAGTGGCTGTAGTTCTTATTCAGGAGTCCAAAATTAATTCCAAGGAGGAGGAGGTAGTCAAAGATATTAGGGGTCGCAAATTTGTTAAAAGGGATTGCGCTAAAGGCTCATGGCTCCTCTGGGGGTATTTTCCTCCTTTGGGAAACTCACCAGGTGACATCTAAACTTCAGTGGTTGGATGAATTCTCAGTTTTGGTAGTCTTTGAGGATCTGGAAATTCATAAGGATTGTCTCATATCTGCTGTTTATGGCCCTAATGTTAGACAAAAAAGAGCAGATTTTTGGAGGGAACTGGATGAAATTAGAGCAAGATTGTTTGGGCCCTGGTACATTGGAGGTGACTTTAACATTATCAGATTCCCAGAGGAAAAACTATGCAATTGCACAATGTCCTCAGAAATGTACCGGTTCTCTGATTGGATAAATAGTAACAGTCTTTTGGATTTACAATTAAGCGGGGCCTTGATGCAGCCCAAGGGTTAGGGCTGCATGGAGGTGCCTAAGCACGTGTCCAACGACACTTTGAACGGTCACAAAGACTTCAACACACACGAGGACGCGCCTCTCTGGGAAAAACCTAATTCTATTAATCAACCAAATCTGAGAATTTCTTCTCTACAATGCCATGTATATAGTTAAAGCAAACTTAATGTGTAAGAAAACCCTAGGCTAAAAATGGAAACTTTCCTAATAACAATTTAATTAAAATTCAAATAAAATTAATAATCTTAATCTAAGTTGAAGAGGGGCTGCTGGAGCCTAGACTACATCATCCTCCCCGGGTTGAAAGAAGAGTTCGTCCTCGAACTCGATTCTGCTTCGGATTGCCAGTGTAAATGTGTTGAACATGAAAGACTTCCTTCGTGGCAGCTTTCCAGGAATTCTTCTTTGGCGGTTGTGGTTTTTCAGGATAAAGAGTAACTTGATGTCCACCATGTATGAATGTATAAGTGTTGTCGCGCATACCATGAGTCCCATTCTTGTCATACATCCATGGACGGCCCAATAAGATATCACCACTATTCATAGGTAACACATCACATTGGATTGTATCTGTGTAAGTCTCACCAATAGCAAAAGTAACTTTGCAAGTATGTCGAACATGCGCTTGATCACCATTGATTAGCCACTTGATAAAATAAGGACGGTTATGCTTATAAACTTTCAATTGGAGGCGATCAATAAGAGCCTAGGAGATGAAATTTTCACAACTTCCACTGTCAATAACAACTGTGCAGTTTTGTCCCTAAATTATTCCTGCGGAACAGAAAATATTTTTGCGCAACCACTTATGCTCAATAGTTGGTGAAGCATCCTTGAGGACAATAAGAGCTTCATCTGGGGGCTCTGCATCGGTGAATTCAATTTCCGCAGTGTCAATATCCTTGGAATTGTCACTATCCTTAGGATCAGTGTCAGTACCCTTAATATCATCTCGGATATTGTTCTCAGCACCTTCAATCTCAATCAAATGTATTCGCTTTGGACAATCTGCTGCTCGATGTCCGTGCTGATGACAATGAAAACAAACCATCTTATTTTGACCTTCAATCCTAGCAAAAATCTATTCATTGGATTTAGCTTCTTGGATAGATGAATTCTTCGGAGAAACCCATTTGGATTTTTGTACTTGATGATTTGCAATTCCCTCAGCCTTGATAGCATGTTGGATGAGTTCATCGACATTATCAAAATGTTGGAAGGCAAGGATATGCTGAATATCTAGTCTCAATCCATTGAAAAATCTATCAACTACCACATCATCCTCTTCATTCAAGCCACAACGAGCTTGCAGAGTTAAAAATTCCTCAGAATATTCAATTACTGTTTTGGATCTTTGTTTTAAGTTTTGAAAGCTGGACCGTAGATCTCTTACATAGTTGACAGGGAGGAATTTTTGTTTCAAAATATTCTTCATCTCAATCCATGTATCAACTGGGTCCATGTTTTGATTACTCCGTTTTCTTTGCAATTCAGCCCACCAAGTTGCAGCATAATTACGAAATCTAGTGGTAATTAGTGTGACTTTATGGTGCTCAGTCATTGGCTTATGTGTGAAAATATTCTCCACGCACACTAACCAATCCATAAATTCCGTAGGCTGCAATTTTTCATCATATTCAGGAATCACAATTTTAATCCCTAAGTCTCGATTAGGATTATTGAGTGGTGGATCCCGTGGATTCCGAATATGTGCACCATCTTCACAGTGGTGATGCACACGTTGATGATTTTCCAAATTTGTCACTTGAATGTCCAATTGGTGCAGGGTGGTATGCATGCCATCAACTTTTGCAGATAATTCTCTAATGGCACTAGCCAAATCTTCAAGTGAAGAAGATGAAGATTCATCATCCACTTGCTTCTTAGGAGGCATTTTTTTTTTCAATGTAAAAGTTAAATCTGACTAACCTGATGTGTAGATCTACTTTTCAGAAGTATGCTGGTGAAGACAGATCGGAAATCGGAGCACAATTGATGTTGATCTTGTAGACACAAATTGACCAAAACTCTTTTAAGAGGAATGTCGTTTGTGGGCCGTTGTGTATATGGGCTCACCGAAAGCAGGTCAAGTGTACCCGACTTTAGAACAAGGGCCCAAGAATGATTTTTTTTTTCTCGGTCTCGTACTTCGTGACGAGAAGAGGGGGATAAGAAAGAAGATTTGGGCCTTGCATCGGTGGATGCAAGAGGAGAGCAAAGGAGGAACCAGAAGAGAGGAAGCGATGGAAAGAGAGGCGTCGGCGCCGGAGACAAGGTCTGGTGCAGTGAGCGACTAATCGCGTCCGGCAGCTAGATGCGGTTCGGGTGTTAGCAGCGATCGTCGAGCGATACCGCCGGTCGGCAGAGAGGGCGGCGATGATTTCCACAAAGGGCAAACGGCAGTGGGTGGTGGTTGCACGGCAAGAACCAGGTACCTACTTTTTCTCGCTGTCTCTCTCTCTCTCGCGACTCTGCTTATGCTTTTGCTTTTTTTTTTTTTTCGACTGCTGCTCCTCTCATTGCGGCTTCTGGAGGAGGATCGGGGGTGGGAAAGATTAGGGTTTTGTGGGTTTGGGTCCCAGGGCTGTGGATTGGGTTGTGCGATGCAGGCAGGGGGGGTATTCCAGAAGGGGCCGATTGTTATGTATAGGAAAGGGTTTCGGGACAGGTTTTTTTTTTTTTTTTTTTTTTTTTTTGGGGGGGGGGGGGGGGGGGGGGGATTGTGTGGAATGGGTAGGGGTTGGGCTGGTATGATGGAAGTAGAGATGGGGTGTCGGCAGTGGACTGGGGAGCGATAGTGTCGGATCGGGAAACGGGGCGATGGGTTCTGAGGGCAGAAGTGATGGCAGGGGTGAATCGTGAAGGTTGGATAGTGGTAATCACGTTGGAAGATCATGTAGATCCTTCGGCTCTGATACCAATCTGATGCAGCCCAAGGGTTAGGGCTGCGTGGAGGTGCCTAAGCACGTGTCCAACGACACTTCAAACGGTCACAAAGACTTCAACACACACGAGGACGCGCCTCTCTGGGAAAAACCCAATTCTATTAATCAACCAAATCTGAGAATTTCTTCTCTACAATGCCATATATATAGTTAAAGCAAACTTAATGTGTAAGAAAACCCTAGGCTAAAAATGGAAACTTTCCTAATAACAATTTAATTAAAATTCTACTAATAATAATCCTAATCTAAGTTGAAGAGGGGCTACTGGGGCCTAGACTGCATCAGGCCTCCTACACTTGGTCTGATCACCAGGTGCCCCCCATAATGGCTCGGCTGGACAGATTTTTTTAACTCAGGTGATTGGGCAGACATCTATCCTCACTTCTTTCACGTTGGGCTGGTTTCAGATTAACAGCCAAGTTAAAGAGTCCTAAAGCTAGAATCAAAGATTGGGCCAAAACAAACTTTGGAAGTGTGGAGGCTTCAATGGCAGATCTTCTGAACTCTATTAAGGAAATTAATTCCAGGGAGGAGCTGAGGCAGTGGTCAGATAGTTAGGTCACTTTTCGTCAAGACCTAAAAGAGAAGTTTCTTTGCAAACTTAAGAGAAGATTAAACGGAGGCAAAGATCTAGACTCCTTTGGCTAAAGAAGGGTGACAAGAACACTAAATTTTTCCACATATATGCTTCCCACAGAAATTGTGTAAATAGGATTTCTATTCTTTGCGATGGAGATAGAAGACTAGAAGCTAAAGAGGAAATTTCTAATCATGTGGTAGCTTTCTACACAGATCTCTCTTTGAAAGAAGACAGGAATCGTCCATCTCTCAATAATCTAGAGTTCCCAATGATTAATGCAATTGATGCTAACCGGCTAGAAAAAGATTTTCCGGAAGAGGGGTTAGACGGGCGGTCTTTAACAATGGGGGAGATAAAGCACCTAGTCTTGATGGATTCCCCCTTGCTTTCTTCCAAAATTTTTGGGAGCATATCAAGGAAGATGTCTTAAACTTTATGAAGGAATTTCATGATAGAGGAATACTATCAAAGCATATTGGTGCCACCTTTATCACCTTAATCTCTAAGAAAACAGCTGCTGAATGCATTAAAGATTATCGCCCCATCAGCCTCATTGGTTCCACTTATAAACTTCTGGCTACGATGCTAGCTACCGAGCTTCAAAAAGTTCTTCCTCAATTGATTTCTAGTGCTCAAGGTGCCTTTGCTCATGGTAGGCAAAATCTAGATGGCGTTCTCATTGCAAATGAATGTATTCATTTGAGATATAATCAGCGAAAACCTAGCATCATATGCAAGTTGGACGTAGAGAAAGCCTATGATCTGGTGGATTGGGATTTTTTGCAATATTTAATGAGGAGAATGGGCTTTGGGGTCAAATGGCGGGGACAGATCTCAGAGTGCCTGAGGTCAGCCATGTTTTCTATTCTCATTAATGGAAGTCCAACTGGATTCTTCTCCGCTGCCAGAGGTATCCGCCAAGGGGACCCTCTTTTCCCTTTCTTATTTGTTAACATTGGTGAAGCTCTAAGCAATATGTTACATGCAACTAGAAATGCAACCCTCATCAAAAGTTTTTATCCTTCTGAGGATGCCTAGGAAATTTCACACCTACAGTTCGCTGACGATACTCTCATTTTTTGTGATGATAACGACCTTCATCTTCGCAATATCAAGGCAATATTTTTATGTTTTGAAGCTTATCTGGCCTAAGAGTCAATTTCTTCAAAAGTGAGATGAGTGGTGTGAGGGTGAATGAAGATCGATTGACAAAGTTAGCTGACCTCTTTGGATGCAAAGCTAGATCCCTTCCGTCTTCTTACTTAGGATCACCTCTTTCTTATGGTGTAGCTTCTAAATCCCTCTAGTCCCTAGTTCTTGAAAGAATGGAGAAAAAACTTTGCTTATGGAAGGCCAATTATCTATCCTTAGGTGGAAGAATTACCCTTATTAAAGCGGCGTTGGCAAATATTCCGATTTATTTCATGTCGCTCTACAAGTGCCCGATGGAGGTTATCAAGTGCATTGAGAGGATGTAAAGAGACTTTCTATGGCATGGAAGAGAGAAGAAAAACTTCCACTTAAACAAGTGGTCACAAGTATCATCATCATCATCATCATCATCATCATCATCAAAGCCTTATCCCAACCACGTTGGGGTCGGCTACATGAATTCTATTTCTCCATTCTGTTCTATTTTGAGCCAAATCCTTCGATAAGTTAAACTTTTTCAAATCTGAATCAATGACCTCCATCAATGTTTCCTTGGGCCTACCCCTACCTCTTGATGGGCCATCTACCTATATAGCTAAACTTTTTCTCACCGGTGCCATTATCGGCCTACGCTCAACATGCCCAAACCATCTTAAACGGGTTTCTATAATCTTATCCCCTATTGGTACTACCCCTAAATACTCTCGAAAGCGCTCATTTCTAATTTTATCTTTTCTAGTTTTACCACACATCCACTTAAGCATTCTCATTTTCGCTACATCCATCTTATAAATATGAGTCTTATTAATTGGCCAACATTCTACTCCATATGTCATAGCTAATCTAACCACTGTCCTATAAAATTTGCCCTTCAATTTCTTTGGCATTCATCTGTCATAAAGCACTCCAAAAGCTAGTCTCCACTTCAGCCATCTAGCTTTTATCCTATACTCCACATTTTCGTTAATCTCCCCATCCTTACTAATCATCGAGCCTAGGTACCGAAAAGAATCTCTACGTGGTATCTCATGGGTTTCAATTTTGACAGTGGCTTCAACACTTTGTATATGTCCACTGAAGTTGCAATCCATATATTCTGTCTTTCTACGACTTAATTAAACCTCTAGATTCTAATACCCCCCGCCATCTCTAAAGTTTTACATTTACACCATTTCTTGATTCATCCACCAAAACTATATCATCTACAAACAACAAATGGTCACAAGTATGCAAGCTAAAAAAAGAGTGTAGTTTGGGTATTAGATCTCTGAAGGTAATGAATCTAACTCCACTTGGTAAATGGCTGCGGAGAATTGGGGATGATTCTCAAGGCTTATGGTAGCAAGTCATTTCCTCAAAGTATAGTATTTCTAGGAATGGCTGGTTTGTTCATGATCCCATTCCTCGCTTCTCTGGCCTATGGAAAGGGATCCTTACTGCCAAAGAGTTCTTCTTTAGACATGCCAGATTCTGTGTAGGCAAAGGTGATAAAGTTTGCTTCTTGATGGATCTTTGGGTGTGGGACACCCTCCTTGCAACTTCGCTTCCGCACTTTTTTTGTTGTGCTATTAACCAGGAGGCCAAAGTTCTTGATTGCATGGAAAGAAGAGGTGACTCTATTGTTTGGGGCCCTATCTTTCGTAGAAACCTAAATGAGATGGAGGAATACAATTTCGTTCTTTGTTGATTGTTCTTAATGAGGTTTTCATCCTGAGAAAGGGGGTAACGATAGAAGATTGTGGATGGCTTCAGATGATGGCAAGTTCTCGGTCGCGTCACCTTTCCTGTCTATGACTAGAGATGTGGTGGACAGTCATTTCAATTGGGCTTGCCTATGGAATATTAAAGCCCCTCCGAGGGTGACTGCTTTTGGGTGGACTACAATCCATTGCGGAATTTTGACAATGGACAACCAACGACGTAGACGGGTCATCATTGTTAATGGCTGCCCTATGTGCTTGGCAGGGGAAGAATTTGTTGATCACCTTCTAATAAATTGCCCTATAGCCCACCACCTATGGATGATAATCTTTAGATGCTTCCATGTATCCAGTGCTATCCCTAACTTTCTACCATCTTTGTTTTAATTTTGAAGATTTGGTGTGGGGTTTAAGAGGGGAAGGATCATGTGGAAGTTTTCTTTCTTGGCAGTTATCTGGTCCATTTGGAAAGAGAAACTTGTTCTGCTTTGAAGGAAAGTCTTCTGATGTTAGCAAATTAGTTGAGAAAGTGAAATACTTAGTGGCTCATTGGACCTCTTCTCTTCCAATTTTTAAAGGGATCTCCATGAACTCCATTATTCAAAATTGGAAGGAAGTGGCTTTCTCTCATCGTCAAGTACAGGTTTCCCCTAGATGGTGTCCTCGCACTCATGGCGCTCTCAAGCTCAACTTTGATGGTCGTGCATTGGGTAATCCAAGTCTAGCAGGCCTCAGGGGTGTCATTCGCAATGACGAAGGTCTTGTCCTTCTCTCATCCTTCTCTCCTACTCAGGCCTAGTCGAACACTACTCCATTAACAAAGCTGAATTGCTAGCTCTCAAAATTGGCCTTTGAGAAGCATGTCACCTTCAACCTCATCAGCTAATTGTTGAAGGGGGTTCTTTTTGTGTAATTCGATGGGCAAGCCAATCTTTAAACCCCCTTAGTACCTTGTAGATATCATTGAAGAGGTTATCCAACTTTCGGGGAATTTCAATACTTCTTTCCACCATATCAAGCGATCAGCCAATAATGAAGCAGATAGGCTCGCCAAAGAGGGAGTTCTTAAAACTGAGTTGCATATTTTTGTTCAGTTCGTTTTTGCGTTTGTTGCCATCTTTTGGGGCTTAGACCCTTCCTTTTTCTTTTGGTTGCTTCCCCGAACTTTTGGAGCCTTTTGAGTTCGGTATACAACTCTTATACTGTACAATTTCTTAGAGCAATGAATACAGTTACCATTTTCAAAAAAAAGAAAGAGAATGTGTGTGTGTGCCAGAAAGAGTTTAAAAGCACTTCACCACCTCATCCATTCATATTATCTTTTTATTTTCTTCATTTTAAATAGTAATATAATTTTATTCACCAGAAAATTAAAGATTTGGGAAACAACAAATTTATCACAGCACCATCATACATGGATAAACCAGGTTGATTCCAAAAAGCCATACACAAATGTTTCATATCCTTTAGTTGATCTGAACGAGTGTTGTGCGTAGCAACTAAGCTAAATGCATCTTAACTTCTTGTCAACGTCTCAATTAAAACAAGTAGATAGCTTATTTTGTACATTTATTTGCAGGGTAATCAAAAGAGGCTGCTGGTTTACATATCATGCCACATTCTTTTAGCTGTTTTTGGAATTTTAGGGTTAAGTTCTCATACCTTTTCTAAGTGGTTGAGTCAATTGAAAATTTCTTTTTCAGATCTTCAATAAAAGGCTCCCTTGATGGTTGCATAAATGAAGTCATGTGAATCCCTTTGAATTTTGGTTAATTGTTGGCATCATTTCATCTGTTGACCCATAATCACAATTTTGAGATCTTGCTTTGTTTCTCAATGTGATCAAATCATGGATTAAATCAAGTCCACAAACCAGTATGACAATAATTATTTGTTTGACAATTGTGTTTGGTTATTATTTTGAGAAGCTTATTAGAGCCTGTTAGAGTTTATATTCTGCCAGACAAATAACTCGCCATTATGTTGCCATTTTATGAGATGTTTGTGGAATTGTTTGTTGACTGAGAAGTTTTGGTACATGCAGTGTAAATCTGATTTTTTTTTTCCTCTTTCAGATTCAGTCTTATATTATTTCATGGACAGGTTGAGACTGGTAAAAACTAAAGATGCTTGAGGTTCCTAAAAGATACAGAAACCATCATCATGATTTTAATGACAGCCATTACTGTGAGCTGGTGTTTGAATATTTATTTGTAGTGAAGTGTGTCACAAACAAATAAGGATTTAGTAATGAATATTTATTCCTCTATTCACAATGTGGGCATATCAATTAATTGCTTGTATAGTTGTATTGATAAATGAATGACATTTGCTGGGTGATCTGTTAACAGACATTTATTCGCAATGTGCATAGCAAATTTATCGTTTTGTGTTGATTTGAATCACCTATTACATGTTTGAATGTTATTCTTGTTGAAGCACCGAGCTAGAGCTGGGTCTATAAATGTCATCAATAACCAATATTTGTTCTGCTGATTGAACTGCTAATGTATCAAAAAGTTCCGCGGATTGAACTGCAAATGTAACAAAAACTTGTTTTTGTAAAAATAAAGAAATAAAACCACACACACACAGTTCTCAGACCCATAACCGAAATCATACCCAGAACCAGATCCAAAACCGGAACCACTGGTTCCTAATAATTTTAGTGGAACCAGTTCTGGATCCAAGAAAGTGGTTCCGAAACAGTTTTGGTCCCAACTTTCAAAAAATGGTTCAGGTTCCACCATGGATCCGGACCGGAACCAACCTATTTGCAACCCTAAGTATAACTTTAAAGAAAGAAATTTCAACCCTAAGGATAAGTTTAAAGAAAGAAATTTCAACCTGATAGTTCGAATAGGTGTAACTTGACTTTTGATATGATAGATACTGCGATAAATTTCATGTAGGCCTTCCAATGCTTGAGCGATCATGATAGTGCATACATGTTTGCCCCAAATTATAAGGAACAGAAAAATGCAGAAATTATATGTACATTTTTTAAAGTATTTTATGAAATGACAGAAATTTTCAGGCACTAAGTACCCAAAAGCGAATTCATAATTTCATTATATCAGTATGCTTCACTTACATTTGATAATGGTGCAGTAGTTCAGAATCCTTTATCAAAGATACAAAATCTAAATTGTTTGTAAAGTCTAAAAAATATTGTAATATCATTTATACACCGCTAGCAATCGCTGCAATTTTTTATACTCGACTCAAGTTTAAAATAATTCAATATTATTATCTATTGATTTATGGTAATGAGTCTGATGCAAGGATTAAGGATGTTAGGCTTGCTTTGAAAAGCCTTCACCATAAATATGTCCTTAACTCAACAAAGGATGCTTTTGATAAAAGACTTTCACGCAATAATAGAAGCACCAATGGTGACGCTAGCAACAATTGGTGATCTTTAGTGCTAAATCACTTAGTATGAATGATGGGAACTCTTGCTTATATTAAAAAAAAAGGGGAGAATCAAGGTAAAATAACATATAATCAAATTGTTGTTTGTTTTATAAAATCTCTGTTTGTCAGTGTGTGCACCTTTTTCTTAATAAAAGATTGTATTATATAATATTGTCAACTATTAGTCTTATTTAGTTTGAAAAAGCCTTTGAAATTAGTATTGTACTTGGATTTACACACTCCATACTCCCCTTCATCCAAGAATTTCAACCTCTTTTTGTTTCTAAGAATTTTAGGGTTGTCATTTTTTTCAAATGCTCCTATTTATTTTCTTTGCTTTACAACAAGGAATATAGTTAGCAGTGAGGCAAATGCGGCAAATGCAGTGTATGTCAGCAGAGGAAGAAAAGAGATGGTAAGGACTCACAGCAGCAACATCCACCAGAGTTGTAGCTTCTCTTTCTAGTGTAGGTGGTCACTAAGTTACTATTGTAGGGTTGTTGAACTACTTTTGCAGGTGTTTTCTTTTTTTCGGAACTAGAAATGGATGATGCAGAGAATAAGAGATGTTAAAATCAAATGCTTTGTTTAAGTGCATTTCATGAGATTATTTACTTCTTTAGCCATTTAGTACTTATAACATATCTTTCTTTTAGAAAGAAAAAAATAAGAGGGAGAAGCAGTTGACAAGTTTTAATAGATGAGTCATCTTTTAGTTAAATGAAGTAATATTCTTTATGCATATCTGTGTAACTTCTAAAATGGCAGTTTCAACATTCAGCAATGAGGATGAAGCACCATTATCAGCACTTTCGGACCCCGACCCGAAACCGGACCAAGACCCAAAACATTTACTGAACCGGTTCAGGAACTGGATCCCACCAATCTTATTGGCGGTTCCAGTTGTGGGTCGGTGGACCCAAACCAGAACCAACCCGTTGACATCCCTAGTGATATCCAGATGTTTCAAAATAAACAATAAATGATATCATACCTCATCCTATATGACCGATACTTCATTTTTATTTTTAACCTAAAATTTGTATCCCTGCTGAATCCATGGGTGTTAGGCAACAGATTCTATTGTTTCGATCTTCATTTTCAGCCCAAGAAAAGTTTCCAACGGTGTACATAGCTTAAATTAGAAGTTCCAACTTAGCCCTCTTATTAAATCAACTGCTCAAGCCAACTATGACACTGCATTCCAATGTCTCCCCCATGCGGTCAAGGTTAATGCTTCAAACAACAGCTTAAAAATCACCTGCTAACGAATTGTGGAAAGGGTCCACATTAAAAGAAACCTGCTCTGACCTAAGGTTAGAACTTCATTAGGCCATGTCCGGTATTGAGTGAATTTTATAAGGATATAATCGATTACCGACTTCAATAAAATTTGGCTCCACCTAAATCCAACTTGATTCTAGAAAGCCAAGTTAAACATTAGTTAAACTGGGCAGGTCTAAATCTACTTCATACAGAGTTAATTGACCAAAATCAATGAATGTGGTCATGAAACATTGAAACATTTTATTTATTTATTTATTTATTATTATTATATTGAAACTTTTCATTAGAATTTTTGAAACTTTACATTTGTGAAGTATTTAAGATTTTTGAGTTGAGTTATAAGTCTTATGCTATGATAATAATTTGTTTGATGTTACCATTCAAAATAATAATAATTTGTTTGATGTGTTGTCTTAAATTATGAATTATCAATAGTTGATACTAGAGTTCTTCCCAACTGAGCTTTGTGCCTAGCTTGTGCCTCAATCACTTTTTTCTTCTTATGAAAACGTGCCTTGATTACACTATGGAGAAGATGAGTCTCATGTTCATAAAATGTGAGAAAACTGCAAAAATGTGACATATAAATATATAATTAAAACTAAAACAGTAGCAAATCCATAATTGTATGTTAACTTACAACCACGACTGCTAAGTTGAGGGTTCGAGTCATGATACAATTCCAAAAATAGGTATTGAACCCTTAATCAGCTGATCACAAGACAAAACTTCAAAAATAGACGACAAAATCAAAATACCTGCCATATGGCCTATCTAGAGATTTCTATTACTCCCCAAAACTACTTTTCTATAAACCCATCAAGTAATGAGAAGCTAAATGGGAGAACAACCCACCATCCCAAAACACTAATGTACGCACAAAGATCACCAATGAATGTTGTCAAAGCACCTGAGCAAATTCTATCCAATCAAAACTCATAAAAGGCTTTCTACATTGACAACTATCCAAATTTGCAAATATCACTCCACGTCAAGATTTGCCTGCCATAATGTGTGTCACTACATACAACTAAAAACCAATAAAAGGACTTAGCAAGTCGACAGCTTCACAGCTTTGCAAAAAGTCTTACACGTTAAGATTCTGCTCTCTTAGTAAAATTCCCACCAGCTTTCCCTTTAAGCATATTTAATCTTACAAAAGAAAAAAGGGAAAATAGCAATCTTCCACACCCCTTAACCACCCACTTTCTTTTTTCAATTTTTTTGCATCTTCCACTTGTCATGTATTTGTGTTAAAGGTGAAACATGCACTTTCTAAGATAGTTCTTCATTTTCTTTTGCTTTGGCCAACAGAATAAAAAAGATAAGTAGGAAATTGTGAAGTTGGATAAGTTGATCTTTTAAAGATTATCCAATGCAACATCAAGAGTCACATTAAAATGTGAAAAGGAGTAAGAAAGAGATCTGTAAGAGAATTATTAAAGTTACATATATCATTCCCACACAGACACACACACACACACACACACACACACACACACACACACACACACACACACACACACACACACAGAGAGAGAGAGAGAGAGAGAGAGAGAGAGAGAGAAATATTAAACTCGCGTGTCCCGACTCACAATGCAGCTAATTATGATGATATATGATCATGATCAAAGTGCACAAAAGTATCCAACTACACAATGACAAGAAAAAGTCTAAAAAGCAAATGACTTCAAAATATGAGTATATATGTGATTCTGTGCTTAGAAAGCAACTATGGCCAAGCAAAATGGGAGTATAGTAATTCATAACTTATATTGTAATAATCATTTTTTTAAAGTAAACCAAAATAAGTAACAGAATTTAAATGAAAGTGAACCTGCAATCATGGCGAAGGTTGCGAACTAGAAGGCTGGTAGGAGCATCTCTACCACGACCACCATAGCGACCTCTAGGGCTACGACTTCGTCCTCTTCTGCCATAACCCCTAGGTGGTGAAGGACTATAGCTGTGGCTTCTTCCCCTCATTTTAGCACATCAACTGAACCTGCATACAGTTCAAGACAACAAAGAGGACAAAAACTTTTCATTATCAATTTATATAAAGGAAAGATGGAAAAGGTACGTGGATGGTCCAATCACGATTTATGATCTTGTGAATGAATGGGCATTAGCATTCATGAATGGGCATTATCATTCATGGAGGTATTTGACCAAACACATGAGGTCTGTACCCATTTGTAAAGGCCCACAATTAACTAAACTCACATGAGAGAGACTGTTTTATTATAACATTAAACATGGAGTTTTCTTGCAGTTTCTTAGAAAACCCCCATAGAAGAAAACAGTGAAAAGCGGCTGAACGTATGTAGCTTTGGGGACTTGTTAATGGGTCAATCTAAGCCCAACCGATTTAAACCCAGCATCAGGTTGGTCACCCAACGCCCAAAGGTCCTCTATAGGGTAGTGTGTTCCTTTTTCATTAATTTATGGGCATGTGGGGTCCAGAGCATGATCTTCAATAATGTGCAAGAACGACCCAGCCAGCTGAATCCTCTGGATTTTAGGCTTTTTCATCTCCATCATAGCTGCTGCTTGCATGATTTAGCAACTGTAGTTAGTAAAGGATAATTGTGTGACAAGGAAGATTGATTTCCTTATGGTTTTCTCGAAGTTTCATTATTCTATTTAAGTTGTATAAGTCAACCATGCGTAGTAGTGTACTGTTGAGACATTATTATTCAATAACAGTGAGGTTACTGCATTGGAATCTCGGTTTTGTTTTTTTTTGTTTTTTTTGTTTTACCTCCTTACAGAAATTCCTCTTGATTTATGGTGTTTGTGTGAGAGATCGAGTGCTCTCAATGGCTCAGGATTACGACCAGTTTGGCAAAGGGGGACATTAGACATTGTAAACACTGTCATTGGGTTCTGTTACTATCCGTGACTACGTCAAAAGGGTGAGCAAAATAACAACTTACAAATGACTAAAAAACTATTTGCACAAAAAACACTTAAAGCTCTATGCAATGATACACTAATAAAACATAAAGAAACAAAGGTGGTTCCAGATATCCACTTCTAATCCAGAATCATATTGTGCTACAAAATGGTCTTGCCATAAAAGAAGTTACAAAAATGACAAAGAACACTATATTTTTAAAAATGGTAAGGACAGCATCTCATCAAGGAGCAAAAATATTCAACAAATAGCATCCATTCACATTTAAGAAGAATTAGATACAGAGATCAGAAGTGAAAGAAATGCTGACATCAAACCAAATCAAAGAGTAATCAACAAAACTTCATTGCGCAAGCATTTCCATTCACTTAATCTCTAATCTACCCATGTTAAGGAAATGTCATCCCAAGACGACTCATACACAAATCCAACGTCTTATTCATTTCAAGGTCCCGACTTTTAGACAAAAACGCAGTCGATTCGAGCGGGAAATCACCAAACTCGCTTCAGAATCCAAACGCAACCGCATCGCAAATCATCTACGAAATCCCTACAACGAAATGTTTCTCGAAGCGAGAAAGATCATGTGCGTCAAGAATTCATCAAATCAGGAAGCAAATTGATTGCGTTTCGTCATATGATCCGAAGAAGATTAAGCAATTCGAACATGAGAATGGAAAGGGCATGAGAATCCAACACAGGCCGGCCATATAGAAGAAGATGTTGAAACCCTAGGCAGATAGAGATAGATAGAGAGGGGCGGGAAATACCTCGATCGCGTATCCAGGTTCCTGGTTCCTGACTCTCCTTTGCTACCTCGGTTCCCTTCTAGAACCTTCTTATTTATAGCGTTGTAGGGTGAGAGGATGGAAGACAATCGCTCGCACGGTCGTAAGCCCGGAGTGTCCCATCCTTGGGCTTGGGCTGTGTCCCACGAGGAGTCGAATAAGTGACGGGGCAATGCAAAAAGTGTGATGGACTTTGTTATTTAGGATTCGAAGCGGGATAAATTTTTAATAGGGTTGGATAGTTAAAACCATCTCATCTATAAGCTCATTCAATGATATTATTATATGGGATCGGTATCCATTTGTCCCATAGATGAATTCAATCAAATGTTTAATTACTTCCAAATAAAAGAGAGACAGTGGATAAAAAGACCTAAAAAATATAATCCCTCCAGTTAAAATCAACCCAAGTTATCTCACCTTCCACGTGGGATTATCTAAGCTCTCATATTAGGTATTAATTCACTATAACATCAGGACTATGATAGTATAATCCCAGGTACGAAAAATGCATACAAACAATAGATAAATGGAACATGATACAAAAAGTTGCTTATCCCCCCATTTATTCCCCTTATCCTACTTCCAAATACATCATGATTAATATAAGAATGTAATCTTTTGAAATTTAAAAATATGGATGATTTTTTTATCATTTAGTGACATAATTCTATGTTTTTTTAAAGGAATTTATTACTTGAAAATCACCTTAATAGCCTCTACACCAAGGAGGCTTTTTTAGTTTTATATATAGGACCACCTTTTGTTTTTTTGATGTATTCGAATGAGCATTGAATTCGACTTTCATTTATAATAGGGGAGGATTGGATTCAACCCTCATTCAAATTAATTAAAAAAAAAAAAAACAATCGATCTCATATGCTCAATCTTTGATTTCTCCGTCTCTTCCTCTTCTTCCCTTGCCTCAATGGCCTCATAGGCACCACCTCCGCCTCCAAGAAGCCTTTGCTGCCTCCTCATCCTCCTCTTGCCCTCTCTCTTCCCCTCCTCGAGATCCTCCCTTCACTCCCTCGAGGCGTTGCCATCCTCCTAACCAAGGAGAAACACGAGTGCTCCCGCTCCTTTAAAGCTGTCATCGTCGATGACTCCTTTCAGTGGAATTATTCCACCGCCACTGTTGCGGATTCCGGAGAGTCGTGCCTAGGATGGACAATTGGCGTAAGAATGGGGATGATAATAATGATGATGACATCAGGGGTGGTGCAGGCCATTACCAGATTTGGAGAAATCTATGAGAGGGTGGAGCTACCAACTGAGATGATGCATTTTTAGTATAAAGGCCATAAGGTGACTTTTTAGGCAAAATCCTCCTCTTCTTCTTCTTCTTCGTTTTTTTAAGTAAAGGTTTTTCTTGAAATATTGTACCTTTTTCCTCCATTTATTTTATTTTCTCTGAAAATGACTCTTCATTTCATTTCACTTCACATTACTAGTAAAATGAATTCACTAAACAAATCCTAAGGATATATTTGTGCAATGCTACAGAAAATCATTCATGCGGAATGTTTTTTTTCATTTTCTACGGAATATTTTTTTCATTCCCCCAGTTGGAAATAGTTTTTTGTGGAAAATTAGTCCATTTCATTAGGTCTTCCTTGAGGAAAAGTTGGCTGCACCAATGAATATTAAATACCGTAGAAAAGTATTTTTACTTTTCATATATTTTGCTGCAAAACAAAGGCCACAAAAATATGCCCTTATATAATAAAGAGGAGTCTTCATGTGCATATGTCCCTCATCATTTTGGTGAGGGATACTTCCCTTTTTGGACTTTTCAAGCTAAAAAAGACGAAAAGTTTTGTCCTTTTGCATATTAATACTTTTTAAAAAAGGAGTGTCCCTCACCAAAATGGTGAATGACATATGCACATGAATATTCTCCTATAACAAAAAATAAAAGTGCATCTTTGTAAGGCCTCTACCAATTTTTTGGTCAAGAGTTGAACTTATCAATTATGAACTTGTGAGAAATATTTAATTTTTTAAAAATTTTATAGTGACCAAACCATGGTAAGCTAATTTCAATTTAGCAAAAAAATACTTAAGTTGGAGTGAAATTTTATTAAAGACTCGTACAAAAAAGGGCATTTAATTTTCAGCATTTTAAATTCTTTTTCATCTATGAGAGGGCCCGTTGAAAGGCCTTCCAACCTCAGAAACAAGGATCCAAACGATTGGCACATGATTTGCAAGATTTGACCCATGACGTGCGAAATTTCACCCACACTCATCAATGGGGCCTTCGGTGAATATGCCACACATGCAAATTAAGAGCATCTCCACTCTAATATGCTGAAAGTCCCTGGGAAAGTCAAACGGTAAAACATGCCGTTGGTGTTTTCTCCAATCGAGCTGACAGTTTTGACATGGCATTTGGCATGGTTGATATGTCAAATTTGGCATATCAAAATGCTGGATGCCTTTTTTTATATATATTTTTTTACTGTAGGTCCTTAAAGCATTTAAGAAAATGGTTGTTAGAGTATCTTTAAGAAAATGACCATTGTGTTGCAAAAATTAAAAAGAACCAGAAGTAAAGAAAAACAAAAAAAAAAAGGGGAGAGAGGTCTTATTACTGAGATGTATGTGTACATCATAAGGTGGGGAGGAAGATCTTATTTATAAAATTAGATTGCTTTCTCCCCAAGCAACATAATATGGAAAGACTCTAACCCTAAATAATCTTCTTTTCTCATGTGGGTTCCAATATGGGCATCCACCTATGATGATACATCTTATAATACTCCTCCTTGGATGACCACCATTCAATGACAGTTGCTTTATTAAAATCTTGCAAAGGAAAAACCCAGTGGAAGAAAAACCAAAGCAAAAGAAAAAAGTACAACATCCTATATGATTATTGAATTCGTGTTAGACGTGTATAATGCTGCCTCATTAAAACCTTAAGTAGGAAAACTCAGTGGGATAAAACCTAGAAAACGAAAAAGAGTACAGCGCACAGATGTCCTGAGTAGCATACTTCAGAATGCCTCCCTTTGATTGACTACTTCCCATGATGATAATAACCCTTTATATAGTTGGCATGTCAATCTCGTATAAAAGTTTATAGAATACTGATTTTGGCAAAGACTTCGTAAACTGATCAGTTAGGTTGTTGCTTGAATGAACTTGTTTAACTTCTATCTTGTTATTATTCTAAAGCTTATAAGTGAGAAGAATTTTGTTGTAATGTGCTTCATTTTGTCATCTTTAATGTATTATTCTTTAATATATTGAATTTTGTTGTAATGTGCTTCATTGTTGTAATGTGGCTCATTATCTTCACAGATAACACTAGAAGTACTTGTACTAAGAGGCAATTGACAAGAAATACAAATGTGCTGAGCTAAAGATTTGAGCCACACACATTCCCTACTAGCTTCATAGAGGGCTAAAATCTCAGCATAGTTAGAAAAAGTAGTTACCAAAATCTTTTTAATTGAATGCCAAGAAATGGCAGTATTATCACTAAGAAACACAGAATCTGTGTATGAGAAACACAGAATCTGTGTATGATCGACCCTTATGATGATCATAAAGATATCCTGAATCTGCATATCCTGTAAAGTTATAATCTTTACAACTATAAGAATAAAATAGATATAAATATCGTAGCATTTGTTTGATACCAATCCAAAGCCTGGATGCAAAATTATATATGGCAAGCATATTTACAAAGAATTAAAAATCTCATTAGAACTTTTCTCGATCTGCGAGTTGAGATAAAATTCTCCTATAAATAGTCAATAGTGTCTTCGATCTCTTATAAAGTACCGATTAGATTTATGCTATCTATATAAACTTCTTCTATTAACTCCGCTAGTTTTTGCTGCTGGTCCCAAGCCTGGGTAAAGGAGGAGGGTTGCGTCAGGTAGGTTGATAACCAGCGTAAAACTTTGTTACAACTCAAATATGAATTTTGAGATGTTGATATTTTGTGATAAGGTTAGGGCGTTCCCCGCTTTAAGCGATGCATTACAACGTCGCCCGGTTGCAGTGAAAAGTGTACAAGGGCATCGCATGACTCCGGGTTAGTACAGTTAAAGAAGTTAGTCCATGAAAAAAAGAATACGAATAGAAAAATTAGACTTGTTACTTGGAATATAGGAACCTTGACAGGCAAGAGCATGGAGTTGGTTGAAGTAATGAAAAGAATAAGAATTAGTGTGACTTGTATACAGGAGACAAGGTAAAAAGGGAATAAAGTTAAGGAACTCACGGATGGGTATAAACTTTTCTATGCATGAAAGAGTAATACAAGAAATTGAGTGGGTATAGTTGTAGATAAGGATTTGAAAGAAAAAGTTGTGGGGGCAAAGAGGTTTGATAATAGAATTATAGCAATTAAACTAGTGCTAGAGGAAAGCATAATTCATATAATCAGTGCATATGCTCCCCAAATAGAACTAGAAGAAAGTGTGAAAAGACAATTTTGGGAGGAGATGGATGATTTAATGCCAAAAATCCTAAATGGTGATAAAATTTTCCTTAGAGAGGATTTAAATGGGCATATAGGAAGAGATAATAAAGAATATGAGAGAGTGCATGGGGGGCAAAGATTTGGAGAAAAAAATGAATTTGGAAATACTATATTGGACTTTGTAGTGGCATTTGATTTTTTAGTAGCAAATACTTACTTTAAAAAGAGAGATGAGCATTTAATTACCTATAAAAATGGGAGTAATAGGAGTCGGATAGACTTTTTTTTTAGTTAGAAAACATGACCAATTGGCTTGTAAAGATTGAAAAGTTATCCCAAGAGAGAGTTTGACTACGCAATATAGGCTCGGAGTTTTAGATATTTGCATTAAAAGCAGAAAGAGAGTGGTAGCAAACAAAATGGACCCTAAAACAAGGCGGAGAGATTTGAAGGGGGAAAGAGCAAATACATTTAAAGACAAAATGATTAAGAATGGAGAATGGAATATTGAAAGAAAAACTACAATAATGTGGAATCAAATGGCAATTTGCATGAGGAATGTTATAAAGGAGGTACTTGAAGAATCAAAAGGAAAGAGATATATTAATAAAGAGACATGGTAGTGGAATGTGGAGGTTCATGAAGTTATTCAACAGAAAAGATAATGTTACAAAAAGTGGCAGGAGATTAAGAGTATGGAAAATTTTGAGCTGTCTAAAAAGGTAAAGAAAGAAGCTAAGAAAGTAGTAAGAAGTGCAAAGTTCAAAGCATACGATGACCTCTATAATAGGTTGGGAACAAGAGAAGAAGAAAATGATATTTTTAAGCTCACAAAAATGAGAGAAAAAAAGTAGGAAGTTAGATCATATGAAATGTATCAAGGACAATGAGAAAAATATCCTGGTGAAGGATAACGATATTAAAGAAAGGTGGAAGGAATATTTTAACAAACTTTTAAATGAATGACATTTTGGTGATACAAAAGTTAAGGAGGATACTTCATCACCAGAGCATACTTTTCTCCGTATAATTAGAGGGGTGGAAGTGAGGAAAGCATTGAAGCGAATAAATACAGGAATAGCAATAAGCTTAGATGGTATTCCAATAGAGGTATGGAAATGCTTATGAGAAGTTGGGGTGAGTTGATTATGTAGACTATTTAATAAGATACTTGTAATAAAGAAAATACCAAATGAATGGAGAATAAGCATTGTAGTACTTATATATAAAAATAAGGGATATATATAAAATTGTACCAATTATCGAGGGATTAAACTTATGAGTCATACTATGAAGTTATGGGAGAGAATAATGGAACAAAGACTGAGACAGAATACGAAGATCTCTAAAAATCAATTTGGTTTTATGCCAGGGGGATCAACTATGAAAGTTATCTTTTCACTTAGGCAATTAATGGAAAAATATCAAGCAAAGAGGAAAAATCTACATATGGTCTTTATCGATTTGGAAAAATCCTATGATAGGGTACCGAGGAATTTAATTTGGTAGGTTTTAAAGAAAAGGAATGCCCCTAAATGTTACATTGAAAATTTTAAGGATATGTACGAAGGAACAGTAACAAATGTGAGAATCACATGTGGAGAAACAGGTGGGTTCCCCATAGCTATAGGTTTACATCAACGATCAGAAGCCTTTATCTCTTTACATTAATTATGGATGAATTGATCATGCATATTCAAGAAGAAGTACCACGGTGTATGTTGTTTGCAGATTATATAGTATTGGTGGATGAATCAAGAGATGGTGTCAATGCAAAACTTGAGAGATGACGGGGGGCATTAGAATCTAGAGCTTTAAAATAAGTCATACAAAAACAGAATATATGGATTGCAACTTCAATGGACATATACAAAGTGTTGAAACCACTGTCAAAATTGAAACTCATGAGATACCACGTAAAGATTCTTTTCGGTACATAAGCTCGATGATTAGTAAGGATGGGGAGATTAACGAAGATGTAAAACATAGGATAAAAGCTGGATGGCTGAAGTGGAAACTAACTTTTGAAGTGCTTCATGACAAACGAATGCTAACAAAATTAAAGGGCAAATTTTACAGGACAGTGGTTAGACCAGCTATAATATATGGAGCAGAATGTTCGCAAATTAAGAAGATGCATATTTATAAGATGGATGTAGCGGAAATGAGAATGCTTAGGTGGATGTGTGGTAAAATTAGAAATGATAAAATTAGAAATAAGCGCTTTCAAGAGCATTTAAGGGTATCACCAATAGGGGATAAGATTAGAAAAATCTGTTTAACATGTTTTGGGCATGTTGAGCTTTGGCCGGTAATGGTACCGGTAAGAAAAAATTTGGCTATACAGGTGGATGACCCATTAAGAGGTAGGGGTAGGCCGAAGAAAATATTGATGGAGGTCATTGATTTAGATTTAAAGAAATTTAACTTATCGAAGGATTTGGCTCAAAATAGAATGGAATGGAGAAACATAATTCATATAGACGACCCCAACATAGTTGGGATAAGGCTTTGATGATGATGATGATATAAACTTCTACTATTGTGAATCCTTTTAAGGATTTTATAAAGATACATGGGCAAATGAGATTGTTTTCATACCCTTCCTTATATAAACATTCACAAAGACAATTATATCATATTCTTTTGGAATACTTCGGGCCATACAATGAGCTCTTACTTGTACTGAGTATGTATTCTTTGACTTTGATTCAGGTAAAGCAAATCATTTTGGGATATATATATATGTTATGTATATTTTCAATCCCAAGTTTCTGTAAGAAACGCTATATCACAAGTCTTGCCTTATATCTAGTAATTTCATTCATTTTCTTTATAAACACCCAGTTATAACTTACATGGTTAACATCTTTTGAGGTTTGTACTATATGTCCAAATACACCAAGTTTATTAAGAGACTGTAATTCCGCCTTTATGGCATCTCTCTATTTTGGCTAATCTGTTCTTTGTCACATTCATTTAAAGAACGTGGTTTTGTATCCTAATCATCATTCTCATTTTTCCTTGATGTTTGTGTAGCGACTACATGTATAAATGCGTCATTGATGAAAACTTCTTTTTTATCTCATATGTCTGTTGAATAATTGTAAAGTACAGAGATCTTTTTATTATTGGATACCCATTGCCTCTTCAGGGGCTTCCAAAGTCTCTTCAAAGACTCATGTCTCTTCCGGGGCATTAATTTCTTCAGAAATTTTAGAGAGAGTTGATTTTTTTCATGACCTCTTATTGAGTGAAATTTAACCTTTTCAGGAGTATAATTGGAGCCTAATTGCTCATTTCTCCTTTTTCGAAGGACTGAGTTATCACTCCCCAAACCCAAGAATTGGGGATTAACTGTGGGTTCCGAGGAATGACACACGTACCCGTGACAATTCGTGCCATGATTGAACACGTACGAGCCATCACAAGGGTGATCCCACAGGTACGTATGAGGAAAATCCATGATCATGTATTATCCATATAAGGAATTCAAGAGGAAACCTGGAGATTTCACCTGCAATGCATCATGAGCATCCATAGAACAACCATTCATTTCGTTCCTTAAGCAAACAAGACTGTTAATTAAATGCACCTACATGCTTGTGCATGAATATCCATACATAATACAAGAGATATAATGGCCAAAATGAACCCTAAGCCTATTCCCATGTGTCTCTGTTGCACACTGTGGAGGGAAATCACGAGAAGATGTCCTCCTCGTTCCACTCGTTCACGTCCCGAGGTAATGCTGGGGTTGCCTCCGGGATCGCGTCGACTGCCGGGTCGGCAGCGGGTCCTGTGCCTGTAACACCATAGTAACTTAGTTAACACGACGGTTAAGCAAGATAAGGGTACATAAGCTCAACACGATAAATCAACTAGATTAAAATAGCACAACAAGTAAAGGAAATTAATTGTGTAATCTATGAAATTATACTGTTGAATTCCCAGACCCAATTGGCAACCGAACCTCCTATGAGGAATAGAACTGAGGGGTAACGTTTTTCTCTCTTCCCCCACCATGATATTGTCTGCTTTAGGCAGAGCCCCCAGGGAGTACCCGCACGGTTTTATTTCTGGGCAGAGCCGCCACGGAATACCCAAAATGCGTTATGGCTTCTGGGCAGAGCCCCCAGGGAGTACGCAGGACGCGTCACAAGGGGACAAGGCACGTCCTTATATACACTCTCTTAAGCAGTGCGGGACTTTGCTAGGCAGTGCACCCTGTGAGTACCTATTCAAGAGGTCCACACCCACCGCTCGCGTTGGAGATGTCTATTATAGAACCACAACTAATAAAATATTGATTATCCAATGCATATTAATATAAACTAATGCAATTAGATTATAGGTTATCAAGGACAGTTTTTATCAATTCTATATTAGATAATCCGGGTTTCCGAGGTCATTAACTTGGTGTATTCATAAGGTGTTCAGTGTCCCGATGTTACTGATCTTAGTGTTACCACACGTGTATGTAGGGACACATCACTTTATGCCCACACCCGTGGTTTGACATTAAACTAGGGTCTTTTTTCTGTGGTTTAAAGGAGTAACCCAGCACTAGGCTATCCCATAGACTATAGAAAGTCCATAGCCAAGCTTAGAATTCATTTTTGAACGCCTTTCGACAAGATGTCAGTCAGACTTACCCGACCGATCGGGTGAATGTCCGACCGGTCGGACCCTTCCAGAAGTGGAATTCGACCGGTCGGGCTATGTAGCCAACCGGTCGGATTACCTGATGTGGCAATCGACCGATCGAGCTTAAGGACCGATCGGTCGGCCCTGAAGCATTCTGTTGCGGGTGGGTTTTCTTCCCAAATGCGTTTCTCTTCTAAAACTCCAATTTACTTGCAATGAAACCGCTCCAAAAGCCTCCATTTTACACCCTTGAGTTCCCTAAAGGCCAATAACATCCTTATCCCACCAAATCACCATTCAATCCATGCATTTCCACAAAGTTATAAAATTGGTAAAATCACACGATCCATCAATAATCAAAGAAATCAAGCTATGCATGTAAGATTATGCATCCTTATACTTGCCTTAGGTTCGGTACTTCACCCAAATCGGTTTGCCCTTTGATTAGATGAAGAATAAAGCTCTCTATAATGAAAACCTCAACTCGTTTGAGGGTGCCTTAATTCCAACAAGGAGCAAGGAAGGATGAAGTGGAAGAAGAAGATTCGCCACAAAATGAGCTGAAAAACGATGGAAGACGATGATTGAAGAAGGGGGAAATCGATGCTGCAACGAGGGAGAGAAGGAGGAAAAATATTGGTGGTGGTTGGTGGGTTAGGGTTTTTTTATATAAATGAAGTTTCTGGAAATTGCAAGCAAGCCCTCTTGGTTTCAATATATTTCCAGTTTGAATCAATGGGCTTAAAATGGGCTGAGATGGGTCCAAACGAAGTTTGGCCAAACATGAAAGATGTCCAACAAGGCGAAACTCACCCAATGCAACCAATATGATGCTTTAATGATGCCAAATCAAGAAAATACTAAATGAAAAGGCCTTGGATTACCTGACAAAGGTTCGAACCCGACCCATCTACCAATCCATGACCCAAAACTCATGAGATTTGGGCTCAATTAGCCTAATTACTCATTAATTAGAATAAAACCAACTTAATTACTACTAATTGTAATTATCTAGGGTATGGGACCTTACATGAGTCCTTGAAACCTATAGGTCTGCCACGCGTTTGAGGTGTAACAGATTCATTTACTGCCATATTTTGAATTTTGTCTTACAGAAACACTAATTTGTGCTTGTCCTATAAGGACACTAATTCGTGCTTGTGTGTTCATCGCTGGTACTTAGTCACTTTTGCTGTATCATGGAATTCATTTGTACTTAAGTGCACAATTCTTCGTCCTTTAATTCATTTGTACTTAAGTGCACAATTCTTCGTACTTTATTCTTACATTGTGAAGTACATAGATCTAGATGAGACTGAGTAAAAGTATTCCATATTAATTCTCGCCGTTCTTCAATAACTTTCTTATCTCCCCTTAATGGTGAGAAGATTGTCTCATCAATATGACAATCAGCAAAATGAACAATAAATATATCTCGTGTCATTGGGTCTAGATATCTAATAACCATAGGTGAATTATAACCAACATAGATTTACAATCTACGTTGTGGCTTCATGCAGGTCACGACCCTGTGATATCAGGGTTGATAGACGTAATAGGATGCTCAGCGAAGTGTATTCTAAATGATTTGTTATAATAGGTGGGCATAAGCTTTAAAAAAAGGGCAAACATCTAATTAAAGGATGTAGGTGTTAATCAAAAGTTTAAAATACCTAAATATGTCAACTAGGGGGATTTTATGGGTTTACAAATGTCACACTATTTTTTGCAAATATCAGGATCAATAAATGGTACTCTAAGAAGTGCCTAACAGAATTATCAATAATTTGCCTCAGCATAATACCCTTAGGGTGACCTAACCTATTATGTTAAAGTATTAAACTTTAAAGTCACTAAGTCTAGGGCTTAGTTTAAGCTTCTAGCTCGACTTTGTCGTTTTGCTTATAATCGAATATGATTCGATTTTGGGGGATTGTTTTGTAAAATAGACATGAGATCTAATGAGAATGCTCATAGCTCTTCTAGCATCAGCATCTAATTGTCAATATTAGTAATGATGTACAACTATTTTGTGTTAACCTTCACTTATAGTGTCTATATGTGATACCCAGTCATCCTGATATATTTAAATCTAAGCAAGTTTCTTTAAGAACTGCTAAAAAAATATATATAATACATCCTTAATGTATATGTTGGTACCATTTGATAACATTATGTGAACTCCTTCGAAACATTTAAGTATTTGTACAGATCCAACTATGAGTGATACCTTGCACGAATTAAACACCAATTATGAGAGAAACTTCTAATTTTCAATATTGTATGTTTTGTTGGATTGTCTACCGGATAGATATTATCTACAGTTTCATGCATTCCATAATCCATATCATAAGAAATAATAAACTCACATAATTCATTCACATAACAAAAATAAAATTAGGAGCAGCTAAACAATTCAACATTTAAATCAAATATAATGTGTAAACACAATATACGGGGGATAAAAGAATAAGTCCTATCGTCCAACGAAATATCCAAACACTGAACCCAATATTCAAATTCACAATATTATGTCTACCTCTTTTGGTGGTATGACCATCTTCTGGTGATCATACTTGTCCATCAATGATATAATGACATAGAAAATAAGGGCTTATGTCATATCCTCTGGGGATATCTAATTTCTCTCTTTAATGACCTCATCAAGCATTTTCAATTGTGTAGAGATCGATTTAACAATAAAAATCATAAAAGTATTCAAAACTTTGGGTTCTTAATATCCAATGACAAAATATAATAAAGAATTTGCTAATTAAAAGTTAGAACGCCAAGCTTTCAATATAAGAATCAGAACTTCTAGTTTTGTCAAGACTTCAGGCTTGAGTTAGAACTTTAGGTTCTTAACCTATGAATCATAATTTCTTGTTCCATCAAAACTTTAGGTTTAAATCAAAACTTCTAGTTCTGTCAAAACTTCAAGTTTGAATTACAACTTTTGGTTCCGTAAAAACTTTAGGTTTGAATCAGAACTTCTGGTTCTGTCAAAATTTCAGGTTTGAATCAGAACTTTTAGTTTAGTAAAAACTTCAGGTTTAAATCAGAACTTTTTGTTCTGCCAAAACTTCATATTTGATTTTATGGCCTTCGTATCAATCTATACAATTTTTGATCTTTAGAAATCAAAGCTTCACGTTTGATTATGAATATAAATCTTTAGGTTCATATTTCAAATCTTAGAACTTTTGGTTCCAGATAATATACGGATCTTCGGGTTTTGGTTATTTATATGATATAAAACTTTTAGTTCCATTCATGATCCATTGATCCTACTTTGATCTTCTTTTAATAAGAGACATAAACCATCATCTCTAAATAATATTATAATTTTATGCGGATCTATAAAGAAATAAAAATAAAAGCATGTATATAACTATCAAACTAATAAAATATCATAAAATAAGGAGAAAATTACTTAACCGTTAAATCGTCCTCCTTTTGGTCCAATATGTAGATCTGCTCATGAACTTTTCGTAGGCCAAATGGATCTCCAATCAACTTCAGATGCTCAAGATATCACAAAAAGAAGTTTTTGCCGTCGATCTGGTCAAAGCTGTTGTTGACCATATGACTTTGCCGACATCACTACTTGCGTTAGCGGCTAACTTCGTTGCTTGCCTCAGTCATCGCCGATGTCATCCTCCTTTAGTGCCTTACAACACCCCTACAGCCCGCCAGCACTATGGGCTGGCTGTATGGACTAGATTAGGTTGGGTTGGGTCCACCTGACCCAACCTATTGTAAAGTAGAAAGGTAGACGGATGAATCCTCCTTGGGATGGTACGCATGTCGAGGCATTGCAAGGGATGGCAGGTGCTGTAATGTTGGTGTTGTCTAGTGTGGCTTATATATATATATTTTTTAATATGTTGGCTATGGCTTCTCACAGCTTAGCTAAGCAAGCCAATCTCTGTGTTCTCATCTAGGCAAAAAAAAAAAAAAAAAAAAGATGCCCCTTTTGTTGACTATATATTGTCCATATATGAATCACGTGAAGTAGACTTCTCCCATCCCTCAACTTTCGTGCCCAAAAAGGGAAGGTAATCTTCTTTTTTCTTTGTTCACAAATTGTAGAGAACATCGCGGCCCAAGCTTCCAAAAAAAAAAAACCTAGATCTACTGTGATTCGTGTTATCTCTCTAAGATCTGAACTGTTGGAACACATCGTGCCGAGCTTTGATACCAATTGGCAGCGAATAGAGCTCGTGCATGGTCTGGGCCTTCACGGGTAGGGCACTGTCATCATGACAAATTTCGTTCTTTGCTTTGTTCGTCTAGATCTAGTCCAAACAGGTCTGAGCTTTCCCATTTTCTTTTTGGGCAAACATGAAATCTCCATTCTTTGCCATCTCTCTCCTTCCTTAGAGATTATTTTGCAGAGAGCAAAGTCGTGTTGATAACGTATTGTAAAAATAAAGGAGAACCAGGGGTGGAGAAGGGAGAGAGATCTTATTCCTGAGATGTGTGTGTACATCATAAGGGGGGAGGAGGATCTTATTTATAGAATTAAGTTGCTTCCTCCCCAAGCAACCTAATAGGGAAAAATTCTAATCCTAAGTAATCTTCTTATCTCATGTGTGTCCCAATATGGGCATCTACCTATGATGATACATCTTGTAACACATTAGAGATTTTTGCTTCTTTTACTTTTAAAATAAATGCCCTTGAATATGTGCATGAGTCTCTCATGTTAACTCGTGGATAAGCATGTAAATATGAGCAGGCTGCCTTTTGCCAGGCCACAAAATTGCATACTACAAGGACACATCATGGGCTCAACCTTGAGCCATAGGCTGCGGCCCGAAATGGCACAGCCCGCATGCCAATCGTGTTGTGCTGGGCCGAGGCCGTTGCAAGACATGCGATTCGGCCTTACCCATGGCCCTCCAGTTTAAGGCCTAGCATGACAAGGCTTGGCCCACAAAATTGCAGGTTGGGACGACACAACATGGGCTCAACCTTGGGCAATGGGCTACGACCGGAAACGACATGGCCCACACTCCAATTTTGATCCAAAAATGTTTTTTTTTCTTGAAAGTGTATAATTTTCAGATAACGATATCGTTCCCATTTTTTATAAATTATACTCTCAATTTTGGTTTTCAATATCTAAGTCATAATATCTTTATGCTGAGATAAATAAACACAAAAAAGACACTAGAACTTGACCTTGATGTGTTTTTCTACCACAAGTATATATTGAGATATCGTTACCATTCTTTATGAGGGCAAATTTATCCAAAAAAATGTACAGCGCCCTAATTTGTTATATATGTGTTTTTCATAATCAAGTCATCTAATCCATATTTATTTATAAAAATTCCTATATTTTATAAATATATAATTGAAAATATTAGTATGTAAGTGTTAGATATAAGAGGCCTCATGACCACATGTCCAATAATGATCGGATGCAACATTGAGTCCACTAATTTTTTTCTTTTTATGATTTCATCTTTAGTTTCTTCTTAGTAAATCTATATTGGATTCACTTTAGGAAAGTCCAATCCACTATGATTCATTAGGACTTAGTTTCTACTTACTTCTAATAAGATTTCTTTGATGAGAAGAAATCCTTTTAGGGTTCTCTATAAAAGTGGTTTTTCGGTCTTTTTTTAACTCACAAAGTTTGTAGAGTAATCGCTCATCACCAAGATCATGGCGCAAGGTATGTTTTTAGAATTTGAGGCTACTCATTGTTTAATGCATAAGTTAAGATCCAAAGGTTTTATTTATGTTACAAACTGTACAAGATCTTACAATGAGGATACCTCTTGAGAACAAAAAGGCAAATGAAAGCCTAATTTACTAACCATTAACACCATTAGAATCTCATTAAGAAAGGGAGAGAGAGAGAGAGAGATAGTAGTGATTGATGATTGAGAAACGAAAAAGTAGTAGGGGCAACAATGGTTGCGGTTGAGAATGTAGGATTTTCGTTTGGCTAAAGCATAAGACAAGGGGACAGAAGATCCCCACCATCACTTTGATGGAATCATAGACATTATTGTGCAAAGAGAGGGTTCATGTATAACTTCAAAATTGAGAGAGAGAGAGAGAGAGAGAGGGCGAGAGAGAGAGAGAGAGATGCATGAAGGGAGCATACAGAAGAGGAGACCATATGAGGAAGAGGGAAAAAGGTAAATCCTTTTTGTGTGTGTGTGTGTGTTATACAGAAAAAATGGGGCTTCCACTATAGAGAGATGAATTTCCATGCGGCAAACAAGAACAAGAAAAAAAAAAGAAGGAAGAAGAAAGTGAAAATCTGTTTCACCGGCTCATATGTGAGAAGTCAACATGAAAGACTCGCTCACACGGGCATTTCATATAAAGAAAGCAATATTACCAATAAAGTTGTCCTTTACCTAACATTTACCTTTGAATAGTTAAAGTTTAAGTATGTATTTTCCAAAGAATTGTTTGTGCAATATCCTAATATTATAAAATCTCGCGCGCATTATACTATACAACATCCTAAGGCGCGCACATCAATCCTTGTAATAGTCTAAGGCTGTGCAATAAGAACGTGCAGTGATGTATGGTGCACAAATAATGCTACAGAAAATATTAAAATTTGTGACAGTTATATGGCCAATATTCCAAAAAAGCCTCGTTATATTTAAAGTTGACAGTCGTAATTTAAAGTATTTAAGCTTTTTTTCCTTTTTAGTAAATTTCCCTTCAAATCTTTCACATTGAAAAGAGGAAAAAAAAGAAAAAAATCAAAGGGCAGTTACAGTATGGGCGCCTCCAGACTCTCAAATTATTGGCAGGGTGTTTGCCAAAAACATAATTTGCAAACTTGGTGTTCATACGGCCATTTTGCCACTCAATTCCAAAACTGTCATTTTCACGCAATTTCTCATAAATTGAACCCAAAGCACTGATGATGTAATTTTTTTATTCTTCTTCTTCTTTCAAAAAATATATATATATATATTTTTGCAAAACCTTTTTGCCTTTTTTTTTCTCTCTCTAGCATCTCCACATGAATCCCACCATTTTTATTATTATCATCTTGTTGTTCATATACTCTGGCGGTGGGAACTGGTGATCAGTCTCTGGAAATGCATCTCTCAACCGTCTTTTATGTCTTTGTATTATATTATTTCATTTATTTTTTATCTGTATGACTCTTCCACTCCTTCATGAAGAAGGGACAAATTTTTTTTCATGGTGCTACTAAATCTAGGATGAGATCTTGAAAGCAACCAAATCAACTTTGCTTTTGATGAAGTTTTTGAATGAGTATGCAAACAATTGAAAATTTTTCTACTGAACACACTAAATGAGATTTTATGCATGTTGGGGAAATCTCAACTGAAAAATCTCATTTATATCCATGGAACCGAGGAAGATGGCAGAGTTTTTTGTTTCATATCTCACAAAATTCCTCCTGGAATTTGGCCACACAAATTTCAGAGATTGTGGTGGCCAATGACTGATCTAAGAATTTGCCATCATCTCCGTTTTGATCTACAATTTAGGAGAAATCACAACTGAAAAGGCGTAGTTATGCCCATGGAATTTAGAAAAATGGTTAACCTTCTGTATGATATCGCCCAAAATTTATGAAATTTGGCCACACATGTTTCCGGGATTGTGGTGGCCCATGACTAACCTGAGAATCGGTCGTTATCTCTCCATTTTGATCTACATATCTATTAAGAAACGTATGAGTTATTTCCACCAGACTTATAAAAACTGAGAAAAAAACAGCTAAATTTTTGTGCGAGCATAAAAATAATGTAGTTTGGAATACAAAATTCAATGAATATGGTGGTCCATGAATGATCTGAAAATCCACATTCATCACTTCGTTTTGATCTACAAGTTCGGAGAAGTTTCAACTGAAACAATCTTAGTCTACGAAATCTAGAAAACTTAAGTCAGAAAATGATAAAAGTTTTTATGCGATGTCGCACAATTTATCATGAAAATTTCAGGGAACATGGTTGTATGAATGATCTGAGAACCGACCATCATCTTTCCATTTTGCTCTATAGTTTAAAAGAAATCCTAACCGAAAAGTCTCATTTTTATCAATGGAACCAAGAAGGGCAATTTGCATGGAATTGAGTGCAAAAATGTTGGTACGAATGCAAGTTTGAAGAATATATCTTTTGGTAAACAGCATGAAATGGAATGAAAATTACCAAAATAAATGTACAAATGTTAAAGCTAATTAACAAATAAAAAAACCCATAAATTAATTTATATTGTTTGAAATGAGATTTACTATTCATTTTGGACCATGTGGACTGTTTGTTTCGGTTTGTATCCTTCTACCTATAATAGGTGTTGGTATTTATCCAAATTTTGTTCTCTCGCTATCAATTGACAGGATAGAAGCTATTCTATCTATTTATTTTAATAAATGGTTTTCATTATTAAGACATTACATTAATCATAAAAATAATAAAGTGAATTGTAATGAGTCCTTTCAATTAGTTTTTAGTGTGAATGAACCGTTGTCCTATTCCTAATAGATTGACCCCAAAATGGTATATCCAAATTATAAGAAATCCTATAGAAGTCACAATTGCCAAATCCACACTTTAAAAGCTCTGCTTTGTTCTACTGTGTATATAAATTGTAAATATGGTACAAGAAGAACTTTCATGATATTTTTCAACTTTTTTAGGGTCATTTGTTAATTTCACGTGTGACATGAAAATGTTTTACAAATATAAATGACTCACATGTGTAACATAATTCTTTGTTTTTTATTTTTACACCTCTTCAAATGTGAATCTAATTGAACTTAATGGTTTACATATTTTTTTACAAATTTTGAAAAATCTACAGTGAATCAAATGATGAGATTTGATCTAGAAAGCATTGTTGACCTTTTGAAGAGGATCAATGGTTCAGATTAGAGAAAAAAGGCCCCACAAAAATTAGAATTAAAGATCAAATGATCTAACATTTTTTTGTTAATATCTCATAATTCATGAAAGATCAATAGTTGAAATTTGATCCACTAGCCGTATTTGGCTTGAGAAAAATATTCAACGGTTCAGATATTTCATTTGACGCTTAGATGATCCAAAAAATTGAAAAAAGGAACTGCCCATTCAACTAATGCAGTGCACTAATCAATGATGCAGGCATCCAATGGTTAATTTGGTTTTTTAAAGATATCTCAAGATTCTTATTGAATTAACACTTGAAAATTGGCCTCCTAGCTGAAAATGACCTTTTGAACAAGATTAACGGTTTGTATCATAAAAATGGGCTCCAAAAAATTCTAGAAATGAAGATTAACAGCATAAACAATTTCAATCATAACTCACAGTTTGTAATGATCCAACAGCAGAAAATTGGACATTTGGCTGTAATTTATCTTTTGAAAACTTTAGACAGTTCAAATTGAACTTATGGGGCCCAGAAATGTGTAAAAAACAAAGAAAACATGATGGACAGTGAAGACATACAATGCACTGTAGCTCTGCCTTTATAACAGTAGTGTCTGTAACGTTTTCACACCTAATGAGTGTGAAATTTTTGGGCAAAAAATCAGCCCATTTTCACACATAGTTTTCACATTTCATGTGTAAATTATTTAAATAAATATAAGCACGCATAACCATTACACATATGAGCCATTTAGATATGTAAATGGCGCAAAACAAATGATCCTTAGGTGTCGCTTGCTTCAGCACTTTTACATATGTAACCATCTCACATGTGAAATGATTTAACACATTTTTGTTTATTTATAAAATTTACATTCGTGGTGTGTAAATTGTATATGATTTTAGTGTGTAAATGGCATGCAAAAAGGGGCTGAAATTTTTACACCTCAACAGGTGTGAAAATGTTTCACAGCATTTCCAAAAAGGCGGAGCTACAGTGACACAACGTCCATAATGCTTTTTATGTTTTATTTTTATTTTTATGGGCATCTCAATCATAATCTGAACCGTCTAATATGTTTTTCATGTCAAAAACGGCTATGCTGAAAAATTTTGGCCGTTGGATTATCATAAACTATGAGATATTGTTGAAATTGTTCAAGCCGTTAATCTTCATTTCTAGAATTTTGTGGGGCCTATTTTTATGATCCAACATTAATCTCGTTCAAAAGGCCTCTTTCAGATAGGAGGTCAATTTTCTAGTGTTGATTCAATAGGGATCTTGAGATATATTCGTAAAACCGTATTAACCATAGGATGCATGCAACATTGATATAGTGCATTGCAAGGTGTAAATGGGCTGTTCGTTTTTTTTTCAATTTTTTTTAATCATTTGAGCGCGAAATGAAATATTTGAACCATTGAATATCTTTACAAGGCCAAACACGGGTAGTTGATCAAATTTTAACCATTGATCTTTCATGGATTATGAGATATTGACAAAAAATGTTAAATCATTTGATCTTTAATTTTAATTTTTGTGGAGCCTTTTTTCTCCAATCCGAACCATTGTTCCTCTTCAAAAGGTCAACAATGGTTTTTATATCAAATCTCGTCATTTGATTTATCGTAGATTTTTCAAAATTTGTAAAAAATATATAAATTATTAGGTACAATTAGATTTACATTTAAAAAGGTGTGAAAATGAGAAATATGGACCATTGTTACATACCTGAGTCATTTATTACATATGTAAAATATTTTGACGTCACGAGTGAAGTTAATAAACGGCCCTTGGTCGTTGAGAGATTAAAAAGAATTCTTGATATCTTCAAAGAGAGGGAGAGAGCTTCGAGAAAGCTTAAACGGACCACATGATGTTACATCAGCCAGGAGCATGAGTACATCGGCTGTCTTCAATGCACGGCCGCGTCCCTATGTGTTCACAGCAGAGACGTGACTTCCTGCCTCCTCATTACATGCGGACTCCAGCCGCAGCTCGTGTACTGAGTCCCTGGTCAATGACACGACCAAGCAAGATTCAAGAAAGAATTCAGCCCAAGTTGACCCCAGACTTCCCACAAGGCATTTAGATTAAGTGGGCCCACTCCAACCAACGTACCATGAGTGCTTTCAATGTTCGTTTTTCCAACACCCAATCTCAAAATAGCAAGAGAACGATCGCAGAGAGGGAGAGAGAGAGAGAGAGAACAGGTAACGGCCGTTGTCCTTGCACGGCGTGAAATCTAATCTCTGTTGGTGTCAACTGTCAAAGACACGTGGTTGGAGCTACTCTCTCTCTCTCTCTCTCTCTCTCTCTCTCTGTTGCCCACTCTGCTATGTATATATATTTCTAATTAGTAAATGGACAAAGAGTAGCCGAGTAACCAAGCTTCCCTTCCTTTCTCATTTTGATAGCAGTAATTTCACAGATATCTAAAGCAAGAAAAGAGTGGGGGGAGATTTCATATATTCTGCTTCTAAATCAACATTCTCCATCTGTTCTTAATATTTTCACTTCTCATTCCCACTCTCAACCTCTTTCTCTTTCTGCTTCTCCTTCCATCCCTGAGGCTGAGGGGCTCAAGGAGGCCTAGATAGAGGTATGATACCAATTTTAATAAATTGGACATGTGTTTTTTTTTTATTTGTTTTACTTTCATTGGGTTTCTGTTTTTTTTTAATATTTTAATATTTTTATTTTTAATATTATCAATGTGGAAGTGGGTTGTGTAGTTATTGTTTGGATTTATTGAGCTTGTGATCTTAAATGAAGATGTGGTTGGTTTGTTTTTTGTGCATTTTCTCTGAATGAAAAGGGTTCATGCTGTTAAATGAGAAAGAACAGTTTAATTTCTTTTCTGGATTAACTGGATTTTTTTTTTGTTGTTGCTGTTAATTGAAGATGGGCTTTGCGTGTTATCTTCAAATTTATTGATTTTGTGCTGTTAGTGACATGGGTTTTGCTTATTTCTTTGAAACAGCCTGTTAATTCACTCTTTTATATGAGAATGGGTTTTGTGCATGATGTATTAATCTGTGCAGTTATATGAAAAATGGGTAATTTCTTCTTCTTCCTCTTCTTTTGGTTGGTTGATTGATTTCGTTTTGTGTATGGTGACTGTAGTTATTGTCTGTGTAGTTATTGGCATTGCATTTTATTTGTTTTCTCTGATTTTGCTGGTGCTCTTCAATGAAGTTGTCTGATTTTGCTGGTGCTATTCAATGAAGTTGGTCCTTTTTTTTTTTTTTTTTTAAGTTTCTAATTTCTTGAGATGAAAACAACATGGGTTTCATATTGTATTGTTTTTTGTGTACTAAAATGAAAATGGGTTTTGTTTATTTTTCCTTTTGTTGATTGATTTCATGCATTTTAATCAAAACATGAGTTTTCAGCATGTTGTTTGCATTTATCTTGTTTTACCTGGATGGTTGAAAGGGATATGAGTTTGAATTGGTCTCTCATACCTTGATATTTGCATCTTCTCCTTGTCTCATCTCATGTCTCATTTTCATTGGACATGTTCATGCCTTCTCTTTTGGTTGAAGATATTCTGCACTATCAGCTTGTTGTCTTTGTTTCATAAATTTGTTTATGTTTATTTTCCATTTGGGTCTTCTTTTTGGGCATGCTTTTATACAGTAGTTTTTCATGGTATTTTCTTTCTATCCATAATAATCTCAATTTCTGTATGATATGATAACCTACAGTTATTTCTATTATTTGGTGCTGCAGAACACTTTCTGCGGTAAAATGTGTGTCTACCTCTTGTCTAAAACTGGAGAAAATGGCCCTCTACCTCTTGGGCTGAAAATCTGTTTTTTGTATAAATTTCAGAAAATACTTTCTCCTTAGAAAATGAAACCACAAAGAAAGAAACAGAAACTGTCGATACATTTCACAGAACAATGGAATAAATTCTCCCTCTTATGCTCTTTCCATTTGTCACGGAATATGCTACACACGTCACACAACATACAACGCTTGTTTGTTTGCATATGAATACATAAGAATTCATAGCCAAAATGAGTTCCACCAAGGATTACCGAAGAGGTGAGGGGTGAAGGTCTGAAGGATATAAAGTTAGCGACGTCGATGGGACCTTGACTTTCCTAAGATTTGAATTACTAGGGTGATGGCTGAGTGTTCATTTCTCATATTCCATTAATTCATTTTCCATTACAAGGTATGTTATTTGATGGTCATTTTTGTATATTTACCTTGGATCTTCAATTTTAACCGGGTATGGCATGAATTCCTACGTATTCTATTCAGGTAAACAGGCCCTAAAAGGGATGTTATTTGATTGTCATTTTTTTATATTCACCTTTGATTCTTCATTTTCAATTACTTACAATCTTACAGAAAAAAGAAGGAACTACCTGTTGAAATACAGTCTCAGAATTCCTAGGAATTTAAGTACATGAAACAAACAGGCATCAACATTTTGAAATATAACATTGCATGATATTGTAAAAAATTTTTGCAATCTTATTTCCATTTGAAGGATCCCATGGTTCGATCTTTCCCTGTATAACGTGGCATGTTCAAATTCTGATCGCTTTTATACGAGGGGATGTTATTTGATTTTTATTTTTTTGATATTCACCTTTGATTCTTCATTTCAATTACTTGCAGCCTTAAAAAAAATAAGGAACTACCTATTGAAATACGGTCTCAGAATTCCTAGGAATACAAGTACATGAAACAAACAGGCATCAACATTTTGAAATATAATGTTGCATGATATTGTACAAAATTTATGCAATTTTATTGCCATTTGAAGTTTCCAGCCTTCTGATTTTCAAGTTTTCTTCTATTTTACTGATTGATTTTAAGTTAGTTCACTATATAGTAGAGATCATAGGCTTTCGCCAGCTGAAACTCAAGAGGTATCTTCCATTTGATCCAATGGGGACATCTTTCTCCTGCGTTTTTGCAGATTTTGATGATTTGGAGGACAAATTGGACACTCTCATTGTAGGATCCATCAGTTTCAAGGAAGAAGAAGATGTGAAAAAAAGATGGAGATCAGTAAGTCTTAATGATTGGAATTCGGAACCTTCCATACCGAAATCTTTTGGGTCTGGAAAAATGATTATAGAAGGATCTTTGAGTTTCAATGGGAGAGGATTGGACCCCTTCCACTTGGAAACTAAGTTTTCATTCAAGAATCCTTCTTTGCCGAAGGAAAGCCAATTAAAATCCAAGAGCGTCAATGAAAAGGAGATTGGAGATCCTTTACTGGTGCAGAACACATTACCTGAGATGGTTCCTCAGTCGCCATCACTGAAATCAAGTAGCCCAAAACATGAGGCTGCAGTGAAGTTGCAGAAAGTGTACAAGAGCTTTCGAACGAGGAGGCAGCTTGCAGATTGTGCTGTCCTTGTACAGCAGCACTGGTACGTTAGTCCTGCAGATTGTCAAACTTTGATAACCTTTAATCAAGAATTGAAAAGACCACAAGGTCCCCATTTTGAATACACTTAGGTTATAACTAGACCTTTCCAAACCACTACCCCTTATGATTAGCATGCATTCAGGTGGGTCCCACATTCCAGGCCGTGATTTGCTTTAGAATGGACTAACCATTCTATTTTAAGTCCATATAGGCAGATAATTGCCGCTCTGGAGCATTTAATTTCCTTGCAATCCCTACTTCTTACAGACACTACACCCCCAGAATTAGTACTTTGCTCAATTTTTCATCTGAATTTTGTGCACCCTTGGATTTATCATGAAAAAACACACACAAACATGAGTTGGTTCTTCTAACACCAAGCTCTTCAATTTCTTATTCAGCATCCCTCTAAATGGCTATTTCAGGTGGAAACTGTTAGATTTTGCCTTGCTCAAACGAAATTCTGTATCATTTTTTGACACTAGTAAACCAGAGACGGCTATTTCTCGTTGGTCAAGGGCAAGAACTCGAGCTGCTATGGTAATTTTTCTGTTAATTTGATTTGCATGTCCACGATGTTTGTAATAATCAAAATGTACTTTTGTAATTTACTAAAACCAATATTTTAAGTCTTTCCAATTTCTATTGCAGGTCGGAAGAGGCTTAAGCAAGGATAACAAGGCTAAGAAACTCGCCTTACAGCATTGGCTTGAGGCAGTATGTTTAGAATATAATGGCATCATCACAAATATAATATTCATTAACAAGTTCAGATTAATGTTTATTATCTAAATAAAATGTTCTTTTGACAGATTGATCCACGCCATCGTTATGGACACAATCTCCACTTCTATTATGTCAATTGGCTCCAGTGCAAGAGTAGGCAACCATTTTTCTACTGGTAAGATTAAGCATCTTTCCCTTCAGTAGCCAAGTATTGCATATTGTAAAGTGAAAAACAATCTGCACTTAACTGAAGAAAAAAGCTGAGAATCTTGTCGCTAGGATTTTTTTTTTTGGCACCCCACATATCGTGGGACCATTGTTCAATCGTTTGGATAACCCAGCCATGGACCCCTCATATGGATTCCACCCACAACGTGGAATTTCTATATTTGAATGCAACAGAGGATTCGACATGAATGTATGCAATCAGCACTGTTAAGATTTATGGTACTGTAAACTCAGATTAATAAAACCAAGCATTGAAACTGCAGGCTAGATGTGGGAGAGGGGAACGAGGTTAGTCTTGATGAATGCCCTCGACAAAAGCTTCAACACGAATGCATAAAATATCTTGGCCCAGTAAGAAGTGTTTCGTTGGATGCCATAGACATGGTTTCAAATATAGATTTGGCAAAATAGAATGACAAACTCATCTAAAAGTCTTGGAATATATTCCATATTGCAGAAAGAAAGGGAAGCCTATGAAGTTATCGTGGAGGACGGGAAGTTTCTCTACAAGCAGAACCACGAGCTTCTTGATGCATCAGAGGGGCCTGAAGAAAAGTATATTTTTGTTCTCAGCACAAGCAAGCACTTATATGTTGGGAAGGTGAACTTTCACTCCAGAAAATTGCACAAGAACATTTGTATTGTCATGAATTCCATTAAGTTATCTGTGTCGCCCTGCAGAAGCAGCGAGGCACATTTCAGCACTCAAGCTTTTTGGCTGGAGGAGCTACATCGGCCGCAGGAAGATTAGTTGTAGAAAAAGGAGTTCTAAAGGTACATGTCGCAGCAGCATTTCTTCAGATGCTTATAAAATTGCAACTAAGTATGTCCATTTATATGTTTTCACAGGCCGTCTGGCCACATAGCGGGCATTACCGGCCAACCCAGGAAAATTTTCAGGAATTTATTTCCTTTCTCGAGGAAAACAATGTAGACCTCACTGATGTAAAGGTAATTATCTTAATCCCTTAAATAATCCAATCTCCTTCAAAGAAAAACTACTTCAATAGATTGATAAAACCGTTGCTCAATTCTAGAAACTGCACAAATGGGACCCACCTTTTTTGTGATGTGAAAAACTCTATGATCGCTCTGCTCATTTAAGATACTTTGGAAAACTACCTAAGCAAATGTCCCTTTCGTACCATTCTTGGTTGATCTAAGAAGCACCATTTTTCATAGTCTCTCTCTAATTGAGTCTCTCTTCATGGTGTTCAGAGTCATCCAACTGATGAGGAGAACGGTTCTTTGAAACAAGATGGAACAAACATTGGTTCTAGACACAACTCATCTGAGTTAAACTTATGCCGGTCCCCATGGAGCCAACTCAGGGCCCACATCAGTCATAAATGCAACTCCTCCAAACCAGATGTAAGCCTGTCCTCTGGTAGCCAACATGAAACCAACTTATCCAATCTAGACATAGACCGACCCATAGTTCAATTGGCTACAGCTATAACCGCCAATGATCAGCATCTTGGGTCAAAGAACTCTTGCGGCCTGGAGAGAAAGAGCAAAATAGATGGATCGACAAGTGTAGATTTCTCTGACAGACCAGAGAACAAAGGTCGAGAAACAGAAAGTCATTCGACATTGGATGTTGATGAACTGATGGAAGTCTCCATTGAACATGATTATCTATTCAAGAAGTTGAATTTATTTGAGGAAGTGGAAGAGGATGATGAAGAAGTACCACAACAGAAGATACTAGACCGGATCAACTCAAGGAAAGACATGGCCTCGTCACAATTGGGAAGGAAATTGTCTTTCAAATGGACAACAGGAATGGGGCCTCGAATTGGATGTGTAAGGGACTACCCAACAGAACTCCAGTTCCGCTGTTTAGAAGAAGTGCACCTATCTCCAAGAAGCCATGGGCAATCTAGCGGTTACTTTTCGCCTCGAAGCATGGTCTGTCCTAGTCCAAGGTCACCGGGCAATCATAGAGGTTACTCTTCACCCCGAAATATGGCCTGTCCAACTCCGAGGTCGCCTGGGCATTCTAAAGGTTACTCTTTGCCTAAAAATATGGCCTGTCCAAGTGCCGGGTCACCAGGGACATCTTTGCTGGAAAAAAGCAGCTGCAACAGCAACAGCATCAACAACTGCAACAATCAATGTTAGATAGAAAGGAGTTGTTTCTTTGATTCATCTATTCTTTTGTGTAAAAAAAAAAAAAGAGAGAATAGCTTTGCAGTTCTTTTTTGTAGAACTCGTAATCAATATAGGCATGAAATTTGTAAAACCTCAGCAGGTATGATGGCCTTTTTAATAGAATTTAACATTTCATATCGAAATATATGATGGTGGGTTAAGACTTTTAGGCACACTTAGATGTTCCCCGGTATAATGTGCTTTGAATGTTTTGGTAGATTTTTTGGTTATCAATTAAACTGTGTATTTGGGACCACATGAAATTTGGAAACTGCATTTAGGTGACATCTTCTTTCTTCCTTGTTTGTCTCAAAACAATATTGGCACCCATGTTGATATTGGTAAGGCCTGAAGCAAAGCAGTCCCCAGCACACCTTAATGTGATTTACAAATTTTCAAGGTTATCTACCAGCACAGTGGACAGTTGTCTGCAAAATGTACAAACCGGTTGTTGTTGGAGTTACATCTAAATGTATCATCATTTTTCCTGAACCCTCGTGTGTCATAGCTGGTACAAATGCCTGTGTTGCTCCCAACTTAAAGCAGAACTTCCCAGCATTGCTCTAATTCAAGTTTAACTTGTTATTGAAGTTTGAAATCTGTAAAGTAATTTCAGTTACCATAGATGTTGAAAAGCAAAGAACAAAACAAGTCAGGCAAATGAAGGCACCTGACATTAGCAATGATAGATGTTGTCTCGCCATTTTTGTACTCGTATAACAAATAGTTGCCAGAGTAGGAAACAGATGTGAGAAGGAAAGGTGAAGCAGATAATGGAATAAATGACTTTATAACAATTCAACATCTCAATCAATAACCATTGCCTTTTGAAGTTGGAATTTTCTAATGATAGGAGTGTTCAGGTGAAGGAATTTCAAGGGATGTCCACCTCCTCTTCTGAGATATTGGGTTCATCGATTGAGAGGTGAATCAAAGAAGATACTGGGCTGTTGAGTTGGGCCCCTACACTGATAGGGTGTTCTTAATTTAGTAAAAGATCCAAGGGAAATCCATAACCATCAGGCATGAGTGGCATCATCATGGTAAAAAATGTTGCAGTCATGTCTCTTTCTGGGCTAGTTAGAATTGGGATTCCAATTGTTCAGTAATCTTGGCAATTAAGAAGAGGCTCAATCTCATTCATTCACACAAGCATTGGGCAGTGCTAATGAAATGTAATTGAAGAAATGCCATTTATTGGGCAAGTCTAGTGGCCCTTGTGTTTTTTCTACTTATAAAATGAGATTAGAGACCATGTTCCAAGAGATGAATCATAAAGCAGACAAATAAGCCACACTAGTTGTCAAGAGGGATGATATATTGATATTAATGTTTTAGTTGTTTAGCCTTCCTTTCCCTTGATGAAATTCTAATACTTCAATATTTAGTTGCTAAGCCTTTTCGTTTCTATTGCTTCAAAAAAGAAAAAAAAAAGGAAAGAAAAAAAGAAAAAAAGAAAATTTTTTTTATCCATAATGATTACAACATTAACTTGACAAGATCTCCAAGAAAGAAGACAAGGGATTAGATCAAAAGAAGCAAGCACTACTGTGTTATTCTTGGTTCAAGAGTCACCACAATATCTAGCGGTGTTACACACCTACTCCCTCAATTAAACAACTAATATGCACCATTCACCTTATTGTAGTTAATGATTTTCCTAATGATGTAGCAATCCTTTTGAAAATCCCCTTGTTTCTTGCTTTCCAAATGTCTCAAATAATTAAGAAACATTAGAAACCTTCATAAGAAGGTACCCAGAAATATAAAATGAATGGATTATTTTGCAGTGTAAAGGGAATACATATCAGTTCTCACGTCAAGTACCTGAAATATGATTCATTGCTTTGACCACAAATATTACTTCTGAATGATTGTTTGCAAATGTTGCCCATGCAAACATTTCTTGTTAAAATCACTCTCCAAACTGGGTAATCAGAGTATTTACACGACATGTCTTTATCTGAATCTGCTCTTTTGTTCAGACAAATAGCTTAGAAAAGGGAAGCAAGAAAGATGGGTAAGTTGGTCTCTCTCCGTCTTTCTCTCACAGCTTAGGCCCTGTTGGATCTTTAGGAACTAGGTTGTGCACTGCACTCAGTTAACCTATAGATCTGGATGACTGAAACTGGCCATGGCAAAGAACAAAACAACCGTTACTTACAGGTGACTCAGGTTTGCCAAATACATGACCCCCAGATAAGCTTCAGTTACAAAGTTATCGAGTGCTTACTATTTTTGGTAGAGGTAGAAGGCCACATATATTAAAATCTTCTTCTACTAATCTAGGAAAGTTTTTTTAAATGAAAAATAATAAAAACTAGATTTATAGCTAAAGTTATTGTAGCCAACCATTTCACATTCCAAACATGGCTACCCCAAGAAATTGATTTTCAAATGGGTTTGTATAATGTTTCCAAAACTGATGAACCCTTTAAGCATGGTCGGAACAGGGATAATCCGACCGATAAGGAGGATATTACTTAGATTTCTGCCCCACTGTTAAAACCAGAAACAACCATTTATCAGTTTGCATGTTCCTGTTTCCCACAGACAACGCCCTCCCCTGGTAAGAAGTATGTATTGTTTTATCCACTGTTTTGTTTCCTTCTTCTAAAACTAGCCCATTTACTTTTCTGGTCCTAGAATCTTTGACATCCATATACCAAAATTATCTTTAGTGTTCCCTTTTAAGTTAACTATTCTACTCTGTTATTTAAAGTTCTAAACCGTTTAGTCTGATACACAGGTTTACAACTTTGAGATCCATTTGTGGTGTTTGCACTTTGCAGTCTTTCCATATCGTCCCCAACAACTAGAAATTTGACAAAAACTCCTGTGTAACTTTGACAAGTTATGATGCATGTGGCATTTGGTCTCCTGCATGAGTCCCACGAATTTAGCTTACATGAGTGTTTGCCTGAGGGCTACTGTGGAGCACTCACGGTCAGCCACATCACCCCTTACATGAGTGTTTGCCTGAGGGCTACTGTGGAGCACTCACGGTCAGCCACATCACCCCTTAGAGGATCTGGACTCCGAGTCCCACACGGCTCCAATTGAGGTTTTCTTTCCCTCCTTTAATTTAGGAGTGTCCCATGCACCTTTTGAATGTGTGAGACTCCTGGAACGAAAAATTCCTCGCTATAATTTTTCATGTCATCATATTCATTAAATGTTGATAGAAACTGAACTTGCCTTGACAACCTCTAAAAATTAGCTCGCTAATGAAATACAATTTTGAAGTCTTTGCTAACGTAATCTGCTCACAACATGAGATTATTATATTAAGAAGGATTATAGTAATTAATGTACTTCAGTCTCATTATTCATAGCAATTAATTCAAACTAATAGTCTTAGTTATAGTCGTAGTTAAGTGTCTATTTTCTATAAAATTGCATGAAACCGAACTCTGACTGTAGTTTCTGTTATCAAAATGTTAGTCACCACAACAACCATATTTCAAGATAATCAATCCCTTTCTCTAAATTAAAAAGGAAAAATTAGCCCAAGTCCATAGTAATCAAAATTTTACAATTCGTATCCCGAATCCTAATTTGTATCTCGAATCCCAATTCGTAGCCCAAATCTTAAGGAAAAGATTTTGTGTCTATGTAATGAATTCCATTTACAGTTGAATCTTAGGATTTAAGTGTGAATCCTACGGTGTGATACTCATTTCATTGAACCTTACGATTCAAGCGATTTAGCTTGGCGAGAATAGCTGCAACCAATAAGTTAACATTAATATTCTTTTACATTTTTTTTCTTCTTTACTCTTTCTTTCTTTTAGCGCTTTTATTTTTAAAAGGTTATTTAATAGCTAACGAGATCTCTTAAGAATTTTTTGCTACTTTAATGAGGATTTAAAGATGAATAAAGAATATACATTGAATTAAAGCAATCGGATGTGCATATTTTAGTTTTTTCTTCATGAACATTTTCTTAACATCAAGAAATATCCTACTATGTAAGATTGATTGTTTGAATTTTAATTTTATATTTTGATTTTAAGATAATGAAAATATATATTGATATCTTAAACTTATTTAACTGTTTAAACATCATTAGTGTATATATATGTTAATATATGATATGATGTTTTTGATATGATTGTATGTTTGACTTATTTGTTATTATATTTATATTGCTATAATGGGAAATGGATGGTTATGAATAGTTACTTTTTTTTCTTTTGTAATTTTTAATTATTTTTTATTAGAAAAATAAAAAATCCTACGATTCACGATACTTTTTGCGATTTGATTCGATTAGTGGGAATGAACGATTTGTGATATGATTCCAATTTTGAAAACTATGCCCAAGTTGATACTTTTTTTGTTGTTTCATGAACTATCTTTACAAAATGCCCATGCCCTTTTGATTTATCTGCTTCCCCTGATCACACTGAATCCCCTAAGTGCCTTCACTACTTTAGAACATACTAAGAAAATCAGTGGGAGAGATTAAGGTCACTGAAGCTCAAATAGAGAGAAACTTCACCACCTATAACCAACTCCCATTCCTTTCCACACACACTAACTTCCCATGAAAAAGCACTGTTCCCAATTTTTCATTAATCCACTGATCATCACCTTTCTAGTAAAATCCAAATGTCTGAACCAACAAATCTCAAAAAAAAAAAAAATGTTGATGTTATGAAAATTGTCTTCCTTCATCAGCCTCATTGTAAATAGGATCACTCTTAATTCACAAGCAGGATGAATCCCACTTCAGCTTCTTTGAAGTCTATCGAGAGCTTGTTTGGTTGCAGGCATTCGGGGATATCTTATTTAGAGTATTTAGACTACCCAAAGTACAATTCCAGCATACATATGGAACAGGTACCATTTTGCAATGGAGAATTCTAAGAATTCTGCTACCCAGAAGTGACTATCACATTGCTAGTTTAACTAATTCTTACTATCCAAATCCCCTCGGACAAAGAACTCAAAATTCCTGGGCACAACCACTTCAGTTATGTGAGGAAGTCCAGACGAGGAAATTTTCCATCAGATATGTTCTCAAGAAAATAGGCCTCATTTCTTAAAAAACAAAAGGCCTTATAAAGAAGGATTTTGATCATTAGATTGGACTAATATAGGACCCAACAATTACACACATACAAACCCATCCATACCCTAACATTCTTGCTTGTGAAGAATCTACATATCACATGATGTGGACAATTTTGCATAAAAAAGGCGCTCACATTTTGTATCCAGTCTCATCATTTAAACATCCACTTGTGATCAGAAAAAAATTTTTAAACAGTAAAAAAAGATTTCATTAAAAGAGGAGACAAAAACTAAAAAAAGACAAGAAAATAAGGTACAAGAGAGGTATACCCTGCTGAGACCACAATTACGTAATAAACCCTCCCATAGAGTAATCCTTTTCACCTTTTTGTTTGGCAAGAGAATCTGCCATAAAGTTAGCTAACCTATACTCATGATTGAAGGAGACATTAATCAAAGAAGTTAAATTTCGAATCTCATTGAAGATGAATTGAAATTTCCAAGGAAACATCTTCTGATTAGACACCCATGAAATCGCATAAAAAGAGCCACTTTCTAGAATAAAACTGTCATAAAAAGATCTTGATAAACATCGAAGAGCTTCCAAAATAGCTAATACCTCTGTTTTATTAGAATTATAAATACCCACATGCTTAGAGAATATAAACAAAACTTAATTTGCCTCTGTAATTACAAAGTACCCCTTCAATACGCACTAGTCTTGGCTTGCTCTTTGCAGCTTCATCAACATTGAATTTGAGTACACTTAGAAGAGGGGGAGACCATGTGATCATGACACCTATGAGATACTCATTCCCAATGACTTGAGAAGTTCAATTTGTAAAATTGATATATACAAACAGATCTGTGTTTGGTAGATGATAAATCCAAATAAGTCCCATGAATTATATATAACAAGTCAAGTTAGTTACTTCCCCAAGTACACTTTCCATACAAGGTCGTCTGGGAAAGTCCCATCATTTTCTTTCTAAGTTTACGTTTCTTTGATTTCTTCTATGGAATCTTCAGCTTTGTGGGTATTTTAGTGATGAGACAATGGCTTACACTTTCTATGGTTTTAATCGGAAAATTCATCATCCTTACCTTGAAACGGATGCGAGATACCGCAAGGAAAAGTTTTAAGGTTTATTGAATGCACTTTTGTTTTGTCTTCTAACGCGTGAATGCAACTGTGGAGAAATTGAATCTCTATTTCGGCTATTATTCAAGTAGGACTTAATTGAAGGGTCAATGGTCTTTCTAATATATGGTTGACTTGGGGTCGTCTTCTTCCTTGGCAGTTTATATTAAGAAATAGGTAGGTAGTGTAAGACATGAAAGGTCTATGACAGGAAAGAGCTAGTGAGGCTGTAAAAAGCAGCTGATATATGTTTAAAAACTTGTGATTTGGAAGACGTTTAAGTAGATTCCACGCAGGGGTGTACCCATATGCAGGCCTTGGGGCCATAGCCCTTCCAAGATTTTACAAAACCGTTTAAGGTTTTTCATATTTATTGACTTTTTTTTACATATGGCCCTCCAATATTTCACAAAATCTTTTTAAGTTTTTAATAATTTTAAACACTTTTACATATGGGCCCCAAAATTTTTAAAAAACTCCTTATATATTTTGAAGATTATATTTATCTTTTATATGTAGCCCTTTCAAATTATTTTTCTAGATAGTGCATCTCCCAAGAAAAACTTCCTAGGTCGGCCCCTAATTCCATGTACATGGATTCATGGACCATTAGAAAAGTTCCTGGGGATGCTCAATTAAGATAGAACTATAACCCCACATAATTCAAATTTCAAAGTCCATGGAAGGAAATTTCAAGGTCAAGTTGGCTCCTCATAGTTAGCTTCAGCTATAGCTTTAAGGTGGTAGTCATTGTCCATACGTCGCTGACATGTTCCTCGATATTTGATATTGTCAATATATCGTTTTTCACAGATAGGATAAGGAAGGCATGTTCCATTGTATCTCGAAATCTAAAAAGACATTCCATGATGGCATAAAATAAGGGTCAAAAAGTAAAAAATCATCATCATTATGAAAGCCTCATATCAACTATTTTAGGGCCGGCTTTGCAAATTTTGTTTCTCTATTTTATTGTAAGTCAAATCTTTAAATAAGTTAAAACTTCCTGAATTTAATACCTTCATCCATGTCTTCTTTTTTTTTTTTTTAAAATAAGTCATCCACCTATATAACCAAGCTTTTTTTCATCAGCACCATGTATCAATATATGTTCAATATGCCTAAATCATCTAAAAAAATATCGAAAAAAAATAGAGAGAATCCCTCTAATATCAATACCAAATATTTGATCATTCAACTGTTTTAAAAGGATTTAAGGGTTATTTTCTGTGAAGATCTTTAGAAAATAAGTCAAATAATGTGTTATTTTACTTTATAAGTAGGTCTCCATTGCACTAGTTTCAGCTAGAAATCTATTGGAATGAGGTGGTCTGATGGACCCTACATGGTTTGGTCAGAGAGCCCTAACGGCTCTTTAGAGATAAGATCAATTATGTCCCTTAATCACTCACATTTATTGAATTAATTTAGAGAGTCGTTTCCCTGGCTTTGATGGATAAGGCACTCTCAATATATTTAGTTCGGATGCTGAGATCCATGCATACATTATAAAAATCTAGTAAAAGAAAGAGATTTTTGAAAATCTCATCAGCCGGTTATCACTGCATCCTCTCCAGAGTTCAGTCATAGGTCCAACAAAATCAAGGTAAAAGGTCCAGTTTCTACGAGAGAAGATGTCGGGCACTTTTGATTTTTCAAATCACTTGACTATCTTAAAAGCAAGCAAAATGAGACCATATTTTATGAATTGAAATCAAATCTAAATCATCATCATCATCATCAAAGCTTTATTCTAATCATGCTAGGGTCGGCTACATGAATTCTGATTTTCCATTCCGTTCTATTTTAAGCCAAATCCTTACATAAGTTAAACTTCTTCAAATCTGATTCAATGACCTCCATCAATATTTTTTTCGGTTTACCTTTACCTTTTGATGGGCCATCCATCTGTATAGCCAAACTTTTTCTCACTGGTGCCATTACTGGCCTACGCTCAATATGCCTTGAAATCAAATCTAAATAAAATAAAGAAATTATAAATGAATCAATGGAATGGGCCCTTACCTAAGAGGAGTTATGGTTGTCACCTATCTGTATAGGGTTCTCAAACTTTGGGTACACTATGTCTTACCGTGTGTGGAGGGCTTGGAGGCTCCTTTTCGTCTGTGCAGAGGCTCCTTTAGGACAAAAGTGAGCAGTCTTATGTCCTAGCCTCCTTGGCCAGGGTAAAAACAATAATAATAATAGTAATACAGCTCCTAACAAGCTTCATTTACTGTCTCTATAGTCCAAGCCACCTAGTGGGGCCACTTACTTCTTCATCCAAATAGACCATCCAAACTCACCTCTTTATTTACATGGGTCCATCAGGTGATAATAGATTTGAATGGAGTGATAATAAGACCCGGAGGAGAAACTTGTGCATTAGCATTGCTCATTCGACGATAATAATAATTTATTTATTGGGGCATTTTTCTGTGCATACGTCCATAATGGACTTTTTGTGCACACTCTTTGGTGGAGCCTACTGTGGACCCCACCAAGGGATGAAACTGGGGGGTTGGAAAGATCTATGTGAAAGCACCCTACATATCAGATTTGGTTCCAATCACATATCTCTAACCCTCTTCATCCATGTCTTACAAATTCATTCCATTTGGATTGGTGTATAGTCGATCCAACGGTCCAATAAATTCGGATCTGGCCAAAAGTTGGGGCGAGTTGTTATCATGGGGTTTCATGTGTGTTGCAAGGTTTGGATTGAGTAATAGATAGGCCCCACCTAGAGTTCTCATAAAAAAATGGTGATGGACATATGCGTATGAAAATTCTCCTTATTTATTAATTTATTTTCCCTTATGAAATGTCCACGACATTGAAAGAAATAATTTTCTCATGGACCTAGAAATTCACGGCAAGATTATCTAACATACACGTACAAATAGGGATAGTTCATCATCGTTCTTTTCAGAAATTGCAACGCATTTACCTAGAACGTCCCCAGAGTGTTGTCGGTGTGGAAGGCCCACTTCATGGTTCCTTGTCCAGACTCTCCCAAAGAACATGTCAGACAGATAGTGATGAAAAGTGAGCTGGGCCCTATTCAGTATGAATGCTGGTGGGTTCCATCTTCCACTCTCTTACTGCAATACAGACACAGCTTCCCAAGCTCAGAAGTTCGATTCAGAGAACTCAGGTTCAGTTGAAAGAGTATCAACTGAGTTGAAATCGAATCAGCCTAAGTGACAGACAGCTGTAACAAGATGTAACTGTATTAAGTCACAACTTTGTCACGATGGTTAGTTAGTAACAGAGTCTGAATGTTGTTAGGTTTATGTCTTGTATTCCGGTTTAGCCGGATGAGTCCACTAGGTTAGCCAGGGACTGGTTTAAGGTCAATGGTATTTTGGTAATTGTACCGGGGCTTTCTTGGTGGCCAAGAAAGCGGAGATTATATATTGTATAGTCTGTAACCCTAGACCTTGCGGCGGCGGCATTAGTTGCCCGTGGTGCTCCCACACCACGTAGGAGAGATGAGGTGAGAGTGTGGGAATCTCTTGTATGCTTTACTTGTCATAGTGAAGATGTTCGTCCTCCTGTGCCCGTGGATGTAGCCCTATTTGGGTGAACCACGTAAATCTCGGTGTCTCTTCTTGTGTGTGGTTGATTGTTGATCTTGTGATTCCGTGGATGCGTACAACGGGTGATTATCAGAAAATCACAACAATTGGTATCAAAGCCGAGGTTGGTATTCCTTAGGTTTCTGAGCGAGGTGGAGATCGCTCAGTTGGAGGTTGTGCGCATGAAGATTAACTGAGATCAGGTTCGTAATTTCTGGTTGGGCCACCATCGAAGAAGAAGGAGACGAGATTGAGTTCTCCGGTTTCGCTGGATCGGAAGAAAAAGGATTCACACTGTTTCAGATCTGGAGTTAAACTGCTGCGGTTGTTGTCTGATCACAGATGGTAAATGAGAAGACCGGCGCATGTTGATCTGTGATGAGCCATTGGAGAAACAAGCTTTTCTTTGTTACAGTAACAGAGAATTGGGAATGAAGAAGACGGGAAGAACAAAACAGTAACAGAGAACTGGGAATGAAGAAGACCGGAAGAGAAAACAAAAAAAAAACGCTGCAGATAATCCGGAAGCAGAATTTCTCTCTCCTGATGCTGAGAAGAAGAGAAAAACCGGGAAGAAAAAAAAAAAAAACTCACCGAGATTTTCGCCGGAAAGCTCGCCGTCTCCGTCGCCCTCGCCGGATCCCTGCATCACCGGACTGGCCGCTGCAACCGCCGCCGTTCTCGCCAAGCAGCCGCTGCAGCTGCGATCACCTCCAGCCCGTCACAGTTGGTCGTCGCCGCTGCCAGCCCCAATCGCCGTTGCAGCCGCCGTCTCCAGTCGCTGGATAGTCGTTCGCCCCGCCGTGCAGGATCGCCGGAGAGGGGGGCCATCCGCCGCTGCCAGCACCTGACCGTCACCGAGGACGAAGAAGCTGGCGCGTCCCTGTTGCAGACGGCAGAGACAGAGGAAAGAGGAAGAAGAAGAAGGGTCCATGTCAAGGTCCAGGTTCGGGTCAGGTCAGGTGCAACCCGACCCGAATGCAGTCCAGTCCAGAAGCAGTAACAGCGGGTTCGGGTTGGGTCGGTTTGACCTGACCCGTGGAGGAAAAGCCCAGGCAGCACAGCAGGTTCCAGGCCGGGTCCGGTCAGGTGCGACCTGACCCGATTACAGCGCAGCCCGGGCAGCAGAGCGAGTTTGGTTCCGGGTCAGGTCAGGTCCGACCCGAACCGTTATCAGAAGGTCCAGCCCAGTCAGCAGGTTCAGTTCAGGTCAGGTCAGGTCTGACCTGACCCGTTAGCAGACAGTCCAGCCCAGCGCAACAAGGCAGTTCAGTTCCGGGTCAGGTGAACCCGACCCGGGTCCGCTCCAGAAGCCCAGCAGACAGCGCAGAGTGACGTCAGCAGTGACGTCAGCAACGGTCAAAGGCCAGATTTGACCAGTTTCAACGGCTGAAATTGTTTCTGCGATATCTTGATCGTCCGATGTCCGATCGGAGATCCGTTTGCGCCTACGGACTCGTTTCGAGCAGATCTACGCAATGGAAGAGGTTGATTGGCTGTTTGACAGTCAAGGAGGAGGTTTGACCGATTGGAGCGTAGAAACTTGTTTTTACGATATCGAAGCCATCCTGAGTCGGATTTCAGATCCGTTTCTTCCAGCGTGCTCGTGGTGATGAGATCTATAACTTGATGCAGAAATTTGGAGGAGATCTGAACATATGTGAATTGAGGCTAGAATCAGGTCTACTCGACCTGGTTGTTGTTGCAAACCCAATAATAGGAGTCGCCGGCCTAGTTGCAAAGGGCTTGCTGATCACATGATCGCATGTGATGATATTCATCTTGCCAGAGCCAAGCCGGAAAAGCAGCAAGGAGGAGCTGATGTATCAGCAGTTGATCGGAGGCCCAGTCAAATAGAGTTTTTGACTGCTTGGAGGCAAAAGTTGTTCTGCAATGGAGTCATCTGGACTTGTATTCCCGATCTGTTTGCTTGCATGCTTGTGGCGATTGGATCTTCACAGTGATGTTGAAGATGGGGCAAGATGGTGAGTGATTCAGAGATCACTCAGATTCGTCAATGGTTTCGAGCTTTTAGTTCGAGGTGGAGTTTGACGAGATGAACTTTGCTCAAAGTTCATGTGCTGGTTCAACATGTCAAAGTGTTGAAGAAGACTGCATCCCTGGTGCAGTAACGTGCCATTCAGCAAGGTACGTGAAGACATTGCCGGTTTTATCTCCTAGTAGCTCGAGTTGTACGGAGTTGTACGGAATTCAAGCCAAGGTGGAGATTGTTAGGTTTATGTCTTGTATTCCGGTTTAGCCGGATGAGTCCACTGGGTTAGCCAGGGACTGGTTTAAGGTCAAGGGTATTTTGGTAATTGTACCGGGGCTTTCTTGGTGGCCAAGAAAGCGGAGATTATATATTGTATAGTCTGTAACCCTAGACCTTGCGGCGGCGGCATTAGTTGCCCGTGGTGCTCCCACACCACGTAGGAGAGATGAGGTGAGAGTGTGGGAATCTCTTGTATGCTTTACTTGTCATAGTGAAGATGTTCGTCCTCCTGTGCCCGTGGATGTAGCCCTATTTGGGTGAACCATGTAAATCTCGGTGTCTCTTCTTGTGTGTGGTTGATTGTTGATCTTGTGATTCCGTGGATGCGTACAACGGGTGATTATCAGAAAATCACAACAAATGTGTCACCATTATATATGTGTGTGCTCCTCATTGGATGTACTTCAAGCAAATGCAATGAAAGAAATTTTCATCATCATCGTGGTCGCATTCTTCTTCTTCTTCTTCTTCTTCTTCTTCTTCTTTGTTCCCCTGTTCTTCCTTCTATCAAATAGTTTCTATTTTTTGTGTCAAAATAGTATCCCATGTTATAAGATGTATTATCATTGGTAGATGCCCATATTGGGATTCACATGAGATAAGGGGATTACTAAAGATAAAAATTTTTTCCTATTAGGTTTATTGGGAAAGAAGCAATCTTATTCTATAAATAAAATCCTCCTCCCCCATTATGTACAAAAATCTTATTAATAAGATCTCTCTCTCCTTTCTCTTTATTTCTCTCTCTGGCTCTCTATTATTTCTAACACGTTATCAGCACGAAGAGCTCCTTGTAACCCAAACAAGTGGTTTTGGCCTGCCTAGATCGTTAAAATTTCTCTCTCTGCCTCTCTGATCTTCATCACCATCACTCTGCTCGGCAGCACGGGGCCCACCAAGTTCACTGTCAAGGAGGTGGATCTCTTTGCCTCCCTCATCGAGACTGCTCTCCGGTCATACGCCCGACAAGGCCGGTATCCGGCGCTGGGCTCCGATTTCAACTTCTTCTTCAAGATGATGATCTTCTTCTTCATGTTCTTTCTATTATGATCTCGCTCCGCGGCATCTTCACCTGTCGAGAGCAGCTCAGCTTCATCCGATGGAGACGGCGAATCCAAATTGATAACCTCACCCGTTTTGAAGCTCTTCTGTTGGGGTCTTCCCGAATCCGCTCTCCTCTGCCTCTTCGATCCGGATTTCCAACCGTTTTTTCGACGATTTCAATGCTCAAATTGTCTGCATCTCCATACACGGATCCGTTTGAGGGAGACAGCGAAGAGATGTTGATAATCCCTACTCTTCAATTGGATTCTTCCAGATCTTCGCCTCTCTTCCTGTTGGCTTCACGTTTTCTCGCTTTTTCGACGATTTCAAGGCTCAGATCCATGTTTGCCCCTCGCCTCGCTGCTGCAGATGGAGTGCAGAGTTTTGCAGGGTCTGGTTGCCGGAACCAAACCCAGACAGAGGAAGAAGAAGTCAACCTTGGCCTACTTGGCCAGGTCGGATACAGGTCAAGTTTGGGTCAGTTCAGACCTGACCCGCCTTGCAGAACCCAACACTTCAAGCAGTGTTGCTCAGGTCGGGTCAGGTGGACCTGAAACCGTTTGTAGCAATCCAGCCCATGAGTTAGTTGCTGACGTCAGCATACGTCAGCTAGCCGTACGGTCAAAGGCTGATTTGACCGAATCGATGGTAGAAACTTGTTTCTGCGATATTTTGACGATTCGAAGTCCGATTTGAGATCCGTTTGCCCCTACGGAAAGTTTTTGAGCAGATCTACACATTGGCACTAAAAGAAGAGCGATTCAAAGGTTAAGTAATTTCTCATTATTTTATGATCTTTTTAGTTTGATAATCATACACCTGCATTTATCTTTATTCCTTTTAGATCTGCAAGTATTTATAATTTTAATTCTTGTGATGATGATTCATTTCCTTTTATCGAAAAGAGATCATGATAGAATTAAGAATCACGGATTATAAATAGAATAAGAAGTTCTATATAATTAATTGGAACCTGAAGTTCCATACGATATTTAAAATTAAAAGTTCTATATGGAATCAATAACTTAGACTCGAGATTCCGTAAATTATTTTAGCCTATGAACCAGAAGTTCGTTTGAATCCGGACCAAAAGATCCGTTGGTTATTTTACTCTGAAACTAAAAGTTTTCAAATCCACAAAATGTACTCGAAGTTTCATTTAATACTTAGAGCTAGAAGTTCTATATCGAATAAATAACCAGAACCTGCAGTTCTGTATGTTATTTTAATTTAAAACTAGAAGTTCTAACCCGGACCTGAAGATCCATGAATTATCCTAATCTAGAACCTGAAGTTCTAACTTGTACTGAAAGATCCATGAACTACTCTAGAACCAGAAGTTCTGATTCTTAAGTTGAGAACCCAATGTTCTAAACTTCAATTTCTTAATTCTTCATCACATTTTTGTTATTATCTTTGATTGGATGTTAAGAACCTGAAGTTCCACCTTTTATTTCTGTTTCTCACACACATTTATTTTTATATATTCTATAACATTGTACTGCCTGCTTGATATAATTACTTCGGTATAATTATCCCTATATGATTATATGAAACTTTAGCTTTTGATGAATTTGTTATTGCCAGAAGCAGTAGTTGTATATAATAGAACCTGAAATTCTATATCAACTGAATAACCTAGACCGGAAGATCCATAAATTATCTAGAACCATAAGTTCTAAGATTTGGAATATGAACCTAAAGATTTATATTCATAATCAAACTTGGAGCTTTGATTCAAAGTAGTATAGATCGATACGAAGGCCATGAAATCAAACCTGAAGTTTAGACAGAACCAGAAGTTGTGATTCAAACCTGAAGCTTTGATAGAACCAGTAATTCTGAGAACCTGAAGTTCTATCTCTAGTTTGAAGTCTTAACAGAACTAGAAGTTCTGACTCATCAGTTAAGAACCCGAAGTTCTCACTTTTTAATTGGCCAATTCTTCATTATACTTTGTCATCGGATATTGAGAACCCGAAGTTCTATTTTTGTTTGATTGTTATTGGTAAATCGATCTTTACACACTCTACAAGGCTTGGTGATGCTATCAAAGTTGGAAATAAGATATCATTGGAGGATATGGCGCATATACTCTTATTTTCTACGCTATTATATCCCTATTAAACATGGATGATCACCAGCAGATGGTCATATACCCAATGCTTAAAATAAATGCCAGATTAGTCAAATAACATCCCTCCAGAAGAGGTAGATATAATATGTCCTCCAGTTGAGATGAAAACAACCACCCTAGGAGAGGTGATTAAGAAGGCATTTTGTTTAGAAATTGGGCAAACCACCAAGCATGGTCTAGAAGACGTACAACTACTTTTATGAGTTTGAACATTGAATTTAGTTCTTAGATATTTTGTTGAATGCTAGGACTTATTTTTTTATTCCCTGTATATTATGTTCATACATTATATTTGGTTTGAATACTGAATTGTTTAGCTGTTCTCAAATTTTATTTTGTGATGCAATTAACTAGTTATATAAGTTTATTATTACTTGCTATATGGATCATAGAATGCATGAAACTGAGGAGAATATCTGTCCGGTAGACAGTGCAACGAAACACACTATATTGAAAAAATCAGAAGCTTTTCTCAGAATTAGTGTTTAATTAGTGCACGACATCGATCATAGCTGGATTTGTACAAATACTTGAATGCTCCAGAAAAGTCCGCACATAATATTTGTACATCATTACTAGTATTGACAACCAGAAGCTGATACTAGAAAAGCTAAGTGCATTCTCCCTCAATCTCAGGGCTATATTACAAGACAATCTCTAATATCGAATTACATTCAATTATGAGCAAAATGATAAAGTCAAGCCAGAAGCTTACACTAAGCCCTAGATTTAGTGATCGTAAGGCTTTAATGTTTAGCATGATAGGTTAGGTCACTCTAGGGGTACTATGCTAAGGCAAATTATTGATAATTCTGTTAAGTACTCCTTAGAGTACTATCTATTGACCATCGTTTCCGTAAAGGATATAGTGTGACATTTGTGAACCCATCAAATCCTGCCAATTAGCACAAATTATTAAACGTATGGTACACCTCCTTGAGCATGTTATTAAATTTATAAGGCATGATATAATAGGTTTGTAACCTGCATGAAGCCACAACGTAGATTGGAAATTTATGTTGGTTATTATTCACCCCAATTATTAGATATCTAGACCCAATGATAGGAGATGTATTCTTGCTCGTTTTCCTGATTATCATCTTGAGGAGACAGCCTTCCCACCGTTAGAGGGAGATAAAAGAGTTCCTGAAGAACGGCTTGTTCTTGTAGAACAATCCGTTCCTGAAGAACAACGAGAATTAATGTGGAATACTTCCACTCTGTCTCATCTAGATTTATGTACTTTACAATGTAAGAATGAAATACAGAGAATTGTGCACTTAGTTATAAACAAATTTCCCTAATGTTTTTAGTGATACAGCAAAAGTGACTAGTTCACATGTACCAGCTATGAACACACAAGCACGGATTAATGTCTTTGTAGGACAAGCGCGAATTGGTATCCCTGTAGGATACAAAGTACAAATATGGCAGCAAATGAATCTTTACACGCCAGAATCATGGTAGACTTATAGGTCTCAAGGACTCAACCCTCCAGAAGAGGAGATATGAGCAATTATAACCCAATCATACCCCAGAAAAGGTATACTCCTGAAGAGTTTATGACAAAATCCAATCTCTCTAAAATTCCTGAAGAAATTGATGTTCCGGAAGAAACACGAGTCCCAGAAGAGAGTTTGGAAGCCCCTGAAGAGACAATTGGTGCCCAATAAATAAAGAGATCTCTATACTTTATAATTATTCAAGAGAGAGAGATGTGATATAAATGCAATTATCATCGATGATGCATTTGCATATGCGGTAACTACTCAAATATCAAGGGAAAATAAGAATGATGATTGGGATACAAAACCACGTTCTATAAATAAATGTCGACAAATAACATATTGGCCAAAATAGAGAGATGCCATTAAGGAATTACAATCTCTCAATAGACGTGGTGTCTCTGAACCTATAGTACAAACCCCAAAAGGTATTAACCCTGTAGGTTACAATGGGTGTTTGTAAAGAAAATGAATGAAATTACTTGATAGAAGGCAAGACTTGTGATACAAGGTTTCCTGCAGAAACTTGGGAATGAAAACATATACAGACATACATATGAAAATCTCAGAAGGATTTGCTTTGCCTGAAGCAAATTCAGAGAGTACGTACTCAATATAAGTAAGACGTTCATTGTACAGCCTAAAGCATTCCAGAAGAATATGGTACAATCGTCTTAGTGGATATTTATCTAAGGAAGAGTATGAAAACAATCTCATTTGCCCGTATATCTTTATAAAATCCTTAAATGGATTTATAATAGTAGAAGTTTATAAATCTAATCGGGACTCTAGAAGAGCTCGAAAAAACTATTGACTATTTACAGGAGAATTTTATCTCAACCTGCAGATTGAGAGAAGTTTTAAAGGAATATTTCATTATTTGTAAATGTGGTTGCTATATATAATTTCACACCAACTCAAAAATACTGGATTGGTATCAAACGAATCCTACTATATTTACTTTTATTTTATTCTTATGGTTGTAAGGGTTCAAATTTTGTAGGATATGCAGATTTAGGACATATCCCTAATCATCATAAGGGTCAATCATAGATACGTTGTATGTTTCTTAATGGCAATGCCATCATTTTTTTGGTATTTAACTAAATAGATGTTGGTAATTACTTATTCTAACCATGCTGAGATTTTAGCCCTCTATGAAGCCAGTGGAGAATGTGTGAGTCTAAAATCTTTAACTTAGCATATATGTAGTCCTTGTCAATTGCCTCTTAGTACAAGTACCCCGAGCATTATTTGCACAGATAAGGAGGCATGTATTCAACAGATTAAAGAATGATACATTAAAGATGACAAGATGAATCATATTATACCAAAGTTCTTCTTCACTCATGAGCTTCAAAACAATAGTAAGATTGAAGTCAAGCAAGTTCGTTCAAGCAACAACCTGGTTAATCAGTTTACGAAGTTTTTTGCTACAATCAGTATTCTAAACACTTGTATAAGAGATTGAAATGCCTAGCTATGTGAAAGGTTGTTATCATCAGGGGGAGTAGTCAATCAGGGGGAGGCATCCTGAAGTATGCTACCCAGGATATCTGTGCGTTGTACTCTTTTTCCTTTTCTAGGTTTTATCCCACTGGGTTTTCCTAGTTAAGGTTTTAAGGAGGCAGTATTATGCACGTCCAACACAAGTAAATGATTATGTGTAACGTTGTACTCTTTTTCCTTCGCCTTGGTTTTTCTCCCACTGAGTTTTTCCTTCGCAAAGTTTTAATGAGGCAACTGTCATTGAATGGTGGTCATCCAAGGGGGAGTGTTATAGATGTATTATCATTGGTAGATGCCCACATTGAGACCTACATGAGATAAGGGGATTACTAAGGATTAGAGTTTTTTCCTATTAGGTTTCTTGGGGAGGAAGCAATCTTATTTTATAAATAAGATCCTCTTCCCCCCATTATGTACAAAAATTTTATTAATAAGATCTCTCTCCCCTCTCTCTTTATTTCTCTCTCTGGCTCTCTATTATTTCTAACATCCCATACGTCAAAAAAATACTGCACAGAAAAGGAAATGTGAAAATGTTTAAACTTGCAAGATTATTGAATTAGTATTACATCACCAATTCACCATCATCAATATTGCCACCGGCCCACCACAGAGCCTCATCCCATTAATCCATCACAAAAGTATCCCATATGTCAAAATAGCACTAGATGTGTCAAAATAAATTGCGCACACACAAACCCTTACAGAAGGGTCCTGCGTCAAAATAGCGGTAATGAAGTTTTTTTTTTTTGACCCAACGTATCCCTCGCCATCGTAGCCTCCAGCCTGGGGGTGAGTCGATTCTGACGAGCAATCACTATTTCTTAGGGGGCATATATATCACCACACGTATATTACTCGGATAATACAAGGGGTTGAAGTCAAACTCAAGACGTTGGAGAACAAATCCAATGCTCAAACCAACTTAGCCATTACCTGGACGACAATAACAGTGAGGAAGTATAAAAAGGAAAAAGAAAAAAAATTGTAAAGAGAAAAGCCATCTTACTAAGCTTGTGCATGTGTAAAGAGAAAATCTGATGAGAGAGAAGAATTGTTCTAATTTTCCTTATAACTCTGGTTGACACCTTTTTTTCTAATTAAAAAAAATGAACTAATTGAGAAGATTTTGAATTCCAATGTAAGGGATAAGAACTTGTGACATATAAAGACAAGGGTATGTGTTACCAAAGCATTGTTTTGTGAAAAATAAAATTGATTAAAGGAGGAGAGGGAGAATGGTGTTCCATGCATCTTTGTTATCATTTTTTTTATTTCTATTTTTTGAGGCGCAACCATTTTCACAATATTTTACAAAAAGGAAAAATCAGTCACACACAAGGTAGTAAACCATTTCAGTATGGAAAATGCTTATCCATACTGAAAACAAGAAAGAGAGAGAAAATTGAAACTAGTTCACTTCTTAACAATCATCTTCAATATTCATCAAACATAGGAGGTGAATTTAGATCATCTTCACGATTCTCAACATTAGTAGCTTCCATGATTTCTTCTTGTAGAGTTTCCTTATCATAAATATCACCCAAAAAGTTACTAAGGTCCCTAACAAAGTGGGTTTCGTATTAGTTTTTTCACCAGCAAGCCCAATGACAATCTTTGCATTATTTTGTAGGTGCAGTAAACGAGGTCTTCAATTTTCACCCAAAAATGCAGGGCCAAGATTACATGAGATAAAAGATTATTTCATGAGGCTTTGAGGAAGATGATAATGCATATTGAAGGTCATGGTGTGATAAATGGCTTTCAGTACATCGCTCTCGCACAAGTAAGAGAATACCTCAATCTCCACTTCTTGTGGCATGTTTAACTGGAAGAATCTGGACTATTCATCATGGCATATAACTGTTGACAAGGCACACCACTATATGCCATAGATCAGTAGAAATGGAGAATTCTCTCGCACAAGCTGTACTGCGCAGCTCTGTAGTGATCGGTCTACCTTTGATGAGTGAGGGTCCTTTCACACTTTTATTCAGCTACTATTTATGTTGATTAAATCTGTACTCTCCATTGAATTGAATATAACAAAAAAAATAAAAAAAAATAGTTTAGAAGCCATTCAGCTTTAAGACTATCAAATGAAGCGCTATGATAATATGATGAGGCTGATTTTTATTAGGACCCTTCTCCGCAGAGACCTTTCCATCTACTGTAGCCCAAAAAATATAATATGAACAAACGCAATCTCAGCCACCAACATGATGCCAATCAAACAGAGGTTCGAGAAACATGAGACACTCCAGTGGTAAAGAGCGTCTCAACTTACACAGCTTTTGCCACGAACATGGTGGCTAAGTTGGTTTGAACATTGAATTTGCTCTTCAAGGTCTCAAGTTCAACTCCTACCCCTTGTATTATCTGTATTATATGTGTACGACGATATATGCAGCCCCTAAGAAATAGTTCTTACTCGTTATAATCAGGTTAACTCCCCCCACAGGCCAAAGTTTTAAAGGCTGAGTTGGCAATAGATACCTTGGATTATCAAAAAATAAATAAATAAATAAAGAAAAAACTTACACGGTTACTTAAGTTTTGATCTCGGCAAGTAGGTTGTCACATGAATACTATACCACCGACCCAATCTAGCAAAAAGTAAATAACTAAAACGAAGAGACATCCAGTCTCAATGAGTTGTTACCTTAACATCAAATTCATATATTGTAGCATGTTCACAAATAATACACAGCACTAGAGAGGGGCTGTAGTATGAAGAGTATCCTTCACAGTAGGAAATGATTGCAACCACAACTCCAGATTAGTAGTCCCAAGGCATCCAGCCCATGGGCCCCATCTAAAATCATTGGAGAAAGGGAGATATAACCATGTATACGACCCATAGGCTCGCAGAATTGAAGGCCGGTGATCATCTTTAGGTGATCATCCTTAGCCTTGATTTTACAGCCTGAAAGTCGAGTCTTAGAGAAAGGTAAAATCTTTGGTTCTCTATTAAGACCTTGAACAGTCTTCAGCCCGAGTTGAAATGTGTTGTACTTATGTCCCTCAGCCTCTCCCCTTTCTTTTTGTTCTCTTTCCAAAGATGGATCCTTCTAGTCAGAGTGATGTCAAAATCGGCTGCTTCGCACAACTCAATAGGAGAGTGGGTACTGCCCGTGAGGGATGAAATAGGCCCACAGCCTGCCCTCTCCATAACTTAATGGACGCCCTTTTTTATATAACCCACACCCAAATGAGAAGCAGAACAAGTGTAATCTTGAGCCACAGCTTTTAAAGGCATGAAAAATAAATTCCTAGAACCATGACTTCATCATCATTAAAGCCTTATCCCAACTATGTTAGGGTCGGCTCCTAGCACCATGATTGCCCATGAAAAATCTAATCTTTGAGCCACAATAAATTGGTTACAGATGAAAAAAAATCCTAGGACCATGACTGTCCTTGAAAATTCCATGGCAAAAAGGAACAAAATCAGCCCAGGAAAAAGTTCCCCCAAAAAAAATCCCTTTGATAAAAGGGAGTTTCAAATATTCAAGATCACAATTACAAAATTGTCATTGCCAAAAACAGTAGATGATAAATGAGCAAGAAGGAAACCAAAGATCACATGCACAGTTATGGCTTGACCAGCTACATTTTGATGTTGAAGTAATCCGGGTCAAAATGGTGCAGCCTCACGTAACCATCTTCACCACCACTCGAGAAACTATCCAGGAAAAGGAAAAGGAGAAACAGAATCGTCAGTTGATCATCAACACGTTCAATTTGTGTGCAAAGTAAAATGAGAAATAGCTCGCTTCCTCTTATCTATCACAGCTACTCAACGTAAGAGATAATGCATTTATTGCATGCATACCACTGTCATGTAAGTGCATGCAAAAACAGCTCTGTAGTTGTGGACAGATCAGGTCAGTTCGAAACAAAACGATTTCGAACATTAGTTAAAACAAATAAATAAACAAGAAATTGGCATATAAAAGTTAATGCAAGTGTTTTTCCGAGCCATGGGTTTCAAAATTCATTTTGCATAATTTTTGGAGCCCATAGCACAGTGGAAGGTGCTCATTGTTGCGAATCCAAGGTTAGCCTGGTAAATAAATAAATAAATAAGAAAAGGAAGAAGAAACAAATGTTGAGAGAGATCAACAGACATTTGAAACAAATCATGAAGTGAGATTTAGCCAAGTTAAAAATCAAGTGCACAAGATTCATAATTAGAAAAACAATTTGGGGCAGAAACAACCCTTTCAATGATAACTCCCCAAACTGAAGCTTAAGGGCCTCGTTGTGTAATGTCGCAGAGCAGAAAACCCGGGTTTCCCTTTCTGTGGAAGTCTTTTGTTTGTGTGTGTGTGTGTGTGTGTGTACAACATTAAAGCAGATAAAGTGGGATTTGAGATTTGTTTCTGCAGATAAGGCTCGCAGAGGCATGCCCTAAACATAAGCACATTCACACACCTTGGTTTCACAACAATAGAGAGACACATTTGTTTCATTATGTACCTTGGAAAGAAGCAAGTACATCCTTTGACAATGAGAGTACACGTGCGCGTGCGCACACACATAATGATTTTCTTGGAATTGAACAAATCCCTTCACAGGGTTGATTTTAAATTCTATCTAAATTTTAGTCGCAAGGGATAAAGCAAATAATAAGAGTAAGATTCTTTAAAAACAAATGATGATAGGACTCATAAGATAAAACGTCAAAAAAACAAAACCAAAAAGAAAAACAAATACCTAATGATTTCCCAATATAAGACTGAATCTTTGTTGATTTATCCTCTCAACAAGCTTGGCCTAATGGACTTCCTTTGGTATAAGATTCGTTAAAATGTGCTTGCATTTGTCTCATGTGCTTTGACCAATAGGCCTCTGCATGGATCTGTCCCATTATCCTATAGTTCATTCCATGGAGGCACTTCTTAGGCTGCATCACTAAACCAAAGGAAACCTCTTTTTTTTTTTTTTTGGGAATTATTCGACCTTCTTCAACTCAAAACCTCCCTCTGGAGCCAAAAAGAACTAACTAAAAAATCAAAACAATCAAATCTCCTTTTAAGATGGAAAAAGCTATTGAAATTCCTTCTCTTGAAAACCCCACTTGATAAGTGCCACAAAGAACCTGTAGTTTTATAAAACAGGAAAAAAAAAAACTTGTTGCTCTCATTCCACACTCCCCATGCAGATCGCAACAGTTTACATTGTCCATAAAATTTGACCTCCTATTAAAAAAGTCCTTGAAACGTCTTCATTCCAAAAGAAAAGAAAGACAACAACAGTATTGCTATCAAGGATGGTACAATCTCTTAATATTAATGTGTCCAACACTTAATTCCATATCAAACACACAAGCACACCTAAACATCTCTAATAGATAAGGAATAATCCCAATATAAAATTCGTTGTATATTTTAATGGTATTCATCCCCAACATTGTGGGGACAAGGCTTGGACAACGATAAGAATGATTTTACTAGTATTCATATACAATCTATTTGAAATGTACAATTGAATGCAGAACATAACTTTCCTAATACTTAACCATATTTGTAAAATTATGTCATTTTATCAAGCTTTGTCAGTTTATCAAGCTTCCTCTTCTTTCTTTATTTTGTCTTCTTTATTTTTTCACCTTATTATTATTTTTGTTGTTGTCATCGTTATTTTTGAAATTGTAGTTAATCACACTTCAGATCCCCATATCTAAAACAAACACCAGCGAAAAGTTAACATTGTAGCTTGGGAAGAGAAAAATGCCAAAATTGTAATTTTATGAGGTTCCGTTGCCTTCAAGGTTGTTTCTATTGAAATTCATGAGGTCGTAAAAGATTTTTGAGAAATTTTGTTCCATAAGGTAAAAGTAAAGAAATAAGACCTCCTCCCATCAGGATTAAATGCTAGAGCATTTATTGGCCCAAAGTGCCCCTTTACTCCCCCAATTTCCTCTTGAAGAATCTGCAAGAAAGTTGTGTAAAAAGAAAAAAAAAGTCATTGTCCAAAATGTCAATGCCAACATGCATCAGACAGATAGGGGTGCATGAGAAAGAAAGGGATCACCTTGTGAAAGAACTTAGCCTCAAATTTCCCTGCACGACGATCAGTAGTTGTGACATTAGATGCATCCTGACCACCTCCAAGCACCACCTGGCAAAATCAAGAACCACAGTAACCATTCAGAGAAGTTGTTGTTGCATCAAGTTAAAGAAGCCAATAAGTTATCCTCCCATCACTAATGCCTCATACAAAGTACAAATATTTAGGAAAATAAGAGATTATGCACTATATGTGTGTGCGCGTGAGTATGTGTGCGTGCGCGGGTGCGTGTATATATATATATCAATATAAAATGCTCCTTATTTAACCTATGAGATTTTTAAAGGGGGAATTTTTGAGAATTCTTCATATATATGAGAGAGAGAGAGAGAGAGAGAGAGAGAGAGAGAGAGAGAGAGAGAGAGAGTTGTCATAGGGTCATTTGGAACTCTAGTATTGTTAGGAATAGTGGAAATAAAGGTATATAGAAATACAGTAATTTCCATGGATATCAAGGATTGTATTTATCTTTAGTGGTTTTAGCTATTGTATTTATCTAATACATGGTTTAAAAATATGGTTTCAACAGTCACAATCAAAACAGATAACACATTTGTAATGCTACAATGGTCATTCGGTCAAATCTATAGAACAATTTTTATAAAAAAATAAAGTGTCATAAAACAGCCCTAATCTTCATCTAAACCTTCCATGTTGATTGCTGTTGTGTTCTAAGCATAAAAAAAATCTTAGAAACCAATAAAATGGTCTGAAAACAGGATAAATGGGGTACTAGTAGAATCCATTATGATGAAACAATAGCAGCAGTTGCTACCAAATCTGTTTGTAGATATTACTTTAAACTATTGTCTACTTCCACCATGACATTTCAAAAGACAGAAATAAGTGGAGTTTATGCCAACTACACTTTCAATGAGAAATGAAAAAAAAATCTTAGCAGTCAGTCTGTCTGTTTTGTCAGATCAGTTTGTTTATGCCAGTTCAACAAACTGAACAGCCCCATAAAGAGATATTGACTTGGATTTCATCCGACTTTGTTCCAGATTTCTACCGGTCCAGCCAAACACACCAAAGTACCCAGATTTCAGCCGAACAGAGAAACTATTGCAATTTTTTTTTTCAAATTTGTTTTAAACAAGAATCTTCCACTGGAGTGTAGTGATTATTTGAATGTAAGTAATATTGAACATTTTTCTCAAATTATGTAGTCACAGGAACACAGTAAACAACCCATGAATCACAGGGTAAAACTACCATATGATTCTCGTACACTGTCAAAAAAACAAAATAGTAAAAGCTGCTTGATACATACATGATCAAGAAGAGGCGAGATGTCACATGCATTGACAGGCCGTTCTGTGACATATGTCTTAATGAGCGTCAACGTTCTGCTGTCCCAGAGCTAACAAAATTGCAAGGAGGATAAAAAGCAATAAGAGAAGGGAAGACAAAGCAATTCAATGAAGGAAGAAGAAGAAACCAAAAGTTCTATGACACTACCTTGGCACACTTATCCAATGAACCTGTGATAAAATGTGACCAGTCTGAGGATTTTGAGAGTGATGTAATCGCTTTCTGATGACCAGTCTCTTTTTCAGATTCCTTAAGTAGCTTCCCCGTCTGCAAATTTTCGATAAATTTTAAAGAACAAGTTCCAAGTTAATTGAAGAAAATAACAATAGACATTGCAATTAAATATGACGCAATATATACACTGCTTTAACTGCAGATAAAAGTAAACTGCAATTTGCACCTCTGATATCTGTGTGTGCATTCTGGTGCTTTTGTCTTTGTTCTTTTATGCAGAATCACTCACAAAAAGGTTAGCGAACTCATGTAAATTTTAAAATGGCAAAAGTTGTACTGCACCAATGGAACATGAAACAAACAAAAGAGGCAACAAGACTGTCTACTGGGTGACTATAGTACACAAAATTTCCTTAACAGTATCTTCCGAACTCCAAAACAGCAGTGCTGAACCTTGCGTCCTTCCTAAAGCAATTTTGGAGTTGGCCTCACCCAAGTAATAGGCCCTGAGCATGGTAGCCAAAATACCTAAACACCTTTAATGGAAATATAATTCACCATTGTTGCTCCAACACACACCGTGCCTAACAATGACACAGGCTCCCCTTTATCATTTCTAATTGTCCCTACTGCACCTGATGATGGAATTTGCCAAATGTATTTCCATCTGCATTCAACCGCCATTGGCCCGGTTAGGTTTAATTCATAAAGGATCTCCTTTTATGGGCTCCCCTTTTTCACTTTTATGATACCATTCTCTTTCCTAATCAAACACAGAAATTCCCATCAACTCTACCCACCAACAATCTTAATGAGAAGCATCTTTCTTTGAAGATTCTATCACTTAGCTCCATCCATAAGCACCACACAACAACCAAAGGTACCATTTCCACAATAATTGGCCTCAACTCAGAAATGGATCCTAGAGGAGCACCCTCCTTTGAAGGTTCTTGGATTTATTTCCGTCCATAAGCAACAGACAGCAACTGAAGGTACCATTTTCCACAAAAAAAAAAAAAAGGCCTCAACTTGGAAATGGAACCCAAGATAAACCTTCAATTAATTAAAAAAGTGAGAAAAGACATTGAAAACCAAATTGATATCGGCAAAAACTCCAATCACTTTGCTGTCATGCAATGAATAAAGAAATGATCAAAGGACTCCTCGTTAAACCAATGTAGAATGGAAACTTTAGGAAGGGAAAAGTTCCTTCTTTTATAAGATTATCAAAGGTTAAAATTTATTGCAGACTGTTGCCAGCAAAATGCACATCAGCTCTAAGCAAGACTAACTGATTTCCTAGTTTCTAAGAGGGAAAAATAATTTCAAATCTTTTAGAAGGAAACAGAATAAACAGAACATAAGTGAGGATTAGAGGTACCTTGGCGTATGTTGTTTGCAAATGATACAGTATTGGTAGATAAATCGAGAGAGGCATGAAAAAAAAACTAAGAGATAGCATGAGCCTTTAGAATCCAAGGGCTTAAAATAAATCGTAAAAAAACTGAAAACATGGATTGCAACTTTAGTGAGGATGAGCAAAGAGCTGAAACTACAATGAAAATTGAAGTTCAAGATATACCTCAAAGAGATTCATTTTGATAATTTAGCATGATAATTAGTAAGGACGGAGAGATTAGGGATGATGCAGTACAAACCCAGCTCAAGAAGGCAGCTGGGCCTAAACAATGGCCCACAGGTCAACCCATCCATTGGGTTCAGCCATAGGCCCAATTGGTTGAGAGCTACCATGGCACCTTCAATAATTACCCTACTAATATTATTATTTATTGCTTAATAGGATTAGGAAGCTCTTGGTTTTAATTAGTAAGTCTTGTTTGCCAAGAACTAGGTTTGCTACTCTATAAATAAGAGAGACCTCAATGTAGTTGGTCATGCTTCGATAATTAATAATATTTAGATTGGGTTTTTCCTCCAAATTATGGTGTGTTTCTTGGTTATGTTTGTGCCTTAGGGCAGGAATCTATCTTAAATTCGATCAATTATTTGGAAGATTGGTCTATTTGATTGATTGTGGATTTGTGGCTGCGCCAGGAAAGGCGTCAAACATAAGAACAATATAGGATGATTAAAGTGGAGACTTGCTTCGGGAGTGCTTTGTGATCGGCACATACCAACAAGATTGAAGGGAAATTTTTACAAGATATGAATTAAAAGCTATGACCTATGGAGCAAAATATTAGCCAATAAAAAAGTAACACATGCACAGAATGCCTACAACAAGAATGTTGAAATGGATGGATGTGATAAAACTAGGAAAGATAAACTCAGAAATAAGCATTTTCATAAGCATTTAGTGGGGCATCACTAGGTGAGAAATTAAGAGACTCATTTGAGATGGTTTGGACGTATCCAGTGCAAGCTAGTAACGAAGGAATGGGCCGAAGAGGACAGTGGATAGAAGCAACAAGGGCAGATTTGAAAAAGTGCAGCCTATCTCAGGATTTGGCTCAAGAGAGATTGAAGAAGAGAAATAGAATTTATATAACCGAATCTAACATAGTTAGCAAAAGGCTTTGATGATGATAGTAAGTCAAGATTACGGGTAAGCTTCTGCTTAATAGAATCCGAGTGAATTCAATGAACAAATCCATCAACTACTTCCAAAAGGAAGATTACACATAAATACACGCAAAACAACGCCCATTGATTTTGCATCAAGGATTCTAAGTTTCAAACACACAAACAAACGCGAGAAACACAACTAATAAGCACTTGAAATCGAGCTGCTCACCTCAGAATCCCAGATGCGGATCACCGCGTCTTCACCACCGCTAATTATGGTCCTGTTCAATGGCCCCCAGACAGCTCTATTGAGTCTTTGTCTCCCGTTGGGCGCTTTAATTGTAAGCACTGATTCACTGGTTTCTGAAAAATATAATCATAGAATGATCAGTAGCAAGCAAGCAAGCAAGAAGAAAGATGGGATGGAGAAGAGAACTCAATTCATACGCTCATTGGGGTCGTCTGCAATGCGCTTGACATGGATGGCAGCAGTCTGCTCCATGAAAGGATCTGTCGTGATGACAGCGAGCTTATTGCCGACAGAGAAATCGACAGAGCGAGCGGGAGAATCGAAAGTGAAAGAGTAAAGCTGAGCTCCAGTCTGAACATCCCACAACTTGACGGACTGATCTGCGCTTCCTGTGATTAGCCGCACAGAATCCCTTGAAACGTCGCAGCACCAGACAGCGCCATTGTGACCTTTGTAAGTCCCCAAGCGCTCGCCGTTGTCAGCAAACCAGACGTTGGGGGTGTGGTCTTTGGCACAGGAGAAGAGAAGATCGCCTTCTCGGTTGTATTTCAGAAACGTCAGAGGCCTTTCATGCCCTTTCATCAAAATCGGCCTCATCGCTCTTTCTTCTTCTTCTTCTTCTTCGGCTTTTTTTTTCTTCGACCTCTCTCTCAACAGCTATCGTTTTAGGGTTCGAGATTGGGGAATTGGTATCGTTTTAGGGTTTGTGATTTGGAAATTTGTATCCGGAAGGAACTGCAACACCACGAAATTTGTTTAGTCCAAAAACCCTAACCTTTATTACTTGCATATCTATGTTTGGGTTTAGGTCAACCCGAAACTAAATCCGATTATCATGTACCCTAGTGCTCTGCAGCTCTACTCCAACCCTGATCCATGACGGTAGGAGTGTATTCGGTTTGGATTGAGCCAAACCTACCACCAAACCATTACCTACATATTGGTAATTTTGTAATTCGTCATTGATCCGTTGCCCATTAAAATTAATCCAAATCGAACAGTGGCTCAACAGTTATGATTGGGTTAAACCGTTCAATCCATTAGTAGTTTTCTTTACTATTTTAAATACTTTATTCACTTTAATAACGAAATTACAATCTTTAAACTGTAAAAATCAGTACCTTATAGAGGCAAGATTGATCAGTATTTCCAAAAAAAAAAAAAAAAAGTCAAAACCAATGGCAGAGAGGGAAAAAAAAATTGGAGAAGGCGTAGTAGATCTTCTGGTTGGGATGCGTATGATCTCAAGCATTGGTAGAAAAAATGCTACAACATCTGTAGGTGTGGAAGGAAATTTGACGAGAAACCTTCTTCGTTAATTGAGGAGGCCTTTCCCCCCAGTGGTTCAACTTTCTTCAGATTTTCTAGTATTGACAAGTGGCTCCAAAATTAGAATGCCAGTCAATAATTCGAACAGGAAACTAAATAACCAGATTACTGGCTCCAATTCCCACAAAACTAAGACATCTGCATAGTTGAGCTAATGACAGTTTGGTAGAGGATATTTTAACAACTATAAATAATGATGAAAAGAATGCTTGTGCTCTTTTGAAAGCCATCTAGCTTTGAAGATTCAAAAAAGAAATTACCAGAATGAAGCCTTTATTTTAAATCAAACCTTCTTCCAACAAACAAATAAACAAGCATCTAACAAACAAACACCAAAACTAGTGTGAAAGATGGAGATCACCGGAAGAAACGGAATTTTCCAACAAACGAACTCCAAAACCAGCATTTAACAAAACACAAATCAAAGCCCAGATCCACACATGGCTCAAACAAAACAAGCATTTAACGAAAGAGAATCACGAATCGGACGAATCCAGGCCTACAGATTGTGAAAAAAGGAGTAAAAAATGAGCCCTCACCCTCCCCCAACCCAACCTCGCCTCCCCTCCTCCCCCAGCCTACGGCATCCACATGCTCACTAATGGCACAGGGAAAACGCATATGAGAAAAAGAGAGAGATGGGATCCAAGGTTGAAGAACACGAAACCTTGACACAGGTTAAGGTCCCAACAGAGTATGCTATGTAGAGTCTCTCAACAACAACTTAAAACACACCAATCTAACACACAAGAGATGGACATAGGATTTTTTACGTGGAAAAACCCAAACGGGAAAAAACCACGGGACCTATCACCGGTCCATCAAGAATAATCACTATGAAGAAGAAGTTACAAGACTACTTACTACCCTTTAACCCAGTTGAACACAACCTAAGGGACTGAAGCTCTTCTTGTCGACGCACACGTCGTTCACTCTCTTCTGGATTGATCTTCACGCCTTGAAGCCTCTCAAGACGATCACGCACAGTGGAGAAGAGAACTGGAACTCAGAAGGAGACGTTGCAGAACTTTCAAGTGCAGAATACCTTCTGGAAGAAGAAATCTCTCTAAGTATGTTAGGGTTTGGATCTTGAGAGCACCGATCTTCATGTAGAGGTGATCCTTAAATAAGGAGAATCCCTAGAGTCCTTTCCGTCAATGATTCGCGAAGTATTAGAAAGCATACAAGGCAATCCCGAAAAACTCGAGCTTCTGAATCGCCGAACTGCCTACCCAGCCGACCGATCGGATAACCCAGCCGACCGGTCGGGTATGTTGTCCGACCGGTCGGGTACTCATCCGATGGTCGGTCTTTAGTTCTGTCTGTAGATAACAGTGTGCAAGAAATTCGACCAGTTTGCTGTGCTGTCCGACCGGTCCGAAGATAAAACACTTAGATGAACAGTGTCTGAGTAGTAGCTCATCATATGTGACGATAATAGAGTGTTCAGTCCACCTAAAACATGAAATTACAACTCTGGAAACCCAAGTTTTGACTATCCCATGATATTGCCAATATTACATACCTTTCAAAGGTTTACCTAGGTAGGCTGGGGTGAGTGGACATCGACGTTGAGTAGCTAAAAAAGCGAGAGTCACAGAGAGAGATGGGATGAGCGCTGAGAACCTTTTATATGGCTAATAACTGAGAGAAGAGAATGGCTAAGATTAAAAGCTGGATGATGAATGCAGATTATTGTCTTTTAATTTTTTTCTTATATAAAACTAAATAAATTTATTTTTTATCTCAACGGTTAGGATTGATTTTTTCAATCCGTTACCAAATCGTTATTAACGGATTAGAATTTTTTCAATCCATCACCAATTCATTAATCATTGAATCGATAAAAAAACAGTGGATCGGATAGATTTAATGGATCGACAAATTTTTTGTACACCCTTACATGATAGGTTTTGTGGTCCCTATTATTTTATACCAAACTTGGTCACATTACATTTACATGTAGAGTCGAGTTGGCTTTTTTACCTGCTTTTTCTTTAAATATATAAAAAAATATTTTTTAAAAGGGGGGAAATATACATTTATTAAAGAGAAGATCTTAACACAATGTGTTTATGCTAATGATGTTCTACGTACAAAATCTTATTAAGAAATATATGTATATATTTTTTTTTGAATGGCAACGACAATTCATTGAAGTAGACCAAAGGCAATAAAGTATGCAAAAACAAAACAAGCAAAAGAGAGATGGTACAAGAGCATGAACCACTCCCACAACCCATTACATAACCACTCCTATTCAAGGAGATGACCTTTCAAACCCTTATTTTACTAGAGCATCCGTTGTAGAGTTAGCGGATCTAACCTCATGACAGAAAGACATTTAAGCTCGCTAATAACTCCCTAATTTCATTAAAAATAAATTGAAATTTTCATAGACTGACCATCCGAGTAGAAATTCAAACTATTGCATTGGTGGAATCACTTTTGAAAGGATTTTAACCATAACACTGGTTAAGGTCCCAACACAGATTTCTTACATACATTTTCTTATACGCATTGGTGGAATCACTTTCCACCACAAGAGAGCCATTATATCTATTTGAAAATAATTTAAGACTTTTCAAAATTAAGAAATATATAAAGCAAAGACAAACGAGATGAAGCAAGGGGGACCAACCACAGTCCAAACTTAAACTTGACTTAGGTCCGAGTTGAAAAATAATAAGCCTACATACTGTCAAACTCATCTTTAATAAGAGTGGGTTAGGGTATGTCCCTTTTAAGAAGTGACCCATTGTTATCCCTAGACTAACTACAAAATAGTTACTGTTTGGACGTTCATTAGAAAACTTTCATTTGTTTTAAATAAAAAATAAAAAAAATAAAAAAAAGATATATGAGACTTTTCTTTTTTGATATTGACTAAAAATTTATAATATTTTCAAATACAAATTATCCAATGGTTGAGTTTGGTTAATCACAGCGCTCACGGTACTGAAAGACTCATGCCTCACAGACATAGTGCATATCCCAAATATCGATCCAGTGGAGCATACTTCTATCTCCCAATCTCCCCCTCGAAGGAATTTGCAGATATGGATCCAATGGAGATATCTCTCTGTTTCTAATTCAATTATTTCTCACACTAATACCTTGGACCTACATTATTCTACAACAAACCCTCCCTTTCTCAAAACATTATCTATGTTTTTAATTTCATATAATAGAAGCTTCATATATTAAGTATTGATCCGGGATTTCATAAACCCTCTTGTTTGTTTTATATGACTTTTTTTTTTCCATCAAGAACTCTCATGAAGACAGTTTTCTCTCCCTCATTTATAGTGTCACTTTTGCTTGTATTTGTCTTTGAACCGGGATTGTTCTTGAATAGAAAGTCATGAGGATGAGATGGCTCCAGTTTACATGATTATTCTATCTCTACTTCAATAACTGAGTTTGGTGAGTTGAATCAAGAACGGTGGGCCTCAAACATGTTACAGATGTTTGCGTACTCAGTTGGCAAGACACCTTCCTTCCACAGAAAAGATGGGTAAACCGGGGTAACATTAGCTAGTATTTTGAGAATGTTTCATTTGCACCATGAACTTTTGCTATGCAACAGTATTAATTAGTTTAATAGTTATCTGGGAGGTCTTCCGGGTGACAATACAATTCCATCTTCGAGATGGACTCTTCAATTTCTTTTCTATTTCGTATTATTATTCATTGTTACAAATATTAGGATTATTGATTAACTGGAGTGAAGAGAACATTGGTATATTCTTGAATCTCGAGTTCTCACTAGATGGAAATTATAAATTGATTCAATGATTTAACAAAAAGATTTTACAGGAAAAAACTTTGAATGGATCATGCACCAAAAAAAAGCCCCCATACAGTAGATGTTTACACATAATTGTTGATATCAATAGTTAGGCAAAAAAAAAAAAAAAACACACACACACACACATACACACAAAAGCGGTGGGGCAGCGTTAACCGTGTGCCACCTGTTTGAGCCTTTTTCCTGCACCATCCATCTAAAGGGTTTTTGTTTTTTCCATAAAATCCTCTAAAATTTTAAATTTTCTTAAAAATTATAACAGTATCAACTGTAGATATACTAGGAGTAGGGAAGTAAATTATCAAAACACACTCTTTTTTTGTTTTTTTTTATAAAGCCAGCAGAAGTAATAATGTTTCTCAGTAACTAAAAACACAGGCATGCTCAATGATAATGGTTAATAATTAAGTACTATCAAGCCTTTAGAGTGGCTTCTCTTATACTCTGCAATTTCATCAATAAAACCGTGAACTCTTGATTCATTCCAGTATGTTAAACTCCAGTTTGTAAGCTAAAATGGTCCCTTTGCGGTTTTTTAACCGATTAGGTTTTACATCCTACGGTTGTATTAATCATAAACGAATCTCCAAAGGATATGGGCATACCTGGATCCATCGCAATTCCAACTCAAAATGCAATGAATGAAGCACGATTGACGGCTGGCAATAAATGCAGGATTTATAATTCCTCCGTGCCTTATTTTAATACTTGATGAATGATGGAAATCAAGTAGGAATGCCAATAGCCAAAGAAGTCACTTGGAACGGCTTTCATAGCCTTCCTCCCATCAATGGAAGACTTAGAGAATGGAAGATAGTTGCTATCTTCAACTAAATCCATTCATATAGATTACGATAGCCATTGTTTAAAAGTGAAATAAAAACAAAAAAAATGAAGATAATGGGATGTGATATAATGGGATGCGATCGTTATGGGAGTGAAGTTGAAACGGTGAAATAGTGGTGGTCATATGGACCACCACCCAGGTTTCCAACATTCTCCCACTTGGTCCATATGACCATCACATATCCCAAAGATTTTCTTGATCAAAATTCATTTTACAAAGCAATGAATTTTTGAAAATAACTCTAACTGATGCGCATCATTAAAAAAAAATTGGTCATCCTCTGTTGACCCATAAAATTTTGCAAATAATGCAGCGAAGGCATTACAAGCTTTGGATTATAAAGTTCCAAAGTTTTCAAAGCACTTGGACCTCATCAGCTGAAATCAGCTTCAGAGACTCTTTGCTAGCTCCTTGGGAATAACTGCAGGACTTGACACTTCCACATGTTGAAGTAACCTCCTATTCAATGAAATGCTTTCAAGTATATCTAAAGACTATTCCTTAAGGATTCAGAGCATTTGGACATCATTTGGATCCAAACTTGGTCCAGATGATCATACACTATACTCTCCGGGCCCCTGCACAGAGTGACATCCCATGAAGATCAAAATTAGCTGAAACTCTCGAGGGAAGCTCAAATGATGCCCAAGACAGGTTCCACAAAATTTCAAGTTCAACAGACATTATCGAACCCAAAAGCTACAGGCATGTCAACTTGGATGAGCGCCCCCCCCCCACCCCCAAATCAAGCCATGGGATTACTGACCAAAGCCTTGCTTCATGGTGTCCAAAATTAATGAAATTTGGGCACGACGCTTCAGTTATGCTCAGAAGGTGATTTGCAAATTTTCAAGTTAAAAGGACTCCGTATGGTCTGAATTTCATTGCATATTAGCTTAGAAGACAATGACCTCGAGTTAGGAGGTCACCAGTTGAAATCTTACTTCCAGGGGGTCAAAGCTGTTGAAATTTAGAATAAATACTCAGAATATGTTCAAAGTTGCTTTCTTGAAGTTTCAGGACAACTGGCCGTTGTTCGGGTAGAATACAAGTTGACTACCTACTGTGTAGGATGAATAGTGACTTAACACAAGCAATGAATAGGCCACTGTTCGAAATCGTACTTCCTCAAATTCAAACTGCATGAAATTCGGATGAACACTCCATGATATTCCTGATGTTAGCTCCTCCAAGTTTCAGACTAAACCGAAGTCATTTGGACATCAAACAGCTGGAACAAGGGCCTACTTTCATGAAAAATCAACCGGAGGGTTAACTAATTCCAGAAAGTCAAAATGGGCTGAAACTTTTATGACACACTCAAAATAGTGTCAAGAAAAGCAACATCACATGACCATTCCCTTCCTTCTTTAGTCACCAAGGTGAGCAAAAAGATTCAGAGGAAGAGGAGAAGGGTGGGGTACTTACAAGAGCACGCTATGTACATGCAGTAATGACTATCCGAAGGATGACGTTGTCATCTTTGTTTTTCTTATTCGGGGGTGATTTCTTGGCCATTATAGAGGTTGTGAATGAGCCCCTTGGACATCATTTTGTTCTTTGAAAATAATAGGTTCAGAATGATACAACTTTGGCTTCCTGTGATGCTGTCTTCGGACTTGAACAAAAGATAGTCCGTAAACAAGAATGATGAATTACAAAGTTTTCAGTCGATTCCATAGTCGAATTCAATCTTTTTAATGGTCATTCAACACCCTAAGATGCCATAAAAGGGAGTTTCGATACTTGAAAAAAGTTGGAAGAAGAACTAGCACAAACAGTATGAGAAACGGAGGCAAACAGTAACCTCACGGTCATTGTCTACCAACGATCGTGACCCACGGTCACTGCCCTGGCCTGGGGCAGTGACCGTGGGTCACGATCACCCCCCTTTTCTCCTTCTTTTTTTCACATTTTCATATTCTGTGTACATTTTCTTGTAATTTCCAAATTGAGATCACATCTAAGACTTGAGGGAGGGATTGTAAACTTTGTAAACTTGTGTAAACAACCTGCATCCCCGCGGTCAGGGCGTTAGAACCCATGTAAACAAAAGAAAATTAATGATGAACTGTAATTATTTCCCATTCTTCTTACGCTTGAAGTGCGTGAATGTTGGACATCGAATCCGTTACACATTTCCACATCATTTTTAAGCGCGATCATCCTCCAAACTTTCATTATGAGGCCTTTAATGTGTGATTAGGTTGGTTTATTAATGTAAACTATGGCGGTTACACATCTTTAATGACATATTTCCTTCCACAATTACAACACTAGTATTCTTCCGTAACCAAGTTCTTTAATGATGGTAAAATAGGATACTTTAATATGACTTCCTATTTAATTGGGTGCTATAATGTCATATTACTTTTATATTCTCACTTCATTCACAAAAGCACATGTAATATCTAAATAAAGTAAGAATTGCGAAATCATTTCCTTTTATTGATCAATAAACAGTGTCATACATTATTGACTATTACAAGGCATCTCATACACACATGGCTTTCAAAATCTTTTGGTGCTAATGCTTTGTTAAAGGATCTGCAATCATCAATCTTGATGGAGTGCCTACAATTGACACTATATGATCTCGCACTTTTTCCTTAAGTACAAGATACTTGACTTCCATATACTTTGATTTACTGGAAGACTTATTATTTTGTGCAAACCTCCTTGCAGCATTATTGTCGTAATGAATCTTTATTGGTTCCGGCATATTGCCTATAATGTGTAACGTCCCGACCTAAATTAATTGTAATTTATATTAATTAAACTTAATTTCCTATTAATTAATGTATTTTAGTCTTAATTTATCTTGTTTTTAATTTTTATTGGGTCATAGATAGGTAGTTGGGTTAGAATTGACCAAACCTAGGTAGGCAAGAACTTTCTTGTAATTTAGAGTCTCATGGTTTGCATTATGTTGACATCATATTAATTGCATTAAGTGTGTCTCATCTTGTAGGTCATCTTTCATGTTTAGCCAACTCAATTCGGATTCATCTTGGCCCATTTTAAGCCCAACTGACTCAAACTGGAAATATATATAAAACTAGAGGGCCTGTTTGTAATTTTTAGAAACCCAATCTATTTAAAAACCAAGAAACCCATTTCGTCCTCCTCTTCTTTCCTCATTTCTGCTGGAGCCATCGGTTTCCTCTCTTCCTCCCATGCTCTCTCCCTTTATTTCCCTCTAGATTGGGCAATTGAAGTGTTGCATGCAACGGATTTGAGCTTCTTCTTCTTCCTCTTCACTCTTCTTGTTATCTTCTTTGGAATTTGAAGCCTTATTTCCTTCCTTGTGATTATAGAAGACTTGAGATAAGGAAACCCCATCACCATTTCAATTCTTGAGTTCAATAAGGTCTAAAAGACTCAAGCTTTGAGCATGCATGCATCACATTCTCATTTCTTTCAATACATGTTTTAGATCATCTCTATCGAAGCCTTCTCCACCATCTTACTAAGGGGCAAATTGATTTAGGTGAAGCACTGAACTTAAGGCAAGTATAAGGGTGCATATTCTCTACATGTATGGTTGATTTATTGATTCTTGATGAGTTCCTTACATGTACCCATTTACAACTCTTTAATCTTTAATTAAGGTTGTGTAAGATTGATCTTGTGATAATGATTGGATGGTGGAATGAATGATGAAAATGGATGGTAGGGAGACCCAAAATGTAATATGGATGGTCTCCTTTGGTGTTTAAATGTATGGGAAGTTGAATGAACAAGAAGAGAATTCAGTTTGAAACTGAATCTCCCGGAGCAGAGTGTTTCAGGGCCGATCGGTCGAATACCCTACTCGATCGGTCGGGTATCAAAAATTCTGAGTTGAACTTTTATTTAAAGATTAGTTTGAACAACTTACGAAGGACCTTCCATAGTCCATCATGGGGTATAAGGAGAGGCTACACTCTTGATCTTTGGTGGAGCCGAGGTATTGTAAAATTTATCCTTAGATTATCTAAATTTTCTACAACCATAATAACATCTAAAATTATCATAATATGGGGTCTTACCGAAACTCCAGTAAATATTAGCATGTATGGAACAATGGGTATTATTTTAAACTATTTTATGGGATAAAAATGACTTATTCATCCCTTTTGAATTATTTAGTATTCTTTTGGCCCAAAATCCTCTACGGAACTCACTCACAATGTTCCGTGAGGCAAGCTTTATATGAGCACACTTATTTTATGAAAATAAAAGCTATTTTAAGGAAATATTTTGAGATGGGGGAATTAATTAAAAACTATCTTAGCATTCTACCAAGACCCTAGAAATATGTTTAAAGTAAATCCTACCCTTAGGACATTAAGTATAATTAAAGACCATGTAGGGCCTTAGAAATGGTACCCTTACCTCAAACAAATTAGCCCAATAATAATCAAATACTAAAAAAGAAGTGTGTTGAGCTGTCACTCATTCTCTATTGATTTTCTGGTCAGTTTCCAATGTCACATCATGGATGTTGGCATAAGAAGATGTGTCTTTTGCATATACAAGGTAACACCGAGATTTTGGTAACACAACAACACCGGATGTTTTATGAATACATTGTATTGAATGACCATGGAAACACGGAGTATCTAGCATATGGTTGGCTAGTAACTATCCTTAATAATTACTCAATCTAATTGCATTCATATTATTAAGTAACCATACCCTCAAGATGATCTAATCATGTACCCATTCTTCCTAGCACATCTAGAGGCGAAATCGGTACTGGAGCTTTTATTGAGTATGGCCTGTGAGCCAAAATGAGTGTAGCTAAGGTTGAGAGGGTTTGAGCTTCATTAGCTCATTTAAGTATGCATTGTTTGATTGTCAATTATTTGTTAATTCCGAATTTTATAATTGAATATGTTCTCAAGACCAAAAATCCCTTATGTATGATATGATGATAAGTATGTATGATATGAATTTGGACGATCTTGATATGTTGATTCGGCACCACTTAGCTTATACCCTTATTAGGTTTGACGGGACCAATTCAGGTATTCTTTATGTTCCTACTGCAGTAGTTATGATAGAGTTTGTGGACGCTCCTCGGGAAGTTAAACCGATCCCCTAGCGTAATTCTTATACGTACCTTATATGCTCTCCTTAGATGATACGCTCTCTTTGGAGAGAAAATAGCCTTATGGATGCCAACTAGTATATTTCGATATCCTATTTATGATTCATTATTCATGCTTACTCATACACAACATGCCTAACTCACGATTATTGCTCTCTTTTAATTAATATGTCTCTAATTCATTTGATGCAATATGATAGTTTTATATGAACCTAGATTTGCTTAACTGTCGTATTAACAGCGCTACCCTTGGTGTTACAAATAGGTTTAAGTACTGATTTCACCTCAGACGCACCCGTAAAGGAGTTTCCAAAGACTTCCTAGGGTATAATATAGTAGTGTGGACTTGACAACATTCTCCAGTTGTCTATCTCGCAAAGCGTCATAGGTTTATTTTTGGGACATGATAGAATATGCCATGGGTATGGCTATGTTTATGCATCACGCCATTATGTCATATTGTCATTATGTTATCTGATTTGATAGACATGTGTCTCTTATTCAGGTTATATTTAAATCCTATGTATTCGGTTACATCATGTATTCTTAGTTTGGATCATTCATGTAGACATTTGTATTTTGGTCATGTAGAATTTTGCATGGGATTATGTTTCATATAAAATATTATTTTAAGTTCTATATCTTTGGTTTGCAAATTTCAATTTAATAAACTCAATTATGTTTAATACCATATCTCAAAATCTGAATTATACATGATATTGTTAAGTAAAGGAAAAAAAATACACACGCTTCCGCAAATGTTTTAAATGGACACGTGTCACATATCAGTCTTTACACGTGAGATCTGTGCTTTTTTCCTTGTGGTGGTTCATACGTATCTCAGTACCGCACGGATTGTTTTGAGATTACGTATGTCACGCCTTGGGAGTCGCCTTAATTATGGAATCTCAGGCTCAGAGCGTGACATCATGTTAAGTCCGATGATAAAATTACACATCCATAATGCATGACCTGTAGTTTCAAAGCATACCACATACTCTGCATCGAAAGTAGATGGAATAATCAGTGATTGCTTTGCACTCGTCCATGAAACAGCCCCTCCAACCAATAAAAAGATGTAAACTGAGGTTTCTTGTATCGAGACAGCCAGCAAAGTCTGAATCTGAATATCCAATAACCTCCAATTTATTGGATCTTTGGTATGTGAGCAGATATCTCTTAGTGCCATTGAGGTAACGCATCATTTTCTTTAAGGTAACCCAATGAAGCATCCCTGGATTGCTTTGGTATCTGCTCAACATTCCGACTGTAAAACTAATGTCTAGTCTTGTACAAGTTTAAAGATACATTAGACTCCCTACTGCCGCTCCATAAAGATATTTTGTCATTTCAAGTTTCTCTAATTCTGTCATATGACATTGTTCTTTACTAAACTTGTCTCCATTAGAAATTGGTGTATTTTAAGGTTTACTTTCTTCAATATGAAATCTTTTGAGAATGCTCTTGACATAGGCTTTCTGACATAACTCAAGTAATTTGCGAGATCTATCTCTTAATATCTCAATTCCTATTACAAAGGTTGCTTCGCCCATATCAAATACAGGACTAAGATGATAAATTTGCTCCCACTGATATGAAGATATATACAACGGTCTACCATATTTTCAGTGAAACAAAAAAAAAGTAATAATATGGTTGAACTTTAAGTACCATTGTCTAAAAGCTTATTTTAGCCCATATATTAACTTCTTTAACTTACATAATAACTTCTTTAACTTACATACCAATTTTCCATTAGTACCTTGTTGAACAAATTCTTCTGGTTGTTCAAAATACACTACTTCTTCCAAATTTCCATTTAGGAAAGATGTTTTAACGTCCATTTGCTATAGCTCTAAGTCATAATGAGCTACGAGTGCCATTACAATTTTGAATGAGTCTTTTTTAGACACCGGATAGTAGGTTTCGTGATTATCGATACATTCTCTCTGAGTGAATCCCTTAGTTACTACTCGGGCCTTAAATCTTTCAAATTTTCCTTTAGAGTCCCTCTTGATCTTCAAGACCCATTTACAACCAATGGTTTTAGACCTTTTGGGCAATTGAACGATATCCAAGACTTCATTAATTCCAATGGATTCTACCTCTTCGTTCATAGTGTCTAACCATTTTTTAGAATTAACATTGTTAACAACTTCCTTAAAAGTTTTTGGATCTTCTTTAATTCCAATGTCCACTTCTTCAAGATATACAATATAGTAATCCGAAATAGTAGGTCTTTTTATACAATTTGACCGCCTCAATTCTTCTGGATTCTCCATAGGAGGTAATTGTTCTATTTGAACAATTGGTTGATCAACAGTTGGTTGTAGTTATGTATATATGGGTGCATATTCAATAGTCTGTTTAGAGAGTAGCTTTATATCAAGTGGGATTACCAACCCACCTTGAGAAGAGATTACAGGCTCATCTCTAATTTCTTTATAGAGAACATTTTTGGCCTTACCACTCCCACTATTGTCGTGATTTTCCAAAAACTTAACATTATTGGACTCTACTATTCTTGTACTATGGTTAGGATAGTAAAATCTATACCCTTTAGACCTATTCGGATATCCTATAAAATATCCACTGGCAGTTCTTGGGTCTAATTTCCTTTCCTGTGGGTTATAAACCTGCACTTCAAATGGACATTCTCAGACTATGAAATGATTTAGATTTAGTTTCCTATCAGTCCATAACTCAAAAAGAGTTTTAGGGACCACTTTACTAAGAACTCTGTTTAGGATATACATTGTCATCTTCAATGCTGATTACGCTTAAAAAGTAGGCGTGGAAAATGAATTACAGAATCAAAGTCCAACATTCACGCACTTCAAGCGTTAAGAAGAATGGAAAATAATTACTGTTCATCATTAATTTCCCTTTGTTTACATGGGTTCAAGTGCCCTGACCGCAGGGATGCAGGTTATTTACATGCATTTTGAAAATTTACAACTCCTCCTTCAAGTCTTAGATGTGATCTTAATTTGGAAATTACAAGAAAATGTACATAAGGTGGAAAAAATGTGAAAAAGAGGAAAAAAATGGGGGGTGACCGTGACCCGCGGTCACTGCCCCATTCCAGTGACCGTGACTCACCCACGGTCACTGGGGCCTTCCAGTGACCGTGGGTACGGTCACTGGCAGACAGTGGCCGTGAAGCCACTGTTTGCCTCTGTTTTTGTGCTGTTCGCGCTGGTTCTTTCTTGGAACTTCTTTCAAGTATTGGAACTCCATTTTCATGACTTTGGAGTGGTGGACAACCATCAAGAAGATCACATTTAACCATGGAATCAATCGAAACCTCCGTAACTCATCATTCGTGCTTACGGACTGCGTTTTTGTTTCAAGTCCGAAATGGGCAAATATGAAGTCGGAGTTGTGTCATTTTGAACCTATTATTTTCAAGGAACAAAATGAGGCATAGAGAGACTTCTTTCACAACTCTTGCGATGGCTAAGAGGCCCTACGAATAAGAGAAACAGAGGTGACAACGTCATCCTCTTAGAAATTGCCGACGTATGAACATAGCATGAACTTTGGCCATTCCACTTCCTTCTCTTCTTCTGAATTTTCTTCGCCACCTTCAAAACTGAGAAAAGAAGATGGGAACAGTCGTGGAAGTGCTGCTAGAGTTTGCTTCTTTGTTGCTTTAAGTGCTTCTTTCTTTGATTTCTTCTCTTTTCTTCTTTGTGTATGTGTTCATCTCCATTTCCTTTAAAATTTGAAGCTTTTATAGACTCCCAATCAGTTTTGTGCAGTTTTGGGGAGTTAATAGCAGTTGTGGGGAGTTGGATTTTGAAGAGGAGTGGAGGGTAACTACGCAAAATCATGGGAAACATCTTTTGAAGGTCCGTGACCGCAGGCTAGGTCACGGACAAGGCCCAATTTTGGGTTTTCGTGTATGTGGCACATTTTCATCTGTTTTGGGCTCAAACAAAGTCCGATTGCCACGAAACTTGGAGGGATGCTTCTTGACACTATTTTCTACATGTCATAAAAATTTCAGCCCGTTTTGACTTCGGGAAGTTGGTCAACTTTATCATTAATTGGGCCCCGGTCATGGACAAGGCCCACTTCTGGAACATTGCATATGCGATCTATTTTCAACTGTTTGAGGCCCGAACGATGTCCAATCGCCACGAAACTTGGAGGAACACTTCTTAACACTGGTTTGAGTGTGTCACAGAAGTTTCAGCTCTGTTTGACCACCTAAACTTGGTCAACTCCTTTTGTTTGTGGGCCCCGGTCACTCCCAAGGCCCATTCTTGAACTTTTGCATATGTGGCTTGTTTCCGCTTGTTCGGGCCCAAACGGTGTCCAATCGCCACGAAACTTAGAGGAATGCTTCTTGACACTATTTTGAGTGTGTCACAGAAGTTTCAGCTCTGTTTGACCACCTGAACCTGGTCAACTCTCCAGTTGACTTTTTTATGACAGTGGGCCCTTATTTCAGCTGTTTGAATCCCGAATGATCTCGGTTTGATTTGAAACTTCGAGGGACTGACGTCAAGAACATTTTGGAGTATTCATCCAAATTTCATGTAGTTTGAATTTGAAAAAGTAGGATTTCGAACAGTGGCCTATTCATTGCATGCGTTAGGTCACTATTCACTCCGCATTGAGATAGTTAGCCTGTTTTCTATCCCAATAGCCTCCACTTGACTCGAAACTTTGGGAGAATAACTTGGGGCATTCTTTGAGCATTCTTTCCAAATTTTATCTGCTTTGGCTTTCTGGAAATAAGATCTTAGCTGATGACCCCCAAATTCGAGATTACTGTCCTCTAAGTTGACATGTAATGAAATTTAGATCAAACGGAGTCTTTTCGACTTGAAAATTTGCAAAGTATCTTCTGAGCATGACTGAAGCTCCGTGCCCAAATTTCATCAATTTTGGACATCGGGAAGCAGGACTTTGGTCAATGACCCCCTGGCTTGGGGGGGACTGACCTCAGGCTGACATGCTTGTGGCTTTTGAGTTCGATGATGTCTATTCAACTCAAAATTTGAACTTCCTTTGAGAGTTCCAGCTACCTTGATCTTCATGTGATATCACTCTGCACAGGGATCCACAGAGCATAGTATATCATCACTTCGACATGTAGGAATGCCAGTTCTCACAGTGATTCCCTAAGATCTGACAAATAACCTCTGTAGCCTAAATTAAGCTGAGATGAAGTATCTTCGCTGCAGTATTTGCAAATTTTTTTTATAGGTCAACACCAATTACAGAATAGAACCCCAAACATGCGGGAAAGACATTGATTTGGAGGTAACTGTAAACAAATATATACAACTATTAGACTCATAATTCTATAAGCTTTGAATTTAAATGAACTTAACTAAATGAAAGTAATAGGTTCACATCATTGTCAACAACCTTTGGGTTGGATACAACATGTTAATTAATTACTTGTCTATTAAATCCAAATATTATTTTAATAAAATCAAGCCAGGTAGCAAGGTAGGTCAGATCCAGATTGTCAACCCAATCTGTTATCTGATGGGACAGGACAGGTTAGGCTCGGGTCAGGTTAGAACCGACCCATAGTTCCACACCCAGGCACCTTTATTAACATTATTTCAGATCAGGTTGGGTCAAGTCGGCCTGAACTTAACTTCAAGGCTTAGTCTGTATAGCAAAAGGGGTTGAGCCGGGCCCTAAGGTCAGGTCAAGTCAGCCTGACTCGAAATGGGCCCGGTACTATTCACCATCTCTGCTGTGGAAATAGAGAAAAAAATGGAAAAATTTTCCCGGATTTGCCGTCCCTCAGCACCAACAGCCGGCTCTGCCCATTACGGGGCCAACGACGTCATTTGCCCGTTGTCTAGACTGGCGGCCAGCCGTCGTCTTTTTTTTTTTTTTCTTTTTGGTTTATTCCATTCTGTGCACTGTGTATAACCAATTCTGCACAATGCCCGGCTGGCTCCCCAGTGCAGAGCCTGTGCTAGAGTTCTTCGGCACCGGAAACGGTCGTCTCCCACTGCCATTTTTTTTTCTATTTTGGTTTTGTTTCATGTACATAGCAGCCAAAACTGTCCATCATATTCCAGTTTTGTGCAATTCTAATCCACGGAAAACAATAACCGAGTTCTCTGATACCAAATGTAAGCTAAAATGGGCCTTTTATAGTTTTTTAATGGATTAGATTTTACATCTTACGGTTATATTAATCATAAACAGATCTCCAAAGAATATGGACATACCTGGATCCATCGTAATTCCAACTCGAAATGCAACGAAATGAAGCACGACTGACAGCCAGTAGTAAATGCAAGATTTATAACTCCTCTATGCTTCACTTTGATACTTGATGAATGATGGAAATCAAGTGGGAATGCCTATAGCCAAAGGAGTCACCCAGAAAGGCTTTTATAGCCTTCCTCCCATCAACGGAAGACTTAGAGAAAGGAAGATAGTTGCTATCTTCAACCAAACCCATCCCTATAGATTAGGATAACCATCATTTCAAAATGAAACGGAAATGAAAAATGAAGATAATGGGATGCGATCGTTATGGGAGTGAAGTTGAAACGGTGAAATAGTGGTGGTCACACCTGGGTTTCCAACACAGTTAACATGAATTTAGAAATATAAAATTATGCAAAACATCAATTTCCCCGGTGGGCATGACAAGGTACAAGGAACTCACTAGAGTGTATCAGAAGTTCAAAATTATAAAACTCGAGGCAGCAAAGCCGCAAAGCAAGATTCTCCAGTGCACACATGCAGCAGATTTCATAATAAATACCCAAATTCCAAACCAAAGCCAATTGAAACTTCACTTCCTCTGTCGAGACCGGGCCTGACCCTTTTATTCTGATTACTTTTTTCAACACTGTTGATAGTCTCCTGAATGCCACAACCTTCTTCAAGACTCGTTTTGTTTTGAGTTCAAACATCCAAATGTACCATAGTATGAGAGACCTTAATCATGCCAATATTCCCTACCTCCCGCAATCATAGTATGAGAGAACAGAGAACTTAATTAGGCCAGTACTCCTACCTGCTGCTACATTCTCCCATCTTTACAATAAGACTTGTATTAAAAATGTATTGAATCCATACAGCCAACGCCATATACTAACGGAACAAAGCATACAAACTAAGAGTCACCAAATGTTATGTCATTTTTCATTTCAAGATACATTAACCTGAAATAGTCCAATCAAAATACCATATTTCAAAAAAATTCTTCTACCTTTTTATACAAAAAAGTCAAAAAATTACTTTTCCATCTCACTAACTAACAAAGAATATCTATTTTAAATACAAAAAGTCAAAAAATTACATTCTCTTTTCACTAAAAAAACAAAATCTAATCATTGGTTGATTTAACCCCTCTCATTTTTTTATTTTTTAAAAAGACCATTCACCTCACTTCACTTTACTAATTAAATTAACAGGCTCTAAGGGGCAGGAAACAAGAAATAAGGAAAAGAAAGAAAAAAGTGGAATAACACTTTTAAGATTGATATAAGCACTAAAACTGTTCAGGTCAAACAATAAGAATGAAGTCTAGGAGACATTAATCACTATCTTATTGCTGGTGGTACATCATCTGCTGAGCAGCAGCAACGCTCTGAAACCCACTATCATAAATCGCCTGGCTTGCTCCAACACCCATTCCCTGTGACGCCTGCTTAAGGGCATGCTGACCATGGGTATAATGCATGAGCGCTGCCAAGCCTGAACCCATCTTACTGAGAGCCAGCTGGCACTCATAAGCTAAGAGGTCAAACGCCGAAAGCACAGGGAAAGGGGCAAGACTAGGTGGAGTGGCGTTGAGGCTGTCCCTGGTAGTGTGGGCTTGCTACCCCAAGAGCCCTGTAAGGGAAACACCTAATAGTGAGCATGTGGCAACTACACCATAGTTCTAGAGTCACAACTCTGTGAGTTTACAATGAGGCAACCCTAAGAGCACCTAAAGCAAACAAACCAAACAGTGAGTGTGTGAAACAACTAACCATAGTTCTACCATCTAAACTAGCACTAGCAATTGTATGAGCCTTCAATTAGGCAAACCCAAGAAGACTACTAGGAAATGCCTAACAGTGTGAACATGATGCAACTAAACCATAGTTCTACAGTTTGACAGTAGCAATAGTGACCTGCGAGAGACTCCAATAAGGCAATACACAGATGCAGCAGGTACACATCCATCTAAACAGCAGCCGTTGCTCTGTCGCACCTAGTGGAATCACCACAATGAAGGCAAAATGGTTTATTGCACTGTTTTGCCCCATATGATGGCAAGGCATATAAACGCAGGACAAAATAGTGTGAGCATAATGGGCAATGAACGCCTTAGTGCAAGGTCATCGAACTTCAGATTAAATAATAATAATAATAATAATAATAATAATAATAATAATAATAATAATAATAATAATAATGTGCTGTATATAGAAAAAAAACTACTTTACAGCAAATACCCAAAAGGTGCCCGACTGCATGTCCATTCAAGCAGCAGGATAGTATGAACATAAAAGAGGATGAATGAGATTACCTTAATTGGCTTCCTGTAAAGAATCCGAGCATTGCCCATCTGAATGGCCATAGCTGCTTCAGCATGGGTACTGTACCTCACAAAGCCAAAGCCTTTATCTCGTTGTACACGAACTTCTTTAATTACTCCAGCACCAAGGGCATGGAATTGCCGGTGGAGATCAACTTGAGTAACCTGCAATAGTTTTTATTCATTAAGAAAACTAACACAGCAAAGAAACAAGACAAACAAACAATCATTTGCATTCTACCAAGAGTACCCTCAAACAAAAAAGGCAAGAAGTTCTAACAGTATGACATTTGGAGATTGACAAATAAAGCCAAAGTTCAGGCGTCATCAGTGTTAAAGATTCAATGCACATATACAAACATCCTCCAGTGCTGCGTCATTAATGTTAAAGAGTAAATGTACATACACAAACATCCTCCAGCGCTCAAGTGATGGGTTGGACCTAGACAAGCCCGAGCAAGAGGCTCTTATATATTTTTTTTTGAACGGACCTCTTACCTGTGCAAATGAACTCTCCCCATTCTCACAAGGAGGTTTCATGTCCCACTCCCAAAAAACAATCTCAAAGCCAACAACAAAGGATCATTGGGTCATACATCATTTGGGGCCAAGATCAGAACTTGACAACTAGACAAGGGGATCGCTTGCTCGATCAGAGGTTTGGCAAGTGGCACATGAGGAAGTTCCCATTACCCCTGTTACAGCTGCTAGGAAAGAAAATAGAGATGATGGGTGTAACACTCAAACCCAAGATAAGCTTGATTAGCAAGTAATTAATTGTGATTACAAGCTAATTAATGAGGTTTTCTCTTAATTAGGTTTATTTTCGTTTTGTGAAGTCAGTGGGTCAAGTTCAGGTTATGGATAAGTAGTTGGGTTGGGTTTGCCCTTATTTAAGTAGGTGAAATCCCTTTTTCGTAATTTTTGAATACATGATTTTATGTTATACATGCATCATATCGACACCATCATGCTTGTCTTGTTGAGCTTGTTACTTGTCGTACTTGACTCGAACGTAATAGACGTCATTTGATTCAGTTGGACCCTCATTTGACTTATAGTAAAAATTACAAAAATAAAAAGTTCTTATAATTTCAAAAAATGTATATATATAAACCCAACCACCGACTCATTTGAACTTATCACATTCTGTAGCTTCCTCCAACTTTTTTCTCCTTTCTTCCATTTGTGCTTCTTCTTCTGTTCTGCATCAAGAGAGCAAAAGAGGTCCTGCATACGGGGTTTCTAGCCACTACTCCCTCTTTCCAACTCTCCTCTGTCTTCTTTATTTGTTAAAATTGAAGTCAGTGGGTTCTTTCCTTCTCAAACTGCTCTCTCGCTCTTATTAAGGTAAGATCTTTCTTATTCATTGACCTTTGGGTTAATAGAGTCAAGAGGACTCTTATTTCTCTGCATGCACTCATCTCTTTTCTCAATCTTTAGCATGCATGGCTACTAGGTCTAAATTACCCAAATTGAGGCAAAAAAAGGAGTAAGAGTTGAAAAGCTTAATTGAAGGCAAGTATAAGCAAATTTTGGTTGAATGCATGTTGGTATGTCATGATTATGAAAATCTAGCAATTATAATGGGTTTTGCAGCCCCTAAATATGAAATTACGAAAAATGAATTGAACCTACTTTAGGAAATCTGAAGCTTACAGCCAAGCCGTAAGTAGTGTACGGCTAGGAATCCAGAGAGCAGAAATATTGCATATTGCACTACGGCCAAGCTATGGCTAAGTCGTAGGATGTTCTACGGCTGAGCCGTAACCTAGCCGTGGCCCAGCCATAAGCCATTTTACAGTTTGAACTCTCGAAAGCTTGAAAATCTGATGAACCTTTTACGACTAAGCCACAACCAAGCCGTATGTAGAGCTACGGCTAAGTTGTAGGCAAACCGTAGCTTAACTGTAGACCAAATACGGCTATGCCATAAAAGGAAGCACGGTTCAACAGTGGCTCGCAATATTTGCGGGGGCAATTCTGGGGAATTACGGCTCAGCCGTAGTGCATATTACAGCTAAGCCGTAGGATGGCTACGTCTAAGCCGTAAGTCACCCACGGCTAAGCCATAAGCCCACTAAGAACTAGGATTTGATAGGTATTATTATAAGACCTAGAAGGGCTTTAGCTTTTGGATCCCTATGCACCATTAACCGGCCCAAAGGAATAATTGAACATCATAAAGAGTCTTGAGGGTTGAGACTTATTTTTGTGTGTGTTGTCCATTTGTTAAGCGCCTCCTCATAGGTGTTAGTTTATGGGACTCCGATACACCTTCCCGATATAATGTAATATCAAGAGAAAGATAACTGTATATCGAATAACTTAAAACTACATCATTATGCACGGTTAAAAACAATTGATGACTAGATTAGGGTTGGCCAATAAAATTACCTTGATTCTATTAAATTGAATTGCATGGCATATTGGACGACGGTTCTTGTCCTCCACTCTTATGAATAGCATTGAATGAATGATTCTCGTATGTCTTGACTTCCAATATTTCCATATTATATGCATTGGATCCACTTAATGTGTTCTTGCTATTCGATTTACATCAACCATTGGTATTGATTGAGTATGAACGTATTGCATGCCTGAATTGAACGTATACAATTTGGTATTGCATGTTTTATTCAAGTGCAAGTATATGATGACTCGAAATGGTCTGGCTCTACTCGGCCTTAGCCTTATGATACCCGATGGGATTCACTTTGGCGTAGCATGTATATTACAACTGCAGTGTGTTCATGTCTTGAGACTTCCGGACCCCAAGAAACCAGAGACCCATGCGTACCCTGGCTCGAACGATGGTGTTCTAAACACATAGACCCCTAGAGGGAGGAAATGACAAATATAGTAGTCAACTAATATGTATTGCATTTATTGATCCTTACAGCATGCTTATTTCAAATGCACAACATGCTTAGTTATTAACTTGGAACTTTATTAATCATATGTTCGTATTTCTTTTGATACAATGCGTTTGGTGGGAGCAAGTGTTCGGCCCGCCAAAAGCAAAGCCATGTGGGTTCCTTGACCCAAATGGATTTATTTCAAATGCATGATATGCCTAGTGTACTATTTTGACTTCTATTAACCCCATATCATTAGTTCTTTAGACACAACAGGTGTTACCTAAATTTTGCTTATGTCTTGCTGAATACTCTTATTCACAAGTTATTTAATGGTGTTATAGGTTCAGGTCCCAAACCTGGTCTGGTACAGACCCAAGTAGCGTAGGAGGAGACCGCAATGGTTCCTTAAAATGGTATCAGTGGACAGCAGAAGTTTGCTGACTGTTTCGTATGTTGAGAGCGACTCATTAGTAACTAAGAATTGTATATTGCGGTTTTGGGTCTTTTAGCATTTGCATGATTGCATCCATGTAGACTGCATTGTATAACTCGATCTCATTATATCTGTATCTTCATGTATTCCCTCCATAGTATGTTACCCTTAATCTCCTTGCATGCATGAGCACATCATGTTTGGGTTATACAGGACATGTGTATAATTAATCTACTAATCTTGCTCCTGAATATTAATCTTTAGACTGTTCCATGGTTGTAATGGGCTTGCTGAATTGTTATATGAAAATTGAAGAAAAATTATAGGCGATATTAACAGGCTTCTGTGCATTGAATGCTTGAACATATAATCCGTTCAGCACTTCACACATGTAAGCATGTGAATATCCCTTGTGTAATTCCATTCAGACTTCGGTCCAGGTGTGAATTGCACGGGAGTACATGTGTCACTGATTGGGGTAACCCTACTTCCCGATTTCTTGGGCTTAGGTAGTGACAATGGGCCCTTCAGGTTCATATCTTGAACTGTTCTATCAAGTATGATAAAAACAAAGAAGTCCTAAGGGGAAGGGCTACAAATGTGTGTAACTAAGATTCTGCCCTGGAATGTTCACGATTTAGGGGCTAGAGAGGGGCATATGGTGGTTAAAGAAGATCTGCACAATTCTAATATGAAGATTGTGCAACGATGATTCTGGAGTCCAAAATCATGGTCATTTCTGATAAGATAGCCAGAGACGTGTGAGGCATCAGGTTCATCAAATGGGATTGTTGGATGCTATAGGAGCATCCGTAGGCATTTTATTACAGCAGGATTGTCGTCGCATTTTTATATCAGATTGCTGGAAGTGAGAATTCTCAAGTTATGTGGTGATTAAAGACTTAGAAATCCACTCTAAATGGCTAGTTACCTTAGAGAATGGTCCAAAAAACAGTCACAGAAGCCTGGCTTATGGAGGGAGCTTGATGTTCTTACGGGCAGATGGAACCAAGCTTAGTCCATAGGAGGAAACCGGACTATTATTAGGCATCCTAGCAACAACTCTGGGGTTCGTAGAATTGTTGCAGATATGCAGGTGGTTTTGAACTAGATCAATATTCACTCTTTGGTTGGTGCTTCCTTTATATGTAGATGAATCACTCCGTGGTGCTTCACTTGGTCAAACCATCAAAATCCTCCTTCATTCTTGAGGTTGCATAGATCTATGATAATGGGAGTTTGGTCGGACATATATACAGAAGTTTGTCAGTTCGCTCTTTCCAACCCAACATCTGATCATTAAATCATTCCCCTTTTCAGTTTGAATTATGTGGTTTGAAGAAAACCAGTTTTCAAATTTGGTCCATTTTTAGTGGAAGGATATTTATACAAATGGATGGACCAATTTTAGGTTGACACTATAAAATTGGAGAAGCCGAGGAGTGGCTGAAAAGCGTGGCCTTTTAAGGAAGGTCTCCAAAGAAAATTGAAAAAATAGAAGATGGAAGCAAAAATCTTGATGCAAACAGCTCAAAGAAGGTGACAACACAAAATTCTTCCACGATGCAACTTCTGCAAGATTTAGGTGGAACAGAATATCTGCATTGACTGATGGAAATAGTTGCCTTGAGGATTGTGCAACCATCATCGTGCACATTATTAGTTACAAAAACTTAATTGCAAAAAATAGAAATACAAAATTTCCATTGTGCAACTTCTGCAAGATGTAGGGGAAATAGAATATCCGCTTTGACTGGTGGTAATGCTCCCCTTGAGGATCGCGCAACCATCATCTAGCACATTTAGTTATTTTGAAAACCTGTATGCAAAAGATGCTTTGCAAAGACCCAAGCTAGACAACTTAGAATTCCCTTGCATAAGGGCTTCATAGTTGCATGTGAAGCATGCCAGTTTGCCAAAAATAAAAGAACTATGTATTTAGTAAATCTTAAAAAATGCAGCCCATTTGATTTAGTTCACTCTAATGTATGGTATTTTCCTGTGATCTCTAGTAACAGACATCGTTATTTTATTACTTTTATTGATGATGCAATTCAGGTTACCTGGGTGTATTTAATGAAGTCAAAGAATGAAGTCTTTCAGTATTTTTTAGAATATATCATAAAATGGTGGAAGTTTTGTTTGATAAAAGGATCAAAGCTTTCAGTTCAGACAATGGAGGAGAATATATCTCACCAAATTTTCAGTCATATCTTACTAAAAATGGAATTGAATCACAAACCTCATGTACCTATACTCCAGAACAAAATGAGGTGACAGAGCATAAGAATAGATACCTTTTAGAGGTTACTCGTGCTCTATTGTTTGAGATGAATGTCCCAAAGTATCTTTGCTCAAATGGTGTCTTAACCGCAATATATTTAATAAACAAGATGCCTTTAAGGACATTGGAAGGAAAGAGTCCAATAGAGGTACTATGTCTTACCATGCCATTGTTTCAAGTTCCACCAAAGGTGTTTGGGTGTACTTGCTTTGTGCATATTCCAAAACACCAGCGAAATAAATTGGATCCAAAAGCAGTTAAGTGCATATTTGTGGGGTAATCTAGTAATCAGAATTGCCACCAATATTATGCTCCGGGGAAGAGAGGCCAAACATTTGTCACAATGGATGTAAGTTCTCATGAAGATGTACCATTTTACACATCTAAAAGTGAGGAACCCATGTATGAGAATATAGAAGAGAATAGTCTACCTCTCCATGAGTCCGTCACTCCATTATATTCTAGATCAACCAATGAGACAGGTACAAAATGCAAAGTGCTTATTAATTAATTATTTATTTTATAACCAAAGTTGCAAAGTGTTCAACACCAAGAAAAAACAAACAAGTTCAAAGATCCTTTGAAAGTATACTCCTGAACAAAAAGAAAGGCCAACTAGTGTTTCATCTCTACAATCATCATCTAATGTTCCAAATCCAGATCCTCCATCTTCTACAATTGGTTGACAGGTACATAATGCAAAGTGCTTATTAATTATTTATTTAATTTTTAACCAGAGTTGCAAAGTGTTCAACACCAAGAAAAAACAAACAAGTTCAAAGATCTTTTGAAAGTGTACTCCTAAACAAAAAGAAAGGTCAACTAGTGTTTCATCTCTACAATCATCATCTAATGTTCCAAATCCAGATCCTCCATCTTCTACAGTTGGTTGACAGGTACAAAATGCAAAGTGCTTATTAATTATTTATTTATTTTATAACCAAAGTTGCAAAGTGTTCAACACCAAGAAAAACAAACAAGTTCAAAGATCCTTTGAAAGTGTACTCCTAAACAAAAAAAAAAGGTCAAATAGTGTTTCATCTCTACAATCATCATCTAATGTTCCAAATCCAAATCCTCCATCTGCTACAATTGCTCCTAATTTAAAGGTTGTCCCTCATTTAGGTACTCTTTCTACCAATTGCGATGAGAAAAGGGGTATGATCTTGTGGCACTCACCATCCTATATAAAATTTTGTGTCATATCATAACCTATCACCTGTATCTTGTCTCTTTATCTCTAACCTAGCCATTGAATGTATACCTAAACGTGTCTGAGGTCCTATCACATCCTAAGTGGAAAGAGGCAATGGTAGAGAAAATGATTGCTTTAAAGAAAAACCATACCTGGGAGCTTATTACTCTTCCTAAAGGAAAATCTACTGATGGGTGCAAATGAGTTTATACCCACAAATACAATCTAGTTAGTACAATTAATAGGCATAAGGCAAGACTTGTTGCTAAAGGATTTACCCAGTCATATGGAGCTAGGTTATTTTGAAACATTTTCTCCAGTAGCTAAATTAAGTTCGATTCTGGTAATATTATCCTTAGCAACGAACTTCAATGGGCCTCTATACCAACTGGATGTAAAAAATGCATTTCTCCACCAGGACTTGAAGGAAGAGGTTTACATGGACCCTCCACCAGGATTTGTTTGCCAAGCAAGGTTTGAAAGATTTACTAGAGCTGTTTGGATTTGTAAGGTGTCATTCAAAACATACTATCTTTGTCAAAAGGCAAAACATGAAGGTACCCGTAGTGTATGTTGATGACTTAGTGGTCACAAGAGATGATGGGGGTGAAATTTCTAGACTTAAAATTTCCTCAAAAACGAATTTGAAATCAAAGAACTTGGATTACTAAAATATTTTCCAAGTATTTTAATGGCAAGGTCAAGGAGTGGAATTGTCATCTCACAGAAAATATGTTTTCGATCTCCTTGAGGAAACATGGAAACTTGGTGCTAAGCTAGCAAACACCAATAGAACAGGATCATGGTCTTCACTTGGCGAGTGGGAAACTACTTTAAGACAAACCAATGTATCAGAGGTTGGTAGGGAAATTAATTTACCTTACTATTACTACATTTGACATTTCCTATGATGTCAGCTTGGAAAGTCAGCTTATGCATGGTCCTAGAACTGATCATTTAACAGCAGTGTACAGGATTCTCAGACATTTAAAAGGATCACCAGGTCAAGGAATTCAATACAAGAACATAGGCATGCCAAGGCTATGGCCTTCACAGATTCTGAGTGGGCTGGATTATTGACCGATAGAAAGTCTACTATTGGATATTGTAGAATTATTGGAGGAAATCTTGTTTCATAAAAAAACAAAAAACAGGCTGTTACTAACAAGTCTAGCGTGGAAGCAGAATACAAAGTTGCAGCTCTTGGTTGTTTAGAGCTATTGTGGCTAAGGATATTGCTAGAAGAGTTAAGATTTAAGCAAGGCAGTCCAATAATTTTATACTCTTAAACTACATTAGCGATTAAACTGGCAAATAATCCAATCTACCATGAGAAAACAAAGCACGTAGAAGTGGATTGCCCTTTTATCTTTGAAAAAATTGAAAAGGAGGGTGTGCTATTGGTACAGGTTTCTACTAAAAATCAACTTGCAAACTTCCTCACTTAGGCTATAACAAAAGCTAAGCTGCATTCCGTTTTGTCCAAGTTAAGCATAATAAATATCTATGCACCAGCTTGAGAAAGAGTTTTAAGTGTCAGAGTAGAGGACTTATTTGTTATTTGTAATTTGTGTTGACTAAAGGGTTTTATGTTAATACCAAAAACGTGAGGGGCTCTTTTGTAATTCACAGAAATAGTGAAATAACAATAAAATGAGGGTCGTCTAACCTAATAGGTTATTTGCCTGTTTTGGGGTTTTGTCTATTTCTTTTTCCTTCTTTCCATTTTCTTTGTCATCTAGATTTCTTGGACTCTCCTTGATGATGCCCTATATCTAGAGGATCTAAAGTTTCAATTGCTTCATCATATTGCAGCTATGTTAGGTTGTAAAACAACTCAGCTTCCGACATCCTACTTGGGCTTTCCTTTGTGCTTTGGTAGTGCTTCCAAATCCTTATGGGCACCAATGATTGAGACAAGGGAGAGGAAACTAGTGATTTTGAAAGCTTATTATCTTTCTTCAAAAAGCCGTGTTAGACACATTCACGCAACTCTTTTGAATCTCCCAATGTACTTCATGTCCATTTCTACATGCACACTATTGGTTATTAACATAATAAAAAAATTACCAAAAATGCATAATAGAAAAACTGCGGAGGGAGTTCATTTGGAAAAAAAGTTGGGCTTCAATGTGTAGACAAATAAAAAATAAAAAAATAAAAAACAAAACAAAAAACAAAAAATTGAAAGTGAGACAGGGTAATTAGGCTTTCTAAAGTAAATGATTGTGGAGATTGAACTTAAAGAACCTATGGAAAAACACATTAAAGCCAACGATTAGTGTATCCAAGGTTGAATGGGATATTTAAGAGGTTCTCATCATTTGGATGTGCGGAGAGGTATTAAATCATGTAAACATGCTTTTCCACGAAATTTTTTTATGCTTCAAAGATTACATTTCTCTTATAAGAATACATCCTCCTCTGTTGAACTTCTTATTGATAAAGTTTAGTTAGCGGTAGCCTCATTGTTTAGTTTTTTTATGAGTGCGCCATTCATAATCTGGGGTATGTCACTATCTTCAAAGTAATTAGGGACCGTAATGCTTCTCATATTCAATCTTACTTTGGCCCCACTAGTTTTTCTCAATGACTAGAGCAAAGTGATTTAGCTTTGAAAATAGGCCTTTAGGAAGCTCTTTGCCTCTTCATGGTCTTGTGGAAGTCCCCATGGAACTTGGTAGATGTGGTTGAAAAAGTGTTGTATTTGGCAAAAAATTTGAATGTCACCTTCCATCAAATCAAGTGATTGACAAATGAGCTAGCCGGTGTTTTGGCAAAAAAGTACGCCTTGTGCAAAGTTTGCTTTAATCCCATGAGAGTTCTCATATGCTTTGATTTTTATTCTAGGATATTTTATTTTTCTTTGGTGTCTTTCTTTTGGGCAGCTTGCTTGTCGGCATACACCCCTCGTGCTATTATTAAGATCATATCAGTCAGTCATCATTCGTGCTAGAAAAAAATTTAAAAAAAAAATTCTTTCAATTGCTATACCATATTTATTTATATCTAACATTAACATCTACAGGAAGTGTTGAGGAACTACATCCATCCCAGCCACCTAAAATTACTCTCTCTCTCTCTCTCTCTCTCTCTCTCTCTCTCTCTCTCTCTCTTTCTCTCTCTCTCTCTCTTCATCCTCCTTTAGTCTCTAGATCTTCTTTCGTCTGTGGACATGGCTGGCAATTACAGTACTAAACTCGATCCGTTGATTTTAAAGCCTTTGAAATGGTGGAAGAATCTTCTGAAGACCTAAATCTTACAAACCCTAATCTTTCTTCACCATGAAAATCCTCTGAAGAATCCAATCTCAAACAACAACTACATATTTGTTGGGTTTTCTTCTTTTTTTTTTCTTTTGGCTACTTTGATTTGTGGTGTCTCAATATGTAATATTCATGATTGAATCTTTCAATTCAACTTTTTTTTATTTTTTTTCTCAGTATTTATTTGAGAAATTAGTTTTACTGTTTTCTTTAAATTTGGTTACTAAAATTTATAAAAGGAGAATGTGTTGGGTTTTTTTGGGGTTTTCCACCACCTTTAATATGGGTCTAATAAAAATTGGTTTTTTTTTTTTGGTTCTTGTTGCCATCCATGTTTTGTTTCTTTTTTCTTTTTTTCCCATTTCTCTATCCCTCTATGTATCAATTTTTTAAAGATCATGACGAACTTGTAATTATTTTAGATATTTTTAAAAGAAGTTGGGCTGATGGACAGTTGACACCACATCAGTAATGAGCAAACTGGATTGGGACTCCATCATTGGGCCCACATTGAAATGTGGACCGTTCAAAATGAATCGCGAACGCTTTACGGCTATACCTTTTACCGTTGTTGAGTTATCCAAACACTATAAAGCAATGCTCAATTTCCATTACCACAACATTCCAAATGCCTTTTTCATTTAACCAAAAAGTCAAGTCTACTTCCAAATCACCACTAATTTCCAATGATGGGACAATTAAAGTCAATTTGGGAATCCTGAGCAACTTCATCTTCTACTAAACTCAAGTGAGCAATCGTTGGATCTAATTTATGAGTTGGTTTGTGCATGTAACACTCCGGCCCAGCTTAATCTAGTTTAACAACTAATTAATGTGGTTTTGAGTTCTTTTTGAGTAAATGCGTTTTATGCTTGTTGTCTTATCCTTTTGAGATGCGTTTCGGGTCATAGATAGGTAATTGGGTTGAATTTAACCTGGGTTAAATAGACATGAGCCATTTTTCGTAATTTTTGATTTTGTACGGGTTCGTCATTCATGCATCATCTTGGTGTCAACACATGTATTTCGTTACGCTCGTCAACTTCCGTAACTGACTCGTGTGCAAACGAGGTCATTTGCTTCCGTTGGACCGTGAATTGCCTGAAACTGTGATTCTCACGAACTGTTGGACTTTTATAAAAAGTTTGCAAATCCTTATCTTATATAAGGGGAGCAGCCACCGACTCTTTCTCTCTTATTTTCATCTCTCTCTCCCTTTCAATGCCGGCTCTCTCTCTTTTTCTCTCTCTTCTTCTCCCCTGCTCTTCATCTATTCTTCCTTTCTTTCTTCTTTTTACAAGCAAAGAAAAGGGGGGGATTTTTGTGCATCAGGTGCTCGTCTTCTCTTTGAGTTCGCTGGTAAGAAGCAAGTTTATCGTTTTCCCATTCACTGCACTCGTCTTCACTTTCTTCTTTCTTGTCTCCTCGTCATGGACGAGACCCTCGTACCATCTTCTCGGTTCGTTTAAGGTGAGAAGTTGAGTCACGGTCTCCATTATGCATTTCAGTTGTGCTTGCACCTCATACTCTGCTTCTCTCTTGCTCACTCTTGGCATGCATAGTGTTAGGATTGCACCTTCGAGATCATTTGGGCCAAAGAACAGTTAAGTTAAGGAAAGAGCACGTTTAAGGCAAGTATAAGACAGTATACATGAACACATGTTGGTACACATTGATTGTTATATTTCTTCTACTCTTTCTCTCCAGTGTGTTATGTTTTAACAACCCTCTAGCATTATATAAATGTGCTATATGTCGTTTTTGCAAATGTAAAGATTGTAGTATCGTCGTTTTGTTCTGTATAGAACTCTGTTACCCGACCGATCGGGACTGGGGTCCGACTGATCGGACACTCACAGAACCGAAATCCGATTGATCGGGCTTCAAAGCAGACCGGTCAGCCTAAAGCGCTATTGCTCTGGGAGATTCAGTGTTCAACTGAATCCTAATCTTGCTCATTCCTCTTTTCTTGTTTCTTTAACACCATAGGACCTTTATGCTACCTTCTAGGTTAATGATGAGACCTTATAGGGCCTTCACATGGATTTCTCAACTACATAACTTACCCAACGGAGTACCTTAAAAGCATGAATGGTCTTGAGGGCTGTGACAGATTCATGTGTGTTGTCCAATTGTTAAGCACCTCCCCATGGGTGTTGGTTTAAGGGATTTCGATACACTTTTATTGATACAGTGCAACCCCACGAAATGAATAACTGGGTGTCGAATAACTTAAAACTACAGCATTATGCACGATTAGAAACGTTGGACAACTCGCTTAGGATTGGCTTGTAAATAATCAAGATTCACAGGAATAACTTGACTTGCATTGCATATTGATTTTGATTATTGCCTTCTCTTTTCTTAATCTTGTTTGCCTTGTAATTGTTCGCTTGTAATGGTAATGCAAGACGTGAGTTTAGTGATCGATTCTCATGTGATGCACGCACTGTATTACTTGCTTGTGATATGATATAATACATGTACTGTACTGTACTGCACTACCTGACTGACTGATTGACATTAATTAACATACATCATATAATATGATTGATTTTGTTTGTCTGGCTCTACTCAGTCTCAGCCTTAGGATACCCAACGGGGTTGACTTTGGCATAGACTATTTGTTACCTCTGCAAAGTGCTCCTATCCTGGGATTCCGAATCTCGAGAACTAGAGACCCATTTTTACCCTGGCCCGGTCGATGGTTTTCTCGTCCTCACTGCTCTCAATAGGGAGAATATGGCAAATGTAGTAGCCACCTAGCCAGTTTATCTGTCTGTGATTCTGAAAGCATGCTTATTGATATACACGACCTGCCTAGCATATGAACATAACCTCTATGCATGGTTAATTGTGACCTGTTAACTATTCTACTGGACACAATGCGTGTTAACTTATTGTGGCTTATGCTATGCTGAGTTATTGTACTCATTAGTTGTTCTTGGTGTTGCGGGCCCAGATTCATCTACCGACCCCTCGCCGGTCGGCCCAGCTTCAGGAGAGACTCATGAGGCCCAGTCAAAGCTAGAGGAGTGGATGTAATCCCTCCCATTGGAGAGAGACCTTGCATTGTCTTCCCCTTTTGCATCAGGATTTTTGGTTTTCATGTACCTTTTATCTTGTATTGGTCTCTTAGGAGCTATCTCTCCATTTTGTATTGTACATTTTGTAATAAATGTCATTTTGTTAATTCTGTATTGTGATCGGGCTTAAAATGTGGCATGGCGATGTGTAATGGATTCGATGTCCGATATTCACGCACTTCAAGCGTTAAGAAGAATGAGAATTAATTACAGTTCATAACTAATTTTCCTTTGTTTACATGGGTTCTAACGCCCTGACCGCAGGGATGCAGGTTGTTTACATGAGTTTGCAACATTTACAACCCCTCCCTTAAGTCATAGACGTGATCTCAATTTGAAAAATACAAGAAAATGTACACAAAGTGCAAGAAAATGCAAAAAAGAATGAAAACATGGGGGTGACCGTGACCCACGGTCATTGGCACCTATTAGTGACCGTGAATCACAGTCACTAACAAACAGTGACCTTGAAGTTACTGTTGTGCCTCTGTTTTCGTGCTGTTCATACTGGTTCTTCTTCCAAACTTTTTTCAAGTATTGAAATCCCTTATATGACATCTTGGGGTGTTGAATAACCATTGAGAAGATCAAATTCAACTATAGAATCGATTGAAAACTTTGTAATTCATCATTCATGTTTACGGACTCTCTTTTGTTCAAGTCCGAAAAGGGTATTGCAGGAAGCCAAAGTTGTGTCATTCTGAACCTATGGCTTTCAAGGAACAAAATGAGGCCCAAAGGGGCTTGTTTACAACCTTTGTGATGGCCAAGAGATCCCCCCAAATGAGAAAAACAAAGATGACAACGTCATCCTTTGAATAGTCGTTACTACATGAACATGGTTTGTTCTTTAGTCACCCCTCCCTTCTCTTCTTCCTCTGAACCTTCTTGCTCACCTCAGTAATTGGAAAAAGGAGGGAAAAGGTCATGGAATGCTGCTATCCTTTTGCTTGAATGCTTTTGATTGCCTTTTATGTTCTTGAAATTCTTTGTCTGTGTGTCTCCGTTCTCCTCCTTCTCTCTTTTTCAAACATTATCCCTTTTATAGAGCCCCCGAGGTGTGTTTTGACAGTTCCAGGGAGTTAAGGGGAGTTGTGGGAAGTTACACTTCAAAGAGGAGTGGAGAAGAACCATCCAAAACTGCAGGAAGTGTCCTTTGAAGGTCCGTGACAGTAGCCGCAATCACGGACAATGTCTAATTTTAGGCTTTTGCATTTGTGACCTGTTTTCGCCTGTTTTGAGCCTAAACGATGTCCAATAACCACGAAACTTGGAGGGATGCTTCTTGACACTATTTTGAGCATGTCATAAAAATTTCAGCCCATTTTGACTTCTATAAGTTGGTCAACTCCTTCATTGATTGGGCCGCGGTCACGGACAAAGTCCAATTTTGAGCTTTTGCATTTGTGACCCGTGTTTGCCTGTTTGGAGCCCGAACGATGTCCAATTGCCACGAAACTTGGAGGAATGCCTCTTGACACTATTTTGAGTGTGTCATAGAAGTTTTAACCTATTTTGACCTTTTGAAATTGGTTAACTCTCCAGTTGACTTTTCCTAAAAGTGGACCCTTGTTTCAACTGTTTGAGGTCCAAATGACCTCGGTTTGGTTTAAAACTTGGAGGGACTAACGTCAGGAATATCTTGGTATATTCCTCTGAATTTCATCAGCTTTGAATTTGGGAAAGTAGGATTTTGAACAACAACACATTTATTACATGTGTTAAGTCAGTATTCACCCCACATTGTAGCTATTCACCCCGAACGATGTCCAGTTGACCTGAAACTTCGGGAAAGCAACTTTGAACATATTCTAAGAATTTATTCCTAATTTCATCAACTCTAACCCCCTAGAAGTAGGATTTTGATCATTGACCTCCATAGCTTGGGGGTTATTGACTTTTGAGCTGGCATGCAGTGGAAGTGGGATCAAACGAAATCTGTTTGACTTGAAAACTTGCAAAACCTCTTTGGAGTATGACTGAAGCTTTATGCCCAATTTTCATTGGTTTTGGGTTACAGGAAGTAGGACTTTGGTCAATGACCCCATGGCTTGGGGGTCACTGACCCAAAGTTGATATGTTTGTAGACTTTGGGTCAATTGATGTCCGTTTAACTTGAAATTTTGTAAAGCCTCTCTTGAGCATAATTTGGGCTTCCTTCAAGAGTTTGAGCTAATTTGATTCCCGTGAGACGTCACTTTGCACAGTGACTCCACAGAGCTTGGTAGACGACCATCTGAGCTAAGTTTGGATCCAAATAATGTTCAAATGCTCTGAAATTTTGAAGGATAATCTTTGAATGTACTTGAAGGCATTCCTCTAAGTTTGACCTTGTTCTGACATGTAGAAGTGTCAATTTCCACAGTGACCCCCAAAGAGCTGTCGAACAATCACTGAAGTTTAGTTTGAGCTGAGATGAAGTCCAAATGCTTTGAAACTTTGAAATATCATTCCTAAGCATGCTTTAGAGTTATCATGTGATTTTCATCCACCTTGGTAATTTGGAACCTTGAGTGTGTTCAATGACCCATAGGTTTTTTTAGCCAATGAACCCTGAATTTGTTATTTGGCGAGTTGAGTATTGAAATGAAGTTCACTAAATTTGAAGTTTGAAATGCTGCATTCTAAGCTCATTTGAAGTCTTCTGAATGGATTACACCAGCTTTGAGTATCTAGATGCAGTACTGGACTTGCTATTCCACAATCCCAAGGTTTATGTATCCTTGTTTTGGAATTTGCTTGTAATGTTTTCGCTGTAATATTTGTAATTTTTTATGTGTCAACATATTGTTATATATCCTTTTCTTTTCTTGGCTTGTTTTGATACGTACAGCTTCCGCGTACACCATGTTGCACGTGTGAATATCCCTCGTGTGTGTACACTTGGTCAAAGTCTAGGTGTGCGTGCACGGGAGTACGTATGTCATTGGTTAGGTTTTGACTAACCCCCAATTTTTAAGGCTCGGGTTGTGACAATGCATTAGATCCACATCTTCAATGTCTGCTTTTTTCCATTTTCCTTTTGACCTCTTGGGTCATTACATCTATTTGTAAAAAGAAACTCAGTCTCATTGTCTTTAAGTTTGTCCAAATTATGACCTTCCACACTAGTAGAATTTTCTAGCTTTTGTTTGCGTTTCTCCTTGTCGGCCTTGGTAGGGTTCCATAATATTGGCCTTTGTTGTTTGTGTAGACTTTCTTTCTAGAAACTCAGCTTTTCGTAGGCAAGACTGTTTAAACATGCACTCAACTGAATTCGGTATCAAAGCCAAGTTAGTATCAAACTTATATTTTAAGAACTTTGGCAATTTAAAATTGTATTGTGAATATTTCTTCACATATCTTTGTTATGTTTTTTCATTTTGCTTTGCTGACTCAAAAGTAAGAACATAAAAAATCTTAATACTTGATTGCGTGTTTATTATCATTGAGAAATTTTAATCATATTTTGCCCAGAGCGAATTTGAGGTAGTCATTGTTGTCGCCGTTGTTAGCTGTGTGAAGACGTTAAAGGCATTTTGTTGGTGTGTAAATCCTCTATTTCGTTAGATACTTGTAGCGGTTTTGATTAAAATAAATTTATAATACAAATTATGTCTAAGCTTATAAAGAAGTTTGTATCTTCTTCTTCCTCATCATCAAATTCCTTCTCTTCAATGTCTGTTAAAAATAATGAAGAAATCAGTTATGATGATTTACATCAAGTTATTTATGACTAGACTATCCCTACAGTTAATAAAAATGAAATCTATAAAATTGGAAATTTTCAATTAAAATCAAGGTAAAAAAATCAAAACCATAGAAAGAACTGAATCCATTGCAGGTGATATTCAGCATCTTTCTTTAATAAAACCACATGAAATCAAGGAGTATGCTAAAATATATAATTATATTCATTTTGAACTAGTACAAGTCGCTCTCAAGCCATTAACAAGACTTAGACTTAAAACAAAAGCTCCATCTATGTTCAAGATACAAGACATAAAAAATTCAGTGATTCATTACTTGGAATGGTTAAATCAAGTTTGGCTAATGGCCTTACTTTCTTCAATTGTTTTCCAAATTTCTCTATTTCTCTTACAGATCCAAGTGCACATGAAGCTCTTCCATTAGCTATCCAAGCAAAAGGTTTTGATATGAATCCTCATAATCAAAATTTGCACTTATATAGAGAGTTTATTATAAACTCATGAATTATGTGGTTCCAGGCATAGCTTATTCAAATTAAGCAAAATGCATGGTTACTTTATTCGAAACCAATTTTAAAAATAAAGTTAATATTCCAAAACTCATACAATTGAATAATATTCATCTTTCTGGAAGATGATGCCTAGAAAATGCTCAACTAGAAAGATCTTTAGAAAATAAAGAAATTGAAATAATTATTGAACATGAAGATAGGAGTGTTGAGATAAATTCTCAAACAGATTTTAGAGATCTAACTCCTATAGTTTATTGACCTTCTCGAAATTCTTGTTCATACCCTCCTTTTGTCATAGGATCTTCTATAAACAAAGCCATCCAGAGTTTCTTACTCTACACCCAATGCAAATCTTAGACCTACAGGACTTGTTTATCCTTTTTGTAAAGCTTTAAAAGCTATATCTCACACACAAACAAATTATGCTTCTCCAACGAATACCTATAATCCTTTTGAATCTGATTTCAATATAAATGTTATTGAATGTTTTTAAATTAATGAAGATATGTTAAAAAGATTTATTATTACATTCTTTATCAAAATCATTTTTTAAACAGGTTTCTCAAGAACATAAAAATTTCTTAAAAGAAAAATGGTATAACTATATGTATGCCAATTAAAAAAATATTTATTTCTTTGACTAGCTTAAATTAGCTATAAAGAAAACATATAAAACTGCAAATTTAACTAGCAACATGATAACAAAATTAAGTTCTTTTTGGATTATATCTTCTACCAGATTCTCTTCACAACGAGCTAAAGAATATATACCTTCTACCAGTTTCTCTTCACAACGAGCTAAAGAATCTATACATCCTCCATTACATCAAATTATTTATAAAGAAACTTCAGCTGTACTTATAAAAGATGTTGCAAAAATACAAGAAGAAAAAAGTAAATCTGATTTTATTTACAAATCAAACTTAAGTCATATTTTAGAACAAAATAATTATACAAATATAAACCTTCATACTATTGGTCAACAAACTAATAGAATTGAAAATAAAGTTAAAAATATTTTAAAATTTTATGAAACAACTTCTTCTCGAGAGATAATTAAAACACAAGCTTTAGGTTTTCAAGGTAAAGCCCTTAAAGATCGAAAGTTAGAAGAAAAAACCCCTAAAGTTTTTAGTTGACTTAATCAATCAATTATCTCATAGTTTTACAAATATAAAAATTCAAGAGAAAGATAAAAATACTGACAAAAAAAAAGAAAAATTTATAAATGTTTTGGCCTCAACTTCTAAAGCTTCTAGTTCAGACTAAGAATTTTCTACAACTGATTCTATAGAAGAAAAGTCTAAAGCAACAGAAGAAAATCAAGATGATCAAAATTACGAATCCCTACAACTTAATAAAATATTTAAAAGACACAAACCAATAGTGACTACAGCAAAAACAAGAAATTATTATCCAAGATCAACTCCAGCTGATCTTCTATTCGAAGAATAGGTTAATCTAAATGGTCTTTGTTTTAAAAACTCATCTGTCTATGAATGGAATTTAGACAGCTTGTCAGAATATCAAATCCTCTAATTATGCCAACACATGATGATTAATGCCTCTACCATCATGACTACTGGTAATGATCAAAGACGTACAGTAAATGCAGTTATCCTTGGATTTACTGGGCAATTACATGGTTGGTGTGAAAAATATCTTTTTGATATAGAAAGATAAATTATTTTGCAAGCAGTAAAAATAAATACCTCAGGAAATCCTATTAGTAATCCTCAAAGCCAAATGATACCTGATTCTATCTACATGCTCATTACCAATATAGTTAAACATTTTATTGATAAATATAAGAATGTAAAAGAAAAATTAAAAACTCAATTAATCAATTTAAAATGTCTAACCCTGTTTGATTTCCGTTGGTATAAAGATATTTTCTTATCAAGACTTTATGCAATTGATGCAAGCAATTCAGAATTGTGGAAAGAAAATTTTATATCTTGTTTTCTTAAATTTTTTGCAAAAAAAGTTAGAGAAGAATTAAAATCAGAAAATTATGGAAACTTGAATAATGGACTCTATACATATGGCGATCTAATTTAAAAAATTAATAAAGTTGGATTTTCATTATGCAATGAAATCAAACTTAAACGTCAAATTGAAGATAAAAAACATATCAGTAAGTATGAACTTGGTAATTTTTGCTTTCAATTTGGCATGGAACCATTAATTAGTCCTTCAAGCCAGAACAAAAAGAAAAAGTTAAAAAGAAACTATCAAAAATGAAAATCAAAACATATTTCAACTCTACAATACTATATTCCCTTTAAAAGATATCATAAGAAATCTTTCCATAAAAAACCTTATAAAGGATCAAAGAAAACTTATACAAAAAACAATCCATCGACTTATTTTCCCAAGAAAAAGGAAATACAATGTTATAACTGTAAAGAGAAAGGACATATTACTCCTGACTGCCCAAAAACAAAAGTAAAAACTGAAAAAAAAATACTTTTCTAAAAAGACATTCATCTTCTTCTTCAGAGTCATCTGGCTCCTCTGATACAGAATATTCTTCTCACTCATCAGATATGTGTCATTGCAACATACTTGACAGTGAAATTCAGTTTGAATCTGCCTCTTCTTCCTCTTTATCTTTAAACATACTTTCTGCTCCAGAAGAAATGGTGTTGGAAATGTTTAAAGATCTAAAAGATGAAGGATTAAAACATAAATATTTTTGAAAAAATACAGAATATAAATAAAGGAAATAAAAGTCCAAAAGCAAAAGCTTCTACATCAAATAATACATCTGAGTAACTAAACAATTCAGTATAAAAACTGTATTAAATAGAATAAGAAACCAACAAGCTCCTCTTCAACTTTTAAGATCTCAAACAAAAAATAAAATTTAAAACAAAATTTAATAAAGAGATTAATAATAAAAAACAAGAAATAAAAAAATTAAAACAAAATTTAAATGAACTTCAAGATCTCAAACAATGTGTTAAAACTCTTGAATTTCATACACTTAAATCTGATCAAGAAAATGATGATAATTTAGAACATCATGAAGAATTTGGTGAAGAATTAAATAGTTTCATAAATTTTTTAACAAGAAATCTACTTTAAAAATTGAAAACTCAAGGCACAATTAAGGTTAAAGACTTCTCTATTAAAGTACTCTGCTTATTAGATAGTGGTGTAGATGTTAATTTAATAAGAGAAGGATTAATCCTAACAAGATATTATGAAAAAACTAAAAATAAACTCAACCTAGCAACTACTGGTAAAAAACCATATATCAAATATAAATTAAATAATGTCCATGTTTGCAAAAATGGAAAATGCATAAAGATTAATTTCCTGCTAGGAAAGAATTTAAGCAATGATGCTATCTTTGGAAATCCTTTTTTACAGATTCTACAGCCTTTTTAAATTGATTTGTCAAGCCTAAAAACTATTCTAGACAATAAAGAATTAAGTTTTGATTTTGTGGAATCATCTCCTATTCAACATATCAATATCATTCAGTATCAAATTTCTTATAAAAAAAAATAAATTGCATATCTTCAAGAAGACATGAATTCTTTAAAAATCGAAGAACAATTAACTAAACCAGAATTATTAAAAGAATTAAGTCAATTCCAAAAGATGCATGAAACAGAATACTATTCTGACCTTCCTTCTGCTTTTTGGCATATGAAACATCATACTGTTTCTCTTTCATATATTGATAATTTCGATGAAATTTATATTCCTACTAAAGCTTGACCTACTCAGATGAATAAAGACATTGTTCAACTGTGTACTAACGAAATCAATTATCTTCTTGCTAAAAAGCTTATTCAAAATTCACAACCCCCTTGGAGTTGCACAACGTTTTATGTAAATAAAGCACCTAAACAAGAATGAGGCGTTTCCAATTTTGTTATCAACTACAAGCTTTAAATAAAGTCTTAAAGTCTATAAGATATCCAGTTCCAAATAAATCTGATCTAATTAATCGTCTCTCTGGTACCTTCATTTTTTCCAAATTTGATCTTAAATTAGGATTTTGGCAAATTAAAATTACCCTAGAAGACAGTTATAAAACTACTTTTACAGTACCATTTGGACATTACAAATGGAATATTATGCCATTTGGGTTCAAAAATGCTCTTTCAGAATTTCAAAGAAAAATGAATAAAATTTTTAACCAATATCAAGCTTTTGTGCTCGTCTATATAGATGATATTCTTGTGTTTTCAAAATCCATTTATGACCAATTGGAAACATTTAAGTATTTTCAAAAAAGTCTTTATAAAAAATGGACTTGTTTTATCCCAAAAGAAAATGAAACTTTTTCAAATAGAAATTCAATTTCTTAACTTCATAATCAAGAAAGGAACTATTTCTCCAGTTCAAAGAGTTGTTAAATTTGCTTCCCAATTTCCTAATGAAATCCTCAATAAAGATCAATTGCAACATTTTCTTGACCTGTCGTTTAATCCTATATGTCTTCATGAATTATCCCTCATAAAAATGATACCAATTACTGGCAAAAGCAAAACCCTATTCCAGAATCAAGCTCTTCTTCTATTCCAACATCTTAACAAATATCAAACCCTTTCTTCAATCCAGGATTATCAGTTACTTCTCAAGAACTTATCAATGCCCATTGGAGTGTAATTTTCTCTGACAAAAGAAAAAACACTCGAAAAACCTCATCCAAAATCTCAAACCATATCAAGGACCTAGAAAGCCAAATCCATATGTTTAATAGCATCCATCAAAGAGCATTACTATCTACCTATGTTGATGAAAAAACATCCAGAATACACCTCCTGAAAACAGTTAGCACAGCCCTTCCAAATGAGTTAACTGCAAGAATAAGAGAAAAAACCTCTTTCTTGTTAAATCAAGGAATGATTAATGCTCAAAGCTCGTTACATAAGCTAGGCAACTGATTTCCCAAAATTGTTCCTTCCATTAAGTGAGATTGACATCTCATACATTGAGCAAAGCTTAGTCAAAAGATTTCTTTTATACAAAGATAATTTTAAGTTATACAGTAACTCATTGCAATTGTGCGTCATGCTCTTCACAGCTTTGGACTCACCAAAAGGTAACTGCTCATAACGATTTCATCCACTTTGGGTGAAAGATCAGAAATTCGATTTTATCAACCATACCAATTATGGACCATCATGAATTATGAAAAAGGAGACTTATTCTGTCAAAAGTCCATAGCCACCATGAAGGACTATGAATACATCCTATCGGTTATCCTTCCCAATGATATGAATCTCATGAATGTGCTACGCTTGAGCATAGCCTAAAGCACCTGCAAAATTATGATCCAGCTGCTAACTAGTATAAAAAATTTATCAATTGAAGAGAACATCTTGAATTCACAAGTATATAAAGATATTTTGATGTAATGGACGAAGAGTAGTTTGCATTGCTGATGACCTAGCTGAGCAAACTACTTTTATTCAGAATCCTTATAAATCAGGATATTCAATCTTGAATCAAATCCTCAATATCTATGAAGACATGTCTTTTGATATTTCAGAAAAAACTCGTGAAGAATTAATTCAACTATTCTATGGAGAATTCGAAAATGATGTTTGGAATGACCCCAGCCTTGGTTTTGAATCTCTTATGAAATTCTCAGCCTGCAGCAATCAAGAATCACAGCATGTAGAATAATAGCTTGAAAAATCTCCATTACAGCATTGGCCAACCACTACATCACTTTTGGAAAGAAAATCCTTTTAAAAGTATTATGAGAAGACAAAAGGCACGATGACAATTTCCCCTTCCTCCGAAGAAAAGAAAAGCAATAAAGCATATAGTGCCTTATAAAGCCACTCAATTTTCCACAAAGCCATTATGAAGTTACTTTTGCTCATGTCTTTACAAAAGGACAACAGCCTCATTATTTAGAAAAAGAGAAGCACATCCCAGTCATCAGTCTGCTACAATTTTCAAGAAGATAATGTTTATCTATTATGCAGACTGAAGATAATGTTTAGCTACTATGCAAGATGTGGAATTATCTAGAATTATGCCAACCCATCAAACGAAATTCGCATCCAGTCTAAATTCAGTTGTATGAATCTGCATCTTCTTCCTCTTTATCTTTAAACATACTTTCTGCTCCAGAAGAGAGAAATTACAAGAGAAATTAGGGGAGGAGATGAGAGTGGAATTAAGGCTAGATTTCAACTCTTGATTTTACAAGGTGATGGCTATACCTATTTATAGCCTTTACACTCGCAATTTATATTTCATTACAACTAAATTTATATTAAATGTGCATTTCATTTGATGAGCTGGTACAATTCTTGATGTTTCCGGACTTCAATTCTGAATAATTTCTCTATTTGTACTGTAGATGAGCCTTATCATTTTGATGGTGGATGAGTAGGATCTCTTTGACTGATGGATATGTTACTTGTTCTCTTCATGAATAGTGATAAACATGAGATACTAGACTTTCTATCCTTTTTTGCATGAGACTTTTTCATGATGACTTTGTCGGAAATTAAGAGGTATAGAGCTTTACGGCTTCGGATGGAGAGGAATTTGTCATCATTATGTTTTGTCCTCTTAGCAATACTTTTTCTTCTCAAGAATGATGTAGTGGAAGACAAGCATATTCTGTATTTTTTCAAAATATTTACTTTTTAATTCCTCTCTTCTTTTCCTATCCGAGTGACAGGTCTTTCTAGTCCTGTTTTTGACCTCTACGAACTCAGTACCCGCTATCGGTTTATGAAGATTCAAAAGGGCCATTCGGTTTCTTTACTCAAGTAGCAGAACTAAGCAAGGGAGAGAATGGACCATGCTGGGAAAGTACATTGCCATCTCACAGAATTCATATAAGGAATTTCCATGCCATTGCAGGGAGGTGGATGTTTGACAAGCAAGTCTCACCATTGTTTTAGGCCAGTTTTAAATATTTGTATAAACCAGGGCAGGCAACTTGGTTTACATGTAAATGGCAATTCACGCATTTGACTTTCGTCATGAGATGCATTCAAGAGGATTTCCTTTCAACATGATTTTGCGGAGTGGATAGACACTGGGACAACGGTAGGACTTCACTAAGGAGGGTAGCCTTACAGAAACTCGATGAGGCACGAGAAAATATGCCTCAACTTAGACGGCATTGAGATGTATAAATGCACGAGTTTTTTATATGATTACTTTAAAAAGAGCAAGGGAAATGACGTACATAATCTATCACATTTTATTAGATTGTTTAGAAACACATTCGCTCAAATAGAACGTCATCCGCTGCATGTACAAGTTAGCATCCCATATATATATTTTTTAATAATTTATTTTAATTATATTTTTACATATTTGTATCAACATTCATATTTAATTTCAGAAAATAATTAGAACGTCACCGATAAAGGTTTATGACTACACTTAAATGCTGGTTTTTTGAAATAAAGGTTACACTATAGTTTAGGAAAGATGCCCAAGCAAGGCTAGACTTATTCCTTATTTCACTTAGCCACTCCCTAATTCACCTTTGCAGTTTAATTATATTTGTTTTTTTATAAAATAAAAAAAAAACACTTCTTGATCATTAAGCATTCTCGAGTTCAGCTTGGTTAGCTAAAAAAACCATGCTCAATCTAAAGCCCAGTGAGCTCCACCATACAACCTCAAGCGCATTAGCACGGCATACAAGCCCCTGTAGAAGTTAAAGCCCAAGCTCAGCCAGTGAATTCACAGAAGTATCTCTACGAGGAGAAACATAGAGTAATCCAACTTGTAAAGTTATAGATACTATGGAGTTTTGTGATAACATTGCTACAAAGTCGTCTTGTGATTCAACCTTCTGGTGTTGCTGCTGTAGCAACATATTCTACTAGCTCTCTGTGGCTTAGAACTTCTCTATGTATTCGTGAAGTTTTGCATATAACACGAGATTAGCTGGGAGGTTGTATCCCTGCAAATCTAGCTCTGAATCTTAGCATGTTGGCTATGTGAAGGCCTAGATCTCTAATGAAGTCAAACACATTCCCTGCTAACTTGTTTGTGCTTATTTGGGAGTTTTCTCAGCCTTTACCCGTCCATCCGATTTCCGGGTTAAGGGTCTAGGCATCTTGCATGCCTTAAGCTCTGGGGGGATGGCTGGCTAGCCATGCCTTGTATACTCACCAGGGTTTGTTAACAAGTCCCTGATACTAATTAGAGGGCATCAGTAATTCAGAGATGCCTATTGGTAGTACTCTGTTACTAATAGTGGTTTGTTGCCAGTAGCCAAAACAATTTTTCGGTAGAAGGGAGAGAATATGGTAGAGATGGGGGACCTTCGGGTCCAGTTGGCTTCCGCTGAAGGTTGGAGGTTTACTCTCTTAAGATCTTAGGTACTTTCAGGGCTCATCTTTGGAAAATTCTCACTTCACGAGGCATAGTACAGTCCATAGGTAGCCTGACGCCTGACGCATCCCGGTAACGGCAGTGGCGATTCGGACAAGGTAATGCCATGAAAGAGACTACGGCCCGGTTAGACAAAGGTTCTTAAAAAGAAAAGCTCAAAATAAGAGTATGCAAACGCAACCATGAAGAGAAGAAGTATACACAAAAACCTTACATCAACAGAAAATATTGTATAATCGAGCTTCCCCGTCCTGCTTCTCCAAAATGTTAGCCTTCTGCTCCAAGGCTCTCTATCTTCTATTTTTACATTCTGGGTTCCTCTTATGAGCAGTGCGGACTTTAAAAACTTACAATATAGGATTTTGCAATTTGGAATCCACGATGGGACTTCAAAATCGCATGCTTGATTTTATTAAAAGATAGAATCCATCATACGGACTCTGCTCTGCGCAGCTGCTTCGTTAACGCTCTTTGCAGCGTAACTTCCGCTCCGACGCTCCTTTTCTTCTTCTCGAGTGGAGAGCCCACTGTGTCTGTTGGACTCAGGTCCTCTTTCTGACGTTCCTGTTGAAAGGAGTAACTCTCTTTGAGGATTGAGGATATCTCAGTAATGACGGGCTGGGCTCGCTGGGCCGTAGTCGGGTCAGATAATAGCAGTGTAGTTATCTCTAGGATACTGCCGTAGTTATCTCTGGTTTGCTTCTTTCTACGGGTACTTTACTTCCCTATACTTCATGGCTCTGGATGATATACGCCTTGTCCATGCAGACGGTGTACCATCTTTTTTCTTCAAGGAGGCATTTTACAATGTCTTCGAGGAGGAGCTAGGCTCTTCTTCTTTACTATACTAGGTCTTCGTCATCGATGTGGGCGACCCTTTATGTCTCTTCGGAAGACTCTGGGAGGATGGAGGACATAGCGTCTATATTTTCGATTATTCCTCTCTTCTTTTCCAATCTAAGTGACAGGTCTTTCTAGTCCTGTTTTTGACCTCTATGAACTGAGTACCTGCTATCGGTTTATGAAGATTCAAACGGGCCATTAGGTTTCTTCACTCAAGTAGCAGAACTAAGCAAGGGAGAGAATGGACCATGCTGGGAAAGTACATTGCCATTTCAAAGAATTCAAATAAGGAATTTCCATGCCATTGCAGGGAGGTTGATGTTTGACAAGCAAGTCTCACCATTGTTTTAGGCCAGTTTTAAATATTTGTAAAAACCAGTGCAAGCAACTTGGTTTACATGTAAATGGCAATTCATGCATTTGTAACTTGAGTTGCATGTAAGTCATAGTAGTTAGGTTCTTTGCCATGACCAATTACAGGTAAATACAGGTAATTAAAGTTACACTAGCACAATAACCCATGCTTTGTTTTGATTTTCTGACAATCACCCGTTGTGCGCATCCACGGAATCACAAGATCAACACGAACAAGCCACACAAGAAGAGACACCGAGATTTACGTGGTTCACCCAAACCGGGCTACATCCACGGGCACAGGAGGACGAACATCTTCACTATGACAAGTAAAGCATACAAGAGATTCCCACACTCTCACCTCATCTCTTGATTTTCTGACAATCACCCGTTGTGCGCATCCACGGAATCACAAGATCAACACGAACAAGCCACACAAGAAGAGACACCGAGATTTACGTGGTTCACCCAAACCGGGCTACATCCACGGGCACAGGAGGACGAACATCTTCACTATGACAAGTAAAGCATACAAGAGATTCCCACACTCTCACCTCATCTCTCCTACGTGGTGTGGGAGCACCACGGGCAACTAATGCCGCCGCCGCAAGGTTTAGGGTTACAGACTATACAATATATAATCTCCGCTTTCTTGGCCACCAAGAAAGCCCCGGTACAATTACCAAAATACCCTTGACCTTAAACCAGTCCCTGGCTAACCCAGTGGACTCATCCGGCTAAACCGGAATACAAGACATAAACCTAACAATCTCCACCTTGGCTTGAATTCCGTACAACTCCGTACAACTCGAGCTACTAGGAGATAAAACCGGCAATGTCTTCACGTACCCTGCTGAATGGCATGTCACTGCACCAGGGATGCAGTCTTCTTCAACACTTTGACATGTTGAACCAGCACATGAACTTTAAACAAAGTTCATCTCGTCAAACTCCACCTCGAACTAAAAGCTCGAAACCATTGACGAATCTGAGTGATATCTGAATCACTCACCATCCTGCCCCCATCTTCAACATCACTGTGAAGATCCAATCGCCACAAACATGCAAGCAAAACAGATCGGGAATACAAGTCCAGATGACTCCATTGCAGAACAACCTCTGCCTCCGAGCGGTCAAAAAACTCCATTTGACCGGGCCTCCGATCAACTGCTGATACATCAGCTCCTCCTTGCTGCTTTTCCGGCTTGGCTCTGGCAAGATGAATATCATCACATGCGATCCAGAAAAGCATGTGAACCCCAAACGAACAACTTCGTTTGAATCAGCAAACCCTTTGCAACTAGGCCGGCGACTCCTATTATTGGGTTTGCAACAACAACCAGGTCGAGTAGACCTGATTCTAGCCTGAATCCACATCTGTTCAGATCTCCTCCAAATTTCTGCATTAAGTTATAGATCTCGTCACTACAAGCACGCTGGAAGAAACGGATCTGAAATCCGACTCAGGATAGCTCCGATAACGTAGAAACAAGTTTCTACGCTCCAATCGGTCAAACCTCCTCATTAACTGTCAAACAGCCAATCAACCTCTTCCACTGCGTAGATCTGCTCGAAACGAGTCCGTAGGCGCAAACGGATCTCCAATCGGACATCGGACGATCAAGATATCGCAGAAACAATTTCAGCCGTTGAAACTGGTCAAATCTGGCCTTTGACCGTTGCTGACGTCACCGCTGACGTCACTCTGCGCTGTCTGCTGGGCTTCTGGAGTGGACCCGGGTCGGGTTCACCTGACCCGGAACTGAACTGCCTTTTTGCGCTGGGCTGGACCGTCTGCTAACAGGTCGGGTCGAACCTGACCTGACCCGGGCTGAACCTGCTTTGCTGGGCTGGACCTTCTGATAACGGGTCGGGTCAGACCTGACCTAACCCGGAGCCAAACCGCCTCTGAACTGCTGGGCTTCTGTGCTATCGGGTCGGGTCTAACCTGACCGGACCCGGCCTGGAACCTGCTGTGCTGCCTGGGCTTTTCCTCCACTGGTCAGGTCAAACTGACCCAACCCGAACCCGTACTGACCTGAAACCTTGCTGGACTTATACTCCAGTACGGGTCAGGTCAAACGGACCCGACCCAAACCCAGATTGTCTGGGTCGTCTTCAACAACGACGCCCCTGTTTTCTGTTTTTCCTCTGGTCACGGGTTCTGCAGCAGCGGCAGCGTCCGCTTGTCTGCGTCCTCGGCGACGGCAGCGGGGGTGGCAGCGGTGGACGGCACCCACTCCGGCGGCGACAGCGACTGCAGCGGCAGCGACGGCGATCGCGGAAGACGAACGCGGCGAGCGGCAGGCGAACGGTGTTCGGCCTGATATTCCGGACAGGGGCGTGCGGCAGAACGGCGGCCTCTGCGACGACGCTGCACGGCAACAGCAAGCTGCGATGGCGACGGCGGCGGGCAGCGAGTCCGGCGAAGATCGCGGTGAGTTTTTTTTTTTTCTTCCTGGTTTTTCTCTGGACCGAGACATTCTCTGCGAAAATCCCGTGCTGAGATTTTTTTTTCTTTCTTTCAGCCGTCCGAACCTTCCACCTTCCGCGCAATCTCAGCCATCTGATCAGATGACAAACTTGAAATTCTAAGGCATGGGCTTTCCTCCTTAGATCTGGAAAACCAGAACCAGATCCTCTGCTTCTGCCGGCGGCCTCTTCCAATCTGTTGCAGAGCGGCCCACAAGAGATCACGCTTGATCTCTTCTCCTTTATCTCACAATCGATCTCTGTGACAAGTTGCAGCCAACGAATTCGCCAAGCCTCAACAGTGATCCGAACCCAATCATGCAGCGGTCAACTCCAAGATCTGAACCAATGTGAATCCTTTTTTCCTCCGATCCAAGCGAGACCGGAGAATCCAATCTCGTCTTCTTCTTCTCCGATGGTGGCCCAACCAGAAATCACGAACCTGATCTCAGTTAATCTTCATGCGCACAACCTCCAAGCCACTGAGCGATCTCCACCTCGCTCAGAAACCCGAGGAACACCAACCTCAGCTTTGATACCAATTGTTGTGATTTTCTGACAATCACCCGTTGTGCGCATCCACGGAATCACAAGATCAACACGAACAAGCCACACAAGAAGAGACACCGAGATTTACGTGGTTCACCCAAACCGGGCTACATCCACGGGCACAGGAGGACGAACATCTTCACTATGACAAGTAAAGCATACAAGAGATTCCCACACTCTCACCTCATCTCTTGATTTTCTGACAATCACCCGTTGTGCGCATCCACGGAATCACAAGATCAACACGAACAAGCCACACAAGAAGAGACACCGAGATTTACGTGGTTCACCCAAACCGGGCTACATCCACGGGCACAGGAGGACGAACATCTTCACTATGACAAGTAAAGCATACAAGAGATTCCCACACTCTCACCTCATCTCTCCTACGTGGTGTGGGAGCACCACGGGCAACTAATGCCGCCGCCGCAAGGTCTAGAGTTACAGACTATACAATATATAATCTCCGCTTTCTTGGCCACCAAGAAAGCCCCGGTACAATTACCAAAATACCCTTGACCTTAAACCAGTCCCTGGCTAACCCAGTGGACTCATCCGGCTAAACCGGAATACAAGACATAAACCTAACATGCTTGGCACTAGGTAATTTCATGCGTTGTAGATTAAAAATTTATACACCGAAAAGGTTATAAAAGTATCTATTTTCATAATCTAAGATCATCTGACTTAGAATGATAATAAAATTAAGATAGAAGGAGGATATTAAAGGTAAGGTAGAGAAGGTTTTTGCATTAAAAAATGAGAACTTTCAAAAATAGAGAGCGAAGGTGAGCAGTTTGACAAAATAAAGGGGATAAAAAGATAGTTGCAAGTGATAGAATAATGGGCAGAGTGTGGAAGTTTTGAAAAAGTTAAAAGATATCTTACAATCAAAATCATAACTGACAGTCAAAATTAAAATTAAAAGCTTTGAGCTTAATATAGTATAATGTGCCTGGTCACAAAAAACTAAGTTCCAAGTATCTAAACTATATAACTTGCTCAAATTTCCTCACTGACTGCAGAGATGTTGATCAAGGAAAATAGATTTAAATCCAGAACCATGTCATGTCGCACATAAAAGCTTTTTTGGACAGGCATTATAGTTCCAACTTCCAAGTACCTTTGTAGCTGCTGCTTCTGCTGCTGCTGCTTTCTAATCCAGATGCTTTCTCTATATCTTTGTCAGAGGAATTTGGTTCTGTATCTAATTAGACCCCACGATATTAATTGCTTCGATCATTGAACAATGAGCATCAGTTGCTCAGATTGAAACACCAGAGAAGGTTTTTTCACCATTTGACTTTATTCATTTGGAGAAGATGAAGGTAAAGATTTTTTGCTGGTGAATAATGTGTTCCTCTCTCCAAAAAAAAAAAAACTGACTGGGTTCTTTGTATGTGGCCAGTTTTCTCCACTTCCATTTTCTGCACCTTCTCTCCTCATCCTAACAAGGCTTTGCTACAAAAGAAGCTAAAATATAACTTAAAGATCCAGCAAGATCAAGTATTCTCCCAATGACTCAGAAACAACTACACAGCCAATTACCCTCGTACATCAGAAAGATGAGGTGCTGAGGTCCCATCTACATCTCCCCCTACTATCTTCACTTTCCAATTCAATAATCTTTTGTTAGAACTAAAACTTGTTATGAATTTGTAGGAATTCAATATAACGTAGGTAAGTCAGCAGAAAGTGTATTTATGACAAGAAAAAGTTTCTTGCCCTATTTTTCTTCAATAAATAATATGTAGGCCAGCTTGACAATTGAAACTTTTAAACAATGCTGTTTGATTGGTGACTGAATTGGTCGCTTTCGTGTGGCCATGTATGTACTCGTCAGAATCAGGTAACCCCATAACAGTAGGCCAAAGGTCTAAAAAGTAGGATGGCGAGAAATACCTTGAGTCATAAAAAAAACACAAAAAGGGCTTCACCTTCTATCTTATAGTCCTTGAGCATGAATGCCAGTGTTTTATAGAGACATCCTTTCCCAAATGTTTGTCTCAATTTATAAGCAATGCCTTCCTCTAAAAAAGGAGCTAAATTTGAAAGCGTATCAAAGTAAAGGTCCACATGTGGCAATCAGTCTTCCAAGTAAAAGACTTACCCAACTGTCATCTTAATAGAAAGCAATGACCTCATTTCATCTCTATATTTTTACCCTTCACTCACCTCTTTAATTTTTATTTTTGGGCCCCTTGGTTTCCTGTAATTGAATTCCAAGGAGTTCTAAGACTTGAATTTTTTTTAAAAGTGGTTAAAATTGAAAAAACAAAGATGAATATCAAACAATGATCGTCAAATAATCTCCACTTCAATGGAAAGGGGAAAGAGGGAGATGGGAAATGAAATGTCTGCCATCACCATAAGTCAAGGTCCCATTTATTTCTCCACATTCTATCCTTCACCGCCTCACCCCTCCTTTAATATTCCTTTGTTGGAGCCTATCTGATGCATTTAATTCCATGCAAACATATTCCCCTTACAACTCCTTCATGAAACACTGGAATTTAATATCCATCCAATGGAGGGGCCCTAACCTTTGGCAAATGGTGAAAACAAGTGACTCTGTCAAATAAGAGAGCTCGAAGTGAAGGGGTAGTAAGATCACTGATAAAGTGTCCGTGCAACGTTCACAAACAATAGTCTCCTTTTGTTTTCAAGCACAAGTACTCACTTGCATCAAGAATCTTCTAGCACAAACCTTTGCGGTCATATGCCCACTTCATTTCAAATTCCAGGAATAAAAAGTGACAAGCATTTCATCAAATAGTAACAAGCATTTCATCAACAAGTGACAAGCACTTTATCAAAGGTCTTCCTGAAATCCAATTCAGGAGTTGATGGGAAATCATTTCATTTCAACACAGCGGGCATTATCTGATCGCATCTTTCTAATTCTCACCTTTAATCATTCAGTTTCAACCCCTTTTACAGGAAGGGGTTGCTTTTAAAGCCCAAAACTTCGCTGGTCTCATAAAGCTCACCTAGATGCATTAGGTGCATTGTTTATAAGCTTTGAAACACAGCTTGACTCAGAGGTGCCTTGAGTTCAGTATCTTGGGCAGCAACTCAATTTAAGACTAAAGACTCTGCCAGACCAATGCAACTCAGCCAGTCCACAGATCACCTAGATTAAGATTAGTAACTGAGGTGAGTTTCCTGGAGTTGGGATGAGTTTTCAAACTATGATGCCATGCTGCAAGAGGTGGTCTTATGCCTGCATTAGGGATTGAGCTGAGCAAAAAGAAACCCCCCACCAGATGGTGCTAAACCTTAAACTTCGATAATGGACAAAGCAAAATACCACTAAACCAAATGTAGCATGAATGTTCCTCATGTAGGTGCTTGGCATTGTAGAGGAACCAAAAACGCGTCAGTATCTACTTGAGGAATATCTGCTATTTCCTAATTCTGGTTTAAGCATCCTCCTTCCTTCACAGTGGCTCAAGTTAGTGAGTACTGAGTAATAATAAAAATATCTTACTAACTTGATCACAAAAATGGATAATGAGAACCGAGGGAAATTTTATCCTTTCCCACAATGACAAAAATAAACTCTAAAGCAATTTTAATCACGTGTTTAACATGACAAAAATGGCCTCAGAAACAATCCTAATCACCGGTATTTAACATGGTAACATCCTTTTTTTTCTAAAGCCTATCAAACATGACAGACTTAAACAAGCATAATACAGTCATAAAAGTATCAAATCAAAAGAACCCCATCCACAGAAAGGAAGCCTCAACGCAATCTCCTGGCTTCTCTTTCAGATTCCAGAAGAGTAAGGATGTCGCCCTCCCTGACAGGTCCCTTCACATTCCTCATGATGAGCCGGTTCTGGTCATCCAGAAACTTGACTCTGACCTGAGTCACCTGTCCTCTTGAACCTGTTCTCCCCATCACCTTGACCACCACTGCAAGCTTAGCTTGAGTATCCATTCCGCTGCAACAAAAATTAAAAAGCCACCCATTCAATCAATAAATCCAACTTAAATACAAACCAAAACTTGTTAGAATTATTTCTATGCAACCATAATTTCAGAGACATGCAAAAGCCAGATACTGCATACATCACAATTGAAAGTGATGTGCATTTGCCTCTAAAAGAGTGTACTCTGTTCTCCATAACAAATAAACAAACATATAAAATCAAATGAAATAAATCCCACACCAGCAAGGTGAAAGTGATGTGCATTCGCGGTTCGCCTCTAAAAAGTGTATGTGGTTCTCTATACCTTTCCAGGTAGTAATTTCAATTTTCAACACCCTGTAATAAAGTACCATTGATTCAGCAACTCCAGCAAGGTGTAAATTTGCTGATACAAAAGATTCAGTTATGGAAAGATTACTTCAATCAGGGTTGGCAACAGGCAAAATAACAAAACCTTGATAGATATGCACATAAATGGGCCCCGAAACTTTAATTCGGGCCTAACTGGTCGATCATTAGAGCCAAAATTCAGGAACATGCTGACCAGGTGCTGATCATGAACACAACTTCACTCCAAGTCTCCAACCCATACCAAAATACAAAAAGGAAATGTAGTTGACCCATGGCCTAGGCCAGAGTCTAGCGGTGGTTCACAGGATGGATTAGGCTGGCCAAAAATAAGCATATGATATAGTCATCGATCAAGGGGCAAAAACAACTAGTGACATAAATGTAATTCAATTCAATGAAAAGTATCCTTCGATCTGGATAGAATTCAGGCATCTTCAAATGCAGGGGTGTTGGTCGTGGAGTTATTGGATCCGTGTTTACAATAACAGCCACTCTTGACGGTTTTTCCAGTAACATAATAGTTCCAGTATCAATGGTAGTATGGTACCATGATATGAACACGATGATCCACCAACGCTTATAAAAACCATATACTTGAACCATGTTTTGCATTGACTGTAGGTAAGCCCCACACAGCACATGCAACTTGCTTGTAATGTGGGGTATTGTTCTCATATACGTATGCAGCTTACAAAGGTCCACCTTTCTCACTACTTTGTTTTGAAGGGTATCAGCTGCTTAGGTATATCAATGGTAGGCTTTAAGGCACGGATTCAAATAAAGCAGAGCATATTCATGGAGCAAAATTCAATTAACACCAATTGATGGTGGAGGTGCATGTAGTGTGAGAGGCTTGCATTTATCAATAATGGGCCCCGTTGCATCGTTTTCGAGAGAAAAAGATACAAGCACCACTTCAAAAAAATAATTAATTAAAAAGGTGAAGATTAATATGTCCAACATGTCTATGTGTTGCGATTTGGAGATTGATGGTTGTGTCCAGTCCTGATCATTGTCATCCATGAAAGGGATAGGCACATGAACATGGACATATAAACTCCACTAGAAATCTAGAATGGACCCCAAACTCTCAAACACCAATATCTTCACATTTACACTAGCGTTAAATATATATATATATATACATATATATATACATACACATATGAATATGTATTATAGTTCCTATGAATCACATTTCAAGTCTTCCACAAACAAATTGAATCACAGTAATATTTATCAAGAGTTCGAGCCAAAAACTTATGAGCCAATGTCTCAAAGATTACAGTCAGTAAAACTACCATGTTTGCATGAATTGAATTCAATGCAATGCATCAGTGATGTGACACAAATACAACTTAGTATTAGCATCTCATGAATGCAATCTATGGCCTGTGAGTGAGTCTCTATTGACACATTAAAAATAAAACCCTAGAATCCATAAAAAAGAATATCAAGAATCATGGTCTTCTATCTTGATTAAGCGACTTCTAAAAGTCTTCCTAGACATCAAAACGAAAAAAAAAAAAATCACCATCGAAATCATAGATTATCAATGAACAAAACAAACCCTAACCCTAGATTTCAACGAAATCAATGAACAATATTTGCTAACCTGGAAAGAAGAGAGACGATTTCTGCAGCTAGGGTTAGAAAAAGAAGAAGATGTTTGTGAAGTTGGGAGCCTCGATTGCTTGCTTATATAGTTATTAGGGCAAAAGGGAGTGAAGAGGAGTAGTGGGGCCTCTCAAGGATCATCAGATCTCAACCCTCAATCCGGTGGAGCCCACCTTTGATGAGTCGGTGAAGGGATCCGGGCCATGTTGTAATTGGATATAGGGGTGCCGAATTTTGGCCCAACCTGCAAAACTAAATGAGTGGGTCACAGATTAGGAGAACCTGAAGCAGACTTAAACAGGTCATGTCAGGGTCAATCCTGCTAACCCATTAAATTAAATGGGCTTTTCTTGTTTTAAGCCATTCAATCAAATAATTTGATAGTTTATTGCATATGGAATGAGTTGAATTTGGGTGGGTCTCTTTTGCCTACAATTTAAATCTAATCTTAGCATTTGGTATGGATAGGTTTCGAGTGATGCTTATATAGGTTAGGTTTGGTTAAACAAGGTTGATCTGCAATGCATTGAATGTGGTTTACACGGATTGCATCATATTATCTGCAGTGTGTGCAACTTGAAGTTACCTGACCCGTTTAAAGAATACGCCCATTAAGGGTTGGACTTCATCCTAAATACGACTTCTCAACTCAACCCATTTACCATCCATAGATGTAAGCATACACGGACCAGGCCCGGATACCCAAAACTACTGAAATTTAATCTAAGGATCCAAACCTGGGCTGGACCCAAATTTTTTTTTTTTTTATGATGCTTTTTTTTTTGGTAGCCCCCGCCCCGAGCAGCAAAGTGTCAGTATGATAATATGGTCAATATCTAAATATATTATCTATGGTCATCGGATTGAGTAATTAGGTCATAGCCCTTAGATGCAAACCCATGCTCCCCAAATCAGACCTTCTTTATTATCTGTTACTTGCAGGGTGAGTGGCACACAATGGGTGGGGTAATCTATCTACCTAAGAGTTAATCCCTAAGCAAGTATGTAAGATGAGACACCTTGCCAAACAGGTGTCTCAAATGTGTCAAACCTTAATTTTATTTGAGACTATCTGTAAGGTTTTGAGGGTTGGCTAATTCATGGGTTAGACAAAACTTGGGTTCATTGAATTGTATTTTACATTTATTTTAGATGGACTAAGATTCACTTCACCAGAAGAGATGAAGTGAAGAAATTAGAAAAAATAAGGTAATTCGATTGATTGGATTTTGATGGATTGATCAGACTTGAGGCAGAGGTGATACCCGATCGATCAAGTATTTGGCCGATCGATAGGATGTCAGAAAAAACTCACTGACCTTATACAAAATTATTTTTCAATTTGTGCTATGATTAGTAAGTTTAGTTTTACAAGGAGTACATTTATGAGGCACAAATTGTGGGTTATAAAAAGAGATTTTCTTTTAACCCCAAGGCATCAATCTCCACAATCTAAGTTGAGATTTCACATTAGAGATTCCATCATTTTCTCTTGAGCTTTTTATTGAGAGGTTGTGTTGAAGCTTTAGGCTAGAGAATATTATTTTTACATCTCTTGTAGAAGATTGAGGCCATCTTACATGTTAAAGGTGTGAGTTGATCAAGCGGAAAGCAGTGCACGGCAAATGAGCGTCATGACATAATGAATTTCACAAGAAGAACACGGTCCTTAGGTCGAAGGAATGATGAGTAGATCTTCTAACTTTTGTTATTACTTGATAGTTGATCCTTATTTGATTCATAGGTTTTTACTCGGTTGGGGTTTTTCATGTTAAAAATTGACGTACCTTCTTCTTGTGTTGTTAATTGTTTATTTGCAAGTTTTTTTAATTTCTTCAACTACATATTACTTGACTTGCAATCTATAAATTTGGAACGCTTCCAAAATCTTCAATTGGTATTAGAGCGAGTTACACTACTTTCTTGTGTTGATCCACTGAGATTTTTAGAATGGAATTCAACTGGAAAGATTCATTTACATACAAGCCCACTCTAATTGATGGATATGGTAACTATGCATATTGGAAAGTTAGGATGATGGTTTTTCTGATATCCATAGATGGAGATGTATGGCAGATTATTGTGAAAGGCTACTCCCACCTATAATTACTAATGAAGGAAAATCTAGTGAAAAGCCTAGGGGTGAATGGTCTAAAAATGAAAATATATTTGCAACTGTAATAATAAAGCTATCAATTCAATCTACAATGGAGTATCACGATCTGAATATCATAGGATCTCTACTCGTATGAATGCGAAAGATGCATAGGTCATCTTGCAAACAATGCATGAGAGAACTAATTTGGTGAAAGAAACTAAGTTGCAAAATTTTACTACTGCATTTGAAATACTGAGAATGGCTGTTGAAGAAAAGTTTGATGATTTTTATGCCAAATTAAGTGATATAGTCAATTCGCGTTTCAAACTGGGAGAACAAATTCCTGATGATAAGGTTATTAAGAAAATTCTCCGGTCTCTCATAGATAGTTATCAATCCAAGGTCATAGCCATTATGGAAAATAATAAGTTGAAGACTCTCAAAGTTGATGAGTTGATATGGAATCTACAAAATTTTCAGACAAACTTCATTGCTAATTTGGGAGTAAAATTAACAGGAGTTGTCATAAAAGCTTCCAAGAAATCAACAAAAAGAGTTAAAAGTGATTCAGATTGATTATAAGGAAGTAGATACAAAAGAAACTGCTCTATTGATGAAGACCTTTAAGAAGCTCATAAAAAGGAAAACCAACATGAAAATTTCAAAATTTGAGAAGAAGTTTTCAAAAGAGGTTAAGTGTTTTCAATGCCAAGGCTATGGTCATGTTGCACTTAATTATGTAAATCTGAAATTAAAGCCGAAGAAAGAGGCATTCAATTTAACTTGGGAAGATGATTCTTCCGATGGAAAGTAGGAAAAACCTGAGACTGAGATTCGTGCTCCTAGTAAATAAAAGTTTATGACTTTCATGGTTAGATCTTTACATGGTACTTTTGACTATGGTTTTGATAAGAAGTATTCGACGAAGAACTTAATTAGAAAGAGAAGTATAACACTTTATTCAAAGATTGTGCTAAGTTGGCGAAGTATGAGAATAAAAATGCACTTGACTAGAAAGTTTCACAAGATTAGATTATTTATCTCAAGGCTAAATTAGAGGAAGGACTTTCAAAGGTCGAACTCGTGTAAAATTAGAAAGATTCCATGGCTGATACATTAACTACTGCGAGTCAAAATCATGAACAAGATGTTAATACCTTGAAGAAAAACTTGCAAACTTGCCAAGGTGAAAAAGAAGATCTGAATAGCAAACTAAAGATAATATTGTCCAAGCTAGATGCTATAAAAATTTCGCTGAACAAGATGAACATTGAATCAAAGATATTTAATGACATCTGGTGCAATCAGAAAAGGCTCAATGACACACACTATCTTGGTTATGATAAAGGTGCATTGACATCAAAGACTAAAGGTAAAACTGTTTTTTATAAAAGTTTTGCTTTAAATTCTATAGCACCTGCTACTCACATACTGCAAACACAAATCACGTGGTGAATAGTACAAAGAGGAAGAATGTATTATGTCCTAAAATCACACCCACATGCTATCATTCTTGAATTAAAGAACACATTTGACCTCATTATAACAAGCTGAAAGGTTTACCTAAGAATAAGCAATAAAAGAAGTAATTGCCTAAGCTACCAGTTAAAACTAAAGGCATTTGGGTCAAAAAAGCTTATTTGCCTCCTGTGTTGATACACACTATTTTGAAATATTTAAATTCACAAGTATAAGCGTCAAAGTCTAATCACCCCTTATCAAGCCCTTAGCCCCACTTGCCACAAAGATGTCATTAAGGAGAAGTCACAATTAGGGAAAATTTACCGCTGGATCTTAGTTGATAGATAGTTGTATGCTAACATCATTATTTTTCTTAATTATAGACAAAAAAAAGGGAATATGAAGATAAGAAGACAAATTTGAGTTGATGGTACAAATTTTTTTTTTGCAATTTACTTAATGTGATTTTTTATTTGTGTTTGGATAGCATGTATTATTCAGGAAGTTTTGTCTATAAATTACTAAAGAGAGACATTGTAAGGTTTTTTAGGGTTGGTTAATTTATGGTTTAGACAAAACTTAGATTCATTGAATTATATTTTATATTTCTTTTAAATGGATTGAGCTTTACATCCCAGTAAGAGTTGAAGTGAAGAAATCAGAAAAACAAAGGGTAATTCAATCGATCCGATCTTGCCTGATCGATCGGATGGTAAAAAAATCCCACCAACCTTATGTAGAATTATTTTGAAATTGTGTCAGGATTAGTAAGTTGAGTTACACAAGGAGTATACTTATGAGGCATGAATTGTAAGTTATAAAAAAGAGGTTCTCTATCAATCCTAGAGTATTCATCTCCGTAATTTAAGTTGAGATTTCATATTGGAGATTCTTTCTTTTTCTCTAGAGCTTTTATTGAGAGGTTGTGCTGAAGCTTTAGGCTAAAGAATATCGCTTCTACATCTTTTGTAGAAGATTAGGGCTATCTTGTGTATTAAAGGTGTAAGTTAATCAAGCGAATAGCGATGCACGGTGAAGGAGAGTCGTCGCAGAATGAGTTGCATAAGAAGAACCCAGTCCTTGGGTCGAATGAGTGACTAAATAAGGGCTGTGAGTATATCCTGTAACTGTTCACTATTGCTTGATAGTTGATTTTTGTTAGATTTGTGGTTTTTACCCGATTGGGGTTTTTCACATTAAAAAATATGTATAACTTCTTTTTGTGTGGTTGATTATTTATTGGAAAGTATGCTTTATTTCTTTCACCGCATATTACTTGACTTACAATCTAGAAATCTAGGTGCTCCAAAAATCTCCACTATCAAATAAATCCAAGCATGGGCTTATAAAACATGGGTTGGAATGTCGAACTCATCCCCTAAATGTTTTTTTTTTTAAATCCTATTTCAATTCAGGTTGGGTATTAAAGGAGCTAAGGGGCTCAGGACTATAATTGTAGCCCATTAGTTAAATGGGCCCTTACAAGAATTGATTGGAACGTTTTAAGTATCCATCAATTTTAATTCTTAATTAAACAGAAGGACCTTAGATTTTCAATATGCATCACTGTTTATAACTTTCGTTTAAACACTAGCTTCCAGGCCTCATCACATTGGCCCAATATTTATATGCTCTGAACAATAAATTGGTTTAATAATATCACATGCATGCTCAGTATGGGTCATCACGGATCATCAGACGGTTCAAAAATTTGCCAATAGTTAGACTTGAAGGCACTGACTATAATCAAATTGAGCCTAACTCACCCAAGTTATACGAGTCATTGCCCTTCTTAGTCAATTAGGCTTGTCAAGTTAGAAATAAATTAATGGCTGATCAGCTTCTTTCTCATCATCGTCGTCGTCAAAGCCTTATCGCAACCATGTTGCAGTCGGCTACATGAATTCTATTTCTCCATTCCGTTCTATTTTGAACTAAATCTTTCGATAAGTGAAACTTCTTCAAATCAGAATTAATGACTTCCATCTATATTTTCTTTGGCCTACCCCTATCTCTTGATAAACCCTCCACTTGTATATCCAAACTTTTTCTCACCGGTGCCATTACTGGCCTACGCTCAACATGCCCAAATCATTTTAAACGAGTTTCTCTAATCTTATCTCCTATTGATGCTACCCCTAAATGTTTTTGAAAGCGCTCATTTTTTATTTTATCTTTCCGAGTTTTACCACACATCCACCTAAGCATTCTCATTTTTGCTACATCCATCTTATGAATATGCATCTTCTTAATTGGCCAACATTCTGCTCCATATGTCATAGCTGGTCTAACCACTGTCCTGTAAAATTTTCCCTTTAATTTCGTTGGCATTCGTTTGTCACAAAGCACTCTCGAACCTAGTCTCTACTTCAGCCATCGAACTCTTATCCTATGCTCCACATCTTCGTCAATCTCCCCAGCCTTACTAATCATTAGCCTAAGTACCGAAAAGAATCTTTACGTGGTATCTCATGGGTTTCAATTTTGACGGTGGTTTCAACACTTTGTATATGTCCACTAAAGTTGCAATCCATATATTATGTCTTTGCACGACTTATTTTAAAGCCTCTAGATTCTAATGCCCCCCGCCATCTCTCAAGCTTTGCATTTACACCCTCTCTTGATTCATTTACCACTACTATATCATCTGCAAACAACATACACCATGGTACTTCTTCTTGAATATGCACAGTTAACTCATCCATAATTAATGCAAAGAGATAAGGGCTTAAGGTTGATCCCTGATATAAAACCTATAGTCACAAGAAATCCTCATGTTTCTCCACATGTGGTTCTCACATTTGTTATTACTCCTTCATATATATCCTTAAAATTTTCAATGTAACCTTTGCGGTCATTTCTTTTCTTTAGACCCACCAAATTAAATTCATCGGGACCCTATCATAGGCTTTTTCCAAATCAATAAAGACTATATGTAGATTTTTCCTTTTTGCTCGGTATTTTTTCATTAATTGCCTAAGTAAAAAGATAGCTTCCATAGTTAATCTCCCTAACATAAAACTAAATTGATTTTCAGAAATTTTGTTCTTTTTTCTTAGTCTTTGCTCCATTATTCTCCCCCATAATTTCATAATGTGACTCATAAGTTTAATCCCTCGATAGTTGGTATAATTTTGTATATCTCCTTTATTCTTATATATAGGTATTACAATGCTTTTTCTCCATTCATCCGGTATTTTCTTTGTCACAAGTATCTTATTGAATAGTCTATATAACCAACTTACTCCAACCTCTCCTAAGCATTTCCATACATCTATCGGGATACCATCTGGGCCTGTTGCCTTTCTTGTCTTCATTCACTTCAATGCTTCCTTTACTTCCACCCCTCTAATTCTACGGAAAAAAGTATGCTCTTCTAAAGAAGTATCATTCTAGACTCTTGTATCGCTCAAATATTCTTCATTTAAAAGTTTGCTAAAGTATTCCTTCCACCTTTCTTTAATATCGTTGTCCAACGATGAGTAAAAGTTTGATGGGTATAAAATTGAGCATGAATGCATTGATCAAAGGTGAGCTGGATTGCACTCAAAGTCCGCTATGGGGAGAAAATCTTCCTCTACTTTGCATCCTTCACCGATCACCTCTTTAATAATCCTTTATTGATTCGATCAATTTGAACTAAGAATTTCTACATGTTCCTATGCAAACAAACATACCCTTAGGGCCCGTATAGTTGCAAGAATATGGAGAATTCATGTTTGGTGGAATTTGGAGTACTAGAATTCAAGATGCTCCTAAATTCATCCTGAATTCCAATTCTCTGTTTGATTTGTCATGGAATTCAAGCCAGAGAATTCAATCCACCCTACTTCCTGAAATCCTCTATTTGACAACTTACTAGTACTTTGAGAAAAAAAAAAAGAACTACACAGCATTAATGCAAAATGAAGCATAAATATATATTAACATTTTCATATATTTTGCCACATACCATCTTATTCACAAAAAAGTAATCTTCCATGTGATCCTTAAATATGCAAAAAATAAATAAATAAACAAATAATAATAATCAATATCATATTTTTCATGTTCTATAGAAGGACATCCATTATCATATATCTATACAAGCAAAATCATACATCCGTTCATGTGCATTCTTTATCAACAACCAAATGCCTAGACAATCACTCCAAATTTCATGAATCATATGCTTAAAAGTCATCCATCCCTACTGCATTCTTCATCCACAATCATATGCCTACAGTTCTTTTTTTTTATGTTTTGCCTAGATAATGCATTCTTTCTACCGTTCTTTTTTTTTTATGCCTGGATGGTCCACTATAGTTATGATCAGGAGCGGCCCACAGCTGCCAAACGGAGCAAACATGAACATGGTGGCAGCTTGCATATTGATTTGATAATGCGAGTCAGTGACGTGGTTGGACAAGGAGAACCTACACTCAAGTGTGTGGTCTCACCACTAATGTCATCCAATGAAATTATTAAATTTGGTACCTGTTCTCAGACGCACCCCTCGACATAAATTTTCTACAATAATGATGCAATTGAGAGGGATGACAACTTTTCTATCATTAGACTCGTGGCACCATTGCTCACCATGAAACACTTGCTACCTCACCATGAATCACTTAGCAAGCTGCAACTCATCATTTCATTTGATGATTGATGTTCTCTTCGAGTAATTCAGTTGGTTGGGCTCACTTGGATGGATAGACGAGAGAAGGGTAGATGAAAAGGGATGAGCAAAAAAATCAGATCTTTCAAATTATCTTAGTTGATTTAATAGCCTTAAGAATTTTAATTTATTTGGAGTATCCCATCTGGTTTGGGGGACTCATACATGTGAGGAAAGACAAACTCACATACACGATAAGAGAGAAACTCGCATATCCAAATAGAGGAGGGAGGCCACGATTGATCCTCGGATCTACCCATGAAAATTGACGCATCTTACCACTCATAGAGGACAACACTAATCTATAGCCATAAAGTTAAATGATATCGTAACTATAGAATTTTATATGGGGCTTTTTTCCGTGCATACGTCTCTCATGACTTTTCATGCACACTTTTCGGTGGAGCCCACTATGAACCCCACCAAGGGATGAGACTGAGGGGTTGAAAAGATCTATGTGAAAGCACCCCATATATCAAATTTGGCCCCAATCATATATCCCTAACTCCTTCATCCATTGCTCAAATCCATTTCGTTCGGATTGATGTACAATCAATCCACCGGTCCAATAAATTTGGATCTGACCAAAACTTGGGGCGAGTTGCTATCATTGGGTTCTAGGTGTGTTGCAAAGTTTGGATTGAGTGATAGATGGATTCCATTAGAGTTCTTACAAAAAAAAATGATGAGGGACAAATGCATATAAAGATTCTCCTTTTTTAAATTCAATTTAATAGAAGTTTAATGAATGTAAAATTACGCTTGATGCTAGATCATCGGATGACGAGGTTATCAAAAGGCTACACTAATCATATGTGGGGCCTAAGTGGAACCCATATGCTAAACAAAACAAGTCCGGTTGTAAGAGAACAATTTTCATGATTAAATTGCTCATTTGTTTGATGATATTTAGGGATACATGCTAATTCGGGTTCAAGCGCAGGTCCGTATTGGGCCCTCTAAATGTTCCCTTTCTGCTAGGTCCCAGTCGCCATGGATTCTATTATTCAACTTGTTTTCCGTTATAGACAGTTTACAGAAGAGTTGTCAACTGACCCAACTCCACCCCGGCTATCCTTTTGGACTTTCAAATTGACCAATGTTCCAGACCAAGCTCATCTTAGGCTTCAATACCATAAGGTCAACTCATATAAGGCTTGGGCAATTTGTTGGACGCTTGGGCAAATGGTCTTCTTAGCGTGGAGAATTAAGCCTCAGCCACTAACACTCTAATTGGGCTGACATGAAGTCATATCATATTGACATGCTCCCATTCACAATTATATACACCAACTTCACCTAGTGAAGTTTGTAACGAGGGGAAAATAGGATACATCAGTCCCATTTCAATGGGTACAGTAACGTCAAAACATCCTTAATTTATTTGTGTCAACCACATGTGCTTGTGACTCGAAGAAAACATTACAAAATCAGCTTATTGCAACAACTATCTTCAAACAAATAGCGTCATGATGGAACAGATTTTTACAAGGCAATTCATCAAGTCCACATTGATGACGTGTGATTGAAGGCTTATTTTTCTGTAATAGAATTTAAAAAGATGTTATTTGATGTTAATTTTTTTGAAATTCATATTGAATTTTCATTTTTAACCACCCAGTGTATTGAATTCCTTATATATTGTAGTACGAGCAAACATGGCCTTACTCTCGAACTTTCTTTTTATACGTGAATTTTCCAAATGTCCAAACTTTATTCTACTTATTTTAGTAGAATAAGCAAGTATAAATGTGGAAATTGAAAATGGGTTCATGACACCGGCTCAGCAAAAGGCCCAGTCTGGTCAGTGCTTCACCAGAGAAGCAGTAGGACCGCTTTGGATCATCACTGATGAGACCCACCTTTCACAATTTGATTCCAGCCTGCGTGGACCACCTGAATTGTTAGTCTGGTGGATTGCATTCTTCATCCGACTTAAATATCGAAATCGGCATGCTTTTGTGGTACAGCTAAGAACAAGTGTTTTTACAATCTTCTCACTTCTATATAGTACACATGTGGCCCACAGCTCAGTGAGTTCAAAAAAATATCATGTCCCTACTTGTACCTGATCAATTTAATAGTCAGGTGGAGTAGTGGGGCCCATCTTTTTCCAAAATCCTTGTGGTTCATAAGCTTTTAAAACTTTATGTGGAGATCAAAGTGTAAATTAATAGTCAATTATGTAAGATGGCCACCATTGGATTTGAATGTATCTGAGACATTAGTTCTCTCTTATTTGGATGGAAATGGGGGGAGTTTCTCATGTGTAATCTATTAGAGACAACCAGATGGGTCGTTAGAAATAAAGATTAGGCATTAAGTATTTTAGGGATGAGAATTAGGATTTAAATTTTAAGTCATCTGTTCATGTTATTCTCTCCCTCTTGTATAAATTAGAGAGTTAGATTGAATAAAGTTTACAGTGAATTTTATCCAATGATATTAGTTATTTAAATTTCTATATGGTATTAATAACAATAAAACAAAACCATCAGATCTCCAAAACATAAATTAAATTTTTTTGTAAATAAAAAATGATCTTAAGTTTTCTTCATAATCGTCGTTTATCCGTCGATCTATCATTATCGTAGCCCGTTCCTTTTTTTTTAGTCTATCGGTGCTGGTGGCTTACTGAATTAGATGTATCGCAAATTATTTCAAAGCTTTTGATCGTGAAATAGTGTTATTTGATGAAGATGTTGAAATTATGAGATTTTAGTGTTTGGATGGACAAGTGAGGGGGATATGGCTGATTTTATTGAAATAAAAGAAAAATGAAAGAAAATTGACAGTTCGTAGATTAACCTTATCCTCGGGATAAGATTAGTTTAGAGTTACTTAAAAATATACATCAATTCCTTTTAATGAAACTTACGATGAATTCAATAGAATACAAGGATTATTAAAATTTCTATATGGTATTAGGGTTGGGCCCGATGATGATCGCACGATCAAGCCAGGCACAGTCTTATCTTTCCGCGATCATCACCGTCCATCTTTCCTCATTCATACATCAAGTACTTAAACCTCTCAATCACACCATCTTCATCAAATTACACTATTTTTCACAATTGAAGCTTTTGGAAGAAATCGTGACAACTCTAATTTAGTGGGCCACTAGCACCAACAGAAAAAAAAAAAGCAGGTTACGATAACGATAGATCCATGGATAAACGGTCATCGCCAAGAAGACTGAAGATCAGTTTTTATTAAACAAAAATCATGATTTGTCTTTCAGAGATCATATGGTTTAATTTTATTTATGTTGACAACTAGAGATCCTTTCGTAAAAAGGACCGTCTAATTGAGGGAGAATGTTAGAGACACCCGAATGGGTTATTAGAGATAAAGATTAAGTGTTAGGGATTTAAAGGATAAGAATTAGGATTTGAATTTTTAGTTATCTGTTGATGTTATTCTCTCCCTCTTATATAACTGGGAGAGTTTGATTGAATAAAGTTTACAGTGAAGTTTATCCAATGATATTAGTAATTTAAATTCCTATATATTCAATTATTGGTCTACTATTTTTTTTTAGTTAAAAGATACAATGAATAAAATGAGTGTTAGAGCTGATGGGTAGTTTGGATTTTGAAAAGATAGACACCAGTATGCATTGAAAAAGGGTGCTGCACTGATAATGATGTAGTAGCACTGTATTGTAGTTTTGCTCTCAATTTAAAAGTTCAATCCCTTCATTTTTTTCTCATGAGTCTCGATCTCCTTAGTCCTCACATACTTTTTCTCATTAGTGCAAATAGTGAGGTTCAACTAATGAAAATCCATGAATGCCCACTATGTTTTGTGGGATGTTCTTGAATTTTTACTCCAAAACAAGTTGGGTTCATTATAAGATTTAGTGCATGATTAATGATGCAATTAAGGAATGTGATCAATACTGCATAAGAATGTGTTAGTCGTGTTATTAATTATAGGCTAAATCTTACAATGGATCAACTGGATTAGAGTAAAATTTGAGAGCATCTCATAATTACGGCAAGTGTACTTTTGAGTGGCTAAGATTTTCTCCACTCTAGGTTCCAATCATTCCACTCAAACAAAGCGCAACTATTGCAACAATTAAGCAAACACAAACCTAAATCCTGTTGAGCATTGGTTGAAGACCATAATAATAATAATAATAATAATAATAATAATAGATCATATATACCACAATGCACGGATTGTGTTGTTCAAAAATTTTGCCACATTAAGGGGTCATTTGTTGATTTCACATGTGATACATGTGATGTGCTAATATTTCGCATATGTAAATGACTCACTTACATATGCAAATGAGTAACATATGAAACATAATCCATTGTTTGTTAGTTTCACACATCTTCAAATGTAAATTTGATTGCATCTAATGGATCACATGTCTCTTCCTTTTTTTTTTCCATAAATCTTGAAAAACCTATGGTGAATCAAGTGATTATATTTGACACAACAAGAGTTGTTGGCCATCTAAAGAAGATTAACTGATTGGGTCGGTAAAAAGAGGTTCACATAAATCAGAATTAAAGATCAAACAGTCTAATTGTTTTTCCAAAAATCTCACAATGCATGAAAGATGAGTAGTTGAAATATGAGCCACTGGCCATTTTAAAGCCATATGAAGATGTTCTATGATTTAGATATTGAATTAGAGGCTCAGATAGTTCATAAAAAAAAAGAATAAAAAAAAGAACTATTATTTCAACACATGAAATACATGGTAGCAATAGTGCATGCATCGAACGATCAATATATTTTTCAAAGATATTTCAAGATTCATGTGGAATCAACATTTGGGATTTTAATCAAAGCTAAAAATGACCTTTTGAAGAGTATTAATAGTTTAGATTGTGAAACTGGGGCCCATATATTCTAATTTTAAGATGCATGTATAACTTTGTGTGTTGTGCTTTTTAAAGGTGGAGCATACACTTACATTCTGTATCTCATACCATAATTCTTATAGAAGTGGGGCCACTTTGTAAATTCCCATAAATATGAGCTCATGTTTTAATTTTTAGAAGTGGGTACAATGTTATAATTTTTATAGATGGGTCTTATATATGACAATAATAAATTGCTATGAAGGATGAGTTCACATAGTAAATCATGTGATTCTTAATGTTACCAAAAAGTCCAGTAAACCCAGCGAATTAATTTAATAGAAGGTTGCCAAAGTTATGTTAAACATAGTCTCAACACAATCTCATTTGAACACAAAATTGAGAAAAAAAACATGACAACTAGTAGATTGATTTAATATAATGTTGCCACCTAAGTGATGCTAAGTATAGTCTCGATGCAATCAGATATCTGCACAAAAAATTGGAAACAATATTACTAGCCCTTACAAATTGATTTGTGATCAAAATCAAATGAATCCAAAGCAAACAGAGTGAAATGGTTGTTACCAACTAAAAAGGGCGAGTGCCGTAGGGTACTCTGCGTCTCCATTCCAAAGATGCCGCTACTGTCAGGTCCCTGGGAGTTGTGACTTTCCATTTAGTATAATGAACTCTTGCTCCTGCAGTCCACAGTATAGTCACGATCCAGGCCGCCTCCATTTCCGCGTAAAGTCATAGCACGTGCAGCATGACACAACTGCATGGGCATAGGCTCTACGCGTCCGGCCCGTTCCGGAGTTCCTGTTCCGTTTTCTTCTCCATGTCATAGAGAGTCTCGATCGTCTCAGAGTGTCTAGATCGTCTCAGGTTTTGACACAGAAAAACTCTCAATTACAGAAGGGGAAGTCAAAAATTGAGGTCCCCCATGTCAAACAAAGAGAAAAATTTTCTTCTACAATGGAATACAATTTATTTCATTTATTTATTTATTTACTAACGGAGGGTTTCCTGTGTCGTTTGGGTTGTACTGATTCCTTTGGAATTAGGGAGCCAGGTAAATCTCCTACAACCCTATTGTGGTAATGTAGCTCGAATCTATAACCCTCGTGAGCAAATTATAGCCCTAGGCCAATTAAGCAATTTCTTGAAAAATATAATAATAATTTATCAAAATATAGGAGAAAATTGCTCACAATGAAGTTAATAAAGTTATATTATTGATCCAATAATTTGATGTTTGTCAAATAGAAATTAGCATTTGTGTATTTGGGGATTAATTCTTATTTATGAAATATTTTGGAGGGTATTTATGCACTATTTTAACTTAATTCCCACATGTATAATTTTTTTTTGATACGTGTCCCGCTTGCATAATTCTCTCATGATAGATAATTTAGTGGAGGGGTGGCCATAACCCGGTTAAAGTTTTGAAATCCTATGTAATATTAACAATTTAGCCCTAAAAAAAGGCACATACACACAAGGTGGCCCTTCAAGAAATTTTTTTTTTCTCCAGCCCTACTTAGGAGATGTGAGAATTGATCAAAACTTAGCAGAATATCAACTACAACTAATGATCAAATGGATTATTAGGCCTTTCAAATTTTTGATCTTTTAAAATTTTTAGTCATAAATACAAAATTATATTGTTTTTGTGTGAACATTGGAACCACATTATTATTTTTTGAACGGTTTGAACACATCATTATGCCCCTATTTTGTCAACTGTGATTTTACATAAAATTTGATTATACTCGTCCACACATTCCAGTTTTGCCTACAATGATTGTAGAACTTTTGTTTTAATCCTCAAGTATGAATCGAACTTATAGGCTAGCTGAGGATGACAAATTCTACCCCTTTGTACTGAATCGGGTCCTTGTGGGTCCTTGTGGATTAAGTTAAAAGGAGTGAAACTCTGCAGCATGTTTATTTGTTGAAATTCAAAAATTTAAATTATTTAAAATAAACACTCTCCAAATAAATGATATATCTGTAATTTTTATATCAATCAAATGTTATCCCACTATTGAATTGATTGTTTGATTAAAAAAATGATTAATACATATTTATTATGACATTCAATCTAATGGTGGAAAATTTTGGATTAACCCCTAAAATTTGAGGATGTAGTATACAGCAAGAGGTTGTTCATTCCAATGGTTCGGATCCCAATAAGTGAGCCTCACTGATGAAGTTCTACTTTTTTAACTCATAACTTCTGCACGTTGATCTCGGACTGTATACAAATTCTTTTGCAATATAAGACTCACACAAGAATAACTTGCAAGGTGAGGCGCATTGGTCAAGTCATTGTGGTTCCTCTGAGTTTTGTTATTCCCCTCACCCAGTGGATAAAATTGGATAATGCAGGCAGAAGAGAATTAGACTCTCTTTGACAAATGCTCATCCAACCGTTCGTTTTGGCACACACTCTCAACTCAACAACTATGATCACCAAAGCCAATCAACACCTTATCAACCCCATCAAGACCATTCACCATCCAATAAACAGAATTTACACTGGACCCACATTTCAAATTGGCATGATAATTGATATAGTCCAAAATTTTGGATGGATCAATGTCAGTCTAAAAAATATTCCCAAATCAGACCTGACCAATCATTTTAAGCTAACCTAACCCTAACCCTACCCCCCTAATCCCCAAAACCCATCTCCTTCAAAAACCCTCACATTTCCCACTTCCCCTCTCTCTCTCTCTTCGTTGGCGCTTTCGAGAGGTAAAAGAATAAGCAGAGACAAACGCCTCCTCTGCCGCTAGAATCCGATCGCCATGGACTCGGAATCGCTGACTCAGTTGCAGGAATCCCAACTCGCTGCGATCCTGGGCCCGGACTCGGGCCCGTTCGAGACCCTGGTGTCGCACCTGATGTCGACTGCGAACGAGCAGCGATCCGGGGCCGAGTCGCTCTTCAACCTCTGCAGGCAGCGCGACCCGGACTCGCTCGCGCTGAAACTCGCCCACGTGTGCAACTCGTCCACGTCCGTCGACGTCCGGGCCATGTCCGCCATCCTCCTCCGCAAGCAGCTCACCCGCAGCGGCGGAGATGATCCCTCCTTCCTCTGGCCGCGGCTCTCTCCGCCGTCGCAGGCCTCGCTGAAGTCGCTCCTGCTCGCCTCCGTCGCCCGGGAGGAGTCGAAGTCGATCTCGAAGAAGCTCTGCGACACCGTCTCCGAGCTCGCCTCCTCCATCCTCTCCGACGAGGGCGGCGGCGCCGCCTGGCCTGATCTCCTCCCCTTCATCTTCCAGTCCGTCACCTCCGACTCGCCGCGGCTGCAGGAGTCGGCGCTCCTCATCTTCTCACAGCTTTCGCAGTACGCGGCGGAGGCGCTCCTCCCCCACCTCGCCACCCTCCACTCCATCCTCCTCGAGCGCCTATCGAATTCCCCATCCGCCGACGTCCGCATCGCCGCCCTCTCCGCCGCCATCAACCTCATCCAGTCGCTCGCCTCCGCCGCCGACCGGGACCTCTTCCAGGACCTCCTCCCGCCCATGATGCGTACCCTCACGGAGGCGCTCAATTCGGGGCAGGAGGTGACTGCCCAGGAGGCGCTCGAGCTCCTCATCGAGCTCGCCGGGACGGAGCCCAAGTTCCTCCGCCGGCAGCTCGCCGAGGTCGTGGGGTCGATGCTCCAGATTGCGGAGGCGGATGCCCTTGAGGAGGGGACCAGGCATTTGGCGATTGAGTTTGTGATCACTCTCGCGGAGGCGAGGGAGCGGGCGCCCGGGATGATGAGGAAGCTGCCCCAGTTTGTGGGGCGGCTGTTTGCGATATTGATGAAGATGTTGCTGGATATCGAGGATGATCCTGCGTGGCACAATGCGGATAGCGAGGATGAGGATGCAGGGGAGACGAGTAATTATGGTGTGGCGCAGGAGTGTTTGGATAGGTTGGCAATTTCTCTTGGGGGGAACACGATTGTCCCTGTTGCGTCGGAGCTGTTGCCGGCTTATTTGGCTGCTATGGAGTGGCAGAAGCATCACGCCGCCCTTATCACCCTTGCTCAGATTGCAGAAGGATGCTCAAAGGTATTATCAGTAGAAGTCCTGTTGTTGGTGAATTCAGTTTATATGCTATATGAATTTTACATCTTTATTGGAAGCCATTGAAAGCACGGCGCTGGGTCATTCTTAAGTGTTGTTTGTTTCATGGAATTGAATTCCCAGTAATTTTAAGGAATGCATTTCTAAAAGTTGATAAATTTGAAGAAATGAAGGTGAATGCCCACAAATGGAGATCAATTATCTCCCCTTTGATGAAAATTGAATTAAAGGGAGGTGGAAAATGATTTAAGAGGGTGATGACTGCCCCTGCCCCTTCCCCCTTGATTTATTCTCTATTGGAGGAGAAATTATTTAATAGCCGTTTGTGGCGATTCCTATTTTTTATATTCAATTTTATATACTTTTAGAAATGCATTTCTTCGAATTCATAGGATATCAGTTCCATGCAAACAAATGGTAGTAAGTGTCATACTTCTTTTATTTATTTATTTACTTTCATTTCTTTATAGATTCCATGCTCTGCTCAACTTAAACGTGGATTGGTGTTTCATAGTTTTGTGGTTGTTTTAAGAGTTTGACAGCTAGTTTAGTATTGCATGAATAGGTCGAGGAATTGGGATTTGCTGGTATTCATGGCAGCATAGAGATGGATTAATTTCAAAGACAGTATCTGATTAGTCCATGTGTTCCGAATGGTTCATCATCATTCAAAATCTATTGTTGCAATTCACAATTCAACTAGATGTCAATGTGAAATCTCGAAATTCCAAAATGGTTGGTTTCATCATTTTGCACAGCAATTAATGGTTGATTTCGTCAAACCATTGTTTCCTATGAAATTTGGAACTGATTAATTCCTTTCTATTTTATATTTCAATTCCTTTCTCTCTTTTTAAGACTAGATTAGTTTTTTAGAAAATTGTGCATCATCATGTTTTTTTTTTCATTGTTTTTTTTACACAATTCTATTTTGATATTTGATGTTGGTGGGCAACTCTTAAATCAACTCGGTTGATAAGTTCGTTATGCATTGTTATTTGATGATGCATCTACTCCCATTTTTACGCATTATCATTTTAACTTTTCAAAAGATACATACCGTAGGTGCAAGGCACCTTCTTTAGTATAACAGTATTTGATCTTTCTTGAGGATTTCTAAATATGAATAACGAAGTTTTCTGATGTTCCATTTGGGTTGGAACAAATACTTGTGGCTTGTTGATCAGCTGTGTTTGTTAGGTAATCTAATAATAACTTCTTCAATTTCCTTTCTTCTTTCTTTCCCCCCCTCTTTTTAATGATGTGCAGGTGATGTTAAAAATTCTGGAGCAAGTAGTGACAATGGTTTTAAATTCTTTCCATGATCCACACCCTCGTGTCCGTTGGGCAGCCATTAATGCGATTGGGCAAATGTCTACAGATTTGGGCCCAGATCTACAAGTTAACTATCATCAACGGGTGCTACCTGCACTAGCCCTGGCAATGGATGATTTCCAGAACCCTCGGGTACAGGTAAGTTGACATCCGACCTCGCGTGCCATTTACTCATTATTTCTTTTTTGTTGGTATTTGGTAATATGTAAAACCATTAAATCAAGTGCAGATCCCCTTTAGGAAATGAAACCATACAAACCAATATATAGATTATCTATGCATGTGTTAATTGCTTTTCTCAGGAATCCTGTGTGTGATGATTGATTTGTTAATTTAATCATTTTGGCTCTTTGTCAGCATTTCTTATCTTGGAGAAAATCATGAGTTCCTAATCAAATGCCACTTTAAGCTTTACTAGATGGTTTTTATGTCTAAAGTGTGATGCTCCAACTTGCAATTTTTGGGAATGGTTACTTACCTTCAAGTACATAAATAACAACAATTGTGTCGTTGCTTGCAAGTAACTTCTCCAATTTTCAAATTTGTAATGTGGTGTATATTCTTTGAATTTAGGGACTTTTTAAAATTCAGGCGTTAAGTTTATAATTGGAACATTCTAATACCATCCAAGTTTTGCTTATTAACTAAGAACTTGTTTGTGTGAAGCTGGAAAAGAGGAGACGTACATTTCCTCTTCAGTGGCAATTGAAATACTCCCAACCCTGATATGCATTTTCTCATTGACAAGATAAAAGGCACTTTGGGTCTTTTCTCAATGAAACATACATGCACCGAATGTTACATTGAAGCGGAGTGTTGAAAATTCTGCTCCTTTTCTGCAGCTGTGGAATTGCACAGACATACCGTAAGCTCAACTATAGACATAGAAGAATTACATACAAGAGGGTTGTAAACTTGTAATGGTCTGGTGAGACATACCAGCTAAAAAAAGGCAAAAAATAATCCCAAAGAATCAAAGGAAGAATAGAATGAATTAAGTAAACTTTTGGCTCTCATAGGGCGCAATTTGTTAGATTATTTGCATGGGGCAAAAATGAATTGTGCACATCAGTCATCTTCAATTTGGACAACACATTGCTGTTCTGTGGTGTCACAGTGGCAAAAGTGGATGTAGGAAAAAGAATCCTTAGATGTTTTGAATCGATATGTTGACTTAAAATTAATATAGACATGAGCAATTGTAGGCGGGGATGGGATTGCAGTTGACAAAGGTGTCAGAATTGGCACAAATATTTAGATGCAAGGCTAAAACAGCTTCCTTCCTGAAATTTTTGTGTACCTTCAGGGACAAACCTGAAATTGTGGGACATGATCATGTATAGAATGGAAAAATAGTTGGCAACATGGAAAAGAAGGCATCCTCCATTGGGAGGTCATGTCATCCTCGTTAAAGAATTAATGACAAATGTTTTTGTTTAATCTTTATCAATATTAAAAAATATTGGAATCAGCTGTAGTGATGTTAGAGAAGCTTCAATGTCATTTTTTATGGAGGGAAAACAAGAAAAAGTATAGTTGATCGATTGGAAAAGTATAGAGAATGCAAAAATAGTTGGCATCATGGAAAAGAAGGCATCCTCCATTGGGAGGTCATGTCACCCTCATTAAAGAATGAATGACAAATGTATTTGTTTAATCTTTATCAATATTAAAAAATATTGGAATCAGCTGCAGTGATGTTGGAGAAGCTTCAATGTCATTTTTTATGGGAGGAAAACAAGAAAAAGTATAGTTGATCAATTGGGAAGAAGGCGCTAAACCAAAAGGAGCTTTAGGATTGGGAAGAGATAGAAATTAGGCATTGTTGAGCAAATGCTGGTGGCGGCCTGCTGTGGAAAGGGAAGCCTAGTGGAGGGGAGAACATTTGTCATCATTTGGTGTTTTTTGTGGGCGGGGAGATTGGGAGGGATAAAGAGAGAAAAGTTTTTGCCGTCAAGTTGAGTGTTTGGGTTGAAGGGGTCAAAAGTGTGAAATATATCCACGTCTACAATAGATGAACTCTTCATCCGTGGAATATGTTATTTGGTAGAAAAAAAATTGAGTGTAAGATTTTGAGAGGATATGTGGGATGGGGATGAGTCATTATTTTGTTTGGTAGGAAAATTTGGTAGTGTAAGATTTTGGGAGGGTATGTGGGAGTGGGATGAGTCATTCAGTACGTTTATTTTTATTTTTTTTTATTTTTTGTTTTTTTGGGGGGGCTGGGGTCGGTCTTTTATGGAGCATGATTTTCAGGAGCAGTTTGATTCTTAAGTCAGCCGAGTATTAGTCACCTTTATCAACTGTTAACAATGTATTTCTTTGCATGGAAGGTATAGAGAATAAAAAATTGGAAGTGGGTTCTTTGAGGTTTTTTTTTTTTTTTTTGATGCCTTAGCTCCTTTTAACCCTTCATTTTTTCTTGCTTGGTCATGCCTGGTTGCTCCAAGGGTGAAATCCTTTTTCTCATTTAATGCCTCAGCTTGTGCCAATAAGATGCGTGCAAAGAGGATGCATAGCCAATGGGATGCGTCATCATGTCTAAAATGGGCAAACCTCCTAATGTATCCTCATTGGCTGTAATCCTCTTTGCACACATCTCTTTGGCTGTGCTCATTTAGCTAAATGTGCATGTGCTCGCTTGAAAATTCCTCTCTTTCTCTATATATCTTATATGAAGGACTAGACAAAGACTAGAATTACCAGGGTGGCTTAAATACATCAAAACTCTGTCTACCCTCTTTGGCTAAAGAAACTGCTACTCCATTCTCACCTCTCAATGTGTGCTAAATACCATTACTCTGACTTTGGATCGTTGTTGAATTCATTAATTTCCGTAAAATATTGCTACACTTCCACAGAGGCTCTCCTTGCTTTGTCAGGCAAGACAACTAATGGTATCCAAAGATTTGCTTTTCACTAAGAGGTTTCCTGAGAAAGATGCTTTGTATTCTATTTCTCTTTGGTTTCAGTGTCTTAATTATTTGTGGCATTGACTTTTAAATTTAGTCACCAGTAATGGTTCATGAATCCTATCTTTATTATATTTAATTTTTATTTTATTTTGCATCACCATCATCATCATTTTTTAAATGTTACATTATCTGTTGAGGACTGAGGCAGATATTTTCCTCAAGGTCTTGATACATGGAGTTAGCTCCCCTAATGGGAGCTTCCGAGTCAGTACTCTAGTTGCACTTTTGGTCCGCCTTTGGATCAACTGATCTTTTTTTATACTCTTCTTTATTTCTTCTTACCACCGAATTGTAAGAACTTGTTTCATCATTCCTTTTCTTACTATGCAGGCACATGCTGCTTCAGCAGTGCTAAACTTTAGTGAGAACTGCACCCCAGAAATCTTAACACCTTACTTGGATGGCATAGTGGGCAAATTGCTTGCACTCCTACAGGTATATTCTGTGTTATTTGTCTTGTGGTATTGCTAAATTTTTTTTTATTTTCTTTCTCCTGTTATGATCTATTGCTGTGATAATGGTGATGGGTTCTGAAAATTTCCATGTTTCCTTATATGTAATCCAGAATGGGAAGCAGATGGTGCAAGAGGGTGCTTTAACAGCTTTAGCATCAGTTGCTGATTCATCTCAGGTACTTCCTGAAGGCTGTGCTAGTTATTTATTCACATGGTGCTTTAAATAACCTGGTCTAACATCAAATGCGTTTCCCAGGAACTCTTCCAAAAATATTATGATGCTGTCATGCCTTATCTCAAAGTTATCTTGCTGAAGGCAACTGACAAATCTAACCGAATGCTCCGTGCCAAATCCATGGAATGCATTAGTTTGGTTGGAATGGCTGTGGGCAAGGATAAGTTTAGAGATGATGCCAAGCAGGTAATTGTTGAGCTGTTTATGTTTGTTGGTGCTCCATCATTTAGTGGTCATTTGTTTGCGCTTGTTTACACACATATGTTAATGATTCACATTCATAATGGTTACACATCATCACATTTTTGTCTCCCGATTTACACGAGGTGCGTATATGAGGTGTACAAATGGTATGTAAATGTAGTCATGTACACCCAAATTTTCACATCTATACAGATGTGGAAGTGTTTTACACCCTTTCTTTCGAAAGGACACCAATATGCTGTCTTATCTGGTGATTTTTTCCCTGTGGCACCCATGAGCCACGTTTATTTTTTTAATCTTCTTGTGGGCCCCATATTTGTTATCCAAACATATTGAACTGATGAACATCAAGACCTTGAAGCTGATTGTTTTAAATCTTCCTAGATTTTGAGTAATTTGTGAAAAGTCCCAACCTATGGATCTAATTTTTTAGACTTTTGTAGGCCCCCAATTCATGATCATAACTATTTAGTATTCTTGTATTAATGATTAACATCAAGATTTCAAGTTTCATTTCTTAATTCTTTATGGATTTTGAGAAATTTGTGAAAACGTCCAAAAAATTCAAATAAATCTAAAACCGTTGGATATACTCATTTGCTTAAGTGAAAATGATGATTTAGACAAACACGGTAATGTGTTTCACATGTGTAATGCTTGCAAATGTAACATTTGATAAAATCCATTTTTCAATCGCATGCATTAAAAGCAAATGACTGCTTAGGAAGTATTTTGAAATTTGATATTAGATAGCGGATTTCAGTGTATACTATATGCATGTTTATGATTTTACAATATTTCTTTTCCAATTCCCAACAGCAGTTCCATACTGTTTTTTTCTCTCATACAGTTTGTTACAGTTGTTTAAAGTATGTGAAAAATGTACCTATTAAGAATTAAAATTCAATTGTTACAATAGCAAGAGGAAGTTAATGCTCCTATTTGGAACATTGTGATCTTTCATTTTGTTGTAACTTTGTTTTTGCAATCGAGGCCAACTGTATAATCAAAGGGGATTGATAATATCTTTGTGATTGACAAACAAATGTTAAACCTTTTTCTACAGGGAAACTACAATAGATATAATCTGCATTCGAAACCTGCCACTTGAGATAGATAAAACATGTGTCTTTCCTGTGCAATTGGGCAGGATTGCAGTTTGTATGGAAGTTATTTACATTTGGGGAAAAAAGGTGCATGCAGAGTGTCCATTGGCACGCAAACACATATGCACATAACAAAAAGATCTTTCTTGGAATTTTTGTAGTTCATTTAAAATCTTTACGTTACAGATAATGAAATCAGTTCAGCATTCTATTTCATGCTTCAATAATTTACTGTAGTGATAGGCTAATTTTTCGTAATTCTTTTAAGAAATTGGCTCACTCTTTAGCATAAAATTTTTATTTGTTTCTATGCATACGTACATGCTAATTTATATTGCTGCTTGTTGTTTTGCCACTATATATATTTTTTCTTTAGCATGTATTTTTGGAATGATTTCCTTGAGTTTAGGCTTTTCTGTTCGTTATTTCATGCTAGGTTATGGAAGTGCTTATGACACTGCAAGGAACTCCTACAGAGTCAGATGATCCAACAACTAGCTACATGCTACAAGTATTATTTTTTATTAAAATTTTTTTTCTAATTGGTTATTGTGGACATCTATGCAATTTGCTCTAGTTGATATCCCCTTGCATCGGTTCACTTCTATGAATGCTTGTTGTAGGCGTGGGCCAGACTCTGCAAGTGTCTAGGACAAGATTTCCTGCCATACATGAGTGTTGTGATGCCCCCATTGCTGCAGTCTGCGCAGCTTAAACCGGATGTGACCATTACATCTGCAGACTCTGACAATGAAGACGATGAATCCGATGATGAAAGGTCTGCATATACTTTCCTTGAAAAAGTAAATGGATTTCATCTCAACAGCACTTGAAAATCATAACCGAATGAAGTTGGACCAAGTCATTTTTTCTGTGATTTTTGTTTTTACTCAGTTTGATAGATTAAATGTGGGATTTTTGAGATATTTTTTTATTATTGAGATTTTGTGAAATATATCAATTCTACCTTTTAACCATTGCATGGAGAACTGGGCATGGGGGCTGATATGTTTGCTTTGGGTAATGTTGCTAGACAGTTCTTACCTCTCAGGGGAATAGTGACCAGTGTGCATGATTGACCTTAAAGCTTTCTGCTTTCACTTTGTGTTTTATACTCTTCAATAAATTCTTCATGCTAAAGCATATAGTATACATTCAAAAATTTCTTAGACCAGTGTCTGTTGAAAGAATGATTTATTATTCCAACAATTGAGCTGCTTGAAACCAGATTTTTTTTAAATTCAAATAACCATTGAGTTCTTTCAGTTTTTGGCCAATTATAATGGAGGAAATATATAGGTTCCTCTTCGTATAAATTTCCGTTTCACTAAAAGAAATTGTTGAATTTATCTTGCTTCATTGTATATTTCTTCTTTTTTTCAACTTGTTTGTTCTCTTTACTTATTCTCTTGCAAACTTTGCTTTATACTGGTTCAGGAAAGAGCAGTCTACACTCTTCCCTTCATGTCCATTGAAAAAAATGTACCAATTCTACTAATCCTCAGAAAAGTATACCTATGTGTAGACTTTTATCAAGACGAACCCAAGGTTTTGAAACAGGTTCTTGGGGTGCCACTCTGTTGCCGTTGAGTCGAGTCAAGTTGCCTGAGTTTCACCCAAAAACCCTCAGTTTCTAAAAGAGATGAAAAAATGGATTTAGTTCTGAAATATCAGAAATTAATTTCCAATACTTCTAGAATTTAAAGACTTGTTTTATAATCAAAACAATATGAAGGTGTTTAGTGTTGCAGCCATGGGGTTGTGGGTTTGAGTCCTGTTACCGAAAAAAAAAGGAAAGAAAAAAAGCGAAAGAGAAGTGGTTATAGGCTGCTGTGCTTATTATGTTGGAGTTGGTTTAAGTTTGGTTAAGGGCATACTATATCTGAGCTGGATTTGTTCATATTGTTGACTACTGTGGGTTGAATTTTACGTGATATCCTACTTTTTTAATTTATTAAAAATTCCCAACTTAATCAAACTTATTATAATAGTGGCCCCAACTGTGAATCGTGGTTGTCCACATTATCATTGGTCTAATCATCCATTTTGTCTAGATCAAAACAGGAGGCTAATAATGAATCAAATAAGTTGATGGTCCAAATCAATGCATTCTATGGGCAAAATGGGATATTTGAGTTCGTATCCATCTATAATAAACTTATGATCCTCATGCTTCTGATGTGTGGACACTTGTGCGCATGTCTCTAGGTATGCATACACACACATTTATGTGCATGTATCTCTGTTATGTACATGTACAACTCGCTACTCAAGTGTCCCAAGTAATTTGTATGGATCCCAACTGCATGGAATCTACTATATGTAAGCCCAAAAGATACTTTTAAATCACGTATATATTCTAATGTTTGGGTTGGTGTGGGCCAAGTCCTATATAACTCCACATTGGTGGTGACTGGTGATGATGCAGAGGTGCCGAATCTTTGTTGATTGTCTTGGTTGATTTTTTAAACATGTTAACCAATTCTACAGAAGCTGGGTTTTAGAATGGGGATATGTTCTGTGAAAATCGGTCAAATGGGGGTATGTTCTGTGAAAACTGGTCACTTCACTCATAAAAACCCTGAGACAGCTTAATATAGTTTAGGTTCTGGTGCCATCACCATCCAAATCAAGGAGACTGGAATGGTATAGTGCGCTACTCAAGAAATGGGCCCATTAGAATGAGGGGTTGCCTAGTTGGTTGGTAACCCTGCTTTTCACCTGGATGACTAGGGATCAATCCATGGTTTCTCCCACTCCTTGGAAGTTTGAGTTCTCACTAAATAGGTATGCGGGTTCTCTCTCGTCACATGTGAGAGAGTCCTCTCCCCACATATGTGGTACTCTCGTAGGTCACAACCTGCTTATTTGGGCTTTAAAAAAAAGAAATAATAATTGGCCAGCCTATTAGGCCCAAATTCAAAGCCCAGCAGTGAAGATTAATTTATTATTAATAGTTGCTTTCGTAAGTTTGAGAAATTGGATTTATACTTGTATTGGGACTTCTTATTTGGATTGAACTAGATTATTTCCTTATTTAGAGAGTTATTTAGTTTTAAATAGATGTAATCCCTTCTCATGGGATAGACTACATTATTATTGAATTAAATTTTAGTTTTCTTTTCCTTGTGGGTGGAATTCCTGTCTTTGGTGTGAGGCTTAGATAGTTTATTCTAAGCTTTTTGGCTTGGAAAATAGCCTGAAGATTAATTTATTATTAATAGTTGCTTTCGTAAGTTTGAGAAATTGGATTTATATTTGTATTAGGACTTCTTATTTGGATTGAACTAGATTATTTCCTTATTTAGAGAGTTGTTTAGTTTTAAATAGATGTAATCCCTTCTCATAGGATAGACTACATTATTATTGAATTAGATTTTAGTTTTCTTTTCCTTGTGGGTGGAATTCCTGTTTTTGGTGTGAGGCTTAGATAGTTTATCCTAAGCCTTTTGGCTTGGAGAATAGCCCGTTTGGCTATTCTTCTTTCCCGTGCTATATCACTTTGGCTGGAATATGTTAACTGTTTGGCTACATGAAGGGTTTGTTTGTATAGAGGCGCGGAAGCGGAAACCCGTGGAACGTCAAATCTGCGCCCATTGCAAAAAATTGTGCAAAATTGTCATTTCTCATCTTGTTTCTCTGCTGCACCAAACAGTTTCCTTGCACCTTGTCTCCCCCCCCACACCCCGGTCTCTCCTTTGAAGGGAGCATTACACAGACGCTCCCTAACATGTCTAATAAATAGTATTTTACATATCGCCAATCTGATCATTTGATGGCTTTAACTTAAATCAGAGCAAATTTTAGCCATGTTTAATAAACATGATTAAAATAGATTGCCCCATGAGTCCTTATTTATTAAGAGTGTGGGAATCTCTAAAGCATTTATAATCATGTATTAGGTACTCAGAACCTCTCATTCTTACAAATCCGCTGAAAGGGAGAGAGCTTACATTCTTGTCTGCAGTTTTAGGTTTTTTCTGTGAGGATTTTTTTTAGTAGGATTCTTGAAGTAGAGATTGATGAGATTATAAGGCAACTTTGAAAATGATGATGCTGGTGGTGGTGGACAGTGATTTTCTGTGATTATAGTAAGATCTCTATGCTGTTAAGTCATAGGTTAAAATAATATTGGATAAAGAACTTTGTTAGCTAAGAAGGAATGATAATTGGTTTAACAAGCAGAATTCTACCTCTTCTCTATGCCCTCAAATGTGTCCAACATTTGTAATGAGCTATGTATTTACTCATTATTTATATGATTATTGAAGAAGGGCGGCTTGGCCCAATGGTAGAGGCTTACTGGTAGCGTCCTGGAGGACGCGGGTTCAAGTCAAGGAAACAACTTCTTCAAAATGAAGGTGAGGCTGCGTACATCTTGCTCTCCCCAGACCCTGCTATGTGGGAGTCTTGTGCACTGGGCCGCCCTTTTATTTATATGATTATTGAAGTTAAGTTGCAACTACTTATAAAGTCTTTAACTAATATGTCTGTCGGTTACACCTCATAAATCCGTTTTTTAATTAATCTTGGTAGCCTTCGCCACTCATCTTGACAAGTTGCTAGGGGTCCCTATTTTTGGTTCAATTGGACCCTTCTCTCTGCCTGATCCATGATCCTGCACTGATTAACCCTTCCAATGATTTTTAGAGGCTCCAGTATTCTTCAGGATGCATATAGGAAAATGTACATTCTCATTTTGTGTTCACCATGTAGGCTACAAATCTTCCTGGTGAGATTTGCGGGAAATCTGATTTTTATCTTCGTGCTGTACTTGTAATGCATTTTTTCCATGTGGAACATTGCTTTCTAAAATGCCATAACATCTGACTGCTCTGCAAAATGGTGGTTTTGTTGAATATTTATGGTCTGCGCTTATGTGAGAGTTGTCTTGTGCAGTATTGAGACCATTACCCTTGGAGGTAAAAGGATAGGGATCAAAACTAGTGTCTTGGAAGAGAAAGCTACTGCTTGTAACATGCTCTGTTGCTATGCTGATGAGCTAAAGGAGGGGTTCTACCCATGGATTGATCAGGTTGCTAATTGTGTACTGTCTGTTTTTCCCTATTAAAGGCATTTCTCAATGTAAAATAATAAGATTAATCACATGTAATTAACAAATCATGCAGGTTGCACCCACTCTAGTTCCGCTTCTAAAGTTTTATTTTCATGAAGAAGTTAGGAAGGCTGCTGTTTCGGGTATATGCTGAAGCTAAAATTCATTAATGTTGTTCCATTTATTGATAGATTAGGATTTGGTTATTTTCTGAAGCATTTCATTTTGTGTTTCTTAGCCATGCCGGAGCTATTACGCTCAGCTAAATTAGCTGTAGAGAAGGGCCTAGCACAAGGACGTGGTGAGTCCTATGTTAAGCAGTTGACCGACTACATAATTCCAGCTTTGGTTGAGGCTTTACATAAGGTCGTCCTAATATTTAATTATATATTGCTTCTTGACATTTTTTGTTTGTGTATCATACTCTTATTATTTTTCTTATGGCATTTTGCATTCTTTTCCATATTAACTTTGCAAATGGCTTGCAGGAGCCTGAGACAGAAATCTGTGCAAGCATGTTGGACTCGTTGAATGAATGCATACAGGTTTGTCATGCTCTCTTATGAAGTTCTGTTTCTTTCCTCACAAACACAATGAACTCCGAAGCATATAAACACTATGTGTAATAGTTCTAACTGATAAAAGTAATTTTTGGTATCTCTCCTACATTGTTGCTGAAAACTTAACGTTGATTGTTGATGACCTGTTTATATAACTGAAAATTTTCCAGACTCAAATCAGGATACATCCACTAAGAAATTGTTTGAGTTCATGAGAATTTGTGCTATCTGTGCCCCACCAAGGACTCCTTAATATGGGTAAAGTGAACGGCAAAACATAGTAGTGAAAGTCTGGGTAAAGGTTGTGGATGGTGCTGTTTGATTCTTGGAGAATTTGTTTTCCTTTCCGATATATTCCACTTTACCTTTGTGGCAGAAGTCTTATTGCATCATTTTTGTGATTCCAACTTAGGGTTGTTGGCATGGATGAAAATATCGGCCGATACGTACCCCATGACCGAACCTAAACTTTACTATGAATTGGTCTGCGACTCAGCGCAGCAAAAATCGCAGAATATCAGCCGAAATATTGGTTTTATTAACTGATATTTTGTCAAAATGTCGGTATTGGCTGATATGTTCATTGTAACGGTCATTGGAACTGAAAAATAAAAAAAAAAAAATACAGAGGAAGGACTGAGATCACTGCATTTTGCAGACACCAAAAAAAAAAAAAGAAAAAGAAAGAGATGGTGAGAGAGATTAAAAGGATGTTACAGAAAAAGAGGAAAAGAAGAAGAAGAGGAGAAAGAGAGAGAAACCAAAAGGTTGAGATGAATATGTGGTTAGGGTTCTGCTGTGGTCTTCCTGTGGGCTGCAACCACTACCCTTGTCTCCCCTCTTCTTCCTCTTCTTCTTTTCCCCATTTTTTTTCTTTCCCATTTTCCTTCTCTCTCTTAGCCATTGAACTACTCTACTGCTTTCTCTCGGAACTCAAGAGGACTCAAGAGTTAAGCACTCAAATGCATTCATTGTCTCTGAACTGAAAGGCAATTGCCCTTTCAATTTTTCAAGAGGGCTGAAGCCTCAAATCAGCATTCATTGTCTCGGAACTCAAAGGGTCAAATGCCCATTCAATTTCTCATTTATTTCTTTTTATTCGAACAAGTTAACAATTAGTTTCGATGCAACTTTTTGAGCTCCATCGTGGGGCACACCTCTAAGTAATCTGAACCAATCAAACTTATTGGGTCTTTTATGCATGAGGTATGGCAACATTTCACTCAAATCTGATAGTGGGCCATCTCTATTTAGAGTAAAATTTTGCCAAACCCTATACAGAAAGGGACAATTAATCTGGAGCAATTTAGAGTTTTTATATGTAGGCCATTTTGGGGCCTTTTTTTTTTTTTTTTTTTTTTTTTGATTTTCATACTTTAAGTTTTAATTTTTGTTTTTAAAAGACTTGTGCTTTCTAATAAGGCCCACTCATCACTGATGAAAAATCAATTGAAATAAACATCTCTCTTGTATCAACCATATAAATTTTGCTCTATTAAAAGGTAAGCCAACTTCACATTGATCACTTATAAAATATGTAAGTAAAATATTAAGGCTGATTAATTGGCCCTCAATAAATTTTATTATAATAGCCCCATTGCAAATTGGTCATTTCTTAAGTTGATCAGTTCAATCTCACTTCTTAAAAATGTTTGCATAATATATGAAGGATGATAATTATTTTCAGTGATTTGGAATTTAAATATAGGCTACATTGATAGATATATAATTTATAAAAACAGGCCCTAGAGATATAAAACTAAAACTTAACAGTTTTAACATATAAATAATAAACAGCAATACAGTATGTTAGAAGTTAGGGGGACTGATATTTTGTTTTATAGTCGGTACTAATGAGAAAAGATATTGTTTTCTAACATTTTCTCATATTCTGGATTTTTTGAAAAAATTTTTATTTTTTTTAGATAAAAAAAATTCACGCTGCGACAACCGTGGAAGGTTGCGAACCGTGACTAATACCGATACTGTATCGGTTTTTTGGTCAACTGATATCGCGATTTTGAACCATAGTTGTGGACCCTCTTGTTCTCTCATATAGGCATGATGGTCATTAGTAATTTATGCTGCATGGGCTATCTTTAATAACTCCACCGTCACATGTTGAAGATTTATTGTTAACAAAAACCATTGTTGAAGATTTATGATACTGTCTTGTTCCATTCAGATATCTGGACCACTTTTGGAAGAGAGTCAGGTCAGATCCATTGTTGATGGGATAAAGGAGGTAATCATTGCTAGCTCAACTAGAAAAAGAGAAAGGGCAGAGAGGACAAAAGCAGAGGATTTTGATGCGGAGGAAAGGGAATTTCTTAAAGAAGAAGACGAACAAGAAGAAGAAATTTTAGATCAGGTATGCACTAAAAATTCTTGGTTTTTATTAATTTTTCATGGATGTTTTGGAGTTAGTTACTAGAGCTTGTTTAATTGTTTTTTATTTGTAATCTATCCATTGGAAGCTGATTACTGGCATTCATTTTCTCCTTCACGGTCCTTATCTTCTAAACGCAGGTTGGTGATTGCTTGGGCACGCTGATTAAAACATTCAAGGCTGCTTTCTTACCTTTCTTTAATGAGCTTTCTTCTTACATAACTCCTATGTTGGTAAGTTGGCTCAAAATGAGTCAATTCTTATTGATGCTTTATGTTGGATGTTGGTTTCTCATTACGGCCTTTTTGGTTGATTGTTCTAGAAAGTGACTGATATTTTAGTATTTTTGCATTTTGGAATGTTGTCATTTTAGAATGACTTAATTTGGAATCCCATGTTTTGTTTATCCCGGTATTCCATCTTGGATTCTGAAGTTGTTACTCTAATTTATGGGCCTGTATGCCATTTTGATCTACTTGAAATAGAGCTGTTTCAATTAGATCTTTTTGAAATAGAATTGTTTCAATTAAGCCATTTTACAAATAGATCGTTATGTACCTTCCATTTAGAAAAAGTGAACTTGTCATTCTATGAAAGTTGTATGGGCAAAGTATTCATAAAGTAATAGAGTAGTACAGGCAAACTTGTCATATTATGAAGTTACGTAGGCAAACTAGTGAAAAAAAAGGGCAAAACGTGTCTTTTTTTTTTTTTTGGGCTAAAGTTGGGCTACTTAGGAGTGATACTTTAGACTTAAAGACCCATAGATCAATCTTTGGGTATATGTGTGAAACTAAGGTGCCAACGGCACTCAACCATGAGTGCGTTGTTGGCAAAAAGTGTCTTGTACTGTAGACATTCATGTCTCTTTAAAATAAATTTTCGTTTTTTAAAAAGAGGACAATGATCTTAAAGCTGATTGAATTAGACCTTCACATAAATGTTGCCAAAATAGTCTAAAGCACTTAAACATCTGGAATCAGTTTTAAGTGTGTTGGCACAAAAAGTAGACTTTCCAAATGGCACTATGTTTATTGTTTTATAAAATAGATATAACTACAACTTGTAAGTTTATCGTTTTTCTGTTTTTCCTTTGAAAAATCACTATATTGCTGTGAAATGGGTTTTCAGTTCTTCTTGTTCGACATGCTTGTATTTGCCCTTTTCCTGAATAAAATTTATTATCTTCTGAAAAAAATATTACATACAGGTTGCCTATTCATTATGCAGATGAATTGCAGTTTGGGTTCAGCAGACCTGTAGGCAAATTTTGATTCATAGGAAGTGTCATTTATTTGTATCTTTTAGAAAAAAATTGTGCATCTTTTCTGAAACAGAAAACTACAAACACCAAAACATTATGGTGCAGTTGAGAAAACGTGATGTGGAACTGACAACTTTCTTTGTACTTTGTATGCAATCTTCTTTTTGAAAACAAGAGGAAACTCTGATCATGGCCTTTCCTGTATGTAGTTTGTCGGATTCATTTATGAAGTCACAATTTTCCTTCACTATTTACACTGCTTTGTCATCCTTTGGATAATTCAATGGTTTATATTTTGGTTATGCTATGAACTTGAAACAGTTTGCACCTTTATTTTCATACTCATCATCATCATCATCATCATCATCAAAGCCTTGTCCCAGCCTTGTTGGGGTTGGCTACCTGAATTCTGTTTCTTCATTCACCTTTATTTTCATACTACGGCTGATAAAATGAAGCTTTTGAATTTCAGGGTAAGGATAAAACGGCTGAAGAGAGAAGGATAGCCATTTGTATTTTTGATGATGTTGCAGAACAATGTCATGAAGCAGCTCTTAGGTTGCCATTTTTGAAATGTTAAAATTAAAGTAGGCATTCTGGTTTACTACTCTCTCTTTCTAACATATTCAGGTTTCCTTTGATTAACAGATACTATGACACTTATGTTCCGTTTTTATTAGAAGCATGCAATGATGACAGCCCCGATGTTCGACAGGTTTGCACTTAACCAATGCCCTAGTTCTACATTGTTACCATGAAAGGTTTTGTGATAATATTTAAGCTTTTCTTTTTTTTTTTTTTTCTTTCAGGCTGCTGTGTATGGAATTGGTGTTTGTGCAGAATTTGGTAGATCCATGTTCAAACCCCTTGTTGGAGGTATCTTGCTTTAACTTGGTGCACATCTGTAAGGAATTATGCCCTTTAAATACCGAGAACCAAATTCCTTTTCTATTATATATCTACAGAGGCTCTTTCCAGGATAAATGCTGTGATTAGGCAACCTAATGCACTACAATCAGAAAATGTGATGGCATATGACAATGCTGTCTCCGCTCTGGGGAAAATATGCCAGTTTCATCGTGACAGTATAGATGCAGCTCAGGTACATGTACTTCACCATCTTCCAAGATTCTCAAAATGCTTGAACTAGACTATTTATCCAGCCCTTCTGGCCCCTGCACCTCTCTAGCCAATATCTAAGTGAACTGGATAGTGATAAGTCCATCACATGAATGTGTGGTCAATAAAGAATGTTGAGTTCTGTATCGGGTTGGTTTGTTAATCGTTTGCATGGTCTTGGAAGGTTTTAATTTACTAATGGAACAATAGGACACACTAATGTTGCTATACTTCTTTTTACCACAATTCTGTTAATTGGGTGCCATGCCTTGGTGATTTAGATCATTGATCTGATGGGTATATTTTCATCAGATCTTTGGGTATATTTTCTAGATCTTAATAGGTAAACTGAGAGAAGTTTGAGAGTACACTGATGGATCTCTCAATGTGCTGGTCCTCTATAAATACTATCTGTATGGATACGGTCTAGTTAATCCGTATCTCTTGTTGTAGAAGAGAGTAACAGAGGTATGGATGGAAAAAGTAGTATGCATGGGACAGCAAAGGGAAAATGGTACAGTGATCTAAGGTATATGACATATCTTCCCTTTCACAGAACCCCCTTCTCCAAGTTCATGATGAAACAACTTTTGTTGGTCACAGAACCATGGTGTAGAAGCATAAAGGTGCCTGTTTTCTGTCATTACATCTGCAATTTGGAAGGGAATTCAGATTGAAATTACAGACCACCTCACTGAGTGTCATGAATCATGATACCCTTTTCGTGAAACTTTAGACATCTCATATGCAATTGATTCTGCAACTGCTGCGTCAACAGATGCTATACCAGCGAATAATAGAGGATGAGCCCTCGTAAAGGTTCAAATTCTGACTGAAGAGCTGTTAACAGTTGAGCCAATATTCTGCCAAAAAAAAAAAAAAACACAGTTGAGCCGATCTTCTACTTGATACATTCTGAAGTTGCATACTAATTACATGGAAATCTGGGATCTATCAATGCTGGTTTACAACAGCATCTCATCATTACAGTTTAATTTCTTGGACATATAAATATTTACCAGCTTGTGTGACTCTCTTAATTTCAATGTCCAACTGATAACTGTTGGTGAAAATTTTCTAAACATATGAGGCTTCTGGATTATCCCATATAACTTTGGTTCTCTGAGATTGGGCCAAATTTATATTATAGATGGTTTAACTGAATTGATGGTCCAGGTCAGAATTTTGGAGGACAAAAAATGCACCCAGAAACCAGAAATCTGGATATCATGATTAAAACATGTGAAAAACAAAAAATGCACTAATGATACAAAGGTATGTGACAGTTATTATGTGCAGTCCACCCTATTTTATGCACTGCCTGGCCCATCTATGATCTATGATCAAGTTATCTCCTTCACACACTACTCCCACACGAAATGCCACAAACCCACGCTTGACTTGTTCAATGACTGTTGGATTGAAATCCAAGAAAATGATCACTTAACTGTTAAACTTGAGGGCCATAGATTGAGCGGTTAGGATGATAATGGTGTTGATATTTTGCTCACCCTTAGGTTTCATTGATTAAAGGTGCACCACTTGCTTTTGAATTGCTTCATAGCCTTGGCGGTTTGAAATGAAGTCTAGTCTTGGTGTAAGGTTTCTCAGGTGCTTCTGGGAGCCATTGATTCTTATTATGAGACATGGCATTTCGGAGTTCCTACTCAACAATGTTGAAACTTCTCTGCTTCCTATCTTCGTTGTGACAATCTGGTTCCTTGGGAAGGAGAGTAGTAACATGTGCTTTAATAATAAGCTGATGAGTGTTGGCTTTTAGTCATCCTTATCAGGAAGCAAATCATCTCGTGGGCCTTGTCTTTGGACTTGTTCGGAGTTTCTTTAGATATGCCTGATATATGTTGGATCGGGGTGATAAGAGGATGTTAGAGCAAGAGACGAGCCAGTCCCCGGTGGAAGTCAGCCTCTTCAAGTTGCTGGAGGCTCAACTTTGATGCCAGCACAGTGGGTAATCCAGGTATGGCCTCCATGATGGGTTCTCAATTGTGATGGCTCAGGGAATGTGAGGAGGTAGTTCTCAGGTCTGGGCCCTCTGGGGTACAATAGGGGCATCAATGAAGCTGAATTTCTTGCCATGTTAATGGGGATGCATGAAGCCTTGCATTTTGGGCCTTAATCCCTTTAGTAAATAGGTGATGATTCTGCCTTGTGCCAGTGCATAGGCAAATGGTCGTCATGGCCCTTGAAGAATTAGGTCCGGGTTAGTGAGATGAGGGTTCTCCGCAGGGTTAAACTTCTCTTCTCCTATTTATTGAGGGCTGCTGATGTGGAAGAATATAGACTAGCTAAATTGGTATTGGAGTTGGCTATCTGATGTTTGGCTTGTAGTCCTTGATTGGCATGCGCACACACACGCCCAGGCATTTTTGCATCCAAAATGCCCTCTTCAAATAATGAATGAAAAAAGGATATGTTTGGAATGGTAATTAATGAGTTAATGGTTGGAGAGAGAGAGAGAGAGAGAGAGAGAGAGAGAGAGAGAGAGAGAGAGAGAGAGAGAGAGAGAGAATGGTAATTAATGAGTTAATGGTTGGAGAGAGAGAGAGAGAGAGAGAGAGAGCATTAAATTCTTTGCTTCTTATTGGATTTTACAAAGGGGGCAGACATGCTTCCTTTTAGAGGGGCGTTTTTTAGTATATATGTATATAATTGCTTCTTATTGGATTTTACCAAGGGGGCAGAAATGCCCTCTTTTAGAAGGGCGTTTTTAGTGTTTTCTTGGCCCCCCAATTTAGAGGGGTGTTTTTTAGTGTTTATATATATTTATTTATATAAGCCCAGCACTTATGAGTTAATTTGAAAATTGATAGAAATAATGAGCATAAACCAAAAGCTCACTTTCACTTCATTTTTTTTCATATCAAATAATTTCAAAAAGCTATTACTTTTAAATACTTAGATAATTGTCAAATTTTGAAACTACAGAAAATATTTTTGAATCTTTAACCAACAAACAAACACACTGCAAAGGGATGATGCTCGTTGGGAATGAGATGGAACAGAGACTAACCAAGTCCTTGACAGAACAACATAGTGATGTTCTTTCTATTTTCTCCTTTTTTTTAAAATTTCTCCATATTATCTTATTAACTATATCATTTTTCTTTTTAATTTTTCGAAATTATGTTATTAATTGTATTTATGATTAGTGGCTTTCACATTTTTTTTTTATTTTACCTCTTAAAAATTATGTAAAAAAATTTACTTAATTTTTTACTTCCCTCTCTCTCACACACAGATGAAAACAGTCAAAGGGATTGGGTGAGTCGACTCAAAATCGGACTTGGCTCAACTCAGGCCTAGGCCAAGTTCGAGTCCGCCTTTTTATGAGTCAGCTTGCTGAGTTTGAGTATGCCTTTTTAAACCCTGAATACGGGAAATAATCATGTGAGAACTAGTTCTTACCATTATTTTGTGATATGTCTTGGTGGAGCTTATCTATCACCCAATTCAAATCTTGCAATACATAGGGACCTGAACCTCCCTATAGTCACACGCTTCAAGTTTCTGTCAAGTCCGAATTGACTAGATTGTTGGATCGACTGTACACTCATCCAAATAGACTGGACTTATTGGCCACAGATGAAGGGGTTACGGACATGTGATTGGGGCCAAATTTGATATTTGGGGTGGCCCCACATAGATCTTTTCATCCCTTGGTCCTATCTCCAAATGTGACCCACATATATATAAAGTAGGGCCCACTGGGGGCTGCACTTGGGGATGGGACCGGAGGGATTGAAAGATTCCAAACCCCCCCACCACCCCAAACCAAAAAAAAAAAAAAAAAAAAAACCCACCTACTAACCCTTCTATGGAGATGGAGGCTCAAATCATCATCCTAAGTATTTGATCAATGGACAACAAGTCTTCATTGTCCAAAATGAGTGCAAGTCGATCCAATAGCCCAATCCATTTGGATGGGTGCCAAACTTGGTATTGGGACACGGGGGGTTTTTTTGTTTTGTGGTCCACTTGGATGGATCATGATTTGGTCCCTACTAATGTTTTCACACATGGTGCTCACCTTATCGTGAGCGGGCCCTACTAGTGTTTTCACTCACAGTGCTTACCCTTATCGTGAGCACTAGGTGCTTGAAAGAGGTTTTGGGGACAGAGGTTTTCCCACATATATATATATATATATGGGGGAGCGCTACATAGCGCCTGGGCGTGTTTTAAGAAAAAATGCCCTCTTGGTTGGGCCCACTGAAATGCATGATGATCATGAAAGTCTATTTGATGTGAAGATCCATATAAGGTCTACCTATATGAAAAATCTTGAGTCTATATGATCATCCTAACATTTTAATCCATGGCCCTAAAATTTAATGGTTTAAAAGCATCTTTTATTATGATTTCAATCCAACGGTGAAGTAAAATTGTATGAGTGTCAAATTTGGAGATGTGACCATACATAAGAGGGTAGTGTGTATGAAAAGATTAGATTGACTCAACATGACTCCCATGATCGAGAGGCGGAAAAAGGGGCATTTTTTAGAATTTCCCATATATATTTGTGTGTGTGTGTGTGTGTGTGTGTGTGTGTGTGTGTGTATTTATATATTTATGGAGAATATTAATATGCATCCATCTCTCACCATAAGGTGAGAGATACTTCCATATTTAGATATATTAATGTGCAAAAGACAAAAAGCTCTATGAAAAAGAGGAATGCTCAAGTACAAATAAGAAAAGTTATGTAAGCATCCCTTACCCTATGGTGAGGGAAGGATGCATACTAACATTTCTCTCTCTCTCTCTCTCTCTCTCTCTCTCTATATATATATATAGATATATATATATATTGGTAGCTTTCCATCTTGAAAGCCTTTATATTTCTCTGTCATTTGATCGGTTATCTTGTCACATTTATAGGAAACAAGAACCAGGTGAAGAAGAAGCTAAATTAAAATCTGCAGCATAAAAAACCATGAAAGAGTAGCGGCAGGTGCGCCGTATCAAGTTAGAAACAGAACACATGAAGTTTGATAACTATTGAAAACACAAATTTGTTAGTTCAGTTGGTGAGGGACATGGGGCTGTGAATGAGAATCTGTGACTTTTGAGTCCCCATTGTAGAATATATATATATATATGACCTAAAAGCTCTACTACCAGTTTGTAGGGGAGCACAAGTCTAACCCAAAAACATTATAGTCTGTGATCAGTTGAGTTTAGAAACTGCTGAACTTGTGCATAATGATAGAATTGAGATTTTGGTGAACTGGTAGAGTTAAAAATTCATGAAAAACTTGGAAAACCTTTATAGACAATGGTTTTTAAAATCTGATACTTCAAGTCTTGGTTGCCAGTCGTCTGTGGGTTTTAGAGAAGTGATCCCAACGACAAAATTTCCTTGCTGAAGTGAAGCTGACTTAGAACTTGTGATCAGAAGAGTGTGGGCTCTGATATGAGTGTGGGCTCTGATACCGTGTGTGATTTTCGGGTATAGTCTCTAGATCTTAATGACAAGAAATCAAGAGAGACTTAATAGAAACCAATAGAAAATGAGAAAAAAGAAATATAGAGATAGATCGGTGGACTTCTCAATGCGAAGTAAAATACAACTAATCTACATCTATCTGTAGTTTTACAAGATAAAAAAGCTAGGTCAGGCTGAAGGAGTTAATGAGAAATGAAGGGGAAGTCCAAATGTGGATGCTTAAACCTGGATGATTGAATTATCCTAACCATCCAGTTTTTGGCCTATAAAAAAATTTAAAAAAAATAATAATTAAAAAATAAAAAAAAATTCTAGCAGGAAATAAGAGAGCTTCCGTGCCTCACGTGTGGGATGGCTCAAACGTCTATGATCGAAGGTCATTGAGGCTTCGTGAGAAATGGATGAGGGTTGGATGGTTGGGATAATTCAATCATTGTTGTTTAACATCCACCTTTGAACTTTCGCCTGATCATCTCTGATGAACTTCTTCTCTAGCTATCTTAAATATGATGCTACTTGCTGGGTTTAATATGATGTTAACTTCAATTTATGCTCAGTTGTCCAATTAAGATGCATCTTAACCAAAATTTACTCCATGGACATCTCCAACAAAATTAGCAATAATTTATTACTTTATTAATAATTTTTTTTGAAGTGAATACATGTAGTTGTTTTAAATTTCTATGGTCGTGTATTAAAATTTTTAAATATCACTTCACATTATGGTTTCCTGTTTTGTTTAACATTGTAGTTAAGAAAGTTTATTTTCTCGTTGAACCGGATTATTATTATTATTATTATTATTTAGGAGATTCATCTCTCTTGGACCTCTGCTATTAGCCTTGCAAATGTTATTCCAGTACCTAAGTCTTACTTTGGATGCGAGCCTTGCAGAGATTGCAAGAACTTTAATCTTAGGAGGGTGTGATTCTGACCTGCATTCAGGGCTGTTTCTTCTTGATCGATTGGGCTTGGGGTTTCAATTGCACCCATGCCTTTGTCACAAACCAACGAGGCAGCGATGGCTCATAAAACGTACCCAAAAAATGGACCAGCCTTTGTAGCATTAGAAAGAGGGGGCAGTGTTTTCTACCATTATCAAGACCTTAACTCCTTGCTTCTCTGGTTTTCTTTTTCATTTTTTTATTTTTATTTATTTATTTATTTTTTTGACCTAATCTTACGGGGCGTGATTCAGTCCTGGGTACACCCCACCCCACCCAACCCAACCCAAAAAAAAAAAAAAAGTAAGAAAGAAAAAGAACAAGAGAAAAGAAATAGAAACATTTATGTTTCTACTAATATGTTTCATGGGTTAATACTCTATAAGATATATTATTTACCGCATAATATTATTATATGCTTTTTAAACAAGTACATGGAGACTATACATTCTAATAAAATCAATAATTCTCTTTGTACAGCCTATCAAATTGATACAAAAATGCATTGTGATGTGATATAAAAGAATCAATATATATATACACTTTGAAAATGAAAAGTATCAATATTTAGACATTCTTGAATGTAATCATTTTTTGCATGCTCTTTTTCCAATGGTTTAAAGATTGTAATCCCTCTCTCTTGTTTGCCAGGTTGTTCCTGCCTGGTTAAGCTGCTTGCCAATCAAGGGTGACTTGGTTGAAGCCAAAGTTGTTCATGATCAGCTGTGCACAATGGTTGAAAGGTAATGGCTTGTAGTTGTGCATTTTGGTGAATAGTGCATCAAAAAAAAATTTTTTTTTTTGAATTGTTTGCCGCATCTTCTTTTTCCCTCATAGCAATGAACCACTTCCTATTGCAAGTGATTGTCTTTGAATATAGAATGAACATGCAATCTCATATTTGTTGTCTATAAACAGGTCAGATATGGAGCTTTTGGGCCCCAACAACCAAAATCTTCCTAAAATTGTTCATGTGTTTGCTGAGGTAAAAATCTTGTCTGGTTTCCATATGTTTTATCCCCAGCTCTTTTTAATATAAAAAGAGAACATAAATGGAGTAATATTCAATGCTCAGCAAAGCAATTTGCTCAGCTTTTAAAACAGTACATTTGCTGCACCTCACCTCAGGCTGAATCCGCAAATTGGTTTGCCTCATTTGAGGTGGATAAGCTATCATCCATTCTAAATCATTGATAGTGTTCAGTTCAGCACTTGGTTAATCTAGATCTTTGGCTGGAGGAGTCCATTTACTTGCCACCACTCAGATTTTTAGGAACAGCTTGCTATTAAAGTAGTTAGCCTAGCGGACCTAGGATTTTCATTTGAGGGGGGCAGGCGATGGCAATATATATATATGTATATATTTGTCATTTGTCACTTGAGGGACCTAAGTACTTCTTCCTGATGGGGCCATTGGCAAATTTTTTCATTATTTTGGATGGGCTTATTTTGCCATTCACTGCTTGCCTTTTGGGCTATTCCATGTCCAATGGGGGTGATTGCCTCCAAAACCCTATACTTTGGTCCGCCACTTTCTGCCGCCAACATACTTTGGAGTAGGCTTTGATGATGAAGGCGGCTGGCTATTAAGGTAAAAACCATCATTGGTTGACTTAGATTCCCCAATGGTAAGACCCACCTACACCTTTGGTGGTTGAAAAGGTGAGAGAAGCGGGGAATATAAATTTTGATCATCATGTAATCATTGTTATAGAAATGTAAACGTTTTCTTTAACACCGAATGCTAGTGTAAGCGCACAAGTGTTTCCCTATCATCAGCTTCCTTTACCTATATGGTTTTTCCTTTTGACCATTTTGCTTTCCCCTGCCCTTCGAAGAACACAAAAATAAAAATCAACATTTGCATCCCCTTTCACTGGCTTTCTATCTTCACCATTACCATGCTCTAGCCTTTAAGTAAAGGCTGAATTTGTAGTGCTGGTGTAAGCACATAAGTGTTTCCCACTCTTCAGGTTGCTTTACCAATTTAGTTTTTTTTTTTTATAATCGTTTTACTTTTCTCTTCCCTTGCAAAACTTCTTACTAGAAAATCAACCTGTAATTCCCCTCACATCAGGTTGCTTTACGAATTTAGTTTACCACTTTTACCTGCCCCTGCAATGCTTCTTAAATGAAAATCAACCTGTGACGCACTCGTGCACATGCTTTTCACTCATTGTTCTGTTGGACAATTTGTAGGTATGCCCCAGCTTACCCGCAGAGTGATTATTGGAACGGATTCTCATTGCTCAATCAAATAAGGCTATGTTGTGACCCTGAAATCATGTTTGCTGAACCTTTTTTTTAATGAATAATGCGTCACTACTGTGGGACCTCCTGATCCTGGCTAACCGCTAATATGGGTTCAAGCCATAAATTGATTCTTTTCGTGCTTTGCGACAATGCAATTTGGAGTCCTAGTCTCCTCTTTCAATGTATTGACTTCTGGGGTTAGGGAATCAAGCTTGGCACCCAGGTTCTCTAACGCATAGACCAGTCTCTTTTCTACATTCTTATTGGAGTAGCACATTACTGATTTGAATGACCAGTTCTAACACAAAACGAAGACTATATTAACACTTATCATTTCTATGAAGTTGCTCTGCTCATGATTCCAAAAGTTTAATGATACTGATATGTGGTTATTCAATAAAATCAACCAATCTAATGTGTGCAGGTCTTATGTGCGGGCAAAGATCTTGCTACAGAACAAACTGTTAACCGGATGGTTAATCTTCTGAGGCAGCTTCAGCAGACTTTGCCACCATCTGCTCTGGCATCAACCTGGTCTTCTTTGCAGCCTCAGCAGCAGCTCACTTTGCAGTCCATGCTGTCCTAGGATCTTGTTGAGGAGCTTTTTTGGCGTCAGATTGTTTATTCCCTATTTCATTTACCCATTCTTTATATACATATTCATTCCTTTGTGTGAATTTTGTGCAATGAGGAATCCTGAGAGTGAAAGCTGTGGGAGTTGAACAAGGGTTTTGGTGTAGAGTGTGTATATTACGAGCTATTTATTATGTTGCAATGCCCGATAGTTGGGACAAATATATAGTGGCGGGGCTTGTTTTTGACATTGGGGGTGGGTTTGTTAGAACACTGAACAAGTGTTTTTACGGTCACCCTCTGGAGCAGTTTTGGGGCTTGATATTTTTCAGCTTTCCATATCTTAAAGTGATATCGAAAAAAAAAGCCAGACTTTGTATGCAGCTTGATGTTTTTAAAAAGACCGATGGATGTTTGGTTTTCCTCTCTCTCTCTCTCTCTCTCTCTCTCTCTCTCTCTCTCATTCATTCTTGTTTGGGTTTCCTCTCTCTTTCTGCGTACAAACAGTGACAGAGGAGGTTTTCCTTATCAATGTCATTTTGTAAATACCAGGGTACGAGCCATTACATCATGTACATAAAATCATCCTTACAAGTTTCTGTTAAAGATTCTAATAAAGAAAGAGGCCCTGGGAAACAAATACATGAATGTCTCTTTACAACAAAATAGCACTCATCCTCGAACTTGTAGTTTCTTAGTACCTTTAGAAAGCCAGGAATCATTAAATTTGTTTGTACCAACCCATTCATCCGAAATCAGTTTTTCTTTTTTGACTTTGAACATGATTCATGAATGGAATACTGTCTAAAATATCTTAATATTTGCATGCAAGTCATGAATAGTATGTTGGATCGTTGGAATTGTCTCCTAAGGGCTAGGTGAAACTTAATTTTGATGAGTATGCAGATCTAGTGTTGCAAGTTGCAAGCATCAGGGGTGTTGCGTGAGAGGATGATGGATCCATTATTTTTGGATGCGCAGGCACGATCCACTTTTGCATTCCTTTAGCGGCTGAACTTTAGGGCAACGCAACATGGGCTTCAGCTATGCTTTTCTACGCTGCTGAGTAACATGGGCTTCATCTTGGAGAGAGATTGCTTTATTATTATTTTTTATTAAAAACTCATTACGGAGGGAAGGGATTTTTTTCATCGGAATTGATGACCTATTGGTAGAAGATAACTAAATCTCTTAAATGTTATTTTGAATTGGAAGGCATTTTTCTGCAAGCGGTCAACCAATATGATGGCTGATGTAATTGCTAAATGGCCTCCTCCATCGCTCACAGCTTTAACCGATTTGCAGTCATCTAATGTGGGGAGTAACATACAAGAGCTAGGTCTTTTAGAGACTCTCTTTTGATGATAATGTATCTAGTTAATTTGTTTGTTAGTTGTAGTGGTTGTTTTCCTCAATAAAATTCTCTTTTTAGCTATAAAAAAAAAAACACCCTGCTTCTTGTTTTTGATAATCACTTACATAGTTCTAAGAAAAAGTTAAATCCAACTTCAGATGGGCTACTATTGAGCTTAATCCTTTTTAGGCAGGCCAGGCATAGGCAACGCACTAATGGCCTGAGTCGGGTTAAGGCCGGACATGGGCTGACGGTCCAAAACTCGGGCTGGGCTTGGATATTCATCAGCCTGGCTCAACCCGGCCTGAACGCCCCTATGGTAAACTGTTTCTTTTATATACAAACATTGGAAAGTGGAAAAAATGTGAAAATTTAGAGAAATTTCTGCTGCGGGAGGCCACATGTAGCGGCATTCGTGAAACAGATTCTCCAGTGTCAACGTAGAGGGGCCCACTTTGCATTGTTAAACCAGTCGATACCTGCTCTTTCCAATTTGGGTCCTTTTAGTGGTTTGGATTCATTTTCACCCCTCTCCAAGGATTACAAATATATGTTCGGCATCCTCATCTTGGATATTTTCAACTTCATTCTTTTTTTTTTGGCATGAAATTGAATTCCAGACATTCATGGTAAAATGGTTTCTAATCTAGGTGAGAGAAAAAGGATGGGGTGGATTTATGGATGGAATCCTTACGTTTCTATGATTGATTTACCTGTGTGATGATTGAGTGTCCACTTTTCTATTTATAAGGTCTTCACCTCCCTTTTTCATTTTTAACTGCTTTCTTGAATACATTTATGAGAATTCCATGGAATTTAGTTCCATGAAAACAAGGAGGCCCTTAGTTTAAATCTATGGACAACTCCAAAACTTATGACACTCTGACAAAACCTCCTCTTGTTTTTTTTTTTTTTTTTTTTTTTTTTTTTTTTTGCTGTGAGGTAGTTGTTGTGCACATGTAAAAGTGCGTAACCTGCGATCGATAATCAAGCCACATACAAGAATAGAACATACAGAGGATTTATTTGGTTCACCTTAAACTAGGGCTATATCTATAGGCAAAAAGACGATACCATCTTTACTAAAACAAACAAAGGCATACACAAAATCTTATGTTTTATTGTTTCTCTTATGTGATGTGGAAACACTACGGGCAAGATAAGCCACTCTCTTTATTGCAAGATCTAGAATTACAAATTACATTAATATATAATTTACATTTTTTTAGCCTCTAAGAAAGCCCTGATATAATTACCAAAATACCCAAGACCTTAACTTGGTTCTTAGCAAATCCAATGGACCCAACCGGCTAAATAAGAATACAAGACACAAACCCAACAATTTTGACATTGGCTTAAATTCCGCAAGTTGAGCTACCAGCAGATAAAATTGACAATGTATTCATGTACTTCGATGACAAGTATGTCATTGTACCAATAGCGCAATCTTTTATCCAGTTAACCCAGACTATAAGATATAAACCCAATAATTTTCACCTTGGCTTAAATTCCACAACACAAGCCACCAAGAGATAAAACTAATAATGTTTTCACATACCCTGCTGAATGATACATTACAGCACCGACGGTGCAGTCTTCTTCCTTCAACACTTTAATATGTTGAAGTAGCACATGAATTTTGAGACAAATTCATCTTCTTATTAAATTCGACCTCGAACTTGAAGCTCAAATTCATTGGCGAATCCAAGTCACTCACAAATCAGCCTTCAAATTGATTTAATTTTAACATCATTCCGAAGATCTCGTTACCATGAACACGCTGAAAGAAACAAATCTGAAATTCGATTCTTAATGACTTTGATATAGAAAAATAGTTTTTCACTCTCTAATCGGTCAAACTCTCCATTGACTGTCAGTAGCTAGTGTCCCTCTTTCACTTTGTAGATATGATCTAAATAAGTCCGTAGGTGCAAACAGATCTCCGAACAAACATCGAATGATCAAGATATCAACAAAACAATTTAAGCTGTGGATGCCCAGTCAAACTGTTTGACCATACTGCTGGCGTGGCGCTTGTGTTAGCCTGCGCCTCTGTCGGGCTAGGCTCTACTAAACTGGGCCAGGCCCGACCTGACCTGAAACTGAAACCAGCCTGCATTGCTCTATTTTTCTTCTGGGCCAGGCATCCTATTAACAGGAAAAGTCTGACCCAACCCGACCTTCAATCTTCGTCTTCCCGCTTCCCTTTCTGGTTTCTACAACTAGAAACCGGAAGCCCCTTGGGACTTCCTTTTGCTTAGGCAATGGCGGCTAGAGACCGGAGCAACAGTCCTCCTATGACAGTAGTGCACGGTCAGCGAAGGGTGATCCTCACCGGCGACGGCAAGACTGCAACAGAAACGGCGTTATGTAGGGCTCCAGCGATGTCAGGGGACTGAAATTGGGATTGAAGGAATCCCTTTTCTCCAGTCTTCTTCGATACTCGCGGTGTAGCGGAATCCAAGACTCAGGTAACAGAGATGAAAAAATCGACCCTTTATGTTATCCCCTCTTCAGAAAAAACGGGGCCCACCAAGAGATCACAACAATCTCTTTTTCTCTGTTTCCAGCAAACAGAGATCCAAATCCTTTTTTATGCTCTTCTTAGTAGAAATCCAGCAATCAAGAACCCATTTGGATCCCTAATCCGAGAACCCAATTCATTGATTACACAACACAACACAACCCACCCTCTGATACCACTTTTGGGGGGAAAAAGCGGTGCAACAGAAACAACACGCGATGATGTATTTATTGAAATAATTAGACATTAAGTATGACCCAATAACTTCATGCCAATGTGGGTTTCCCACTTTAGTAGACCATTAGCAATTAGAACTCCAATGTTGGTGGTAAGCTTCCTTGATCGAAATTACTTTGATATTTAGGTAAAGTTACTAATCTTATAATATTTTTTATGCTAAGAGGAATTTTGGCTAATCGATCGATATAATGTATTAGAGCTGTAGTTGAGGAGTATAGTAAATCTCCGATCAAAGGTAACAATTCAGATTTAGCTAATATGATGGAATCATGCATGCGTTTAGATTTTATGATCTATGTTGTGTTATCTTGTTAGTTTAAAGCTTTCTAACTTTAATATGTTAGTTGAAAACTAACAGGTGGTATGAGAGTGTAGGTTATAGGATCTCACATCTTGAATAATCTATGAAGGTTTATAATATTTGGTATTATTGTTTAATGAGTGTTTCAAATTTGACTTTCATACCCGCACACATAAATATATCTCTTTTGTCAGATTCGCGAATCTGTGATTGGGCTCCAAAAACGGATCAATCATGCACTCCGTTTATTTTTAAATATCATGGTCGCTAGAATCCGTAATAGCCACGGAGAACTTAGCGTGTATATATATTTATATATTGTTTTTGTGTGTGCAATGGACTCAAGTTCATCACCCAACTTTCCAAGATTATTTACTTCTTTGTTTTTTTTCAAACTTGATTTCAGCGATCAATGAATAGTGCATTCAAATGCTATGATATTCACCGTTTATCGAACACATGCACAACTATTCTTGTGTTAGTACATGTGTTCCCCACTATATGTTTCATCATGTGATTATTCAGACCATGTACTTACAAATAAAAGGGGCATGGCAAATAATTCTGTTACGCTTTGTGTTTTGTGTTTAAAGATTCCTAGCATTCTTAATTATGGTAGAATTTTCTCTTCCAGTAATTAAAGTTTTTTAGAGGTGGGGCCCACACTTTTGTCATATATTAAGTTATTTAGTAGGTGGGCCTGCCGATCTCCCTTGAGTTCATTATGCACACGTTTTTTGAAACCATGTTTGGGCATGGCATGGCCAGGAAGCCGGCCACCTACACCACTTGTTATAAGTTTTGGTCCTTACCAATTAAGGCGGACCATTCCTGGTTTTGTGCTTCGAATCATGCATCCCATGTAGGGCTGTCAAAGGGCCGAGCCCGGGCCGGGCTGAGGTAAGCCCTTATCCTACCATTACATGTGCAGGCTGGGTATAACTAAACAAAAGACCTCGACTTTTACGGCGGGCCTATAATTTTTAAGCCCTTACCCAACCCTCAAGGGCTAGGGCCGGGCCAGGGCCAAAAGAAAGGGAAAATTTTTTTCTTTAATGGAAATAAATCTTTTCTATGCAACAGCCTATGCCGCTACCACCAACCAACCTTATATAAACTCTCCTCCTTTGTCCGGGCTGAGGATTGGCAATGCAATGCAAAAGGCAGCATGGAGGAGTTAAAAACTTTTTTTTAAGGCATTGGTGGTGGGATAAAATCATTTTTACAATATAAAACATAAGGTGGATAATAATAATTCTATAAATGATAATAAATATATAACAAATAACAATAATTATTTACTTAATTATTTAATTTACTTTTAGAATATCTAAAAGATCATCGAATGTGTTATTATCATTGTGTTGCTGCATACGTATCCAATCTTGTGTGCAAATTAAGACTTCTACAGTCTCAGATTTTAAACAACTTCTATATTGATCAAGTACTCTTCCTCCCGTACTAAATGCTAATTCATGAGCAATTGTAGAAATAGGAATTGCTAAAATGTCACAAGCCATTCTGGAGATAACTGGATATTTTGTTGAATTAACTTTCCACCAATCCAATATATTGAAAATTTCAGATTTATCCCTTGGCTCCTCCAAATAATAATCTAATTCCGATTTTTCCTCTACAATTGTCTGAGTCATTTATTCCTCAAAAGTTAAAAAATCATCTTCAAACTTATTAGATTTCTTTATCAAATCAACTTTATCCACATTTGACAATGTTTTGGTATATGCATATATATCATAGAATACTCTTTATAAAGATTTCTAAAGAGTATATGAGTTTCAGCTCGACGAATACCTGCCTCTTCATTCGATCCATTTAGCTTTCTTAAAGTATACTCTAAATACAACAGCTTACGTTGAGGATCAAGGAGAATGGCCATTTCAAATAGTTTATTATAATGCTGCCAATATTTATCAAATTTCTCCTTCATTTTTCTAGCCATATTTTTAGAAGAAATATCTACACTATCTAACTTTTGTACCAATAAAATATGTATTTTAATCACTTCAGGTAAAAATAAATGAATAGATGGGTATTTACTTCCTAAAAACTTTAAAGTAGCTTCATAAAAACTCTTCAAAAAATCACATATTATATTAGCTCTTTCCCACTCTTCCTCTGAAGGAATGTTCTTGTAGTTTGAGTCTTCTAACCCTAGTGAATTGAAGACTTCTCTAAATATTAATGCACACTCCAACATTGAGTAGGTGGAGTTCCATCTAATTGAAACATCAATTGGTAACCCTCTAGTGCTACTTAGCCCTAATTCATGAGCCATCTCACGGAACTTACATACACGAGTTGTTGAATTTTTAATGAATTTCAATGTGCCCCTAATATTTTAAATTTTAGAGGACATTTCTTTCAACCCATCTTGCACAATGAGGTTGAGAATATGTGCTGTACAACGCATATGAAACAAGCTACCATTCAATGGGAGACCATCCTTTTTTTTTTGTGAGATGATTTTTAAGTGTCCTTACCATAACATCATTTGTGATGCAATTATCTAAAGTTAAGCAAAATATTTTATCATCAATTTTCCATTTTACTAAATTATTTTTAATAGTTTCAGCTAAGACTACCCCAGTGTGGGGCGGATCAACATTAACAAAGTTAATTATATATTTATATAACTTCCAATGAGAATCAATAAAATGTGCAGTAATAGATATATATATCCTATTGTCTGATTTGACGTCCACATATCAGATGTGAGACTAATCTCTGATGATATACCATCAATTAATTGAGAAATTTTGAGTTTCTCTTGTTTGTAAATTTCAATACAATCAGATTTTACTGTGTTAAGTGACACTACTTTAAATTGAGTTTATAGAATTTTACAAAATTCCATAAAACCTTCATGTGTCACAACATTAAATGGATATTCATGTAAAATGATCATTCTTGCAAGTGCATCTCTACAGTGTTTTATATCAAATTTATAAATACCTAAGGCATCATTGGATGTCGCAAAAGCCGTTGTCAATACTGATTGGTTTGTTTCATGTCTAGGTCTTTTGGTATATGATTCCTTAAAGTGTCTAGTTATGTGGGTAATTCCATTTCTTTTATTATTATTTAGTTGTTTCTTACAATATTTACACTCAGCAACACGACATTCTTTTTGAGTTCCATCTTTTTGTTTTTTTAAAACATTCAGTTGCTTAAAATGACCTCAAAATTCTGCTTTTTGAGTTCTTTTCCGAAGGCTCTGGAATAGATATTGTGTTAAATGAAACCGGCACAGAAGAGGGTGTGAAAATGAGGAAGAGGGAGGTTGAAAGGGCACATAATGGGTAGTTGCATCCACCTCAGTAGGGATGGGTTCATGAATGCTATCATTAACAACATTATGAGTAGACATTGTTGACAAATTAATCTTAGATAAGAACTCTAATTAAAATAAATAAACAATATTAAACTAAAAAAGAGAAGTAAAAACAGTGAGTTGGAAGATAATGCCTGATTAGTGGCACTAGTAATTTTGCTAATTGGTGGCACTATTTATTTTAATTTTGTTGCCTATGTGTATCTGCAAAAGAAAATAAAAACAGAGACATCATAATTTGTAAATCAATTAATGTAGTCCATACAATTCAAACCATAAAATAATTTATCACCTCTTTTATTTGTTTCATAAGATAATTTTCTCCAATCACAACTGGGCCCAAAATTGAATTTGTCATATTACATGATTAATTAGTAGCCTATCATACATAGATTTTTATTTTATTAAAAATTCTCAAAATTTGTTCAATAAACTACCTGTGACTTTAAGGCTCCTAAACTGAGAAAAAAAAAAAAGAGAAGGTGAACCGATGGAGGGAAAAAGAAATGCAGGGAGGGAGGAAGAGGAGTGAAAGGAAAACTGAGGGGAAAAAAAGATGGACTGAGGAGAAACAAAGAAGATGAGAGGATGAGTTACGCTCTCTCTCTCTCTCTCTCTCTCTCTCTCTCTTCTTTTTTTCTTTTGCTATTTTCAATTTTGCAAAAGCTGAAATTTGCCATGGCCAAATCCTCTCTTCCAAACCCCACATCGCTAAATCGTCCTTTCCAAACCCCGCATGGCTGAATCATCAAACCATATCCACACCCAAACAAAACTAGAAAAAAGGGGAGATGGGGGAAAATATAACTTACCGGCACCACTAAACCACCACAAGAGGAAGAAAAATCTCGATGAGTGTTGTTGTTTGTCCGATATAGAGCAAGAGCGAGAAGATAAGAAATTGAAAAAGAAAGGAAAAAGATGATGGCTACTGTGTGGCGTTTAGGGGTTTTTTTTTTACCTTTGTCGATGAGAGGGAGTTGCTTATAAAGGATTACATTTAGGGCTTTATCTTTTAAAAGACTAAAATGCCCCTAAAATGTTACTGTTTTATGACTGTTGGCTGGGTATTTTAATAATTTCTCACAAAGTGGAAAGTGGAAAAGACTTGGCTGTAGCATGGATATGGCTTTTGTCAAAAAGTTTAACAGGACCAAAAGACTTGTGTATATTATATATTTTATATTAAAATTTAATAAACAACGGGCTGTGCCGGGCCCCCTCGGGCCTGATTAATCAAGCCTAAGCTCAGCCCTCTAGATGCGGACTTTTAAAAATAGAGCTCTACCTTACCCTCGGGCTTTAGATGAAAAAATAAGGCCTCGTTTTGAGGGCTTTTGTGGGCCAAGCCGGGCCGGGTCCCCTCTCTAAAGGGTCAAATTGACAGCCCTAATCCCATGTGTTGGTTGAATATTTATTTTCTATATAAGAGATCTGTGGCTATACAGATTACAGGCATTCTACAATTTAGATATGACTCTATTGTAGGAGCTGTTTGACAAAATCCCTTAGGGCCCATACACTACAACAATTAACAGTTTTAGCTACAAATAATTTCGTCGCCAAAAATTATAAAAACGTCAGCCAAAAGTTTTTCCGACGAAAAACAAAACGTCGGGAAAAAAACGTCAACGAAAATCATCAACGATGCAAAAAATTTCGTCGTGGAAAATAATTTTCACCAACGTTAAAATTCGACCTTTACCGACATATAATAACGTCGGTAAAATATATTTCCGATGAAAATAGTTTCGTCATAGACTATTATCGTCGACGTTATTATGAACATTTACCAACGTAATTAACGCCGGAAAACATTATTACCCACGAAAATTTTTCGTCGTCGAAACTAAGGCTTCCCAAGGTGACATTTACCGACGATATATAACGTCGGTAAAAATTATTTAATGTAATTGTAATTTTAAGTAAATATATTGCTGACATTTCCTTAACGTCGGAGAAAATTTAAAACCGAAATTACCGACGTTTTATAACGTCGCTAAGTAATAACGATTTTAATTAACTTTTATTTTGGACGTTTGAATATCATTATAATATAAAATTTACATTGCCCGACAATAACTTAACGCCGGTAAGGAATTTTAATTATTTTCAAATTTAATTTACATTTACCGACGTTCTAGAGACATTGGAGAAAACATCAAAAATTTTAAAATTGAGATTTACCGACGTTAACCGATTATCGGTAAATTAATCCGAATTTTTTTCCTTTTTGTTTTTCTTTTACCAACGTTTTATAATGTCGGTAAATTCAACTTTGCTTTTGGTTTATCATTTCTATATTTTTATCGACGACTCAGAAAATGTCGGCAAATGCAACTTATTTTATTGTTGCCGACGATAGTAAACGTCGGTAATTAAATATTATTTAAAAAAATAGAAATTAAAATTGACTTTTGCCGATGTTTTAAAACGTCTGCAAAAGTGTTTTTTCGTCGGCAATAATTTGATCTTTTTTACAATATATTTACTGTTTTTTCATTATAATCTTTCAATAAACCTGTTTATACCTGCTATTCATGCACCTTTATTTAACAAAAAGAAATCCATCCATACAAGAATTACCGAATAAAACAAACAAACATCACCATTTCTCATCAAATCATTCATCTCATTTAGCAAATATTACAATAATACAGTCCCATATAAATATCCAATATACAAATACAAATTGACTAAATTGAAAAAAAAAAGTCCTCCATGTCTACAACCGAACCGAACCGAACTCGTCCATCAATCTGTAATGACAAAAATAACATTAGAACTTTTTCAATGAATTAAAAAATTACAAATGTAACATCATTGAATACAATAAAATGAGAGATAAGTAATATTAGATAAAGGCATAGATTGTTCTCACTTTGGGTTACTCTAGCGCCACTTTGCCCTTCTAAAATATCTTTGTTAATAGGTTGCATGACATGCTAAAAAAATTTAATTTTGAGGGCCACTTCTACTTGCTGAAATACCATGATATATATATTCAAAGGTATCAATTCTGTACAAGAATTAAGAAGCTTTTGAGATTGATTGATTGATGTGAATGTTTTTATATATATATAAGGTTGGAATTGTTATTTGAGATGATGAAACGTCATGTTTGTGACTTTGGGTTTGGGTTTTCTTTATGTTGGATTTCTGGTTTTCTTTCATTTTGCAAAAAAAAAGGGGGGGGGGGGGGGGGTAGGTCTTGATTTGGTTGTGGATTGTAATTCTTCTCTCTACATTTTGTAGTTAAAATGGTGGTGATTTTACGATCTGTGAAAGCTTCTGTTATCAAGGTCAGTGAATTTGTAGCTGTTGTAGGGGTAGTAGTAGCCTCTAGTCTGGTTTGTTGTTCTGAAGGTCTGAATCTAGAAGGGCAATGCCTTTTGGAGTTGAAGAGTAGCCTCACTGATGTATTTAACCATCTGGGTAGTTGGAATTCAAATGATCAGACTCCATGTGAATGGGAAGGTGTGAACTGCTCGATTGGGTATGACCCAGTTGTCGTTTCTCTCCATCTCAGCTCCATGAATCTGTCTGGGAGCATACCACCGAGCATTGGTGGATTGGTCCACTTGACCTATTTGAACCTTTCTTACAATGCACTGGTGGGGACAATACCCAAGGAGATAGGGAATTGCTCTAGCTTGGAGGTTCTCCATCTCCACAATAACAATTTGGAAGGTGAAATTCTAGCCCAACTCGGTAATCTCTGGCGCTTACAGAGTTTGAATCTGTGCAACAATAAAATCGCTGGGCTGATTCCAGAGGAGATCGGAAACCTGTCATCCCTTGAGGAGTCTGTGGCATTCACCTACAATCTCACTGGTTCATTGCCCCGTTCATTTGGGAAACTCAAGAATCTAAAGATTTATCGAGCAGGGCAGAATATGATTACAGGGAGTTTATCTGCTGAGATAAGTAGGTGTGAGAGCTTGCAAGTATTGGGTCTCGCACAAAACCAGTTAAGGGGAGAGATTCCTAAAGAGCTTGGGATGCTCAGGAACCTACAGATTATGTTTCTTTATTACAATCAATTTTCTGGGGCTATCCCTAAAGAACTAGGGAATTCCACAAACCTCGAAACTCTTGCTCTCTATGCAAACAATCTCGTGGGTGACATACCTCTAGAGATTGGGAACGTCAGCAATTTGCAGAAGCTGTACCTTTACCAGAATGGTTTATATGGAACAATCCCAAAGGAGATTGGGAATGTTACTTTTGCAACAGAGGTTGATTTCTCTGAGAACTCATTGACAGGAGAGATCCCAAGGGAGATTAGTAACATAAGGGGTCTAAAACTACTCTACCTTTTCCAAAACAAGCTTACAGGGAGTATCCCAGTTGAACTGTGCAGCCTAAGGAATTTGATTGAATGAGAGTAGAACTGTCCACACTAGGAGTAGTTAAGGAATTGATACCTTTGAGTTGTCTCGTGAACCTTCTGTATAATAGGGAGGGTACTTAAGGAATCATAGAGCAAACTACACAGCAACACTCTAGCCATGATGTTGCAAGCATTAATATATCTCCATGGTAAAGAATGAAAGCAGGGCTTGCCCCATATCGTTTTGGAGAGATTACAACACTAAGAGTTGTTTCTATCAAAAAACAAAAACACAGAGTTGATAATGAAGAGTTGCTGTGAATTTCCATGAACTATCACAGAGTTATAAGATGTAGATATCCTATTGATAAATGTGGTTTCGTATATTTTATTTTGTTACATCTCTTGTTGCGCATGAGCCCTTTTCAGTGAATCTTTTTTCGACATTGGGCCAAAGCGTAGAAATTAGGTTGAAACTTTTCGGACAAAAAAACCAAGAAAAAGGTGCATTCAGCCTGAAAAACAAGCTCAAGCTTGCCCCCTTCTGGGGTGTATTTGTGCCATGAGAAGATACCTTAATAGAGAGAAAGCTTGTTCTAATTTTCCATACATCCCACTGTTTCATTATTTGTTTTGACACATTTTTTGTTTAAAAAAAAGAAGGAAAAAGGTGAACTAATCTTCATCTTAGAGAGACTTTTGATTTCCTACCAAAGGGGTGAGAATGCAGGATTCACAAGGTGTGAAATAGAGAAAACAAAAAAAATACTACCTCCTCACTTTTCAATCTTGATGATTTTTTAGTTCATTTTTTAGTTCACAATGTAAGTTCAATTTTTAGTTGTAGAATAATTGATCTGTGCACTATTCAAGGTTGGACGTACAGAGTATATTACACAAGGCTTCCTGTCCTTGCGGTGCCCTAACACAGCCCAACCACATAATCATTGGCATCAAATATGATTTTGAAGGGCCTCCAATCAGGTGGTTGCATAATTAGAGCAGAAGTCAGCATGCCCTTTGACTTGCAAAAGGCCTCTTTACATGTATCATTCCTTTTGAATTTTGCATTCCAATGACGCTTCCTTCCATTTCAAATGAAGTTTCCTTGGATTCTTTGCATTCAATCCCCCATGGGGAAACAGGGGATCAAGATATTAATGATGATGGGGAATTTTAGCCAGATACCCTAGCCATTGACATATTTGACATGTAAATTCTACTACTTGACATATTTGCCATTATAGCCATTTTAATATTTCAAGAGAATATTATACTAACCAAGGGGTCGCATTACGCCCTGCAGTAGCTGTGCCATCACCAGCAGAACTAGACCCTCTAGAGACGTTGAGGCAAAATCAATAAATGAGTTCACCCCGGCAATGTACTCCGTATTAAATCGGTTTTGATAGTGTAACATCCAACTCCTGTCCATATCTGACCTAATTACAAGCAATTAGAAATATTTAGAACAAAACTCTCAATAGGTACTATTAACCATGCTGTGATAATGTTTAGCATCATTGACAAAGGCTTTTCTTTGGACATTGAGCTCAACCAAAGAACCTAGTTTCTTGCCTCGGCTGTATCGTTTTCTTAAAGAGTTTACCTAAACTAATTTTCCAAGAAAAAGGAAAAGAAAATTTTGGAAAACTAATACCCTTTCGGAGTGAATTAAAAACATGTGAGCTTCTAGCATTCCATGCAAAATTCTAATTCCAATTTGGTTGGTAATCCATTTATGCATACGCCTACTAATTCTAAAAATGCAAACTAACCTATTCCAAGAAAGTTAGAAAATGACCTTACTAAGCACTCCCTGGAAAAGGCACCACAAATTTGTTTGCAAAACTCCAAGTGTAGTGCTTTTAATGTAGTAATAAATTCCAGTAACTACTGGTTCGATCGATTTTCATAGGCCTTACATTAAGCAATCAATCCCCTCAATTACTCAGTCCAACAGTTACTTTCTACTAATAAGATGCTAATAGACTCTAATTAGATATCAAATTGGAAAGGGAACAATCAATCTCATTGTTGGCTGTTGATTGTCAATTAAGAATAGCATTTAGGGCTCAAACTCCTTAATTATATCAGTAAACTCAAAAAATCATCACCACCAATCACTCACTGCCTTAATCTAAGGCTTATTTTAGGCTGTTCTGGATCCAATCAGGTTAGACATTCACACATGGGTTAGGATCCCATGGGCTCGGTCAAATGCTCTCATGCATTTTTCAGCCAGTGAAATTTTGTCTTCATCAAATATATGCATCACAAGCAATCTTATGAAAAACAAAATTCTGAAAAGAAATGATCACCACCATGCTGAGCTTCTGGGACTTACCCTTGTTACATCCAACCCACTCAATTTCAAATGACAATGTATAGACACTGGCCAAAGTTTCATCCTATTGGGAGTAAGATATATCATTAGATTCACATGTCACAAAATAGTTACATTTTCACATGATTAATCCAAAATCCACTGTTATCTATGACTCAAGATGGAATGAAATGAGTGGGTTGGATCTAGAGATGATGGGCCCTACACATGGTTGTTAGATATCTGGAAAGAGGATAGGATCATCTCTCACTTCTAAAATTGGTTTTGTTTTTGTTAGTCAGGTGTGCTCAACTTAGTAGCAAAACAGAAACTTCACGCAGTCATAGTGAGAGAAATTACCAATAATTTTGAAATTGGAGCTTAATTAATATAGCTAAATCTGTGTGAGATAAGACAGGAAATCAAAGATCTGGTGCAAAAAGGAGCGGGGTAAAGCCATCCTATGATACATGCTCGTGATGATAGGGTATGCAAGCTGTCAAACATCTCAAGTAATGAGTCTTCCAACCAAGAACCCAAGGACTAAAATATGGATATATTGGACAGAATAAAGCTCAAAATGATAGGCAACTAAATCAATAAAAAAGGACAAAATAAAAAACGACATAAATCAGCAAATCCCATAGAAGCCCAGGAATATTGACTTCTAAGAGACAAAACTCTACAAATTGGTTACAATCTTTGAGATCTAAAGCACTGAAATAAATTAAAGCACTAAAATGAAATTAAAATTCGTATTTTTCTCAAAATTTCAGTCTTACTTAGAAATTTCCACAAATTCTCATATTCACAGTCCCATTACTTCTATGTTGACTCCAATAATTGTAAGGTTTTAAGAAAAAAAAATAACCAGAAAAGCCTTACCTTGGTTGGCAGCAACAGCAGAGAGAGATCGAGAGAGCAGAGAGCAGAGAGCAGAGAGCAGAGAGAGAGCAGAGGGTGACATAGAGAGAGAGCAGAGAGAGAGAGCAGAGAGCGACAGAGAGAGAGAGTAGATCAATGAGATCGATTGAGGGAGACAGAGCAGAGAGCGACAGAGAGAGAGAGCAGATCAGTGAGATCGACTGAGGGAGACAGAGCAGAGAGCGACAGAGAGAGAAAGAGCAAAGAGAGACCGAGAGAGGGAGAGATCAGAGAGAGATCGAGAGAGGGAGAGATCAGAGAGAGACTGAGAGGCAGATCAGAGAGCAGAGATAAACAATGACTGAGAGAGAGACCAGGAGAGGGTGAGATCGCCTGAGAGAGAGCAGACTGAGAGAGGGAGAGATCAGAGAGAGACCGAGAGAGGGGGAGATCAGAGAGACCGAGGGGCGGATCGGATAGCAGAGAGCAGAGAGAAAAGTGACTGAGAGAGAGACTAAGAGAGGGTGAGATCGCATGAGAGAGAGAGCAGAGAGCAGAGAGAGCAGACTGAAAGAGAGAGAGAGCAGAGAGCAGAGACAGAGCAGACTGAAAGAGAGAGAGCAGAGAGAGACCGAGAGAGGGAAAGATCAAAGAGAGACCGAGAGATAGATCAGAGAGCAGAGAGCAGAGAGTAACAGTGACTGAGAGAGAGACCGAGAGGGTGAGATCGACTGAGAGAGAGAGAGAGCAGAGAGGGACCGAGAGAGGGTGAGATCGATTGAGAGAGTGAGTGAGTGAGTGACAGCGAGAGACCGAGAGAGGGTAACAGAAAGTGACTGAGAGAGAGACTGAGGGGGGTGAGATTAATCAGAGAGAGCGAGCAAGAAAGACCGAGAGAGGGTGAGATCGACTGAGAGATCAGAGATCAGAGCAGGTCAGAGAGAGCGAGCGAGCGAGCTTGAGAACCCAGCACTAGAGCAGATCGGGAGAGAGAGAGAGAGAGAACCCAGCGAGCCGGAGAGAGCGAGCGAGCTAACGGAGAATCCAACGACCAGATCGAGATAGAGAGAGACAAGCGAGCGATCGGGCAAAGGAAAAGGGGAAAAAAGACGGGGTGGGCGAAGGAAAAGGGGAAAGAGAGGGGCGCGAAAATCAGCAAAATTTTTGGATTTTTACCAATGATAAATTTTCGTCGTAAAAACAAAATTTCGTCGGCTGAAAATAACTTTTAACGACGTTTTTAATAAACGTCAGAAAAATTCTCCATATTTTCCGGCGTTTCATGTAAACGTCTGCAAAATTTAAATTTAGCGACGTTTTTTTAAATTTTATCACTAAAAATTCGTTATTTACCGACGAAAATAAATTTTTGTCGGTAAAAGGTACTGTTTTACCGACGTTTTCTATAAAACGTCGGTAAAATTTATTTTTACCTACGGAAATAATTTCGCGTCGGTAAAAAGTAACTGTTAGCGACGAAATTTTGAAAACGTCGGTAATAAACGTCACCAAAACTGCAAATTGTTGTAGTGATACTATTTTGAGACATACATGATCAATTTTCAAGGTGGGCGTTCCTGTGTGCGGGAGAGCAAGTCGCACGTAGTTATAAGAGTGTGTCATGACAGGGTTTGGCTTGCTTTAGGATGTTTCAGACATGGTGTCCATAGTAGACCAGAATGCAAACCATATGCTGATGTGATAGTATATCATTGAGGTTGATTAGATCAGTAAATTTTCAACCATTAAATCACTGTTTTGTTGATATCTCAATCATCACAACTTGGATTTGTGATCCGTTTTTGCCTATGCATTCATAGTTGAATCTATCAGACAACAAAGTTGGATCACTCATCCGCTGATTAATTAAATGAGGCATAGTTAAATAATGATTGTTGTGGCTTATATGGGACCCTTCAATTGACAACCGTTGATCTGATCTTTAACAAATAAGCCAATTTCAGCTCTTAAATTGAGTTATAGTATGCATATCTTGCTGGGAATCAATGGACGGATTATAGAAAACTAATGCTATGTTTGTTTTATCATATGTTGGTTTTATTGATTAGATTTAGGATCAATCATGGTTAAATTGGACCTATGATCGTATAAAGGACTAATCTCTATATACGTAGTGTAATCAAATTAGGTTATATATGTCAAAGGCTGTCAAATTAAGGTGTTGGAATTATGATGAGGCCCAAATTAAAATAATAAAGCACATTATAATGTGATGGGCCATAACCATTGATGAATTTATGGATAGTACAACATACTTGACAATCATATTAGTGACAATGTAGATCAAATATGGTGTTACGATATATATCAAGTTAAAATCCACAATTTGATTGGTTGTGTGGCCACCAAAGTGGCCCAGTCATGATGAATTGTAGATTTTTTGAATTGAATTAAAGTGTTGCTACAGTGAATTGTAGAATGAATAGTAACATCAAAGTTGCGGGATCTATTTAGGAGATCGAGGATTGGCCCACAGGTATGATCGTCTTTCAATCACTTGGAGACCTGGATAAGGTGTCGTAACGCGTGCTTCCTAATTAGATTGCGACTGTCCTGTCCAAAGGTGTCACTTGTCTTTTTATGTTGTGTGTAGTGGGATAGCTTTATTACGATGATTGGTTCATCAAAAGTAATCAATTCGCATATTATTTTCGGCCCAAAGGAGGAAGATGATGATGGAGGGTTACTAAACAGTTTAGTTTATTTCTTTCCATTGTTTCTAAATTTAAATGAATTTTAGCATATGTGAATTTAATTCAAAGCATATTTGACTAATTGTGAGTATGTGTTTATTTCATTTGTCAATAATCTTTCTTTGCCCTCTCAAATTACTACTTTGAATGGTTCCAATTTTTCGGATTGGAAAGATACATGGACCTTTGTCGTAACCCTTTTGATCATAGATGTTACTATGAAGCCTAAACCACCCAAGCCCACTGATGCATCCACGGCTATAGAATGCACAGAATTTGTGAAGTGAGAAAGATCTAACAATTTATGCCTACAATTGATAAAGAATACGGTTGCAAGCAATTCAAGGCAATTCTCACATCTTATGAAGATGCAGAGAGTTGCATGGATGCCTTGGAACAACAATTTAAGGTGTTTGGAAAATCAATGGGAGCACCTATGCGCAGTCGTCTTGCTAACATGAGGTATGATGGTTCTAAAAGTGTGAGAGAACATATTGTAGAAATGGTAAATTTGGCAAAAAAAACTTAAGGAAGTCAAGATGACCATGTCTGATGAACTCGTGATTCAAATAGTCTTAAATTCACTTCCATCCTCATTTGACCCCTTCATAATAGCATATAATCAAAGGGAAGATAAATGGTCTATGAATGAAATAAGTGCTATGGACGATGAAGAGGAGAGGAGGATAAGAAAAGAATGAACTTTTGCTATTGACCATGTCTCTCGCAAATTTGGCAAAAACCTCGAGGGCAAAAATAAGGAAAATGACTCAGTTAAGGTATAGACAATGAAAAAGATATGCAAGAAGAAAGGTGTATATATGAAATGTTTCTTTTGCAATAAGAAACGACACCTTAAGAAGGATTGCTTAAAACGCAAGTGTTGGTTCGAAAAGAAGGGTAAAGTTTCTAACCTATCTCTTGTGATTTGTGAAACAAACATCAAATATATGCCGTGCCTTTTATTACTTGGTGGATATATTAACGAGCCATAGTTCATGTTTGTATTTGTTTGCAGGGCTTCCTTTCGAGCTAGAATCCAAGTGATAGACAATCGTCCATCGTTATGGGGAATCGGCAAGAATCTAAGGTTGAAGCCATTGGGATGCTACAATTGACTTTGAACATGAGATTCCAATTGAGCCTTCATATAAATTTTATGTTTTTTCAATAAATTTAATTTCTTTGTCATGTTTAGACAATAAAGTTTTGTCTTGATTTTTGGACATAGAATATTAAAGATTTATTGAAATGTTGTTTATGTTGGATGTGATTCTGGATGTGATGGCTTATATAAGTTAAGTGTAGACCAACCCGAAGATTTCATTAGTAAGTGTGAATAACTAGTTTGCAAATTATAAAAATCTATATACAGACTTAATAGGCTTCGGGCAATGGTAATTGAAGATTGATGATATTATTATCAAATTTGGATTTTCAGAAAACATTTTTGATCAATGTATATATTCAAAGATCAGTGGGAGCCTGTTTATTATTTTGGTAGTGTATGTAGATGATGTCTTGCAAGCTAGTAATTGTCTTCAGATGCATTTTGATATGAGATGCATTGGCAATTGGCGTGTTTAGTCTATGTCAAAGTAGTCCTAGGTGGATCACTGGAGGACAGTTAAAAAATTTGTCTAACATCTTAAAAGCACGATGAATTATGTACTCACATATAAAAGTTCAAATAACTCGAAAGTGATCGGGAACTCAGATGCAGATTTTGCGAGATGCCTCAATACTAAGAAATCCACATCTTGTTATGTTTTCTTATTAGCTGGAGGTGCAATTTTAGAAAATCTATATTTGATGCCAAGTGCGTGGCATGGATTGAAGCCACACGGCAAGTATAATGGTTGAGAAATTTAATTTCAGAATTTCGTATAATTGTTTCTATCTTAGAGTCAATTAGGACAACACCTCAACCGTTATATTGGCGAATAATGACAAGAGTTTAGGTATTCCTAAAATTTGGAAGTTAATTATTTTGTCGTAAAAGAAAATGTTCAAAATCATTTGGTATCTATTGAGGGGAGATCTTTACAGATCTTATGATTGCAGATGCTTTGATCAAGGCATTGGTGCCAAAAGCATTTAAGAAACATGTTACTGACATGGAGCTTGAAAAGTTGCCTTGATAATTAGTATTATTTTTCTTTAAACACTGTTGAGGTTGATTTTAGTTGATATCAATTTTGTTTGATGATTTCGTATTTTGGCTTTATTTATTTATACACATGCGATGATGTAAATGAAGTAGGAAATTTGAGATACAACAATTTTAGTGTAACTAATTTAATAGGATGGCCATGAAAGGGATCCTATTGCCTTTATGAAAGAGTTGGTTAAGTGGAAATTGCTGATTAGTATAATGCATGGAAGGAAGTATGTTGAAATAATGATGTGTAACCATCATAATTTGCATTAACAGTTTCTCATTTGATCAAATTATAAAGGCTTAGTACAAATAGAAATGGTTTGTCACATTAAAGAATTTTTGTGATCATAATAACCAAATGATATTGGAGTAATGCTTGTGGTTATATGGATCAAGTGGGAGAATGTTATAATAATTGAGCATTAAGTGTGGCCCAATAACCACATGCCAATGTGGGTTTCCTACTTTAGTAGACCATTATCAATTAGGACTCCAATGTTGGTAAGTCTCCTTGATGGAGATTACTTTGGTATTTGGGTAAAGTTGCTAATCTTAGAGTATTTTCTATGCTAAGAGGAATCTAAATCCTAATTTAAGTAAGACTCCATGATGGAAAGGGAGTTGTCTATGTAAACATAAATATAGGATTTAGGGGTTATAGCTTCTCTCTACACCATTACATTGATTGGCCCATCGATATCACGTATTATAGCCATATTTGAGGAGTATAGTAAATCCCCAATAGAAGGTAGCGGTTTAGATTTGGTGAATACAATGGAGTTAGGTACAAGTTTAGATTTCAAGATCTATGCTGTGTTATCCTATTTTTTTGATGATCCAATTTAAGTATGTTAGTTGAAACTAACATGATCAATTACAATGAACAAGCACAATGACACCATCAAGCAATTACACTTATGGCAATAATTTTAGATGGTTTGACAATATTGCTTACATCTACGGAGGAGATAACTTATCTATCATAATCCCATCTCAATCCCTTAAATCTAAACCTCGGTTTTGGCGTCTAAATCAGACGACCGATCCATTTAAACTAGAATATAAGACACAAACCCAACAGTAGGTGACTTACAAGTTACAATGACCAATTATAGCCAATAGTCCTATGTGGGAAAAAAAAGACCCGACCTTTACACTGCAGGTATTTGCAGCTTACTAATGAAACTCGATTCCAAAAAGCTTAGCAATGTGGGTGGTTGTTGGAAGAGCATGTTACACCAATACAACAGCCACTTGTACCATAGTTTATCAAAGTAAATTATAATTAAATTCTTTGAAATGAAAGATGAAGATGATGCGTTGAGCTAACTATATAATAATATTGAGTTCAAGGCATGCTCCTGAAGATGCCAAGTCTCTCTCATCCACAAAAGAAAACAGAAAAAATTACAAAAAAATAGTAAAATACAATATAATTTTAGCAAAGGGTCAGATGGAATCTATTCTGGAGATGTGCTTGTTTGACAATGTAATGGAAGCCCACTTCTTCCATAATAGGAAGGTGAAGATCCAAGTTTTGAGTCTTTTCTCCAACCTTCCAGAGAGGTGCATCTTACAAATGCACACATCTGTAGCTGGAACATAATGGGAATATAGGCAAGGGTGGACCCAAGCGCAATAATATTGGTGCGGTCGTACCCGGGTGATTTGAGAAGCCCCTTTATATAACACCATAAAAATTTTAATTTTATTTTTAATTTCTTCATTGCCCGCACCATTCAAACAAGATCTTGTGTGCGCCATTGATATAGTGTATATAATTCCTTCATGATCACATGTTGGATCGTCGTAAACATAAAATCATATTTATATGAGCACGTTAAATCACTTGAAAGTGGGCTTCACATGTGTCAACCTAATTTTTTACCTGTTACCTTGTAACATATAAGAATTGGCTGAAAATAAGGTTTTGGTAGATGTGAGAAATAGTAGTGGGATCAATGCTTAGGAATGTTGCCTGCACGTCATGCTTTGTACCCACCACCTATTCCTTCCATTTGAAGCGTTCGCCTTGTAGTTTTGCATCGATTGCTAGGCTGTTGCCACGTGGAGCATGGCTGTTGCATTGACCAAGACTTTGGGCCAGGACAAGGACTAAAGCCGAAGGCACAAAAATACCCACAGCGAATAAATGCATAAGAAATGTTTTCCTGTCTCATGTTTTTTTAATTCCAAAACGATCCTCTTATTTCTCCTAATGACATTTTAGACCCAGAGTGGTTAATTAATGATTACTAGTAATTATTGATTTGAGGGCTTAATTAATCTTATATTATTATTTTGTGTCGGCTTTTGCATGATTAATCTAAGTAACCCCTTCACACCCTTTCCCTCTACTACTTAATCAATTGCAACTGGCTTAATTTGACACTAATTCGAACTTCTGTTGATCACCAAATTGATAGTGTTTATTTTGGCAACCATCCATCCAACTTCGTTAAAGTTCAGAATTTCAACAAACTTGACACCCTCAACACTTTACTTCATGCTTTCTCTAAACCCCCAAACCTCCATGATTTGCATGATTTCGGCTGGCCCAGAGCCTGGCGTGTTCCATGCACACCTATATCAGAACAAATAAGGATCAAGCCCAAAACGGATATAGAACCTACATATTGCGTATGATGATTCAGGTCTAAGATATTGCTTATGAATATGTTTGAATCTAAGTCCAAATATAGCAAACAATATACATACATATTAGGCTCCTGGGACTTGGATTAAGCAAATGATGCTTTCAAGAATTGTTTTGGAATAGACCTCCTTTGGTAAGAAAAATAGAATAGAATAGAATAGAATAGAAACATTTCAGGCTTATCTAAGTCCACACGACGACAGCAAGGTAATAAAAGGTTAGCATACAGTGACCATGTCTTTTTCTAACAACCGCTTGTTTCCTCTAGGAGCTTCAATCATCCTTATAAGAAGGCATAAATTCAATTAGAAATCAGACAACAACATGTAGACAGAGCCCTCCACTAGCATCAAAGGAATAGAAGCTCACTCCTTCCCTCACCTTCTTAAACCAAACCTATCTTTCTTTTCTCCCCCACCAGATTCTTTCAAACACATCTTCCATGGAACTTCGTTTCCAACAAGAGCAACAGCAGCAAAAGAGGGAGAATTCAGTTCCCAAAGGCAGCAAACTCAAAGGAAGGAACAGAGGAAACAACAGCAACAACACAAACAAGTTTGTTGGTGTGAGGCAGAGGCCATCTGGGAGATGGGTGGCAGAGATCAAGGACACAACAAAAAAGATAAGGATGTGGCTTGGCACCTTTGAGACTGCTGAGGAGGCTGCTCGTGCCTATGATGAGGCAGCTTGCCTCCTCCGAGGATCGAACACCCGCACCAACTTCATCACCCACGTCCCCACCAGTTCGCCCCTTGCTTCTCGCATTCGCAATCTCCTCAATCACAAAAAGGCTGCAAAAGAAGCAGCCAACACCAACAGCAGCACCAGTACTACTAATTCTACTATAACTTCTAGTATTAGTAGTACTGACACTGCTGCTGCTACTAGTACCAGTAATGCTAATAGTAGCAGCAGCAGCAGCAGCAGTGTTAGGACTAGTAATACTAGTAATTCTAGTAGTATTACTAGTACCCTTTCTCTTGATAAGTTAACAGAGATCCAGATGTCTGATGATGCTTATAGACCTGATATGAGTAGTTGCACAGATGAATTCAACTCAGTTTCTTCGCGGTGTGATCTCTCGTGGATCATTGAACCGGGGTTGGACCGATTTGCATTTGCACAGGATGGGTTTGAATTGTCTAAACAATCATTTTTGCCCGAGAATGCCAATTCGGAGATAACCGAATTCGAACGCATGAAGGTGGAGAGACAGATATCGGCATCGCTCTATGCAATCAATGGAGTTCATGAGTATTTGGAGACTGTTCATGAACCTTCAGATGCTTTGTGGGATCTCCCTCCTCTGTGTCAGCTGTTCTTACAGACATGATCATGACCAAGGTTTCATTTCATTATCTTCTTTCTCTTTACTTCTCTTTCTCTCTGTTGAGAAAATTAAGAAAGGGTTGGAGGTTGGGTTATGAACACATGGATCAATCAATTTGCAGGATCTCTCTGATCAGTTTCTTCTGTTGTTTTTCCCCTTTTCTTCTTGCTTTGGTAAACCTTTTGATTGTAAATCCATCGAATATTATCAAATATACAAGATCTCATCATAACACAAGAAGTCTTCATTCATTATCCTCCAAGAAGAGAAGAAAAAAATTCTTTAGTCACTACCATTGAAGTCTATGATACCACTTGCAATTATAAATTGCCTACTTGACTTTGTTTAAACATGTGGGGTATAGATGTAAACATGATGCCAATAATGCATCAGAAAATGTTCAATGCTGGTCCCCGTTAAGATGTACAGCTGAATGGTGATTTCATTTGAATAAGTAGGGCTCATATTTCTGATACCAGTAGGGTGTTGAGATTTTAATGAGCTGGGTTAGTCCTATGAGAGGATGAAATTTGACGGGGATACTCTGCAGGTCTGGGGGCCCATCATTTAAAATTCAGGCCAAACTGGCATGTTTGGCCAGTCCTAAAGCACTAGATATTGGAATTATTGAGTAGATGAGGGATGTTTTTGATGAAATTCTTCCTCAGGCAACTAGCAGTCTAGCACGGAATAGAAATGATTTAAGTATTAACGCCGACAGGCCATCGTTGGGGCCCAACTTCTGGATGGGAGGGGCATGTTGAAGTTAAAATGACTCGAGCTCCAATTGGAAAGCTTTGGCTTGGTTAGGAGGCCCATCAAATTCATATACCAAGGATTTGTGATAATCAAGACATGGGCCGAAAAAAGGACAAAAAATGGCCCATCAAATTCATATATCATGTGATAATCAAGATAATTAAAGCTTTTGGTGTTGTAGAAGTGTAGATCAGGATCACAGGGCCGCTACAAACGTGATTAGGACAACATCGGCTTGGATCAAGCAATGGACAGAAAGATCCTTAACTGTCTACTAGAGATCAGCCACGTAAGATTTACCCTTCACAATCTTAGGATAAGGATGGACACCCCAATGGAAAAGATGATGATGAATTATTTATCTCTGTTGGTTATAAGCATTTTTATATTCTACTGCCACCTAGCTATATCTATTTATATTAGTTGGCTTAGTAGATAATAGACTCCAACTTAAGTTGTAATATGATAGAGAGGGAGAGTTGAAATAGACTTTCTCAATTAGAGTTTGTGTCTTAAAAGGATTAACACATCTTCTCATCATCCAAATAGACTCCTTTGTGAGGGGTATTTATCTGTGTTGGGGCTACCCATGAGTAGGTCCCATCACAAATGCCAATAGATATGGCCTCAAAAAAGAGAGGAAGAGGGAGGGGGTGGGGGGAATGGTGGGGAAGGAATGGCTTTGATTGGATCTCAAATGCAAAAAAAAGAGCATGTAGTCACTAAAGTTGCCATATGAGTTCTAGTGGCAATTGAAACGAGGGAGATTATAGTCTTTGTGAGGGTTTGGAGGGTCCGCCCAGAAGGTCCTCGCCCCTGGCCACTGTGGCCTTGGGGATCATCTTCCTGTAACGCGAACTCTCTGTTAACTAAACCTCCGCAGACCTACGACAACCTGGTAGCCACCTTTGCAACCAAGATGTCTTACTATGAAGAGGACGCTATCAAGTTGGTCATGAACAACATTTTGAGTATTTTTTTTTTTTTAAATACCAAAGAACATTTATGATATTGTTAATAAAATATTATTGTATAACTTGATCCAGTTAATTTTAATTTATGATGGCTTTACAATGATAAATTTTAATTTATTATTTAATTGGTGTTAGATTAACCCATGCATCGCACTGGCCTTTTGTTGGTATGTGTGTTGGATGGTTGGGAAGGGTTGTGCATAAATTGGAAGAGCCGGAGAAACTATCTTTACTGAATAATGTGAGTCCCTGGATTAAGTTTTAGTAACGACTTAGTCCAATTCTCCAGAATCAACTGTTAGTCTTCTAGAATCAAAATTGAAATTGAAGAATTATGTAAACATGGCTTTCTTACTTTCCCACCCACCAATGCATATTATGGCTGTTGTAGGCGTGGAAAGAATTGGTTGGAATAGAAACTCTTACAGACTGTTCCGGCTTTGGATTTTAGATCCAACATTTCTGGGGCCATTCCTTTGGAATGGAAACTCGTACAGACAATCAATGTTGATTTCCATCAATTGATGAAATTCCACGTATTTCTTTGCCAAAAGATAAAACTCTATTTTATATCTAACTTGATTAAGTTTAAACCGAGGTCATTAATCCTGTTTAAAATGACTCGAGTAAATGTCCATTTTGAATTATCGTCTTAAATTAAATCAAAATTCGCTTTGATTAAGAGAAATATATTTTTTTTTCTTTTAGAAGAAAATAAAATGATTTTGTCAATTTGTGAAAATTCAATCTTGACTTGACACAGCCATAGTGGTGGACAGTGTTTTTTAGAGAACAGAGGTGATTATTGTTTAAAAAAACACTTATTTTTCGAAAAAAAAAATTGCTTCGTTGGGTCCTTACCGAGATTCAAATTTGGCCTCTCCTTTCTTGCATATGCAAGTAGTTTCTTCGGTAAACTTCCTAATAACGGATGGGATCAAACATAGGTAGGGTCAATGAATTTTGGAAAGACTGAGACGAATGCACTAATCCCTTGGTGATCACTGCTAAATTCTCATAACTTATGGAGAACTTGATCATGATGCAACCAACCATTGATTGAGGTGATGGGCCCCATTCCTGTTTAAGCTTTTACCAGATGGATGAATGGCCCACCCACCCATGTGACTGGTGAAACCAACTTTTGAGACTTTTGGCCAATAGGCTGTAGCACAAACTCTTGACACAAATATACTTTGACCTTATTCCTGTCGTGAGCCACTTCTTTGAGCTAGGCGCACTTGTTACCGTCACCACTGCTGTCTAGGCTGTTAAAAACCTAAAATTCAAGCAGATCATCTGTCCCACAAACCAAAAACACCTGGAAGTCTAGTCACCGGACAGCAGAGAATGTCATCAGTGATTGACATAACGAGGTCGATATGAATCAGGATTCCGGATTCCCTATTAGCCAGGACAATACGATTATCGGACAGCACTACGAATCCATCAGCTGGGGGATGGGGCTCACCATTCAAATGAAAAGCGTCAAGTTTCACTCAACTTAAAGTTGAGCCGATTGTCTTGATTATATATGAAATATTAATTAAAATACTAAAGACTACCGAGTAAAATTTTAAATTATAATGTACTAATTGCGATGGTGAACTCAAACTCTCATTTGTTCCATCATGATTTTAGTCGAACCAAGATTTTGTGCAGTTCAAATTTCAAGTGTGGCCCCAAGTGATGAATTTATAAAGCCTGACCCGATCTCTAAGATGATTTATGTTCATGCCAAATCCAAGGCCAGGAATAGGAACCTGGTCCGTGGTCACATCCAACTCAAAAACGGATCCTAAAATGAGATGGTGAGAGGGGACTTCAGACTGTAATAGAATTTGAGACAAAGAAATGGAGTTCCTGTAGGAAATGCCAACAGAGATCTCAATCCCACTTTAGTGTAAGACTTTATCTGGGCCCCATAATAAGACTTCCAATAAGATCAGTGGATGTGGGCTTTTGGTGGAAGATGTCTCTAGTAAGTGTGACTCTTTGGGACTTGTCTATATAATAATAATCCAAACCCTAGGGCTCCTTTATCCTTATATAGACAAGTCCGAAAAAGTTATACTTATTAAAGACATCTTCCACCAGAAGCCCACATCTACTGATCCTATTGGGAGTCTTATTATGGGGCCTAGATCAAGTCTTACACTGAGCAAATGATTAACAGCCGATCAAAATATAATGAAATAAAATATCACTTTGTTAGAGAGAAGGCTGAAAAGAATGATATAAAAATTTTCTATGTGCCTTCAGAAGAATTGATGGCTAATGCTCTCACCAAGGCTTTGCTTGCAGAGGTTTTTGTAAGGCATGTGATGCGTATGGGACTGAGAAATGTTTGATGTACATGGCATTCGTACCAAGTGGGAGATTATAGGAAATCGTGTGGCCCGCATGCCACCAGCCCCATTAAATGTACACAATCGAACCGAAGAAGACTATTTCATTACATTCATTGATGACTACAACAGATATGGGTATGTATACCTAATTAAACATAAACATGAGGCCTTAAAAATGTTCCAAATATATGCCGCTGAAGTCCAAAATCGAAAAGGCAAAAAAATAAAAAGGATTAGATCTGATAGAGGGGGTGAATATACTTCCGAATTGTTTAAAGAATATTGTGCACGTGAGGGAATCATTCATGAATATTCAATTCCATATACCCCACAGCAAAATGGCATGGCCGAGAGGAGGAATAAGACCTTAATAGATATAGTAAGGTCAATGATCAGCCATGCAAATCTTCCGCTAAATTTGTGGGGAGAAGCATTAAACACTGCACAATATATTTTAAACAGAGTACCCTCTAAAAGTATGCCCAAGACCTAATATGAGTTATGGATTGGTACCAAACCAAAATTAGAACATGTGAGAGTTTGGAGCTGCCCTGTACACGTCCTGCTACCACCACAGGAAAGGTATAAACTGCAAGCAAAAACAAAGAAAAATTGTTCTTTTGTTGGCTACCCATACATTCTAAAGGATATTGTGTATATGATCACGATAATAAGATAATCATGGAATGTCGAGATGTGTTTTTCCTTGAAGATCCAACGGTTAGTCCTAGAGTAAGAGCACAGAGTGTGAAATTATATGAAATCTCTATGGGTAAGGGGGTTCAAGCAAGTGGGGGTTCCAACGAAGAGGACGTTGGACATAGAATTCCTAGCCAGAGCCCACTTGAGGTGATTGAACAACCTAATGAGCTAGTTGGCAAACCGATTCGGGCGAAGAAACAACCGGCATATCTAGATAATTATTGCAGTTTATTGGAAACCGTGCAAAATTTGGATCCAACCTTCTACTCTCAAGCGGTTAAAGCACATGATGCACAGTGTTAACTAGAGGCTATGAGAGAGGAGATGAAATCAATTGAAAAGAACCAAGTATGGCAATTGGTAGATCTACCTAAAGATCAGAAAGCCATTGAATGTAAATGGGTTCTTAAAAAGAAATTTAAAAAGGATGGATCCTTGGATAAATATAAATCATAGTTAGTAGCTAAGGAATTCACATAAGTAGAAGGAATAGATTACGATGAGACATTTTCTCTGGTCGTCAAATTCCAATCTATACGAACCTTAGTAGCATTGGTAGCATGTCGTGACCTTGAATTGCACTAGATGGATGTGAAAACAACATTCTTGAACGGCGAATTAGAAGAAGAAATTTATATGAAACAACCCGACGGCTTTGTGGTGCAAGGTCACGAAGACAAAGTATACAAACTTAATAGGGCATTATATGGATTGAAACAGGCCTCAAGACAATGGTATAGAAAATTCCATCAGGTACATTTGAAATAGGATTTGTCCACAACAGTGCAGACACATATTTCTATATGAAACGCAGTGGGATTAGTTATTTATATTTGTCATTATTGCGGATGACATTTTTATCGCTAGTAATAAACTAAAAGCCATAAATGAAATCAAACAATGGTTAAAGTCAAAATTCAAGATGAAAGACATGGGTGAGGTAGAGTATGTCGTTGGCATTGAAATAACCCGTGATCGTCTGAATAGGATATTGACTTCATCACAGAGATTTTATTTGGAAGCTGTGTTGAAAAGCTTTGATATGGCTAACTGTAAACCAATTGATACTCCCATCTGCAGGAGCACAAAATTGTCAAGCGATCAAAGACCCACAAATGAGCAGGATAGGGAAATGATGAGATCAAAACCTTATGCTCAAATTGTGGGGCAGCATCATGTATGTGATGTTGTGTATGAGACTAGATCTTGTATTCGCCGTGGGTCTCGTAAGCAGATTCCTAAGTAACCTAGGATTACCGCATTGGTATGCGATTAAGAGGATTCTGCGGTACATCAAAGAAACAGTGAATCTTCGCCTATGTTATCATGGTGAAGTCCTGGAACTACGCGGCTACTCAGATGCAGATTGGGCCGGTGATTTAGACTAGAGAAAGTTAACAACCGGTTATGTGTTTACCCTCGGAGGAGGTGTAATTTCTTGGGGTAGCAAGAAACAGACCTCCACAGCTATATCAATAGCCGAAGCAGAGTATATAGCTTGCAGTACAGTAGTCCAGGAAGCTCTTTGGTTAAAATACTTCTTGCGTGATTTAGAGATAATAAATGAGAAAGAGCCTGTCCCAATGAGCATAGATAGTACGTCGGCCATTTCTATGGTAAATGAGCAAAGGATTAACAGCCGATCAAAACATATTGAAATAAAATAACACTTTGTTAGAGATAAAGTTGAAAAGAATGATATAGGAATTTTCTATGTGCCTTCAGAAGAATTGATGGTTGATGCTTTCACCAAGGCTTTGCCTGTAGAGGTATTTGCAAGGCTTGTAATGCATATGGGACTAAGAAATATTTAATGTACATGGCATTCGTGCCAAGTGGGAGATTGTAGAAAATCATGTGGCCCGCATGCCACAGGTCCCACGTCAAATTAAGCAGGGCAGATGCCAACAGAGATCACAATCCCACTTTAGTGTAAGACTTGATCTGGGTCCCATAATAAGACTCCCAATAGGAATAGTGGATGTCAGCTTCTGGTGGAAGATATCTCTAGCAAATGTGACTCTTTGGGACTTGTCTATATGAGGATAAGGGAGCCCTAGGGTTTGGATTATTATTATTCTCTCCATTCCCATAGGAAAGACAAGAGGTGAAAAGATCCACGGAGCTTCCCATCACCGAAACACACATAGATCTCCAGCCGCATGTTAGAGTCTCCTTATCCGGATCCATCAGTTTCCACTCATTCTTGGTACAGAAAAACCAGCTGAAGATACAGTTAGCATGAAGACTTTCAATGATCTCCTTCTTCATTGGGGTGGACCTAGGAATTTTTTCATGGGGAGTCACTATCTAGAAAAATGTTTTGGGAGGGCCACATATTAAAAATAAATATAGTTTTCAAAATATGTAAGAGGTTTTTTAAAAATCTTGGAGGGCCATATGTAAAAAAAAAAAATAAAGGTTTTTTTTTATATTTTGGAGGGGCCATAGCCCTTGCTTACCCCCTCGTTCCGCCCATATCCTTTGTCATCATCATCACCCATTTCTTCACTGTCATTCTCAAGCCAAATTACCCATAGGGATGATCGTTGAGGGTGAATAGCTCATTCCACACTTTGAATCCCATTGGGCACTTGAAGTCTCACAACAAATCTGTTGGGTCATGGAGCACTGCAAAACAAACACCCAACGATGGATAATTAAGCATTATGCACACAAATCACATAATATCAAGCAATCTATTTGGAGTACAACTTCGTAGAATTTAGGGTTATATATTACATCAAAATATCCACTTTCTTTGCATCGAAGAAAGAGTTTATTAGTCATGGGAAAATTCCAGCAAAATTACCAAAATAAACTATATTACATTAATATATAATATCCGCTTTCTAGCCTATATTATATTAATATATAATATATATTTAAAAAAGATCTTTGTATTATCAAACACATCCTTTAATTCTAGTATTTTTTTTTATAGGCTCTATTGTGAATGAGTATATCATAAAAGGAAAATTTTCAAATAAGGCTCTAAGGTTTTGTCTTATTTCAAAAAAAGACATAAGTTTTAAAACTTTCAAATTAGGCTCTAATTTTTTTAATTAAGGACATCTGTCCATTTAAAGCTAATTTGCAACAAGTTTTTTCCTCCATTTTTTTAAAATGCTCAGATTACCCTTTATAGAAATAAATTCTTTATTCAATTCCTCTATATGTCCCTTATTGCCTACTTCAACATTGTCACGATGATCAAGAACAACTAATGTCCCTATAGTGAATGATTGCATGTAGTGACCGCTGAAACCATGTCATGGCTTTAAATGATAGGTAATTTGATATTTTAAGAAAACTGAAGAAAAAACTTGCCATGAAGTTCCTTTAAATGGACGAACGAAGTTAATTGAAATTTTTTTAAAAAATTTAGAGACTAATTTGAATATTTTAAAAACTTATGTCCTCTTTTAAAATAAGATAAAAAACCTCATGGCCTTATTTGAAAATTTTCTATAGTTATATGAGATGCCAAACCAACCCCAACAAGCGGATTCCCCGTCGGCGGTAGCGTACATCACCGCTCTCTCTCCGCCGCCAACCGCAATGTCGAGTACCTCATTCCACCCCTATCTCCACCCTAACTGAAGCTCACCAGGACCGAAATTGGGACAGAGCAGCCGGCGCTCAGCTCTAGTCGATCCTCCAAATAAATTGCAGAGGCTGATCTCAGTGTACCTTGGATTTATGGTCAAGCTCGGCTCGCACTCGCCTCCGCAAGCGTGACCATAAATCCAATCACCAAGTGCTTGGTCCCTGTTCAATTTGGAGGATCGAGTCAAGCTGAGCGCCGGGTGAGCTTGATGATTAAGCGCCCTTGCCCTGTGCGCAATGCCCCACTAACACGGATGCATGGGAGACGAGTAATTGCAGTGTGTCGCAGGAGTGTTTGAATAGGCTGGCAATTTCTCCTGGGGGGGACACGGTTTTCCCGGTTGCATGGGAGCTGATGAGGGCTTATTTGTTACAGAGGGAGTGGCAGGAGTAATTACATCGGACCTCGCATGCCATTACAATTTTCAAATTTGTAATGTGGTGGATATTCTTGTGAATTTTAGGGACTTGTTTAAATTTAGGAGTTGCGTCTATAAGTGGAACATTTTAATAGCATGCAAGTTTTGCTTATTAACTAAGAGCTTGTTTGTGAGAAGCTGCAAAAGAGAAGAGGGACGTTTCCTCTTTAGCGGCAACCCAAATACTCCCAACCCCAAAATGATGCACTTTTTGGGCTGTTCCTCGAGGAAACATACATGCACCGAACATTATATTGGGCCGGAGTGGGAAGCACCGAGGGTAACCTTGTGTGCCTTAGCCACTTCAAGGTGAAGCGCAGTTGAAGAGCGCGAGGCGCAACCAGGCGCGCCCGCTTCACTTTTGCTGTTTCTTTTTTTTTTTTTTTTAATATTGCGACTGCTACTGCCTCCCCTTCTTCTTCCATTTGCTGCTACTTTTTTTTTTTTTTTTTTTTTTTGTTTTCCAGGTGGTGGTGGTGGTGTTGCTACTGCTTTTTCTGTTTCTTTTTTTTTTTTTTCTGTACTGCTGCTACTGTTGCCTCCCCTTCATCTTCCATCATGCTGCTGCTGCTGCTGTATGCTTTCAATTTTTCTTTCAAAATGATGTATGGATTCAATCATTATTTCAAAATGATGTACTGATTCAAAATTATTGTGTGCTTTATATTTTATATTTTTCTTTCAAAATGATGTACTGATTTAATCATTAATTTGATTGATTCCTTGATGAGTGTCAAATTGCTGTTAGATTAATATGTTAGTTAAATGAGAATGGCAATGACTTATTTTATGGGATTTTTGTACTTTTGTTGAATGTTTAGCATTTGGAGTGATGAATGCTTTTATCACTTTTGGAATTCTTCTACTATTCCTTGCCTTTTTTTTTGTTATAATTTGTGAATTATCTTCACTTTGCCAATGTTGAATTTTAAATTTTTCGTATATGCTAAAATATTTTTTTTTATCTACAATGTGCGCCTTGCTTCAATGAAGCCCGCACCTCGTTCCTAGGCTCCAAGAGACCTTGGCGACTCAATGCGCCTTTTGCCTTTGACAACATTGGTGTGGAGAATTCTGCTCCTTTTTTGCAGCTATAGCATTGCATAGATGTACCATGAGCTCACCTATAGACATACAAGAATTAATTACAAAGAGGGTTGTAATTGTGAGACACCAGCTGAAAAATGGAAACAAAAAAAAAAAATGATGCAGTACGGACAAGGTCCAGGTCCAAGAAGATAATTGGGCCACCCCATTGACCCAATTGGTCAACCCAATCCATTTAGGTTCAGCACAGAGGCTGAGGAATCCATCTTTGGATTTGATCAATCTTTTGAGAGATTGGTCTAAACTTACGATCGAGGATTCAGGGATGCGCGAATAAACCCAAAGATTTGAAGGAATAATAGAACAATATAAAGAACTAAAGTTTTCAATCTGAAGCTTGATTTTCAATTCGTCTTAACCATTGTGTTTTGTGGAGCATAAATTTACACATTAGGTTAGTCAGCTTGTAAATTTGTATTAGAAAAAAAAAATAAGCCTCTTAAGAAGCAAGTTGAGGTCGAATCTTCATTTTCTTCAATTGAAGATTTAGTTTGTGCCATTAGAGATTTGACTACCATAGTTAACAACATGCAAACTACCTTGCAATGACTAGAAATTAAAGTGACAAGTTTGGAAAATAATCAGTGTGTGAATTACAATAGTGGTGATGGTGAAAATATTCAGAATCAAGGAGATCCACCAGTCAGTAATCCTGATCGAAATTTCTGGATTAAACTCGTGATCTTCGAATATGATGGAAAATTGTAGCCTCTCATGAATTGGTTAGTTTGTGTAGAAAATATTTTTGCACACAAGCCAATGAATAAGCGCCACAAAGTTACACTGGTTGCCATTCAATTTCGCAATTATGCTATAACTTGGTGAGCTAAATTGCAAAGAAAAAAGAGAAATAAAAACATGGACCCTATTGAAAAATTCCTCACCATCAACTATGCTAGTCACCTGCATTCAAGTTTTTAAAACTTAAAACAACGAACTAAGTTAGTTGTTGAATACTCTGAAGAATTTCTGGCACTACAAGCTCGTTGTGGCATGAATGAAGATGATGATGTGGTTGTTGATAGGTTTTTCAATGCGTTGAGAGTAGACATTCAGCATATCCTTGCATTTCAAAATTTTAACAATGTTGATGCACTCATCCAATATGCCATCAAAGCCAAGGGTATTGCAAATTATTAGGTGCAAAAACTCAGTGCATCTAAACCAAGTGGTTCATCTGGAAAGATTTTTATAAAGAATTAATGTCAGAATAGGATGATTTGTTTACATTGTCAACAACTAGGGCATCGCGTAGTGGAATGTCCAAAGCGCATACATCTCATTAAAACTAAAAGTGATGAGAAGAATACCCTTAAAAGTGATGTGCAAGATACTCCAGATGATTCTAAGGGGAATGAAAGTGAGAGGATTGAAAGAATGGATTCCCTATAGGAAATTGATATGCTCATGGTCATCAAAGAGACTCAGCAGACCGAAGAAAAGAAATGGTTGCGCAATAATATTTTTTCTCTCACAAGGTACAGTCAGTGGGGAAGCATGCACAGTTATAATTAATGGAGGTAGTTTTGAAAATATCATCTCTTAAGCCTTAGTGGATTGTTGAAGTTGAAGGTTTGAAAGCATTATCGTCCCTACTTTGCTAAGTGGCTAATGATAGGTGATGAAGTGCAAGTATGGTATGCATATCCAGTTATTTTTGCCATTGGTGAAAACTACAGAGGTACAGTTTGATGCGATGTGCTACCAATGGACAATGATGATATCTTATTGAAACGTCCATGGATGTATGACAAGAATGGAACTCATGGTATGCCCAACACATATACTTTTGCTCACAATGGAAAACATGTAACGCTCCATCTTATGAAGCCTAAACTGCCCAAACAAGGATCACACGCCCACATTACTAAGGATGCACTTTATGCGCACAATATCTACCAATGCAATACCAAGCCATATAGAGTTTGTGGTCGAACTCTTTTCCAACCTGGGGGGAATGATGCAGCAACAACCCACAAGTGGTCCCCTTTCAAGTGGATTAGGGTAATATTATTTTTATTATTAGTAGATTTCTAATTTCATTGCTATTAGGGAGTTTTCATTATTAGATTAGATTAGGGTTGCTTAGGCACTAGGGTATTTTTCCTATTTATATGACACTGTAAGGAGATAAGGGCAGCTTGGCCCAACGATAAAGATTTACCGGTGGTGTCCTGGAGGACGCGGATTCAAATTACGGAAACAGCCTCTTCAGAATGAAGATAAAGCTACATACATTTTGCCATTCTCAGACCCCGCCATGCAGGAGCCTCATGCACTGGGCCGCTCATATGACATTGTAAGGAACAATTATTCATAGAGTTTGGAGTTAATAATATTTCTTGTGGGATTTATCGTTGGAGGCTTTGTCTTCTTCGTATGATTGTTTCTGTGAAAACCTCAATTGTGCCCAGACACTCATTTTGATTGCAAATCTTACCTTCGGATTGCATCAGTATTGCATGGGGCAAAAATGAATTGTGATCATCAATCATTTTCAATTTGGACAACACATTGCTGTTCTGTGATGAGACAGTGGCTAAAGTGGACGTAGTTAAAATGAATCCTTAGATGTTTTGAAGCCATATATTTACTTAAATATAGGCAGGATCAATCGTAGGTGGGGATGGGATTAAAGTTGACAAAGATGTCAAAATTGGCACAAATATTTAGATGCAAGGCTAAAACAGCTTCCTCCCTGAAATTTCTGGTTACCTTTAGGGGCAAACCTGAGATCGTGGGACATGATCATGTAGAAGATGGAAGAGAGTTGGCAACATGGAAAAGAAGGCATCTTCCATTGGGAAGTCATGTCACCCTCGTTCTAGAATTAATGACAAATGTTTTTGTTTAATCTTTGTCAATATTAAAAAATATTGGAATCAGCTGCATTGATGTTGGAGAAGCTTCAATGTCATTTTTTATTGAGGGAAAACAAGAAAAAGTATGGTTGATTAATTGGGAAGAAGGCACTAAACCAAAAGGAGTTTCAGGATTGGGAAAAGATAGAAATTGGGCCCTGTTGAGCAAATGCTGGTGACAGCTTGCTGTGGAAAAGGAAGCCTAGTGGAGGGTAGAACATTTGTCACCATTTGGCGTTTTTTTTTGTGGGCAGGGAGATTGGGAAGGAGAAAGAGAGAAAAGTGTTTGTCATCGAGTTGAGTGTCTAGGTTGAAGGGGTCAAAAGTGTGAGATACATTCATGCCTATACTAGAAAAACTCTTCATCTGTGGGATATGTTATTTGGTAGGAAAAGTTGGGAATGTAAAATCTTGAGAGGATATGCAGGAGGGGGCTGAGTCATTATGTTATTTGGTAGGAAAATTTATTTGTGTAAGATTTTGAGAGGCTATGTGGGAGGGGGATGAGTCATTCAGTATGTGTCTGTCGATGTTATGAGGTACTTGGAGGGAGACTTTTATAGAGCATAATTTTTAGGAGCAGTTTGACTCTAAGACAGTCAAGTGTTAGTCACCATTATCAACTCTAAACAATGTATATCTTTGCATGGAAGCTAGAGAGAATAAAATTTGGAAGTGGGTTTTATGAGGGGTTTCTTTAATGCCTTAGCTCCTTCTTTTGACCCTCCTCCATTCTTTCTTGCTTGGTCATTCCTGGTTGCTCCAAGGGTGAAAGCCTTTTGTTGGTCAGCACTGGTAAGAAGATTATACACGATGGACAATCCATTTGAAAGAGACTTTGCTCCATCAAATGCATGTATTGTGTTCTGTATGTGGCATAGTGGACAAGACCATCGATTATTAATTAATGTAGATATGCAAAGGAAGTATGGAAAAAAGAAAGTTTACTTGCTGGGAACCTCTTGGGTACTTCTGGAGTAGTTGGAGCCAATATTTATTCCATGAGGAGCTGCCCCATTTCGGAAACAGGTAGCTAGTGTCATGTGGAGAGTGGCTTTACAGATGATACTATGGTCCAAGTGGAAAGGATGGAAGAAATCAGCATGTATTCTGACATTGAGAGAGGTGAACAAATGAAATATTCAAATTTGTAGGAGTGATTGTCGCACATCAGGTGGTGATTAGAAAGAAATCCGAGGGAATGAACTTGTCGGATTTTTTGTTGGCTTGAAAAGCTTCCATGTTGAATGTAAATGAAAGAATAAAAAAGGCCATTTGTGACCATCAAGTCCAGTTCTCTAATTTAGTGTTGATGTTACATGCAACTAGAGTCAAAAAAGACAAGTAGAAGTAGGAGCAGTGTTGATAAATAGCGAAGGAAAGGTTTATTGTCATTCTCAAGCACGACGGGAGTAAAAGTCTCTCTCTCTCTCTCTCTCTCTCTCTCTCTCTCTCTCTCTCTCTCTCTCTCTCTCTCTCTCTTGAATGTTTAATTTCATTAAAATCAAAGAAGAAAGCAGTAGAGGCATATACCGACAAGCTTAAAAGCCAATACTAAAGAGACAGAAAACCAAACACCATAAAGCCAATGAACATGAAAAGAAAGGAGAACCACAAACTCCTTAACTTATGCCCACAACCTCACTCAAATTCCTTGTGATCTGAACAATAGAGTAATCCTTGAAGGAAGCATTAATGAGAACCGAAGAGGTGACAATAAACTTTTCCTTCAAAGTACTCACATTTGCTGCTAGCCATTCAAAGCATCTTGAATTCCTCTCCTTCCAAACTATCCATATTATCGCATTAAAAGAAAGCCTCCACATCTCCCTTCCTCTTTGAGACCCTAAGGGTCACTTCCAAGCCCGAAATAGATCCATGACACAATTAGGAAACTAATACTAATTACAGTCTAATTAATAAAATAATACTAATCTATCATGAAAAGGGGGACCACTTGTGGGCCCTTACTCCATCACTTCTAGAAATTGTCACATTCTGTTTGGTTTTTTTTTTCTCCTTTTTTTTTTTTTTTGCATTGTTGCGCAGAAGACTTAATATAATCATCATTTTACTATTGTATCCTTATGGGGCCACTAGGTTTAGGGTTGATCATCAGGCTGACAAATGTAGATCGACATTAGCATAAGTTGGACTTCATTATATCTTGGAGACAGCCTGCCTGATAACCCATTTCTAATTTGATCCCCCCAAGTGGGTTGTTGAAAATGTCTTACGGAAAGTGATCACGCGCCTTGAAGCATCCATTTTAATATTTTTATAGATCCAATCCGTCTCGACCAACAATTTAGATTTCCACAGTTATGAGATGGGTAGGAGTAGTGAGTGATGAAATATATAGTGTTGTGTGGAACCTTATAAGAACTTTTTTTGGTAAATGAAACCTTTCAAAGTGGTTCGAGCTGATAATGATGAGGCCACATGGGCCGCACCATATGTTGAACAATCCTATTGTGTTCAGGCATGTCCATGAGGGAGCTCTCATTTATGCATATGCAGTGAACCAAGCTAGTTTCCTTTTTGGTTTGTATATTGGACGTCTTCACTTGCATCATATAAAGGATTTGGTTATATTGGACGTCTTGGCCTGCGTCATATGAAGGATTTGTTAGTTGTCCTAGCTATTACACGCTTTACATTAAGAGGTTTCCAAAATTCCAGCATGCGGCTTACTTTGTGACCATCCTAGATGAATATCATCTTGTCCTCTGATATTTTCTCTCAAAATTTTAGTTCAATAGGAGCGAGTTCCATCGTAAGATTGAATACATGATTTAAAAGGTGACCAGGGCAAATGGCTTTGTCGCTAATGTAGAGTTAATTACATTTCGATCATGTTCTCAGTTGGACAATAAAGCTTACTCTTATTGAACTAATATTTGAGGATGTATCATTGAAAAGCACGATGACATTCACCTCTAACAGAACAGATTATTTTTTATATCACAGAGGATCTCGATTCTTTTTAGATAGGAGGCAGGTCAACAAGTATGCTGGCCCTGACGTCATAAAGTTTAAAAGATTTCTCAGATTTACATTAGGGTGGCAACTCATGTAACACTCCGACCCGAGTTGACCCGGTTTAGTGGGTAATTGTGTGTGTTTTATCGCGAAGAGTGTTTTGATTTTGTTTCTGTTTGGTTTGAGTTGTAGAGAGATCGTTTGGGTTGAGTTTGACTTGGTCTAGTTAGTTTGAGCCCTTTTTCGTAATTTTGGCTTTTGATTGACTTTGTCAGTTTCGCGTCATTTTGACGTCAGCGCGTGTATTTCGTCGAGCTTGTCGATTGTCGTAACTGTCTTGGATTCGAATGAGTTCGTTGGCTCTCGTTGGACTGTCATTTGACTCAAACTGATAATTGGATAAGCTAATTGGACTTGTTTGCAAATTTGGCTCAACTTAAGTTATAAATATCCCCACCAACTCCATCTCTCTCTCGATCGTCTCTCTCGCTCTCTGTTCGTCTCTCTCTCTCTCTCTCTCTCTCGACAGCTCTCTTTCTCTCCTTCTCCATTTCTGTTTCTGTGCTTGAGGGAGGAAGAAAGGAGCTCGTTAGTGTGTGTGATCCCGGTGGACTGAGCCAATCAGCGTGTGGATTTCGTCCGTGAGGCAAGTATAAGCCCAAGTTATATGAACATCGATTGATAGTGATTTGATTGTTGTGTTCTTGTTCTTTATTGTGTTTCTCAGTATTAGACAGCCCCATTCAGTTCATGTCACTGTTATCTTTCGGTTTCCAGCCATTTCGCACACTTTCTGTATGACTGTAACAAGTTCAGGAAAAATGAGTCCGTGCACTCACGGCTAAGCCGTGAAATGTGCTACGGCTAAGCCGTAAAATGGCTTACGGCTAAGCCGAGACCCAACTGTAACCCTAACCGTAGAGCAGTACAGACTGTTAGCCGAAAATAACTGGATGTTGGCAATTTGACATTCTTCTACGGTCCAGCCTGATCTACGCCGTACATTGGCTTACGGCTAAGCCGTGGACCAGGATACGGCTGAGCCGTAGAGCAAAATACGGTTGAGCCGTAAATCCGGATGGATATCTGGGGAACCTCAGCTCAGCCGCAGTGCATATTACGGCTAAGCCGTAAGATGCCACGGCTAAGCCGTAAGGTTACCTACGGCTACACCGTGAGACCCTGAGAATTGAATGAAAAGGGACTAGGTTTAAGCAAACGACCGTATAGGACTTTCATGTTAGAATGTAGCTAACCTGGACATGCCCAATGGAATGTTTGAATGACATGAATGATCTCAAGGGCTGTGAATCATTCATGCTGGTTATCCAGATGTTTAGCACCTCCCCATGGGTGTTGGTTTAAGGGACTTCGGTGCACACTCCAGACACTGCAACACTAGACAATGGTGCATCGAACATCTTAAAACTACATCAACATGCACGGTTAGAAGCACTGGATAATTAGTGTAGGATTGGTTTGTAATTGACCTTGATTCGTATAAGCATTCTGAATTGTACAGCATATTGATTTCGGTTATGCCCTCTTATGTGTTCTGCGCTGGACCTCTCGATTCTGTGGGAAATGCAGCAACCCCAGAGCGAAGCCCGGGCGGAACCATTCTATTATTGTGTATTATGTTTACCGTTGCTCCACTGGAGTACTTGCATCAGTTATGAGTCAGTGATTGTGATTGCTACTTAGTGTCAGCACTTCTTGTACTTGTCTATGTACCTTCAGTATCAGTTAGTGTCCTTATGATTTGCATTTCGTATCCGCTTCAGTATCCGTATCAGTATCCGTATTATGTGCATGCAGTATTTGCATTCAGTATCCGTTATGTGATGCACTTCCTATTGTTCGTTCAGTGTGATAAGTGATAAGTGATAAGTGATAAGTGATAAGTGATAAGTGATAAGTAATAAGTGATCGAGGTGCATCAGCTATTTGATTGTGATTGGTATTGGCACTACTGAGCCTCAGCCTTAGGATACCCGACGGGGTTGACTTTGGTGTAGTTTATGTGTTTGCCTCTGCAGAGTGTTTCCGTCCTGGGACTCCGGACCCCGGGAACTAGAGACCCATGCGTGCCCTGGCCCGGTCGCTGGTGTTCTCATTCAGTCCGCTCTCGTAAGGGAGAAAATGGCCAATGTAGTTGCCACTTTGAGTGTTATCTGTTTGTGATTCTGATAGCATGCTTATTCATTATGCATTTGCACACTTGCTTAGTAGTATACGATCATGGTTTCTATGGATATTGCATCATGACCATTGTTCAGTATTATTCAGTATTAGACACGATTCGTGTTATCATCTTGTTGGCTTATACTTTGCTAAGTCGTCGTACTTATGTGTTTGTCTTGTGTGTTGCAGGCTCAGATCCCTCTTCCGAACCTGCGTCGGTCGACCCGACTGCAGGAGAGGCTCGCGAGGCCCCCTCCGGCCTAGAGGAGTGGACTTGATCCATCCTCCAGAGTACGGTTTGCATCATTTTGTTTTCCCCATTCTTTGTGTTGGCGTCTATTGAGGGGATTTTCTGTACTTGTGAAGTGGGCCTTGGGTAATACCTGTATTTTGATTTTTGGATTGTTGTAAGCCCGCTCTATTGTCATACGTTCATGTATTGGTTCTTATCATCAGTGTATATTGTTTTGTAATCTCCTATGTCTTTTGGTATATTTGTGGTATGCCTTGATACGTACAGCTTCCGCGTTCAGTCCTTTGCACGTGTGATTGATCCCTTGTGTGTGTATACTCGGACGGGGTCCAGGTGTGCACGCACGGGAGTACGTGTGTCATTGGTTAAACTTTCTATGACCCCCGGTCCCTGGGCTCGGGTTGTGACATACGTATTGTATGGTATCAGAGCATTGTCTCTCAGAGCTTTGTCTCTCAGGGCATTGTCTCTATCTTAGTGTGTCAGCATGTAGGCATATAGGACGTGGTGAGATTTCGTAGTCCAGTTCTGGACTGTTGTGTGGGTCCCCTTATCTTGTGAGTCTGTGTGAGTTATCGAGTGTGTTAGCAGATTGACTTTTGTGTTTTGCAGGCTATGGCATCGGGATCTGGAACACACAACAACAATGATCAGGGAGATAACGAGAGTGGGTCAGCCGCTCCACAGCCACTTGTGAATTTCGATGAGCGCTTCTTGACTATGCTACAGGCGATCCATTCTTTGCAAGCGCAGGTCGTTTCGATCGTAGACCGACAGAGTCAAACGCCAGTTCGGCCTGCAGAGCAGCAAGTGGTCTTTCCGCCTAAGGAGAGCGATCCGAATGCGTTATACGACAAATTCAGGAAACGTGGAGCCACAGAATTCTACGGTAATGAAGATGCGTTGAAAGCTGATCAGTGGCTAGAGCATACTGGAGATCTCTTCTCTACCATCGTCTGTGACGACCGGCAGAAGGTTATGCTTACGGCCTCGATGTTTCGAGAGATGGCTAAGACCTGGTGGAAGAGCGTTAGTGCAGCCTATCTGACCATGCCGAGTGAAACAGTGTGGGAGACGTTCCAGAAACAGTTTAGAAGGAAGTTCATTCCTGCTCATGTTCGACGTGTGAAGGAGGTTGAGTTTCTGGCCTTACAGCAGCAGCAGCTTACCGTCTCGGAGTACATTCACCGCTTTACCCAGTTGTCCCATTTTGCTGAGGACATGATCAATACCGAGGAGAAGAAGGTGAATCGTTTTATTTCTGGTCTGCATCCTAGATATGCGAATTTTGTGACTGCCTTTCAGAGACCAGCTACTTTCGATGATGCGGTCGACAGAGCACACGCTGCGGAAGCCAACCACCTAGCAGAGAGAGCCATGGACTTTAAGAGGAGTGCACCAGTGAGTTCCAGGGGACAGAGTCAGAAGAAATGGAAAGGGAAGCAAGGCACTTCGAGTTTCTCTGGGAGCAGATGCGAGTTTTGTGGATTGGGACATCCGACGGAGAGATGTTGGAAGAAGTCCGGAGCTTGTTTGAGTTGCGGATCGAGGGAGCATAAGATAGCTCAGTGCCCGACAGCTAGGCCTCTCCAGTCATCTAGACCTATGGGGTCTTCCAAGTCTCTCAGTTCAGCCGCTTCGAACAGCCCCCATCCGTCTCGCCAGAGTCAGAAGCCCCAGCGTCAGACTGCTCGTGTGTATGCAGCCTCTCATGATCATGCAGAAGATGCAAAAGTGGTGGAAGGTAAAGTTCTCATTGCCCGAGCTGAAGCACATACACTGTTTGATTCGGGATCTACGCGTTCCTATGTTGCCCCTCGTTTTGCGGAACAGTTACCGCAACCCCCTCAGCCGCTACCCTATGTGTTAGTAGTGTCCACTCCTGTGGGCAAGAGAGTGGAGTGTAGTGTATACTACCCTCAGTGCGACGTGGTGATTGAAGGTCGCCAGCTGCCAGTTGATTTGATTCTGTTGTCCATGTTGGATTTCGATGTGATCCTTGGAATGGACTGGCTAGCGCGGTATCGTGCCTGTGTTAACTGTTACAACAGGTCGATTTACTTCGATTTTGCGAAGGGGTTTCGTTTCGAGGGCAATCAGGAGAGATGCCCGAGGCGTGTCATCTCCGCATGCAAGGCGGATCGTTTGATACGCAGAGGTTGTGCAGGATTTCTTGCTTTTGTCTCGGAGAAGAAGGAGGTGAAGCAGTTGAGTGATATTTCGGTAGTACGTGAGTTCCCGGATGTATTTCCGGAGGAAGTACCCGAGTTGCCCCCTGTCCGAGATGTAGAGTTCGCGATCGATCTAGTGCCCGGTACAGCACCCATTAGTTTAGCTCCTTATCGTATGGCCCCTGCGGAGTTACTCGAATTGAAGACGCAATTGCAAGATCTGTTGGAGAAAGGTTTCGTACGGCCGAGTGTGTCACCGTGGGGAGCGCCAGTGCTGTTTGTGAAGAAGAAGGACGGGACCTTACGGATGTGTATAGATTACCGGCGGTTGAACAAAGTCACGATCAAGAATAAATACCCATTGCCGCGTATTGATGAGTTGTTTGATCAACTTCAAGGTGCTGCCTATTTTTCCAAGATTGATCTGAGATCAGGGTATCATCAACTTCGGGTGAAGGAAGAAGATATTGTGAAGACTGCTTTCAGGACACGGTATGGACATTTTGAGTTTCTCGTGATGCCATTTGGATTAACCAATGCGCCTGCTGCCTTTATGGCTTTGATGAACAGGATCTTCGCTCCTTTTCTGGATCGATTTGTGGTGGTCTTTATTGATGACATTTTGGTGTATTCGAAGACCCCAGAGGAGCATGAGGAACATCTACGTCGAGCCTTACTGTTGTTGAAAGAACATCGTTTATATGCCAAATTGTCGAAGTGTGATTTCTGGCTCGAGCAGGTAGCTTTTCTTGGTCATACCATTTCACGAGATGGGTTGGCAGTGGATCAGATGAAAGTAGAGGCAGTGATGAATTGGCCCAGCCCAAGGACTGTGACGGAGATACGGAGTTTTCTTGGATTAGCTGGATATTATCGTCGCTTTATTCAAGATTTTGCCAAGATTTCAGCCCCGTTGACTCGATTGACCAGGAAGAATGTTCCTTTTCTGTGGACGGACGAGTGTGAACGCCATTTCCAGATGTTGAAGGAGAAGCTTACTTCGGCTCCAGTTTTGACGTTACCAGATGGGCATGAAGGATTTATGATCTATTCAGATGCTTCTCGAGTCGGTTTGGGATGTGTTTTGATGCAACATGGCAAAGTGATTGCCTATGGCTCGAGACAACTTCGGGAGCACGAGAAGAACTATGCTACGCACGATTTAGAGTTGGCAGCCATCGTTTTTGCGTTGAAGATGTGGAGACACTATTTGTATGGCGTGACATTTGAAGTGCATTCAGATCACCATAGTCTACAGTACCTCTTCACGCAGTCCGAGTTGAATATGAGACAGCGAAGGTGGCTTGAGTTGATCAAGGATTTTGATTTCCCCATCAAATATCATCCAGGGAAAGGCAATGTTGTTGCAGATGCCTTGAGTAGGAAGTCGGAGATTCTTCAGGCTTTGGACAGCCTTTATTTTGTGAGGCATGCTCAGCCAGTGGAACTGCAATTAGTGGAGAATGGTTTGACACTTGCCAGTACAGTGAGCTTTCAGCCGGACATTATTCAGCTTATTAAAGACCAGCAGTTTGAAGATGCGATGTTGAAGCGAATCCGAGATAGCATTGCAGATCGACCAGACTTTCGTTTGGAGGGTGATGTTTTGTATTTCAGGAGCAGATTATGTGTGCCAGCAGTAAATGCCTTGAAAGAGAGTTTGATGACAGAAGCACACCATGCACGTTATTCTATGCATCCTGGAAGTACGAAGATGTACCGAGCTCTCAAGGACCGATTCTGGTGGAACAACATGAAGAGAGAAATTGCTGGGTTTGTTGCCAGATGTTTGACTTGCCAAAAGGTGAAAGCTGACCATCAGAGACCTCCAGGTTCCTTACATCCATTGCACATTCCCCAGTGGAAATGGGAGCACATTTCGATGGACTTTGTTTCGGGTTTGCCTCTGACGAGCAAGAAGAACAGTGCCATTTGGGTGATCGTGGACAGATTGACGAAGACAGCTCATTTTCTTCCATTCAAGAAAGGCATGACATTTTCCGAGATGGCGAAGAAGTTCGTTGATGACATCGTGAGACTACATGGTACGCCCGTGTCGATTGTGTCAGATCGAGATAGCCGCTTTGTTTCTTCATTTTGGAGAGCATTTCAGGAAGCCATGGGAACGAAGTTGAGCTTCAGTACGGCGTATCACCCACAGACTGATGGACAGTCGGAACGAACTATTCAGACGCTCGAGGACATGTTACGGGCCAGTGTGCTGAATTTCGAGAAAGAATGGGATCTGCATCTTTCGTTGTGCGAGTTTGCGTATAATAATAGTTTCCACGAGAGTATTGGAATGGCACCCTATGAAGCTCTGTATGGACGGAAATGTAGGAGTCCTGTTTGCTGGGAAGAAGTTGGAACAAGGAGTTTCCACGGACCGACAATCATTGCTGAGACTACAGAGAAAGTTCAGAAGGTTATTGACAATTTGAAGATTTCCCGATCGAGACAGAAGAGCTATGCAGATACGCGCAGAAGAACCTTGACATTTCAGGTTGGAGATTGGGTATTCTTGAAGGTCTCACCGATGAAAGGTACGGTACGATTCGGTCAAAAAGGCAAGTTAGCGCCAAGATATGTGGGTCCATTTGAGATCAAGAGTCGGATTGGTGATCTAGCGTACAGATTGATTCTACCCGTGGAGTTTTCTGGAGTACACGATGTTTTTCATGTGTCTATGCTTCGCAAGTATGTTCGAGACCCGACGCACGTGATTCGATACGATGACATTCAGATGCAACCTAATGCGACATACGTTGAGCGTCCGCTCCGTATTGTTGGGACCAGAGAACAGCTCTTGCGTACGAGGACTATTCGATGGGTTAAGGTACTTTGGGAACATCATGGACCTGATGAAGCCACGTGGGAATTAGAAGATCAGATGGCGCGTCAGTATCCTTATCTGTTTGCTCAGGTACGTTTTCATTCTGAGGACGGAATGATGTCCAAGTGGGGGAGGATGTAACACTCCGACCCGAGTTGACCCGGTTTAGTGGGTAATTGTGTGTGTTTTATCGCGAAGAGTGTTTTGATTTTGTTTCTGTTTGGTTTGAGTTGTAGAGAGATCGTTTGGGTTGAGTTTGACTTGGTCTAGTTAGTTTGAGCCCTTTTTCGTAATTTTGGCTTTTGATTGACTTTGTCAGTTTCGCGTCATTTTGACGTCAGCGCGTGTATTTCGTCGAGCTTGTCGATTGTCGTAACTGTCTTGGATTCGAATGAGTTCGTTGGCTCTCGTTGGACTGTCATTTGACTCAAACTGATAATTGGATAAGCTAATTGGACTTGTTTGCAAATTTGGCTCAACTTAAGTTATAAATATCCCCACCAACTCCATCTCTCTCTCGATCGTCTCTCTCGCTCTCTGTTCGTCTCTCTCTCTCTCTCTCTCTCTCGACAGCTCTCTTTCTCTCCTTCTCCATTTCTGTTTCTGTGCTTGAGGGAGGAAGAAAGGAGCTCGTTAGTGTGTGTGATCCCGGTGGACTGAGCCAATCAGCGTGTGGATTTCGTCCGTGAGGCAAGTATAAGCCCAAGTTATATGAACATCGATTGATAGTGATTTGATTGTTGTGTTCTTGTTCTTTATTGTGTTTCTCAGTATTAGACAGCCCCATTCAGTTCATGTCACTGTTATCTTTCGGTTTCCAGCCATTTCGCACACTTTCTGTATGACTGTAACAAGTTCAGGAAAAATGAGTCCGTGCACTCACGGCTAAGCCGTGAAATGTGCTACGGCTAAGCCGTAAAATGGCTTACGGCTAAGCCGAGACCCAACCGTAACCCTAACCGTAGAGCAGTACAGACTGTTAGCCGAAAATAACTGGATGTTGGCAATTTGACATTCTTCTACGGTCCAGCCTGATCTACGCCGTACATTGGCTTACGGCTAAGCCGTGGACCAGGATACGGCTGAGCCGTAGAGCAAAATACGGTTGAGCCGTAAATCCGGATGGATATCTGGGGAACCTCAGCTCAGCCGCAGTGCATATTACGGCTAAGCCGTAAGATGCCACGGCTAAGCCGTAAGGTTACCTACGGCTACACCGTGAGACCCTGAGAATTGAATGAAAAGGGACTAGGTTTAAGCAAACGACCGTATAGGACTTTCATGTTAGAATGTAGCTAACCTGGACATGCCCAATGGAATGTTTGAATGACATGAATGATCTCAAGGGCTGTGAATCATTCATGCTGGTTATCCAGATGTTTAGCACCTCCCCATGGGTGTTGGTTTAAGGGACTTCGGTGCACACTCCAGACACTGCAACACTAGACAATGGTGCATCGAACATCTTAAAACTACATCAACATGCACGGTTAGAAGCACTGGATAATTAGTGTAGGATTGGTTTGTAATTGACCTTGATTCGTATAAGCATTCTGAATTGTACAGCATATTGATTTCGGTTATGCCCTCTTATGTGTTCTGCGCTGGACCTCTCGATTCTGTGGGAAATGCAGCAACCCCAGAGCGAAGCCCGGGCGGAACCATTCTATTATTGTGTATTATGTTTACCGTTGCTCCACTGGAGTACTTGCATCAGTTATGAGTCAGTGATTGTGATTGCTACTTAGTGTCAGCACTTCTTGTACTTGTCTATGTACCTTCAGTATCAGTTAGTGTCCTTATGATTTGCATTTCGTATCCGCTTCAGTATCCGTATCAGTATCCGTATTATGTGCATGCAGTATTTGCATTCAGTATCCGTTATGTGATGCACTTCCTATTGTTCGTTCAGTGTGATAAGTGATAAGTGATAAGTGATAAGTGATAAGTGATAAGTGATAAGTAATAAGTGATCGAGGTGCATCAGCTATTTGATTGTGATTGGTATTGGCACTACTGAGCCTCAGCCTTAGGATACCCGACGGGGTTGACTTTGGTGTAGTTTATGTGTTTGCCTCTGCAGAGTGTTTCCGTCCTGGGACTCCGGACCCCGGGAACTAGAGACCCATGCGTGCCCTGGCCCGGTCGCTGGTGTTCTCATTCAGTCCGCTCTCGTAAGGGAGAAAATGGCCAATGTAGTTGCCACTTTGAGTGTTATCTGTTTGTGATTCTGATAGCATGCTTATTCATTATGCATTTGCACACTTGCTTAGTAGTATACGATCATGGTTTCTATGGATATTGCATCATGACCATTGTTCAGTATTATTCAGTATTAGACACGATTCGTGTTATCATCTTGTTGGCTTATACTTTGCTAAGTCGTCGTACTTATGTGTTTGTCTTGTGTGTTGCAGGCTCAGATCCCTCTTCCGAACCTGCGTCGGTCGACCCGACTGCAGGAGAGGCTCGCGAGGCCCCCTCCGGCCTAGAGGAGTGGACTTGATCCATCCTCCAGAGTACGGTTTGCATCATTTTGTTTTCCCCATTCTTTGTGTTGGCGTCTATTGAGGGGATTTTCTGTACTTGTGAAGTGGGCCTTGGGTAATACCTGTATTTTGATTTTTGGATTGTTGTAAGCCCGCTCTATTGTCATACGTTCATGTATTGGTTCTTATCATCAGTGTATATTGTTTTGTAATCTCCTATGTCTTTTGGTATATTTGTGGTATGCCTTGATACGTACAGCTTCCGCGTTCAGTCCTTTGCACGTGTGATTGATCCCTTGTGTGTGTATACTCGGACGGGGTCCAGGTGTGCACGCACGGGAGTACGTGTGTCATTGGTTAAACTTTCTATGACCCCCGGTCCCTGGGCTCGGGTTGTGACAACTCAGCTGCGTGTCAATTTGGATATTGACTCGGCCCAATACCAACTTGACTCACATGTAAGGAAACCCATCCTAGATGGATGTGGGGGATGGAAAATCTCAATGTGATCTATGAGGTGTGCCAAAAATCAAAACCATTAGAATATATCTTTATTTTGGAAATCATTTTGTTAGTCATAAAGAATAAAAGGACCTTACAGCACTTCATCTAACTCTTTTCATAAGTAACTGACGAGGTAGATTAGGATCTTAATGGGCCCTACTATTACACAATGCCGGAGCCAGAAATTTCTTTCAAAGGGGCAAATGTTGTTAGCTTACATAATGTCAATAACTGTTTTTGCTTCAAATTTTTACTATTAACAATCACATCAAATAAAATAAAATAAAATAAAAACTATGAAAAGTAGAATATACATTTATATAGGGCAAAGACTAATTAAAAGGACTAAGGGAGAACTATAATGATTCATTATAGCTAAAAATAAATAAAAAATAAAAAAATCAGTGATGTGCTTTAGCCTATGTAGGAAGTAAGAAGCATATACATCAATGGATTACCAACAATCCATCATTCCATGAACGATTCAATGTAAAATTAAATAAAAAAAATTAAAGCAAAAGTCCTCATCATACGATTTAGTCAGGTAGACGTGGTCTAGAAAGCAAGAAGCTTACCTCAACAGTTAGTGTAGATTTGCAACATGCAAAAGAAGCATGGTTAATTGGTTACTAAACGTGCAAAGGTAGACAATGGAACTGTACTTTAGACAATTGAGTAGAAATCTCTATTGAGACTTGGAAGCATGGTTACTAATGTGCAAAAGAAGACAATGGGGAAAGGAATATGAAAAGACAATGGAAGAGAAATGTGATCATATATCTAGCTACTCTTGCTTTCTTTGGTTGGATGAAAAGATTAACTTGCCCCCTTTGTTTTCTTCTTTTGCAAGGGTTAAAGTGTGATAAGGGGTTTTTAGTGAATTAATAAAGTAAGCCACAATAAAATTCAAATCCCAGGCCAGATCCTGAAAAGATAAAAATCTGAGAAGGGGCAATTGCTATTTAAAAAAAAAAAACCAACAACAATTTCAAAACCCCGCGGCATATAAAAAAAGGACAAAAAAGCTGAGGAGGGGCACCCCACATCGACTGCCCCTACAGCAATATTTATGTCCTGCAAATGTCACTTCTTGGCACGAGATTTTATATTCTTACCTATTCCAAACAATGTGCTTGCTCAGCTATTAATATAATCATATTAACAGATATCATTTTGGGATGTAATATGAGATATATTATTAAGCTTTTCCCAGGCCATCCCTCTTTAACAATATGGTGAAGGCTTTTTTTTTTTTTTTTTTTTTTTGGTGTTCAACACTTAAAATAGAAATGGATATGTCTAGCTTTTTGATCTTTACCAGTCTAGAGTTTTTGAGTATACCATATTCTGTGCAACCTATTTAATATGTTTTTAGTTTATTTCATTTCCTGTAAATATGAGCTTCTGTCTGATGTTCAGAGGATCTCTGGAACACATTGTTCTGAGAAATCTATGCTGTGGATCTTGGATAGTTTTTAAAAAGAATACTTGTCAGCCCAATATGATTCCTACTGCTGTGCTTTGATCATATGCATTCTGTACTTATTTCCATGGATTGATGTCTGTTAGGGCTGAGAATAACAGAAGTCTATATTGGAGATATCTCACAGAAATTTTAGAGCTTGGTTTGATTGTAAGTATCTGTTTTCTGCCAACAGGTGCAAGTGCTGTCTCAGGATTCTTTGCATCAGCATGCAGCTTACCTTTTGATTATGTCAAGACCCAAATACAGAAAATCCAGCCAGATGCCACTGGAAAATACCCATATACTGGCTCTTTGGATTGTGCAATGAAGACACTGAAATCTGGGGGACCCTTCAAATTATACACGGGACTTCCTGTCTACTGCATTAGGATTGCTCCTCATGTTATGGTAAACTCTCTTTTAGTTTCTGTGCTGTGGCATTTCAGCTGAGTCCTCATTTGATTGATTGATCATAGGATGCTTTGGTCTGCAGATGATGTGGATATTCTTGAACCGGATCCAGAAACTGGAGAAATCTGTTGGATTGTAGAGTTCCAGCCACGGAACTCTTCTTGGAGCTTTCAACAATATAATAAGAGTTCGGCTCTGTATTGTAGTTGAGGCTGGTTTTCGTAACCCGACGGCCCTTACCCATTTCTCTTGAGAAGAGATTTCACAACAATTCAGATGGGGCATAATAATTCATTGCAGACATTGGATTAGAAATTCTTGCCATTGAGATTTTTTTGGCTTTGAAAATTGAATTTATGGCACTCATTTTTGGAGAGAAGTTATCATCTCCCTGTGATTTGAGATAAAAGACAAAAGACTTTTTGGGATTTGGAATTTGAGTTTATGAATTACATTTCTGAATGTTTTAGTTTCTACTTGTGTGTGGCATATTTGGGACATTGCCCGCCATTGCCAAAAGCTAAGGGGCCGGTTAAGATGATCTCTATAGCAGAAGGATTGATCCAAAGCCAACCAAGCATCTTCAATCTTTTGCTATAATCATATCTCCTTTCTTGCTTTTGGGTCAGTAAGCAGTTATTTGGACTAATGTTCTCAAGGTTGCAACAAAAAGGCCTCTTTGGTGATGCATTTAACCACACCTTTAGTTATCAACATGCAGTTGTGGCGTAGGGGATTTTATCATGTTTTAGTGTTAACAGCTCATATTTGATTATATCAATATATTTTTTTTCTCTATTTGGACTGGCCATATTTCTCTTTTAAAGATGTGCCCAACAGACCCATATTGGCCAATCATGACTAACTGATTTGGTCATCAATTTCCATCAGTTAGCGGTTGATGGTTGGGATGATAATGATTTAAGAATGTGTATCAAATATCAGTTTAATTGTTGATGCATGAATAGATTCACCAGCCACTTTTTACTAAGAGAGAAAATTGGGGAACAAATATAAATTAAAAATATTCTTAATTGATTTGCCGAAGGTTCTGGCCTGTGGGAATACTTGGGTCCCTTTATGATCAATCTCAGCCATTTGCATTGCCTTTCCAAGAATTAAAACTCATCTGAATTTAGCACGCACACACGGACAACAAAAAAAAAGACAAGCATTGCTTCTGACCATAAAAAGCTGTCAAATTTTGACCATTAAGGTATGAGTGACCGGATGGTGTACATTTTGCACATAAAACTCTTTCATAATTTGAACTTTTTTTATCATTGATTGACATGCATTTAGATATGACCTTGGCCTTTTTAAAATAAAGCTCATCAAGTAATTACTGTCCCAAATGAGATTCAAAGGCACGGTTCCTACCTGATGAAATCTCAAATTTTCAACGTTTGATTATAGATTATACCTGTCGTATTTGAACAATGTGGAACGTCTTAACTGGAGCTCATATGGTTATAGATATGGGTGTGTGAGGAGTGCATGAGTTTAATCAATTGTAGCAAATAAATAAATAAATACAATGTCTAAATCTGGAGGAGTTAATCAATACTTCCAAGATTTTTTTTTTTTTTTGGTTGATAGAATACTATCAAGATTTGAGAATACAAAAGATGCATCAATCAAATTAAAAAAAAAAAAACTGAACAAAATTTTGAATGCTGAATTAAGCCAAAATTATTTTAAAAATTCATGCCATTAAGTAGACACCCTAAACTTAACAAAGCACAATGGTAAGACATGTCCTCTCTCGAAAGGGACAGGGTAGAGGTTTGAAAGTCATGAGGTCAAGCTTCCAGTCCTAAAAAAACATAAACATGAGTCTTTTTGTTGATCAGAACATTGGTGAAATGGGCTTTGTCATTATCTTTATGATTAAAGTCTTATTATACATCCAATGTTTGTTTAGTCACAGGATATAGAAGGAGAGTAAAAAAGTAACTAATGTGAGATAAGGTTTTATTTCATGGGTGTTTGGCGAATAAAATGTGAGAAAAGAGTGACCTTTCCATGTGATATAAAGGAGGGTTTTAATCTTCGCTCCACTATCTTTTAACAAAAGAAAAAAAAACCCTTCCCTCTGCTCCAATTTCATGAACTAGAGAGAAATTTTTTGTTCTAGACACCCCAATGGTAAAGCAGTCTCATCTCATACAAATGTCTTGGTATTGATCCCTGGGCAGGAAAGTTTCTCACAGGTCGTGTACCACTTATCTAGGGATAACAATGGATCAAATACAAATGAAACCTGCCCTGCCCTACCCTGCCCTGCTCATATTAGGGGTGGGCTAGGTAATGGTTTTTTTTCTAAGTGGGACTAGCTTAGATTTTGTTGAACCAACCCGCCACAAATATATAATATTTGTATACTTATTATTAAAGTAATAGCTAAACTCAAGTAGTGCAAGCGGTTTGGACCTTAACATAAAGCAGGTGAGAAGAAAATGTAGGATGTTTATACTCTACTATATTCATTTTTATATATTTTAAAAGTTTTAAGTTTTAAATTTGATTTTATCCACTCAAATGGGGCGTATTTCGTATCATTAGGGCGAAATAAATTTGGATGAGATAAATTTTAAAAATCCGACCCATACCCAACTCAGTCATTTGCCATCATTGGCTCTTTTTCTGATTGAAAGTAATGGTTGATCAACAAGGCCACTGATTCCATCAAATTGTCACAAATTCTCCAATCAAGTTTATACCCAACTATAAGCCATCCAAGATGAACACTGTGGATGAGATTGATAAACACTGGGCCACAGTCTGGGTATTGCTCACTTAACTTCTCCGGGGTCATATTCACGCGAAATAGATACTCTCTCTGTGGAGTCTGTTCCAGTTTCCCCAGAGAGAGAGAGAGAGAGAGAGAGAGAGAGAGGGGTGTTTGGTAATGGCAACGAGCACGGGTCTAAAAGCAGTGGCTGTTATTACAGGCAGCAATAACAACATCAGGGGGTCACTTCAGTTCGTTCAAGACACCAACGGTCTGATCATGATTTTCTCCTCTTTCAAAAGACACCCATACCAGATGATTCCCTTTTCTATGCTTCTTCTCTCTATCTCTGTCTTACCATCTGTTTCTCTTCATTGGGTCTTGAATTGCAGGAATTACCCATGTAAAAGGAAAGATCACAGGTCTTTCTCCCGGCCTGCATGGCTTCCATATTCATGCGCTTGGTGACACTACCAACGGTTGCAATTCCACAGGTTTCTATTTCTTAGACACCCATCTCTTGCTTTTCATTTGCCAACTGAGATTCTCATTTTCTGCTCCATTTATTGGTTGCTGGTGGGATTTGTGGAGATGAGTTTCTGTAAAGCTTCTGCCTTTTTTTTTCTTTCTTCATAACAGTATCGGTTCATCAAGCTGGAGTTTCTTTCTATTTGTATGTGGTTCTGGGTTTTCGTTTGTTTTATCTTTTCTTGCTCCTTATGTTTTTGGTTTAATCTGGGGTAATGGTGTTTGATGTGTTTCTTAAAACCCAATTCTAGATTACTATCTGTATCAGTTTATCTGGCTGAAATGATTTGGCTGTATTTCTTAAAGCCAGTTTCTGAATTCATCTTTGTATTAATTTGAATAGCTGTGATTTTTGTTTTTGATTACCTTTCATTCCTCTTTTTTATAGTTTTTTAAGCTTCTGCTTTGATCTATGCACATAGTTTTTACCTGTTCTGTATATGTTCCATCTCGATTTCGCTGCGTAGATTCATTAAGATGGAGCTTTAGACTTTTTTATGACGTTTCTTCATTTTTTTCGTGTTGTTGACTTAGATTGTGGATATAGGTTTGTTAGAACCACAACCAATTTCTCAGATTCCATTCATGATAACTTGTGGAGCTTAAATTGTGAATTTTGGCCCCTTTTCCTTTCTTTTCTAAATTTCAGCATATGGGTTTTGTTAAATCCAATTTCATGATTCCTATCTGTGTTTGTTGGTTTTCATCCAAATTTTCTTTCTTTAGTATTTGAGTTCATTTTCTGCAGATTTCATGATTCCTATCTGTGTTTGTTGGTTTTCATCCAAATTTTCTTTCTTTAGTATTTGAGTTCATTTTCTGCAGATTGGTTTTGATTTTCCTCCCTTGTAACAGGTCCACATTTTAATCCATTGAAGATGGATCATGGAGCTCCCACTGATAAAGAGAGACATGCAGGTGACCTAGGAAACATCGTGGCAGGCAAAGATGGTGACTATCTTTTTCCACTAAACCCCACCTCTCTCTCTCTCTCTCTCTCTCTCTCTCTCTCTCTCTCTCTCTCTCTCTACAGTTTTTATACAATTATATGAGTGAACATGCTGGCTGTAGGTGTTGCTGAAGTTAACCTAAAGGATATGCAGGTGAGATAGTTGAGACTTGACATGCCTTGGATTTGTTTCTAGCTTCTGTCTTCTATAGATTACTTACTTGAGTTGTGGTTTTGAGTCTTTCACCTTTTATTCTAATTTGTAGATACCTCTAAGCGGGCCCCATTCGATACTCGGAAGGGCAGTTGTTGTTCATGCCGATCCTGATGATCTTGGCAGAGGTATAGTCTTTGCTTGCTTCTTTTTGTATGTTGTCTTAATTTACAGATTTTTGTATCTCATGGACGATCCATCTACATAATTTCGTAAAGCTTGTGGATAGTGGATGCTCTTCAAAACAAAGTGTTTCTGCAATATTGCTTTGAACTTTAGAATAAATGTTTTCAAACAATGTGGAAATAAAAGGGTGAGGTCATGTGATTCCAAGGCTTACTTAGTGCAGCCGCGCAGGCAATTTGTGGATGCTTATGCTGGAAAATAAATTGGAAAAACTTTCAGTAAACTTCTAACGTTATATTGGATAACTTAGGGATATTCAGAAGTGAATTTACTATAATAAAATTACCAAGAATAAAGTAGATGAAAAACCAGGCCTACTTCTCATTCATCAGTGTAATTGTTGCAAATAAATTCAAAAATTACCTGCTCAACACCTACGCCTGAAATACCCTTTAGTGAGTTATTCAGAAATCAAGAAAATAGCAGAAAAGAACAAGGGCCTGTTACTCTGCAACGTATTGCATAAAAAGAATGTTGCATCTATTGTCCACCGTATGGGTTCTCCTCCATTTTGAATTTTTTTTTCAAATGTCTTTGTGTAAGGGGGGCGGGAGGAGGATGCTTATGATTTACTTGTTGCCATCCATTGTTACGTACTGCTGTGGTGTCGATAAATGACCTTGAACTGGTCTATTTAGAGGAGAAGATGCTGATTATGGGGTGTATTTGTGTAGTGAGAAATGGCAGGGTTGAGAACAGGTTGGAGATTCAAGTTGTTAGGATTGTCTATTAGCAAATTGCACAACCATGGTCATGACAAAGCAGCTTGCAGTTATTCATGGTTTATAGAATGTATGGTATTTATGTGATGTGGATGATTATATGGTGGTTCATTTCCATCTTGTTGGCAGTGGTGATGGTGACAAGGTATGAGTTGTAACATTTTCTATGGCTGGTTTTTTATTTTATTTTATTTATTTTTTTAATAGTTGGTTTTGATTGTAGATATGATTGATGGTACTTGGTATATAAGGTGTCTGATGACTAAGATATGGTTGATGTTGAAGGTGATGACAAGGCAGACCATGTGAAGTCTCTAGATGTCTATTGGTGTAGGAAGGTAAAAAGGTTGGTTGGAGATTGTGGGGGAATGGGGTGTTGTGTTACAGTTGCAGGGAAGAGGCAGATACTCGCATTTGGAAGCCCTGTCCTTCTGAGTGGTCTTCGAACTCTTTGTGCAGAGAGTTGATTAGGATGCTTCTTACCAGCTCCTCCAGCAAGCATGTTTGGTTGGGTTGGCCCCTCATAAGCTGGAGGCTCTCTGTTGGCTTGCTGTCTTGGGTATGGTGTCTACTGTGGTGATCTTAGGAGGAGAGATTTGTCTTGGAGGCAATTTCAGACATTCGGTGACTTTGCAGTTAGGAGGGAGAAATGGCTAACCATCAGCTCTTACATTGCAAGTTATCTTATTATTTGAGGTGCCTTTTTTTGAGCCAATGTGGTGTTTGTTGGTGTTCCTTGGGATTTGTGTCAGGTTTGCTTGGCATGTGGAGGGTGCATGTGGTGTGGTTCTTTGGAGGCTTGTTCCACCACTTTTTATGGTCATTTTGGAAAGAGAGGCACGACAACTTTTAGGGGGGCTGTCTATGTCCTGGGATGACCTTCTATCTCTGGTGACTGGGTGAATAGCTAAGTAGGCCTCTTCTTGGAGCGACTTTCATAGCATAGAGCTGATGCCCTTGTTCATCATTGGGGGGAAACATTTTCTCGTGGGATTCTGAAGGTGAGAGACAGAATTTATGTAGCCAACTCCAATATGATTGAGATAAGGCTTTGATGATGATAATGATTTTGAAGGTGAGAAAAGGCTTACCGGTAGCGTCCTAGAGGATGCAGGTTCAAGTTACGGAAACAACCTATTCAAAACGAAAGTAAGGCTGCGTACATCTTGCCCTCCCCAAACCCCACTATGCGGGAGCCTCGCCCTTTTTTATTCCAAAGGTGAGAAAAGTAGTGATTTGGACTCCCCTTCTTGTGAATGTGTTGAAATTTAATATGGATGGAGTTGAAGGGGAAAACTATGGCTGGAAGGTTTTGGAGGAGTGCTTCGTAATATTGACGATAATGTCTTGGTTATGTTCGCGTTCTCTAAGTATGTCAGGATCATGGGGTCAATGGAACTGTTGGTTTTTTAAAAGCACTCCGGATTTTTGTCACTTATTTTCCATGTTAAGTTAATCGTGGAGAGTGATTCGAGGAATGCTATTTCTTAGGTCTCCTCCTCCGTGATGGTTCCTTGGAAATTTTTGTTTCTCTTCAATGAAATCAATTCGTTGTTTTCTTTTATTAAAGTGGCATTCATTCATGTTGGGCTGTTGGCTAATGGTTTTGCAGGCTCCTTGGCTCCGAGGGGTGGCTAAATTTTCTCCTTTTGTTGCTTTTAGTATATAATTTTGTTGTTTCTTTGGTGTACAGCTTTTATGCCTATGTAATTTAAGCTTCCATTAGTGTTAACCTTGCATTCTCTTTTGGTTATAATGAAATCTGTTGTTGCCAATAAGAAAAAAAGGGGTTGGTTAAAGATTGGATATAGAAGGCTCGGTAGGTAGTAGAGAGTAGAAATTTAGAGGCTTGGCGATGGGCTGAGTGGCTAATGTGGGCCGAGGGCAAAGGCGAGGATAGGACAGAATAGAAGATGGGAGACAGTAGGTGGGTTGATGGACAACTTCGTGGATGCACAGATGATAGGTTTATGATATGCGATGCAGTCAACTAAAATGTTGAGTGGAGGTGGCCAAGGGAAAAAATGGTACTACCTTTGGATTCTTCTTATCTCTTTGATCAGAAGCGCTCTGCACTACCATGGGGTTGGTCTGATTCAAGGTTGTCTCGATATGCATTTTTTGCATGGGCCACCCTCACATGATGACCTATTGGGTTGAACTAGGGACTGAATTTTAGGCTTGAGTAGCGTTAGACCAGGTTTGACTAATTCTAGCCTTTGTAAAACTAGTTCATTAACACCACCACCACATTCAATAAAAGAGTTCTGGCCCTGGAGTAGACACTACTAAAGCAACTGCCAACTTGAATTGAGACAATAATATCATTTATGGATGTTGCAAAATAGAAAGAAAAAGGCGGAAGATCTCATCTGAGCAGTTACATGGCCAGGAGTTTATTTTGTTCAGCTTTTATTTGACAACAAAAAGACCCTTTAAGTCAAGGGTGGAAAAGGAAAAATAAAAGCAAAAAACTTACATAAGTTAGTATGGATATTGTACTCATAGAGGACAACACTCTCCATCAAGTCTACGCATAGATATTTGTCATTCCTACCTTTACGGAAATACAACAAATATAATCTCTCAGAAGAGCTATGGTGATAATATCAATGAGCTGATTCTTTAATCTGAGGCAGGACTGCAAATATATCTGTGATTAAGTCCTCTACCTAATAAAGTGACAATCAGCACCCATATGCTTGGTGAGAGCTTTTTCAATTTGCACGCATTATTGACTTGTGTGTGTGTATGTGTGTGTTGTGTGTGCGCGCGTGTTTGTTTGTTTCTTTTGTTTTTGTTTTTTGACATGATTAAAAAGTCACCAGCCATGCACAAGAAAAACATCGCCCAGATTTTCTCCTTTTGGAACCCTTATTTCTTACATCTCAAGGGAGAAATACCTGAAAAACTGATGCAGGTGGGTTTGTAACCTATCTTATACAAACCTCAACATTACTGTTCAATCATGATGTTTCAGTAAAGCTGATTGTGATGATGATGATACAGGTGGACATGAGCTTAGCATGACAACAGGAAATGCAGGTGCTAGAGTTGGATGTGGTAAGCAACCAACTCATAATCTACTATCTCCTGAAGAATGAATGAATGATTCTTGACCACCATTCAGGATATGTGTATGATCCTTAGTCCTTTTGAGCACTGGCACTTTGGCATTTTGTGGTTACCCTTAACCTTTGTCTGAGGGTCTCCCACAAAAGTCAGACATACCCTTGCTGCCTATGTTTTTCATGTATTTGGTAGCTCCAATTGGGGTTATTTGTGGTGCATGGTCAGTTTGGACTACCGAACTATGCATCACATATTCATACTAAGCTCTAGCAATACTCCCCATCCATCAACCTGGGATCAAGTATCGTCAAATTCATCTCTTCTTTCATGTTCCTTTCAAATTCATCTTTTCTTTCATGTTTCTTTCTCATTAATGGAATCTATAGTAAAATTTCCATGTTTTGTGGCAGGCATTATTGGGCTTCAATCTGCGGTTTAGCTGTTTTACTCATAATATACACCTGTGGAGGTTCGAAACATCCAGGCATACAAGAGATTTTCTTCCAAACACACTAATGTTGGCTTTTCCAGTGGCCTAAAGCGCTTTAATGTTGAATAATCCTCATTTGTAGGAATGGTGTTGTCTTGAAGCATCATCTTTATGCGTATGCATCCACTTGCCTAGGGAGCATATGTTCTTGATATTCATCTCTTGTGTTCTGCTATTTGTCGCCCATGTTCCAGCAATCCGGAGGCTGGTGCTTATGCTCAGCCTAGCCAAACGTATAGGGCAGAACGCCCCAAACGAAAATCACCACGTTGTCCAAACCCAGTTGATCATGAATGGTGCACCATCTTGATCTGAGTAGTAGTTGCTCATATGAGCTCCACTTCCATTTTTCGATCTAGAGCTGGAGCTGGAGCTTCAGTTGATGCTGGATCTGGATCCAGCATATAGTATGCATGAGAGAGGTGGATTAGCGATGGCACCTAACATGGAACCAAATCAGGATAAACCACCGTTCCACCCCACACCTGACCCGTTCACATTCCTTCGTTCAGTCCCCACTGTTACCAATGCTCATATCAGAAATCTCTGTGGTTATAACTTACTTGGGCCACCCTCTCAGGGATTTTCAAAGATATCAAATGGACATTATAGTAGTTGTAGTTTTTCAAACTAGTGGTTCCATGGATATTCCAACATTTGATATTTTCAAAAAAAATCTAACCCAGGCAACGGTACAAGTGACCAATAGAGTGGGCCCCGCACGCAATGAAATGGGACATCAGAGAAACCTCAAGCGTGAACTACAACCAAACTATTGAGTTATGTATCAGGGAATACAACAATGTTCAAGGAACTGTGTCCTGCCTTATGGAGGCTCAGGATTGAAGTTCCGGCATATTGTTGCTGTAGGAGAAAATTATCCTAAGAGCATTTTTTGGCACGCTTGCACTTAAAAAAATACATATCCATGAAAATTTTGAATTTTCTAATCACTCGTTTCCTCTCTTTCTATGGGAGTACCAAGCAAAATTGCATATTCCACGGGTGATGACCACTAACTACACGGTGTTGTGCTATGAGAGGAATCCAGGTCACACACAAAAGGGTTTTGTGCTATGAGAAGATTCTAGGACGAAGGGAAAAATAGGTTTGATTTGCTATGCAGCCCACGGTTAACACATATCCATCACGAAAAAGGAAAAGAAATAAATTGATTTTCCCTAATAGAGGGGATTTTGTTCCGCATTGAAGGTGAATGAAGGCAGGATTTCCCATCCCATGGTAACAAAAATCCTTACAGAGCAGAATCCTTTTAGTTCACCACAAAGTCTGAAGTCGTCCCAAAAAAAAAAGGGGGAAATTTTTTTAAAATTTTAAAATGACGGAAGATTTCAAAAATTGGCCAAAGTTGTTATCAGTTTTCAAAACAAGACAACCAAAACTTGGGTCTCAAATTAACACTAATTATAGCTTTCCAATGGGATTTCAATCATGGACATCTGACCCCTTCCGCAGTTTAGATTGTTATGAAGGAGAGTAGCGTGGAGTAATAAGCATTGAGGGAGAAACAGGGAAGAGGAGGGGACGCCCAAAGGAAAAGATTGCCCCAGGGACTCCAGTGGTCATGGAAGACGAGGAGACATGAGGAAGAAGGGGAGAGTCGATTGAAGGGAAGGAATGATGGGGTTTGTATTTGCTTTGAAAAAGCCCAATGACATTTTTCAAACAAAACATGAGAGGCTGCCAGTGCTGCTGGATGTCCTTAGCTGAAGTACCATCGGACTACTTTTTCCTAACATGACCTAGTTTCGCATAACTGCTGAAAACAAAGGGCCCTTTTTTGAAGTTTTCCCTTCAAAAAAAAATACATAGTGTGGTACAATGACATATAAAATTTTGAGCAAGGCTGAAGCAGATGTCATTCATTTGTAACTCAAATGCATCATGCAAGCTGACGATAGCAATAGATTTTTAATCATCTTGACCAAGTTATTACATCATTTCCTAAAAGACGTGCTTCAACCATTGCCCACAGCTATTGCAATGTTATAGCATAAGCCTTTATGCTTCAGAGTCCCACTTTTAAGTACTACAGCCATAGCAAACTTGGTTTGAAATCTAATTTTGGGCCAGCTATTTCAGATAAGTCACAGGAAACGATGAACTCGTTGCCTCTTTGTTAATTCGGGAACTTTTTGCCCTTTTCATCTTCCCAGTGCAAATGCTGTAACAGCTAAGTTTTGTTGGAAGATTTAGTACAATAGATGGGGAACGCCAAAAGAAAATATCAGCAGCATTTTGGCAATTGACATGGAAGGTTCATTATCAAGTACGTAGAGATACTATCCTCTCAACCATGTGTTTCTAAAAGATGAATTATCACGTAGCGAAGCATTGTGCGCCTTGTATTCCATCACATAGCCATGTGGAAGCTTTAGTTGTCGCTTAATGGCATCTCTCAGTGACATCACAGCCTGTAGGTGTCACAAAATATTGTTTAACCAAACAACTATACAGCATAGTCCTTGAAAACAGACACTTCTGTGTTCATTGGGGATGAATGCCCTTGTACTAACCTGGTTGTCAGATGCATTGCGGTTCCAAATGCTCAAAATGTCTTCATTAAACCGAATGCTTAGCACAGCTCCACATATGTCTTCCCCACAATCCAATTGGTCGCCAACAAGTGCCATAACCTAGCCACGTATGAACATGAAAACACAACATTCTCAGAACAGAGAAGGTACATAGCAAGATTCTGCCAAAAATTTTGTTTGTAGCTGATAAGAGCCTGCAATGCAGTTGGCAGGTGCTAGGTTCTGCAACCTTGCCACTGTGGCCGCCTTGACTCATGTTAACCCAACGAAAGGGATACAATCATTCATGACTGTTCACAACAGTTTATGTTCTACAAATTGCTTCAACACTCACATTTGGAAATAACTGATCATCAAAATTCAAACCATCAGCTTCATCAAAGCCTGATGCTATTGACATAAGGACAGTCATCTCAATCCTCACAATCAAGATCTTTAGTCTTCTAAGACCATCTAGATATAAGGATTGCAGCAGCAGCAGCAGTACTGCAGCTGCTGCCCCTGATACAGCAGCAGCAGTAGCACAGAGTATTCATATCTTCTTCCTGTTCCTAACCTTTTTGTGCACAGTGAATCATTCATAAAAAACCAATCTCCATCTGAAGAGACTGCTTGTGCTTATAAAATAAATTCTAAAAAATGCACTTTCCTTTCTATAAACCATGAAATCATCAGGAATAAAGAACCATAACATCATCTATTAAAATGCAATGACACTGCTTTACAACACCAGAGCAAGTCAGATGGAACACAAGCCAAAGATAAAGGAATAGCATTCACAAAAGAAAGACTGGATCCAGCGCTATCGAGGTTTACAGACACTGGATCCAGCGCTATCGAGGTTTACGGACAAACATGACAAGCAACACTTTGTTACTGCCATATATGAAGCACAAAGACACAAAGCGAGGCGCTGCAAGAAATGATATAAATTTAGGTGACTAAATAAGAGAGAATCTACAAGAAGCACTAATATAAGAGAAATCAAAGGACAGTCATTTACAGATAGTTTAGACATATATGCAAAAAGGATCTATAGTTTAGACGTACGTGCAAAAAGGATCTAAAACAGACCCACAAACTATTTAACCATTTAAAAGTTCAGGGAACCAAGGGATGGCTCGCAGCGGAGACAACCTAGGACGAACAAGTGAAAAAACAAGTGAGCAAATGTGTAGTTACACAAGGCATGGCTCATCATGGTGCTAGAAAAGTTGGACCTTACAAAGCTGAGTCATACAGATGGGACAATGCTTCGACGATGATTATGATAAAAGATGGAGTGAGAGGGAAAATTACCAAGTCTTCCCAAAAGCGACCAGAAACAGCCTTTTTGAACCGTATTATCCACTTTCCACCATTACAATTTGCAGAGTCCTGGTCAAAGGACAATTTTAGATTGAACCAAAATTACTTCAAAAAAAGTTATTACAAAAGTAAAAATAATTTTTTTACTACAAATGTAATAGCTCTATCTTCACAATTGTTAGAAGACAACAAAACACCGATTCAAATGACTATAGCATAGGTCATGACAGTTACCTCCCACAAGGGCCGGATACCCTCCTTGAAAAGATGCAAGTCAGTTGGACTCGGCAAAGTAGAAGGACGAGCAAGATGGCAATAGCAGACCCAAAAACCCTCAACCTGTAAACTTATTAGATTCAAAAGAAAGTCATAAAGTTTCCATCAGGACCAACCCAACACTCTGTGTGTGTGTGTGAGAGAGAGAGAGAGAGAGAGAGAGAGAGAGAGAGAGAGAGAGAGCACAAGTGATATATCAAAGAATCACTCATACAATGCACACACGTGCACACCCACACAACCTCAAAGGCATACCGTGCTGAAGTCCACAATTTTCTTTATGTTGTCCTCATACGCTGTTTGAGAGCGCACACCAGGTGTTCGACGTGTGTACCAGAAAACAAACTTGTGCTGAAATTTGGAAGCACAACCGATGTGTTAGGCTGTTCGCAAGATATGTCCACACTACAAAATCAAACCCCAAATTTGAGGTTTTTTAATGACATAAACATGAGAAAAATAAAAATAAAAAATAAAATTGAATGAAGAAAAAAAGTTCAAGCGCTGAAGAGATGAACTGAACATCACGGATCACAGTACAATTAGAGCAGAAAAAGTGAAAAAAAAAAAAAGGGTCGGTAATGAATAGGGGAGAGATTTCCCTGAAAGTGAAATTTCTGCAATGAGCATACATTATTGGATGGAACCATTTCCCATTAAACTAGCATAGGCCCAGCGCTACTTGCGATTCCAAGCTATGATGCCTAGATATAGCAGGACCACGCCATAGACACGGCAAGGACACAGATTTTACACATAAAAATTGAAGTATCGAATACGATATGACACAATAAGTTGCCCATTTTGAAGTATCCATGCATCATAGATTCCAAATAGACTTGAAATTTCATTTGCCAAGTAAATGGCCAACCCTCCTTGTTTTAAGTCATGAAAACTGGTGCATGCTGAGGAACGAGACATGCCCGGGTGGGCCCAATGTGATTCTCCAAAAAGGTCATATTTGTTTGGTGAAAGGTCAATTGCAGAGAAGGAGATCCCCTTCTCCACTCACGTGTAAAGATGGAGATACCCAAATTTTATATGATGTTCAGTAACAGCTGGTTTGTTGATGGCTAGACTCCAATTTGTGGGTCATGTAAGGAAAACAACTCCAGCAGTTGTCCTCGGTCAGGAAGATCTCTCTCTTCTCTTATGAAACATACTCCAAGCTTCACTGACTTGTATTTCTTGAAGTTAAATGATGCAGGCCAGATCCATGATTGGCAGCCTATTAGACCCAAAACTAATAAAGCCTAGTAGAGTAGAGTAGATCATATTATTAGTAGTGGCTTTAGTTACTTTCTTAATTATTTATGATTCTTTAATATTTGGAAGGTCCAGTCATGTTTGGTTTAAGACTTTTTATTTGATTTGAATTAATTGTTTCTTTAGTTAGAAATATCTTAGTTATAAATAAAGATGTAATCCCTCTTCATAGGACACACAGACACTGATATTGAATAAGAATTTGAGTCTGGTTCTCATTTGAGTGAGTTTTGTTTGTCTTTAGTAGGGCACCAAGACATTCTATCCTTAAACATTTTGGCTTGGAGATTAGCCCGTTGACTAATCTTCTTCCCTGCGCTGCTTCACTGAAGCCCTCCAAAACTGTTGCATAGAAAAAAGCAGCACCTATTTGAAACATGCTTACAACTAATGATCTCAATTCTCAACCCTTTAATGCAAAGAGATTAACCTTCTAAACCGTCCAAAATGCGCTGAAACAACTTTACACAAATGATGAGTGAGAAAGAGAGAGAAGTTTACTTTCAAAAATAAGAAAGAGAAGTTGCACATGAACCAAAATGATTAGTTCATGATAACAATATCCAGGGTCTCGCAAGAAACACAACAAAAGCTTAAATACTAAAAATATTAAGCTATGGCATCTAAAAGTTATGCAGGATTTGTCCCTTCACTGTGAAGGAAAGGCAGAAAAGTGAAAGTTTATACTTTCTGCACCACTCCAAATGCAGCAATTGTATTTGTGTCTAATTGAGGGTGATCCAAGAAATGAACTTTCTTCTAGCACTGCGGTGACTTGCTCCTTGACCTAGTGCTGACCATACTGGTACAAATCTTTGTTCAGAATGGTAAAATAGTATCAATCAGTTGAGTCAAGGTGGCATGGAGCCGACATGAGACAGTTTTCACCTTTTCTACTCAAGTTGGAAACCAAAGTGCCAAGTCATTGTGTTGGTAATTCACAATGCCAACCAAAAACAACTGATTTCTTGTAAAAGAAAGAAACGATATCCAGGTTGTACCTGGCAGTTAATTCTCCACAAACTAACAGTGATGGTGATTGTGGTACCTTGACTATCAAGGCCAAGGTGCTAGTTGAAATGATGCAGCTGTAGGAAGATAAAGACAAGTACCTGGCTTTAGAACCATATTCACAGGTTTATAGAAAAGAAAAGTTTATGATCAGCCAGATTAAGCTCCATATGTGGACAACATGGATATACCCAAACCCAAATAATTATACTTGTCAATACGCATACGGACCTATAGACAGCATCAATATGGTGGTGGACACTACGAGATTGCGATCAATGTCAACCACAAGGGCAGTAGTCAATATGATAACGGTCCAGGAATTTTGCATAAGTTGATGAATTTTGATAGCATGAGCCAGCAAAAAAACACAATGTGGTGTTCTAGAAATGGTTGCCTCCACAGCCCCACGGCCCCACCCCTCAGCTAAAATTGAGGTTTGTACAGCTTGATGTTTTAATGTTACTGTCAACAGTAGTTACAAGTAATCATGATAGATCTGTACTCTGGTACTCTATGGTCCTTCAGTTTGCTACATGAGTTGATATTCATCATGCCTACATTCACAGTAGCTAAACATATCTCTAATTGATTTAGAATACAGTTAAATCATCATATTTACAACTTTTTTCCAAGATTTTTCCCCTGTTCCTTTTTTTTTTTTTTTTTTGCCCTCGTGTTTAGGCCTCTGCTGTGAGTTTATAAGACCAAACATGGTCAACACCTATTCAAACTGCTTGGGGAAGATTGATATCGATTTTTCCCCCAAAAGCGTCCTCATCCTCATATCAATCTGAATCTAGATTTTGGGGGACCAACCAAAAGAACCACCAAAGGGAAATTGACGCAGACCAAGCTAACCCATTGAGATATTAAAAGGAAAAAAGCCCACAGGGCAGATTTTCTATTTAATAAAGCAAAACGTATTGTAAATTATAATACAAAGACCAGTTATGTATTATACGCATGCAAGGAATTAATTAAGTTTAGCAACACTATATTAGAATCCAGGCCAAAGATCAATAATGGAAGAATCTACAAACTCTTTCGTAGTGAAAGCCCATAAGATGACCAAGGATTGCGCTTGTTGACAATTATCACATGCAGATGCAGCTGCACTTGGGAAAGTGCGTATTTTCTGCTCCGATGATATGGACCAAGAATAGTGGAAAAAGTGCATCTATATAAAATGAGGGCACTTAATTATTGTTAATCTAAATAATATGGTTTATTAGCCTGGGCATTTAAAGATTTCCATGGACTGGAGCTCTTTTCACATGTTTTTTCGACCGCATGATAAATTCCTCTCGCTTTCATCAATGTCTGTATGACGGGTACACTTCATTAGAGACCTGGATGGACTGCATTCAGTAATATTCTAGTCTAGTGTGCATTTAAGTCTCAAAGGTAATGTTAGATCTGTGATTAATTTATTGTTCCGAATGATAGATCCGGTAGACTAGTAAAATTGAGGATTTACAGCTTGGAAACATCATTGGTACAGTTTTCTTCATCATGGGATTGAACTTAAACGGGAAAATAGATCCCCAATACACTACCCCTCCTCAAACATGTCAGTGAAGTGCCATCATTGGTTTAGATGTGAGTTGTCACTGTTGGCATTTTTTCAGATCCGAGGGAAAAATCTCCAAATACAATGTTTGGTAAACTCACAGCCTTTTTATTAAAATCCAAATGAATTGGGATGCGAGACAGTAATATGCGACTTGCAAGACGACATTGGGTTCCTATAGGTGTCCAAGTGGGGGCTGAATGACACGAAATTCCTGGTGGAACTAAGTTGTTAAGTTTCCTAGTTCATTTAGAAGCTGCAATGAACTTACAAAATCAAGATACCTAAAGTCTCTACCATGCTTATATGTACTCATGCCCCAGTTCATTCAAGGCATTTCCCCACCCACCATTAGCTTCCTCGTTTCTCCCTCATAAAGGAATCAAAATCAAACCAAATCGCGCTATTCGGACGCCCCAAGAAGTGCGATCAAGCGAGAAGCTTTCCCACCCAAATCAGTCTCCATTCAGCTCACAAACAGGGCACATCCAAAATCACCATAACTCTTGAAATGCATTGCACGGGCACAGAAATGAACACCAAACTCATCCAATTTAAGGGGTTCCGAGGACCACCTTTTCTTCATCAACCCCTCTGATTTCTACATGGAACCCTCTCCACGGGAACTCAAATCACTCCCTGAATCCGATACGAACGGGTTCAATCATTTCTCCTTTAATTCTTGCTAAACTTTCCTGATCCACGGAAAGTGCGTTCTTCCGAAAACCCTACATTCGATCAGAGATCGAGAATCTGGGGTCATTTGTGTCGAAACCCTAACCCTAATTTTGGGTGGAGAGGATTACGAATCGGGATTGAAGACGGTACCTTTAAGGGATGGAGGCCGGCTTTCAGCTCGCGCGAGTGTCGATCTCGATCGTCGGATTCTTTATCAGCAGAGGAATCAACGGCAGAGGGTGCAGTAGAGGTTTTGATCTCCGGATCCTTCTTCTCTGCAACCTCCATCTGCTTCTTCTCTCCAAAACCCTAGAAATCTCTCTTTTCAGCTGAAAGAAGATGAAGGAGATTAGAGGCGCTCATTTGTTATTGAAAGTAGGAGAAATGCATGAGCGGTGGTGTAATGCGTGGCGAGATCGGAACCGTTCACGGCAGTTAAAGGGGGCAGATCACGTGGTTAAATGTGGGCCTGTAGGAGCTTGATCATGGGGCCCACATTTTGAGGGGTTGGAGCCGTCGGATGAAACCCTGATCGGATGGATTGTCGTGAATTGAAAATTTTACTTGGATAGGAGTAAAGATATTGGGTGTCATGGATATGAGGATGGGGTGTAATTTTTTTTTTATGATTTATTTTCTAAGAAATTCTAATTCTTAAAAATTTATCTCTTAGAAGTGGAATTTCTAAATCTTCTACGCTCTTGACCTGACCAAAGGGGCACGCACCTATGACACATAGGAGGAGATAGCAATTCAGTTAGTTTGAATCTTGGACGGCTAGGTGAAAAGGCATTCATTACCACTCGAGTGATGAGCATTTTTTATAAATCTTTCCCTTCGATCTTGGGGAACGATCTAAAATTCCTACAAAATGTAAAAGATAATAGAATTTTAGAAATTTTCAAAAGTCAATAGTCATTTAAGCTTTTTAGCTAAATGAAATGTGGATTTCAAGTAGAACAAATGTGGCATTTAAAAGTCATCACCACATATTGAACAGTATTATCGGGGATTGACTATTTGAACACTAAAAATGTTTCAGTTGATTCAGTTCATTTAAAAATTTTAAAAAGTGAAAAGACTCAAATGCCCTCCCATTCTTCTCCTCCCCTCCTGCTCCTCCTTCTTTTCCTCCCACTATTTGTCGATTGGGAAATTGGGTTCGTATGGGCTTCACCATGACATGAATTGTGAAAGAATTATGCATGTTGACCTTGAGATTTATCTAATTTCCTAATCTCGAGCTCGGAACATGACAATTTAGAAGACTATCAATTTGCAAGGAGTTGCCCTAAAGTCATGGACTTCAACCCATCCTTAACTATGCCCATCTTTCCTAACTGACCTGTTTAATGTTTGGGCTTCATTAATCTCTACTCTTCTGTTTCATGTGTATTCAATTTGATCTACACCTTCATCGTTTTCGCAATGATTATATCACAACGAGTTTTGGTGTATCTTTTAAACTTCACATCCCCTATGCTATTTCTACTTTTTGTGGATGACTAGGGTGAAGGGATTTGAGTAGTAAAAGACTTCTAACCTTGACACATGTTAAGGTCTCAACAGAAATTATGTTATAAAAATAAATAACAAATAGATCTAAATTAACTATCAATCACCATAAGGAAGATAGACACGATTTTTACATGAAAAACCCAAACGGCAACGAACCAAGAGATCAACCACCAGTACACCAAGAGTAAGCACTATGCAAAAGAGGTTACAAGATTTACTTACTATCTTTTTCCCAATTACACACAACCTAAAGGATTAAAAGCTTTTCTTGTCGACACACATTCCGTTAACTTGCTTCACGCTTGATCCACATGCCTTAAAGCCCTCAAGACGAATCTCCACAATGAAGGAGAAAATGAATCTCAAAAACTTACTATGCATTACAACAATGGAAGAAAAGCTTAAGAGAAAAAGAAAGGGATCTCTCAAAGGATTTCTATGGTTTTGAATTGAGAGAGAGGTACCTCGGGCAAAGAAGGTTATTAGTATATAGCCCAATATTCTTGGAATCCTCTTAGAGACGATTTTCAAGAGGATTAATGAAGTTTTGATTGCACAGGAAAGGCGAATCGAAATTTCGAATGTAAACTGCTGCCCCAGCAGACCGATTGAATGGGATGTCCGACCGGTCGAGCATGGGTCCAATTGGTTTGGCACTCTAGCTAGTTGGTCGGGCCATACTTCTATCTGGATGAAACAGGGATTAGTTAAACTGATCGGTCTGTCAATAATTCGACCGATCCGATAGTGAAAAAGCACGATTTCCACCTTTAAATAATAGAACTTGATTTGCAACTTTGGTAGGCACTTTAGTCTTTCTAGAAAGTAAAATTACGACTCATTTAATCCCAAGTTTGTCCAGCCAATTAATTTGCCAATATTACATTCTTTGCAAGTGGAGATGGAAGTAGCTTGGGTAGAGAAAGATCTTGGATTATGAAACCTAATAAGTTATACTTTGATTTTTTTGAGTGGTAAAATTGTACTCTAACTGCCGGTTTTTATTAATAAATGAGGGATTGAATATGGAATTAGTTGAGAAATGTTGAGGTATTTGATGGAGAAATACATGGGATTGGAATGAATATAGAGTTGAATTAGTGAAAATTAGAAATTTTAATTAAAGGTAAAACTAGTAGGTTTGTCTTGGCATGTGCTCGCGAAAAGTGAATTCCAAATGTAGCATGTCATCTTTTAAGGAGAGGGAAATTCTTATTACTGCCTTTAAGAATTGTTTGTACACATGCACATGTTGGATTCATATAAGATTTTACATTTGTTGTATGCTGCTTCTCCACATGAAAGATACAAATATCCTAATTTTTTCTAGGGTTGTAAAGGGGTTAGTTCTAGTCCGGGTCCATGGTGGACCCATAACCAGAACCATTAGTGAGAGGATGGATCCGAAACCGGAATTGGAACTAGTTCAGAACCAGTTTTCTAGATTCGGAACTAGAACCGTTAAAGAGTGGATGGACCTGGAATCGAAACTGTGTATGAGGTAGGTTCGAGTTCAAGTCTGTGTAGAGAATTATTTAGAGAAAAGCTAACTTTTAGGAAAAGAATTTTAAAAAATGGGGTAATACGTTGTGTCTTGGGTTCACAAGCCAGAACTAAAGTGGAGCCAGACCCGAAACCGTTTAATTCACGGGTCCAAAAATAAGATCCAGACCAGAACTCGTTTATTTATCGGTCTCTAAATAAAGACTCAAATCCGGTTATAAATGAGTCATAACCTTCGAGTAATCAGAGAATCAATAACGGATTTACAACCCTAATTTTTTCCTTCTTAAAAAGAATTTGGAAATTCCAACCGCAGCCCCTGCTCCCTTCCTCTCAAGAAACATGTTTTGGCAAAGACAGTTCCTTCTTTCAGACAGTTTTTCACAGACATGCCCATACAAATGGAATTTCACCTGATAGCGTAAAAGTAGAGCATCACATCGATATAATTCCCATGGCTTTTTCATCCTTTCAACTCTTTATACCGTTAACTACACAAATCACTAAACAGCTTACCGCTAAGATTAAACTCTAATCGTTTTCGGTCAAGAGGGAAGTGTCCCACCGTTGTGGTAACAAAAGATTAGCCTTTGGATGGTAGGTAATAAAAAGTATTATTCCTTTTGTTTTTCCATTTCTAAAGCACACTCAAACTAGCTTTACATCATTTCCCCTCTCATTGACAACTTTACAATGCAATAGTGTGGACTATTTTTGTCCTAAAACATTATTATATTTTTAATTAAAACTTAGTCCAAGTTTGACATGTTTTGTTAAAAACTCTCCTTTATTGACTGGTGCCAAAAAGGAGGTTTGGTAAGAGAGAGAAACAAATACGAGAGAGAAACAAATAGGAAACAAGGAATTTTCTCCGCTCCGCCTCTCTCTGTGTCATCTCCTCCATTTCTCATGGCAGCGTCCGTTCAAACCCATCTCCTCCTCCTCCTGTCCTTCTCGTTTGTCTCCGCGCTTCGATTCACCACAGCTTCCTCTCTCTGCCCTCTTCAATCCCCTGTCTTTGTTACGGACATCCAATCCCAATGCCCTCTCCTCTCGATCTCTCCATCCACGCCAATCCAGGTACGATTTCTCGCCTCCACTTCTTTCTTTTTGTGTAATCTTTCGTTCAAATCTGTTGTTTTGGTTGATGGGTTCTCAGGAAATTGTGGTTGGTTGGTGATTCGTGATGTTATTGGTGATGGGTTGATCGCGATTTCTCGATTCATGAAAGGAATCTCGCCTTTTTGTTAGTATGGCATGAAAAAGATCCTTTTTTTTTCTTTATGGGTTCCTTCTCTTTTAGGATTTCGTAGGAGGAATCGGTGTTTTTTTTTCATTAGTGTAAAAATTTCTTGACTTGTTTAGGGCTTTGATATTCTAACGGCGTCGTTCGGTCTGAAGCCTCGAAGGGTTTGTTGGGATATAATCTGGGCAATTTGTTCCTGTTGCTTATGCAAAGTTGGTGTATTGTTTTGAGTTTTGGTCGTAGAGTTTTAATCTGGGTTGCTTGGGGTTTTCGCCCATTTTGAAATAACGATTGGAATATGAGTATTGGGATGCTGATGTGTTGACTTAGATTTTTTTTTCTTGGGTAGCAATGTATTGTCTTTGATTGTGTTTCCTTTACCTTGTATTAGAAATATCAAATTCAAAGTCAAAAGGCACTAGACCTGCAACGGTCTTTGTTGGTTATATAATCTTGAAGATTTGAATTCAACTTGAAGAACACCAAACCGTGACACAGGTTAAGGTCTCAATAGAGTATGCTATGTAGAGTCTCTCAACAACTACTTAAAACACACCAATCAAACACACAAGAGATGGACACAGGAATTTTTACGTGGAAAAACCCAAATAGGAAAAAACCACGGGACCTACCACCGGTCTATCAAGAACAATCACTATGAAGAAGAAGTTACAAGACTACTTACTACCCTTTAACCCAGTTGAACACAACCTAAGGGACTGGAGCTCTTCTTGTCGACGCACATGTCGTTCACTCTTTTCTGGATTGATCTTCATGCCTTGAAGCCTCTCAAGACAATCACGCATAGCGGAGAAGAGAACTGGAACTTAGAAGGAGATGTTGCAGAACTTTCAAGTGCAGAATACCTTCTGGAAGAAGAAATCTCTCTAAGTATGTTAGGGTTTTGATCTTGAGAGCCACCGATCTTTATGTAGAGGTGATCCTTAAATAAGGAGGATCCCTAGAGTCATTTCCGTCAATGATTCGCGAAGTATTAGAAAGCATACAAGGCAATCTTGAAAAACTCGATTTTCTGAATCGCGGAATTGCCGACCCAGCCGGCCGATCGGATAACCCAACCGACCGGCGGGTATGTGGTCTGACCGGTCGGGTATTCATCCGATCGGTTGGTCTTCAGTTCTGTCTGCAGATGACAGTGTGCAAGAAATTCGACCGGTCTGCTGTGCTGTCCGACCGGTCCGAAGAGAAAACACTTGAATGCAAAGTGTTTGAGTAGTAGATCATCATATGTGATGATAATAGAGTGTTCAGTCCATCTAAAACATAAAATTACAACTCTGGAAACCCAAGTTTTGACCATCCCATGATATTGCCAATATAACATGCCTTCAATCTCCCCCTTTGGCAATTCATGGTCAAAACTTCCTAGACTGAACAAACTACCCACTATTCCAAACAAGACAGAATAAAAACAAAAAAAATATGAAAACGTGAAGACTTGGAAGATCTGCAAAAAAAAAAAAAAAACCAATCTAGGCACACACAAGATCAAATTAGTAAACCTAAATCAAACTGAAATCAAACATAACTGCAAAATAAACAGCTCTGTAGATTAGTCCATTTAATGCAAGCATATATAGTCACAATGCAAGCATATACAGTCACATGGCCACTCCCCCTTTTTGGGCATGAATTGTAAAAGGGGAACAGGCAAGTGCAAAAGTAAGAACGGAACATGAAGTAAGGTCAAGAACCACGAAGATGATCCAAAATAGAGTCCAATTTGGATTGAATTCCGTCGAGCTCGCTACGTACTTCACGACGAAGTGTGTGAACATCGTTATGAAGAAGCTCAAGATACGCAGCCTGATCACAAAGAGAGTCCTCAAATGCTGATAACCGAGCATGAATAGAGGAAGCATCAGGAATATCCGCCTCAGCAGCAGGAGCAGGAACGTGCCAAGGAGGAGCAGGCTGACGAAATTGAGAGCGAGACTGCGACAGAGTACTCATCGTGATGGGGTTCGGAAGAGGGACAGTAACATCTTGCATGGAGGGCATGACACCGTGGGCGATGAGAAACTGGGAGAGCAGAACACCATACGGCAATGTAGCGTTCTTAGCAGTGGAATGAGCTCTGAAGATGGTGTCAAAGATCACCTGTGGAATATCAATCGGAAGACCACTGCCAATGACATATAGCAAATAACCTGCCTCACGATAAATCTCGGAATGGTGACCATGAGGTTTAATGTTGTTATTCACAAAGATATTAAGAAGCCTGTAGGAGTCAGTTAATTCCCTTTGCTTCAACAAACGATCCTTAGGCCAATCACGTGGCGCACCACACAAGGTAGAAGCGACCTCATTGTAATCGATGGGGACATCCTCCTCCATTGTATCGGGGTCAGTGTCAGGAATAGGATATTTGGCATCCGGAGTCTGATTAATGAGAAGGAACCGACTCAATGACCGAGGAGAGAGTGAAACATGCTTGCCCCGAACATATGACTTGATAATATTCCCCGTCATATCATACATGTTGTTATAAAATTCCCGAACTATGTTAGGGAAAATCTCAGTTTCAAAAGAATACATCGAGTTCCATCCTCGAGAAGCAAGCCAAGCACCAAAAGCCAAAGTGACAAAATGAAGAGGATTGATGGGCCGTTCGAAGAGAACGGCGCGTTTGCTAAACATTGTTTTATATTGTTGCGCTTTTGACTCTGACAAGAACCGATCAGTGTCAAAGGAGGGAGTAAAGGAACTACTTGCCACACCTTTTTGCTTCGAAGCAACAGCCTTCTTGGGTGCCATAACTGAAGATAATGTAAATAGGAGGATCACATATCATCTCAAAAAGAGAAAGAGCACCAAAAACTTCATTGGAGAAGGAAGAGATCATTGTGGCATTTCAGCAAACATGTGGTCTTCATACAAAAGCACTATGTGTGATAAAGTGCAATCAAGATGGAAAAATGTCCTCAAAGCACATACAAACATGCACAAGCATCATAACATCAAAAACATAGTGAAAAAGAGCTACCAAAATAAAAAAAATGAAATAGAACATCCAACCCATTGAGAGTGAACATAAAAACGCCATTGGAGTATGCGAATGAAGGAGACGATTCAAGCATAATAAAGGAAACAACGAAGAAATTGAAGAGAAATGGTGAATGCCATACCTTAGGAGAAGAATCAAGAAGAAAAGAAGAAGAAGAATCGAAACGCCGCTCAACACTAAGAGGGAAATGAAGAAGAAAGAGGCGCGCAGTTATAAGTAGTAAGAAGAAGATGAACGGATGCGCTGTTTTGAAACGAACCGACACATGTCCGACCGGTCGGATGAAGTAGCCCGACCGGTCGATTTCCAATTCGGGAAACAGGCGAGACGATACCCGACCGGTCACAGGATGAACCGATCGGTCGGGATGAGCTTCGGAAAAAAAAAAAAGACGGAGAGCAAAGATACCCGATCGGTCGGTAAATGTACTCAACCGGTCGGATCACAATACTGTGAGTTTATTTTTATTATTTTATTATTTTTATTTTTTAACTCACAGAGTGTAGAACATCGGAGAATAATGAACAACATGCCACAGACGCTCATTTATCTTGAAAATCTCAAATGATCGTGACAATGTTCGACCGTAGTTAATAAGCCAACATAGCCAAGGTAATTCAGTAGGAACTCAATGCATAGGACATGTGCATAGTTCTTGCAGACTCAAGACAGTATAGAGTTTGCTGAATTGTAGAAACACTCCCCCTGAAATAGGAATCCGTTTTTTTTTTTTGGATAGAAAACACTCATAAGATTGAACAACTGCTTTAAATGATATCACTCGGAAGAAACTGGATAAAAGTGAGAAACACAAGAGCAAGGCATTAAAGAGTCCCTTTGTGTAGTGTACCAAGACAAGTGAGCCGGAAAAACTAAAGCAGAACAAGGTGTACAACCTATCAGAGAATCATGGAAACAGTAAAGTAACGGGCATGTGCATGCAAAGAGTGAAGGAAGAGAATACTAGGGATGGAGACCAACTCCAAGAGATTTACAAAGAGATTCGAAACGAGAAGGCTCAAGGGGTTTTGTGAACAAATCTGCCAATTGATTTTCAGTTGGAAGATGTTCTAAAGTAATAATCTTGGCTTCAACTAATTCATGAATGAAATGATGCCTGATGTCTATGCGTTTTGTTCGTGAATGCTGAACAGGATTTTTCGAGATATTTATTGCACTCCTATTGTCGCAATAAATCGTCATGAGATCCTGCTGAATTCCATAATTAGACACCATCTGCTTAAGCCAAAGTAGTTGAGTACAACAACTTCCAGCGGCAATATATTCCGCTTCAGCAGTAGAGAGAGAAGTGGAGGTTTGTTTCTTATTATGCCATGCAACTAGATTGTTGCCAATGAAGAAACAACCGACTGAAGTGCTTTTCCTGTCATCGACACAACCAGTCCAATCAGCATCTGAATATCCAACAACAGATGTGTTGGTGTTTCCTGTTAGCCAAAGGCCGTAATTGATAGTTCCACGCACATAGTTCATGATGCGCTTAACAGCTTTAAGATGCGATTCCTTCGGACTCGATTGATAACGAGCACAAACACCGACACTGAATGCAATATCCGGTCTACTGGCAGTCAAGTATAGCAGGCTTCCAATCATGCTACGATACAAAGTATCATTAACCGCTTTTCCTTCTGTATCTAAGCTGATTTTGACAGAAGAATTCATTGGAATGCGTTCCTGCTTTGACGTGATCATACCGAACTTCTTGAGAATATTATTGGCATATTTTGATTGGGAAATAAATATACCGTCTGCACTTTGCTTGATTTGTAACCCTAAGAAGAAGGTCAATTCACCAACCATGCTCATCTCAAATTCACTGGTCATAAGTTCAGAGAACATATTTGCCAAGTACTGTAAGGTGGAACCGAACACTATATCATCAACGTATGCTTGTGCAATCAGAATATCAGCTTCCTCATTCTTTATGAACAAGGTTTTATCCGCTCCTCCTCGACGAAAACCATTGTCAAGAAGAAAATTGGTTAACCGTTCATACCATGCGCGAGGGGCTTGCTTTAAACCATACAATGCCTTGTTTAGCTTATAGATGTGATCGGGAGACTGCTGATCTTGAAATCCTTTTGGTTGTTCAACATACACTTCCTCATTCAAGAAACCATTTAAAAATGCACTTTTAACATCCATTTGAAAGAGTTTAAAGTTTAGTGCACAAGCAAGAGCAAGGAGGATTCGTATAGACTCTAGTCTGGCTACGGGGGCAAAGGTTTCATCAAAATCAATGCCTTCAACTTGTGTATAACCTTGTGCCACCAGTCTAGCTTTATTCCTCACAACCTGACCTAACTCATCTGTTTTATTTTTAAAAATCCACTTTGTGCCAATAACATTTGTATGGGTAGGTCGTGGAACAAGTTGCCATTCCTCATTCCGTTCAAACTGTTCTAGTTCCTCATGCATAGCATTTATCCAAGCATCATCTTTAAGTGCTTCTGAGACATTATGAGGTTCAATAGAAGAGATATAACAAAGGTAGCTTACCTCTTACCTCATCACTTACCTGCTGACGCGTACGTCTAGGCTCATTCACATCTCCAATTATATCGGATAGCGAGTGATGTTTCCATGCTTTAGCTTTGGGATTAATCCGAGAGGAGGTGCTTTGAACAGGAACAACAAGATCTGTAAAAGGACTATGAGAAACAGTCGGTTTCTTCGGATCTTGTTGCTCTGAAGAGGTGTTAGCCAAATCAGTACTAGATGGCTTCTCTTCTGAGTCTCTTGCCTTTGGAGGTTCAAGCTGAGTTGTTTCTGCATTATCAGCCTTTGCCAATGACATTTGACTTATTCCCATCACCAAATTGCACACTGGATTTTGTGATGTGGAACCATATTCAAATCCAAGTCCTCGTCGATCAGTACTAGACTTTTGAACACCAAGAATTTCTTCAAGCCTTTTAGATCTAGTATTCATTCTCGTCAAGTCAGCTTTGGCTTTGGCAAGTTCTTCCAAAGTAAGGTGAAGCCTGTTGCTTAAGGAAACATTTTCTTCTTTGCTTAGTTTAAGCTATACCTTCACCGCTTCCAGCTCATTGGTAGTCTTAAGGGACTGATCATGCAGCAAGTTCCATTGGTTACCTGCATCAGTCAACTTATTAGACAAAATAATATTTTGAGAGTCTAGGGAAGATAGCTTACCATGGGTTTCTTTGAGTTCAGCCTTGAGGGAAGCTATCACTTTTCAGAAATCGCAACTTTCCTCTCAAGCACTTCATTGAACATTGCCACTTTTCTTGAATCTTTCACCAATTGATCATAGGCAATCAATAATTCCTCTTGAGATTGGGGTAAGTTATCCATGAAAGAGTCACTATCTGACAGACCCTGCAGAATTATCTTCCTTGACAGAACAGCTGTTAGACTGAGCCATGAAAGCAATAAGTTTTCCAAATTCAGATGATTCCGATTCGGGAGATTGTTCTTCTTCTTCTGAATCATCATCCCAGGTAACATTCAGCACTTTTCCCTGATTACCTTGATTTCTCAAGGTTCTATTCACACATTGAGATGCATAATGACCGAAGCCTTTGCATTCATAGCACTGAGTGTTCTTAGGTGGTATTTTGGAGGTATTCTTTTCTGGCTTAGATTGGGGATTAGAAGATGGTTTAACAGTAAAGTTTGACCTCTTTTTAGCCTTGTTTTTCTTGTAAGCCATCATCAAATCCTTTTTATCTGAACCTTTCATTGCCTTTCTGAATTTTCTAACCAGAAACGCATCAAATTCAGGATTCTCAGTGTCAGATTCAGAAATATCACTATCATTGCCTGATTTGGAAGAAAGTAATGCGATACCCTTTGATTTCCTAGTTGATCTGAGATTTGTTTCAAAAGTTTGCAAATTTCCAACTAGTTCATCAAGAGAAAGGGTATCCAAATCACGTGTTTCCTCGATTGCCACAACTTTTGGATCAAACCTTTCAGGAAGAGAACGAAGAATCTTTTGAACAATTTTACTGTCTGGTATGTTCTCTCCTAAGTTAAAGGCTGAATTCACAACATCATTAAGTTTGGCATAGAATTCATTAAATGTTTTGCTTTCATCCATAATCAGGGTTTCGAACATAGTGGTCAATTTCTGAAGTTTAGACCTTTTAACCCTGCCAGTTCCTTCATGAACTTTCTCCAAAATATCTCATGCATCTTGAGCGATGTTACACTTAGAAATCCTTCTAAATTCAGTAGGTGAAACACCGTTAAAGATGGCATTCAAGGCTTTACTATTAGCAAGAAAAGCAGATTTCTCATCCTTTGTCCATTGAGCCATTGGTTTGGGGATTTCAATATTGCCATCAGCAGTAACAACTGGAGGAACATAGGGAGTATGAATGGCTTGCCAAACATCAATATCAATAGACTGCAGAAAAGCAACCATTCTTACTTGCCAATTTGCATAGTTAGTTCCATCCACCAAGTAAGGGGGCTTATTGGTTGACGTACTATCTCGGGAAATCTCTATAGTAGACAACTGAACTAGATCTATAACCAAAGGTATGAACCCTCTCTGATACCACTTGAAGAACACGAAACCTTGACATAGGTTAAGGTCCCAACAGAGTATGCTATGTAGAGTCTCTCAACAGCTACTTAAAACACACCAATCAAACACACAAGAGATGGACACAGAATTTTTTACGTGGAAAAACCCAAACGGGAAAAAACCACGAGACCTACCACCGGTCCATCAAGAACAATCACTATGAAGAAGAAGTTACAAGACTACTTACTACCCTTTAACCCAGTTGAACACAACCTAAGGGACTGAAGCTCTTCTTGTCGACGCACATGTCGTTCACTTTTTTCTAGATTGATCTTCACGCCTTGAAGCTTCTCAAGACAATCACGCACAGCGGAGAATAGAATTGGAACTCAGAAGGAGATGTTGCAGAACTTTCAAGTGCAGAATACCTTTTGGAAGAAGAAATCTCTCTAAGTATGTTAGGGTTTTGATCTTGAGAGCCACCGATCTTTATGTAGAGGTGATTCTTAAATAAGGAGGATCCCTAGAGTCCTTTCCGTCAATGATTCGCGAAGTATTAGAAAGCATACAAGGCAATCCCGAAAAACTCGAGCTTCTGAATCGCGGAACTGCCGACCCAGCCGACCGATCGGATAACCCAGCCGACCGGTCGGGTATGTGGTCCGACCGGTCGGGTACTCATCCGATCGGTCGGTCTTCAGTTCTGTCTGCAGATGACAATGTGCAATAAATTCGACCGGTCTGCTGTGCTGTCCGACCGGTCCGAAGATAAAACACTTGGATGCACAGTGTCTGAGTAGTAGATCATCATATGTGACGATAATAGAGTGTTCAGTCCATCTAAAACATAAAATTACAACTCTGGAAACCCAAGTTTTGACCATCCTATGATATTGCTAATATTACATGCCTTTCACAACTTTATGGAGTTATAAACTTACTCCTATGTAAGTTTCGCTGTATAGACTTTCCAAAATTTGGGTTTCTTTCTTCTGCCCGGAGTGTTGGTCATAATGATTTCTATTATCTTTGTTTTCCTCATGTGAGAAGTGAAGATGCTTACGCACAGAAGCCAAGTATGAAGATTTGTTAAGCATGAAGAAGATTGTGCTTCATTATCATTGATATGAAGTTATGTTGCTTTCTCTTTCTTCGAGCTGAGAGTGTTGTGTAAAAGAATTCGCTATAATCCCTCTGGCTTGCTTTGTGAACTCAGGTTGATAATGGTACCTGATATAATAAGCTCGAGTCTCTATTGTTGCCCATACTTTTAACAGTGACTTACCACTTTATTTTGCCCCTTTCACTCTCTTCTACTTGTCTCTTGTGGAGAGGGGATGGTGAATTTCCTTTTTTTTTAAATCTTTTTCTTTCGGTTTAGTTTGTTCTGGATTTGTCACTAGCATTGCTGCCCCAGTGCTCCCCATTTTTTGCTACATATGCCCCATCCTTTGTTAGTGTGGTGGAAATGTCATTCTTATGCTTTACCCTCTCCAAAGATTTTAGGATGGAGTTGAGGCCTTTTCGCAAATGGTTGATGCTTTGTGTTGTCATGAAGTTCATACTAAATCACTAATTGCATGGCTTCAACTTGTTTTTGTCAGTGGATTTAAGAAGGAAACTCTTTGAACTTAGATTAGAAGGCAGTTTTATTATAGATGGTTCCTTATGCAGGACCAAGGCTGGGAAGTGCCCTACATCCTCTCAAGAAAGGCTCCTGATGTACCGTGCACATGTGTGTTTACTTGAACTGTTATCTGACTCAAACCCATATGGGTTTCTAGAATAGACTATCCTTGTTTTTAGTCGTGTATGTGTTCTGTCAAATGATGTAGATTAACGGAAACTTAGATGCCGGCTGGATTATTCAATTACCTTTTAATGGGCTTATGGATTATTGACTGAAAATGTATAGTACTTCTGAATCCTAGTCTAGCTGAGAGTCTCTTTCCATTTCAGGTGCTTTCTTATTTTAAATATTGAAGTTAATAAAGGAAAATTATTTACTTGCGCACATCGCTCCTATGCATCCTTACCTTCCCAAGAGGTAGGACCCATTTTTGAATTTCATGAGTTACATGTGAGGTGCAGTCTGGACGCATGGAGCATAGAGCATGGGAACACAGGTGAATATTTTCCGTTAAATGAGTACTATTTTGTTGGAAGATAGTTGATATAATCGCCAAGAGGTGGAATACCTGGAAATACAATACATTTAGGAGATGTTTTGACTTCAGTCTCGAGCCACAACTGGCTGTTTCCTTTTATGTGTGGGATAGGAAAATGGGTTTTCCATACGTGAAACACATTACCATGAATGCATAATCACCATTTTCACAAGAGTAAATGAGCACATCCATTGAATTTTTTAGATATGTTTGGATGTTTTGGATGTTTTTCACAAATTTCTTGAAATCTATCAAGATTTCAGATATAAAACTAAACAGCTGGATGCATATTATTAATATGAGAATATTGAATGGTTTGGATCATGAATTGGGGCCTCATAAAAGTGGAAAAAAAATTAGATCTGTAGGTTGGGACTCCTTGGGTGTTTTTCACAAATTCTCAAAATCTATGAAGATTTGAGATATGAATTTTAAACCTCTTAGGGCTTATTAGGGTAAGAAAGAAGCCCACAAAAGTGCCAAAACAATGTGGTTGAAGAGGTTCAAACCCTCTAGGTGGGCGCTTTTAAGTCTAATTGCAACTTGTACCACCACTTCTCCAGTTCTCCACAGTTACTTAAGTAAACATTTACAGTCTCCTTAGGTATGTAAATGAAAGGCTGAAAATGGTGAAAATGGCCTTATTGACAAACCATTTTCATGCCTCATTAATGCATCACATGCATAAATGAGTTCAAACATATGTGATCATGTGTGACTATTACACATGTGCATCATTTATATATGTAAATGAGTGCAAACAAATGACCCCTAAGGTATTTAAATACGTGTACTCGGCAACGTTTGTATTCATGTGTGACGCTTTGCTTTATTCATGGAATTTCATGATGACTCCAAACCTTCTAATAGTGAAGCCACTTCTTTTCTAGGTGCCTATCAGCCTATCCCATGCAATTGAAGGAATGTTAGGATAGATCTCATCTTTTACTTATTTTAGAAGTCTTTCCATGGTCAGAAAGAGTTTTGACTTGTGGGAGGGAGTTTAGTTGGTCTCCTTTTGAAGTGTAGTTGTGTGGTCGAAGATGTAAACAATTAGGTTCAATCTGATCCATATTCCATAGTCAACCCAAACCCAGACTAGGAAACAGTGTTATACATGAATCTCGATGCAGTACTTAATGGGTTTCAAAACTGTGGCATGTCGACTCAAACCTGGACCGAATTGTCAATCAAGTCTATGTCAAGGGGTCATATGCATGTTTTACAGATAGGGTCTTTCCAGTAGCTTGATAAATGAGCTAGTTGTTATATCTAGCCATTTTGTATTAAATCTTTAAATACATTTTGTTTTTTTTTTGGTATGGATCCGATTTTCATTCATCTACAAAATAAGCGCCCTATTGGAGCACTTATTTTTCTTTCTTTGTTTCTTTTCTTTTCTTTCTATTTTTTAGAAGAAGGGAGAGAAAAGAATCAAGAGGAAGGTGCAAGCATCTCTATCGCAAAGCATAATCTTAGAGGCCTGAACCTCACCCAGGGTGGCGCATCCTTGTCCTTTGGGGTTGGATACGTAATGTTACCCTTGGGCTTTAGCATACTAGGCCTTCCTCCTCCATTTAAGATTCTCTACACACCTTCTAGGCTTCGGTTCCTGAAGGGTCAAAACATTGAATGATATGCTGACATAATCATACCACTTAAGAAGCCCGAATGCTAATTCCTAACTTCCATAATCTCTTTCTTGAAACTAAAATCTCTTGCATTAAATTCCAACTTTCGCTAAACTTTCTCTATTTTTTCTCTTTCGTTAAACAAAATATTCACGATTTTCTTCCCTCCTTTTTCTCATTGTCAACAGAGACCTCTTAGCCCCTGTTTGGCAAGTCTAATTTTTGCCTCCACTTTATTTCTCTAGAGCAGGTATAGGTTTAGAAAAATTAGAGCATTCAACCTTTGCCCACTTTAGAGGAGTAGAGGCATTACCTCGTTTTCCTTCTGCCCATTTTATTGTGCACTTAGGGGAATTTTAAGAGGTGGAGCTACAGTAGCAAGGGCTTTGATCACACCCAGTCCCTTTTTTTAATTTTTTTATTTAAAATCCGAGCGCTAAATCAAGATCTAAACCATTGGAATTGTTCACAAGATCAAACATGGCTATGACACTACATTTCAGCCGTTGGATCATCACCAATCTTGAGATATGTGCGAAAAAAGTGAGCCATTGGATATTATTTATTGAATATTATTTTTTGAATTCTATGGGCAGTTTCTTTTTCTCTCTCTCTTTTTTAAATTATTTCCGAGACAATAAGTCATGATCCAAACCGTTGAAAATATTTATAAGGTCAATGAACACTATTGGATCAAATTTCAGCCATTGGATCATCACCAATCTTGAGATACTTGCTAAAAATGTGAATTGTTTAATTTTTTTTAAAATTATGGCCCCAAACATAAGATCCAAATTGTTAGATCTCTTTGGAAGGCTGAGCATAGCTATGGCGTCTAATTTCAAGGCTTGATACCTCATAGATCTCGAGAAATTTGTGAAAAACTTTCAATCATTGATTTGTTACCAAACACATATTTTGATTCTAGCCTTTTTTTTTTTTTTGGCTCTTTTTTTAATGGCCCTATTTTGGATGATCTATAAGAAAAAGAGTGGTGATACCAAACAAGCCCTTATTTGTGACGTACTCTAGAGAGTGTTTATGGGGGCTTTTATTTAGGCTTACTTTTACGTGGATTATTTGGAGATCACTGGTGGGGCCTACGTATGGGGCTTTTATTTAGGCTTACTTTTACATAGACTATTTGTAGCCAATCAAGGTAAATGGCCCCTTCATTTTTTGGGTCATCAATGGATTTTAGTCAAATTTGAGTTAAGCCCACCATTAGATTGAACACTATAGATGGGCTCTAGATCATAGTTGTCAAGTTCGTTTCGGAACCTATTTCGGTTTGGCTCCAAAGCGAAACATTTTGGCTAAATTGGACATTTCAATTTTCAATTTGGAAATTTATTTCCAAAAATATTTTATACATATATATTAAAAAAACATTTAATTTTGCATTGAATAGTACTAATTTACTCCTGTTAAATGGCCTACCTCAAATTGATAAGATGTGAAATAGTTTCATAAAATTTCTAATTAAATCAAATATTACCATTTTGATTATCTGACAATGGGCCAATAACTTTGTAACAGTGTTAACTGATTATCAAATTTTTCAGTGGGTCCAATTATTAAAAATTATAACCATTTAATTTTGCATTGAATAGTACTCATTTAACTTAAATAATTTACTCAAGTTAAATGGCCCACTTGAAATTAATCATTTCCAATAAAATCAAAATGACCGTATGGATTGTATTAGGGTGGACTAGAGCTACAGTAATAGTGCTCGATTCATATACTGAATTCTGATAGCACATGACAATTAGTGGGCCTCACGAGTCAAATCATATCGCCAGTAATCAACCATTGAAATAAAAGGGCACATCTCAATGATTGAAACAAGAGGGCACATTTGCATCTCGTGATTCTCGTCATGCCCTTTCTTAGATGGAGGAACGCACGAGCAAAACCTAAAGAAACAAAGGAAAGAAAAAGAAAAAGAACAAAAAACTGAAAGAAGATGAGAAAGGAGGAGAGAATCGAGTGCACCTGAATCTCCATTCTCTAGCCAGAGACTTGGTGATGGTGTCTTGCTTGGCAGGGACAGGGAGCTTTGACAGAGGAGGGATCTCAACTTTCTCCACGAAAAATTCCTTGCTTTGGCAGCGACGAAGAGCTTCGACAGAGGAGGGATCTCAACTTTCAGCCACAAAAAGTTCCCGACCAGTGCAGAGATTCAATATCATGTAACTGCAAGGGCAGAATCTCACATTCTCAATCCTCGATGGAAATGGGTATGTGAAATTAGTGCTTGCACTAATCACTTTTGTCTTTTAATGTTCGAAGCTCAATTCGCTTGGATTTGATTTTGGTTCATCCGAATTTGGGGAATTTGGATCAAAATGTCTGATTTTGCCCGAAATGACCCGAAACCGGAAGCGAACACCTTTAGATGGTATGTGCGGTTCGGATTCCTTACCGTACCGAAATAACTCTGGAATTTCGTCCAAATCGAACCGAGTTTGACAACTATGCTCCAGATCCTACTTTCGTGCACACCCACCAAACTATATATTTTCTACTCAATAAGTATGGAAAGTGGAAGAAGGGCATGATTTCTCTTCTTTATCTTATCTCCCATGAGTCCCATCCACTTTAAAAGAATCCTCAAAATATTGGTGTACATAAATGAAGGTTGAATGGCCTTTTCTTTCTTGTATTTTTTACAAGCCAGATGGATGCTATTAATTGGATATTAGATAGTGGCAGAAATGCCCCTTTTTGAGAGGGGATGTTTTGTAGAATTCCTCACACACACATATAGAAACTCTCCAAAACTTCCCATTTCAAAAGGGGAGTTTTTGCCCCACTTGATTTGTGCAATGAGGTCATGCTACCTCACCTTTACGTGCAACTCATATTAAGTGAGAAAACATTGGCATGTTTAAATGTTTTGACTTCCTAAATAATAGTACAAGAGGAACATATTAGCCAATTAGAAAAGGGGTATTTTTCGTTAGAAAAAGCCTAGGACGTTTTCTAGCGTGTCTTGTGTGCGTGCGCGCGTCGTTGGACTATTATACCATTACAAAGTTTAATCATTCGGAATGCAGTTAATCCTTTGCTCTTAAAGCCCTTTCAACCAGCTAGGACTTAATCTTTAAAGTAGGAATTATGAAGGACAAGAAAGCTTCAAGTTTTTTCATTCCTTTCTTTTAGGTTTTCCAAATTTTATTGATGCAGATGCACCTTAGGCCATATGTGTAGGGCCAAAGTAGATTTAGGAATTTTTATTCACTAATTATAGTCATTAGTTTTCCATTTCTTTTTTTTTTTTTTTTGAAATATTTGTAATTATGATGATGTTGTAGAGACATGACCAAGCAAACCCATCATCTAGACGTGGCCCAACCTGCACCAAGCCCAAGCCCAAGCCCATCCACAAAAATATCTCATATGCTAAATATGGATGGATATTATATGGGATCTGGTCAATGTCTGTATGATCCACTTTCCTTGTATATTAGATTACATAGTTATGATTATTTCCTTTATTTGCTTTTACTTATTGTAATAGATTGTAATTAGGCCCCTAATTGGGGATTTACAAACTATATAATGGAGTAGTCGATCCTCCTATGGGATACGACCAATTTCTCCATTTCTTCTAGCTTTGTCTCAAGGATCTTAAGATCTTCACATGGTATCAGAGCTTCAGGACTCTTGTTTCTAGTCCTTCCAAGCATCTACTGCTTCTCCAGAGAGCAGCCAGTGTTATTCCACATCACTGTTGTCCAATCCTCTACAAAGAGGCAGCTTGTCCAGCGTTTAAAAACCCGAACTCAATACCTGACTCGCCTAGGGCTGAGTCCGAGTTGACTCGGCTGACTCAAGGGAGTCCCTATTCAATGCAGTTTAAAAGAATAATGAAAAGCAGTAGCAATAGCAGCTACACGGCATTGCTTAAGGAGTGGTGTAATAGGACACATAAGAAGAAAAAGAATAGTAGCCTTGCGGGCATCAGCAGCAGTAGCTTGCACAGTGGTAGACCTGCAGTAGACTACGGGCTGCAACACAGTAGGCAGTGATTTGCAGGGAGGCTGGGCACTGGGCAGCAGAGCATGCAGCAGGCTGCACATGCAGTAGCAGAGTTGGCAACAGGCAGCAAATCAACAGGTCAGATTGCCTTTTTTTTTTAAATGATGCCCTCTCTCCCTCTCTTGCTGGAAATACCTGTCCATTTAGGTTTCTTTTTCTTTTTTTCTGTTTACCTCCCTCCCTTCCTTATTTTTTCTCCCTCAATAATGCAAGACTTGACTAGTCTTTTTTTTTTTTTGTTCTCTCTCTCTCTCTCTCTCTCTCTCTCTCTTGTATGCAACAAGAAGAAGTTGCTGCTCCAGCTGCTTTGCAAAATTCTGACCATCTTTTCTTCTAATTCTACCATGTTTTGAGAGGTAGTTTCTATTTTCTCTCTCTTGTTGGAAATAGCTGCCCATCTAGCTTTCTTTTTCTCTCTCCCTTCCATTTTTTCGTTTTTTTTCCCTTAATGATGCATGACTCAGCCGAATCCCATCAGTTTGATACCGAGTCAGGCTAACCCGACTCGATATGTGCCGAGTTTGAGTCGACTCAGACTTGGCCGATTTTTTAAATTGTGAGCCTGTCTGCTTCTTTTCATAGTCAAATAGAACAAGAAAAAGGCTTTCTTGCAACTAGAGGATCCATTCCAGCCATTCAAATTTCTATTTGCTGTAAGCACAACATTCTGCCTGTCTCTCCCCACACAGTTGACAGTCATACAAGCCGAATCACACAGTGGGCCCCACCTGCAGATTGCAGCTCTGGTGGACTATAATTCCTGGGAATATTAAACATTTTTCTGAGATTTTATCACTTCAATCAGGTCAATCTTTACCCGCTTCTTTGGTTCGGCCGTTTGGAAGAACTGTTTTTGTTTTTTGGCCTGATCATCTGATCCGACCATTAGAAATCAATTCTTCTTGGTTTGGAACTTACATAATTAGGGGAACAACATAACCTGGAACCTTGATCGGTGATATGATTTCATTATAGCGAACAAATCCCCTTCTTGCTACAAAAATTTTGGACACCTAGAGGTCTGTTTTTATTTTATTTTATTTTTATTGCAGTTGGAACCATCAGTACTTTTCACTTGTTTTGAAGTCATTGGTACTGTTCTCTGGTTCGTACACACGAAAACAGTCAATTTGATATATCATGGAAAAGGGAGACATCATTCCTATTTAGTTGACTGGTAAACACTACATGAGTTGGTCCTTCCACCTCAAAAATTTTGTGGAAGGCAAAGGACTGATTGGATATTTAATTGGGACAATTCCCCAACCTATAGTGTCCACAATTGCAGAGGGGACTAGCAGTATTCCCTCTAAACTTGTTGATGAAAAGGCAGTTGCCTCTTGGAACTAGAACAATGCTAAGGTGGCTACTTGGATTCTACACTTCGTGGACCTGTCCATTTCCTTATCACTCCAGGCCTTTACAAAGGCATCAGATATGTGGGATCACCTTAAGAAACTGTATCACTAGACTAATAAACAAGGAAATTCCATCTTGACACCAAACTAGGCAAGTATTGTCAAGGTGATAAATCAGTTCAAGAATACTACAGTGAATTTTTGGCCCTATGGATAGAGAGGGACCAAATACTCATGCGTTCTGTTTATCCGGTATTTTTTACATAAGCTCTTAACCTTGAGGAAGAATTGCATATCAGTCATTTTCTCATGAATCTACGCCCTTGAGTATGAACCAGTTTGTGCTGCACGTATGAATTCGAAGAACCCTCCCGACTTGGATACATGTGTGTTCAAGAGGTTCTTCGTGAAGAGATCCGACTTGGGTCACAACAGTCTCTCTCGGAGGAACCCAAGGTGTTTCTTACCACTCCTACCCTAGTAACTAATTTAGTGGAATCATGGCTCATAATCAAAGAATGCAGTGTTTCGAATGCAAGAGCTATGGGCATGTAGCACACAACTGTCGGAGAAGAAATTATTTTGCAACTACTGCAGAAAGATTGACCATGTCATTTATGAATGCAGGATTCATCCTGCTAAGTTAAATGACACTTTGCAGAAGTAAAGTCAGACTACATTTCATGTTCAGGCGCTAGCAGCAGCCAATGACGCTGTCTCCATGACCTCAGTTCAGATTTGAGAAATGATTACTGCTTCTGTCACTTCTACATTTACCTCCATGGGTATCAATCGTCTGCCTTTTTCCTCAAAATCATTTCCTGCTTTTCATTTTTCCACATCTCTATCAACATCTATGATTCCATCTACATGGTTTTTAGACTCAGGAGCCTCAAATCAAATGACTTCTGTTGCACAAAATCTAAATGATCATCACACTTATGTTGGACAAGAAAAGATAACCACTGCAAATGGTCGTGTAGTGACTTGAATTTTTATTTTTAATTGGATTAATCTTGACCTTTGATTTGATTCATGATGGACCCCACATGCATTTGTGTTATTTAAAATTTGAAATTATTTGTGAGACCATATTTTGCTAGAATGTAGCATATTTAGGAGTCTGGCTCAACTAAGACATTCAATTTGATTAGGTTTCTTGTTGATGTATATCCCATCTCAACTCCACCTTGAAAACTAGAGTCCAACTCAAATTAGCATATGGTCCTAGTTCTTGTGAAATTCTCTTTGCTTTTTTTTGCTATATAAAGACACATGCCTCCCCCTAATTCTCTCATATACGGATCTCATGTCAAGTCTCTCTCTCTCTCTCTCCTTTGTTGAAAAGTTTTCTCTTTCCTTTAAGGTATGGTTTTTCTCTTCCCTTCTCTACTTCCCTTTCATGGTTACTATTATATTAGGTTATTCTAATATTCCCTCTTGTTAGTCATTTTCTCCATGCATCACCAATAGCCACACACTACAATGGCCCACCTAATGCACCATGCACACCAAGCCCTGCCCATTGAAACCCCATGACCCTGTTTAACTATGACTCGCTAAACCCAGGCCAACCAGCTGGACCTAGCCACTCAACCCACAGGACCTGAACACTGCTTGACCCGGACTGCATGTCTCTGGCTCCTCTCTTCATCATGTGTTCTGCTGCTGACGCCATCTTCATCTCCTCCTTCTTCGTTTGATTGTTTTCTTTCTCTCTCTTGCTCTTTTGTCTTTTCTTCTTTCTCTTGTTCTCGGTTTCCTCCATGTTCTCCTTCTGTTTTCATTTCCTTTCTTGTTCCTATTTGTCTCTCGAGTTTCTCTTTTCTTTATTCTTCCTCTAACGTCTTTCTTCTCCTTTTCTTTTCTTCTCCACTTCATCTCTTCTGCTGATCTCTCTCTGCATCGTCTCCTCCTTCCCTGGTGTTCTTCTTCTTGAACTTCACCCTCTTTGTCTGTTCTTTCTTCTTCTTGTCTTTCCTTTTTCTTCTCCTTCTTTCTTCCTTGCTGCAGAGCCCAGCAACCCACTCTTTTTGCCTTTGTGCATAACCGAACCCATCTCCTTCTCCTCCTTTTTTCTTTCCTTGCTGTTTCTTTCTCCTCCCCTGCATTGCCAGACGAAACCCCCTGTGTCCACTGTTTTCCTTTATCATCTTTGCATTTGTTGCTCAAATACCCATCGCAGGAGCCACGTTCAATTTTCCTTTCTCATTTTCTTCACCGTTTTCTTCTTCTTTTCTTTCCTCCTTTGTTTCCTTCCTTCTCCTTGTCTCTTCCCTACTGATTTTTTCTATCTCTTCTTCTTGTTTTCTTTTCCTTTTCTTCCTTTCTTCACTGCACCCACCACTGCTAAACCTGAACTAGGCGCCGCAACACCCCTAGAACCCATCTTCTTTTTGCTTCTTCCTATGCTCTTTTCGGTCATCTCTTCTTCTGCAAGGGCTTCTCATTGCCATAGCCGACTTCATCACCGCTCTCCTCATCTTCTTTCCTCGTTTTTTCTCCTTCTTCTTCATCGTTTCCTTTCCTTCTCTGTGCTTGGAACCAAACACCTGCACTTGGACCTATCGACCGGTGTCCTTCTCCTTCATCTTATTTTCTTTTTCCTGTTTCTTTCTTTTCTTTATGCCTTTCCATTCTTCTACCCTTCTCGTTCTAGTTTTTTCTCTTCCACTACAACTGTCTTCCTCTTCTTTTCTTTTCTTCTTCTTCTTCCCCATTTCTTTCCCTATTTCTATCTCTTTCTTCTCTTCTTCTTTCTGGTTTCCTCTCATCCAAACAGAACCCAAGCAGTTCGGATCTTTTTCCTTTTCTTTCTTCTTCTTGCCAAACTACCCCGATTCATGTCTAGCATCACCCTCTCCATCTTCTCTGTCTTCTCCTCCCACTGTTCTTTCTCTCCTTCTACTCCTTTGCGTTTTCTCTTCATTTTCCTCCCTTAACCACTATTCATCTTCATCTTCATTCCACCTTACCTCTCGCCTTCTCCTTTCTTCCTCTATTTCCTTTTTCAGGACCATGAGCCACTTCCCTTTCATCCTCACTGCACATGGCCGAAACTAGCACTCACCCCCTATGTCTTCTTATTCTTGTTTTCTTCTTGTTTCTCCTTATTCTCTAATTCATCTCTCATAGTACCCACTTGCTGAATATATTAATATAACTCAACATGACGTAGGACCACCCATGAGTTGGTACCCTATTCATTTGGCCCAAATTCAACCAACTTATGTTATATTCATGCTTGTTCTTACCCCACTCAGTGATTTTCTAACCCATCTCACTTGAACGGTACCCAAAACCTGGCCCATTAATTCACACATGGACTCGAGTCATGGCCTATTCATTGATCCAAATTGAAACCACCATTCACTGACCCCAGGTCCAACCCATTTAGCCTATATGCATGCATGAACCATAGTACTTTATTATAATCGGGGCCCACTTGCTTGGATCTGCCTCGGCCCAAGCCAACATGTAACAATTTCATTCTTTTTGACCCGTAATCAAGCTTGACCCAAATTCAATAGAGCCCGTGCATGAACTTGAAAGCATTGGACCCCATTGTTAATCTATTTATGAAATATCATTATTAAGAACCCACTCTAAGACACTTGGACATCCAGATCCAGGTTAGATTCGTTGATCACCGTTGATCCAGGCGAGTAGTCTTACTATGTTACCCTAGTACTTGAGTTTCCTATTCCTTGTCTTGATTATGCTTTAAATTGTGATTTCGAAATTTATTGAAATAATCGTAGAGCTCCAAGGAATTTGTTACCTTTGATTTGATGATCATTGGATTTGATATTTTCTTATTGATATCATCGTGTTATCATTATTGCCAGAAATTCGTCATTTGATTTGTTTTAGATTTGTTCATTATTGGACTTGATATTGGTCCCATTGGAACAATTTTCTATGGAACGAATTATTTTGTGTCAGTGTTTTAGATTAATTGTCACTTGATTGTAAAGGTTAGATTTGTTCAAAGATTTGATGATGTATGGCTTGATTTGTGTTTCCAACTTGACCTTTCCTTGACCTCAAGGCATTCTCTAAAGTATGGGCAACGCACCATGGGGACGCTCACACGCGGATTTTAGCCTTTTTGGGTATGACATTGGGATTGGAATCCCTTTGTGTGATATTTTTAGTCTGCAGTTAGACCCACTTTGTTTTGGAGATTTTCGGTATCTCAGGTTTCGTGTTAATTTTGGATATGAAAGTGGCTTGTACCTAGCGGGTACCTTGTGCTGAGCGCAGGCTTAATTCTGGCAAGTACACTTTGTTAGTTTGTTTACTTCGGAGATGCCTTATCTTTAGATTAGTTTTAGGATGTTGCTCCTAATTTGTGATGTTTTGATTAACTGTTGGATTATCTTGCTTATTTCCTCGTCTCATGTAAACTTTGCTGAAATTCGATTTTTGCCAAATTGTATTTAATTTGATCTTATTAGCCAACTTTGTCATCTTGAGATTGCTATGTTCCGCTCCTTGTTGATTTGTTTGAACCCATGGCTCTGTCATTTGATATCTTGACTGTTACCTGTTTGCTACGGTTTTATAGTGGGTCTACTTGCAAAGTTGTACTCACCCTCTTTTGTTTTCCCCAGATTTTATAGTTGAGTCGGATATGGAGGATACTTAGCTTACATGCTGGACCGGGATTGAGGAATGAGTTGCGAGAATTTTCGCTTTTACATTCATAGCATGTGTTAGAGTTATTTTGTACATGTAATTATTGTATAATGAGATTTATTAATTAGAAGTTTCTTTTACTCTAGTTTTGTGGACCCGTTGTGCCTCGTGATTTGAGGGTCCCAAGGACTTCAGATTTTGGGGCGTGACAGGTCATCACCTTCTTATTTCTAGAATAGGTTCCTTAGAGCTTCCTACACCCCATAACCAGCACTTTTCCATACCATATATAAAAAAGCTCACTTTCTCCTCCCGTGTCGGCCCCTTTCACTATCTTATCTCCATATCCATATCCATATCCATCATCATCATTATCATTATCATCAAAGCCTTATCCCAACCATGTTGGGGTCGGCTACATGAATTCTGTTTCTCCATTCCGTTTTATTTTGAGCCAACATATCCATATCCATACCTTCTATACCATATATAAAAAAGCACACTTTCTCCTCCCGTTTCGGCCCCTTTCACTATCTTATCTCCTTATCCATATCCATATCCATCATCATCATCATCATCATCATCATTACAGCCTTATCCTAATCATGTTGGGGTCGCCTACATGAATTCTGTTTCTCCATTCCATTTTACTTTGAGCCAACATATCCATATCCATACCTACCATATATAAAAAAGCACGACTCCTGCTTCTCTGTTTTCCTCCTCCTGTGCTTATGCGTGCTTATGTTCCTCTGCTTCTCATTTTCTTAAAGCTTGGATTTGTCGTTACTGCTGATGAGCCAACACATCACCCTCATCTTTATCTCATCAAGAAAAGTGGTGACTCATCTTAATGCCTGCTGCCTACACGTCAACCTCTTTTCTTCTTTGTTGTGAAACAGAGAGATGAAAAAGCCTTTGTCTTGAGGTACTTTCTTAATGTCATTTTTATTTTTTCCTTTTAATAGGTAGAAAGATGGATGTTTTTCTTTCTTCTCTTCTTGGTCTTGAAGCAGTATCTCTCTGTCTCTCTCAATCTTAATTTCCGTTAATGCTAGGTTCAGGTTTGTGGAGCATTTTGGATTTGCACGTCTCCAAAACGTACTTGTGTGAAATTAGGTGCCAGAAAATAAAAAATAGACCTTTTAATTTTAGGGTTTTTGAATTGTGTGTTGGGTCTTAATGTTTAGGGCTCCGAAAAGTGCTCATGCGCACTTGATTTTCATGCTTTGATGGTTATCGTTAATGAATCACTCTGATATCTTTGAATGTTAATAATCTGAGGGTTCCAGTGATTTTTTTGAAACTAAGAAAAGGAACTTTTTTTGGAGGTATAGGGATTTACACATCCTGAATTTTGGAAAAGTCTCTAAACCCCCCATAATCTTGAGATTTCTCTAGCTTTGCTCTCTCTCTCTCTAGAAGTGAGATCTAATATATTCTGGTTGAAATAATAATGATAGCTTTTCTAAGATATGATCTTAATAGCTACTTTTTTGGGATTTTGGGCATGCATATGAGAAAGCTATGGAAAAATACAGACTTATAATGGGCTTTTTTTTTTTCAAAAGTAAGATGAGTTTCATTTCGAAACTTTTACAAAAAATTCATACAGCTCAAATCTTTGCATACAATTTTTTGTGTTGGGGTTGGCCAAAGTATACCCTTCGAAGAGCTTGAAAAGAATGAGGAGCTCTAATTTTAAATATTTACAATGATGATGATGCAGGATGACCCGTTGTTATTCTAATCCTGACTCCAACCCCTAAGTCAATCAATTTTGCGCAATTTCAAATGCAAGCAAAATTAATTGGAGCAAAATTGATTCATTAAAATTTAGTTTTGATTGATGGGTTTCTCTTTGTTATGAATTACCATGAACACCAACTGCTTGATCATATGCTTGGGTAGGATGAATTCTATTTTGATTAATGGGTTTCTGTTTCTTCTTAATTGTAATGGGGAGCTTATGTTGTCTCAGAGCAAATTCCTCTAAAATAATTTGGTCTTAAAGATCTCAAAAACATGAACTCAAATAATTTTATGTTGGCACTATCAGTAAATGATGAACCACTATGTACTCTATATTTACCATACAGTTTTTAGAAAACATAGTTCCATCACAACTAGACAATTATTCTTCTCATTTTGTCTTTTGAATAATACTACTAGATATTGTAAATCATAATCTCAAACTTATTTGACATCTAGCATTGCTGGTCGGGCATTCAATCTAATGAAGGTATACAAGGTTCTCAAAACCATGTCTTAACTCTCAAAACCAATAGCAATGTTTATGTCTAACACTAACTTAGTTCAGTATGCTGTCCAATTTTGTGCTGCCCTAAATATTGAATGCAATTGCACTTTGTGACACATGCATAGAGAGCACAGCATAACTGCTTCGTCATAGAAAAATTTAGTATTAGAGTTGGAAAGATAGTGAACTTAGAAGAATGTTTAGTTGTGAAAGAGTGGAGGAAGGAGGAATAACATACCAGTACTATGATCAGCTCCATCCCAATTTGGGGCTTGCCTTATTCGATCACCTGATCTTCCAAAATGAGGTTAGATTGCTTCTCCTTCAAAGAATAGTAATAACAATAATAATAATAATAATAATAATAATAATAATAATTATTATTATTATTAAGTCTCTTTTATTATTAGTAACTATTTGATCATTAAACCTAATGTATTTTAGGCAATATTCGCAAATATTTGCAATGACTCTGGTTCCCACTATCTATGTATAACTTTTGGCCAGACATTAGAAAGTCAAGTCAGTGCACTATTCTTTTCATATTTAACATAAAACATATGCAAATGACAGTCTAAGATGTTTGTTTTCCAAATTTCAATACAACAATTAAATTTAGCAAATGACTCTCGAGGCTCTCACTGACAACTACGTGCAATGCACGTACATTTTACTAGTATATACCTAATGTTTAGTTTGTTTCACAATTATCTGCAAATCTGATTTCTGTGGACAATTAGTTGATAATGGTTGCTCAATTGAATTTTCTTCTTCTGGTTGTGTCATACAAGAACGACAAACTGGGAAGGTGATCAGGATAGGGAGTAAGCAGGACAGGCTATTTCTTCTAGACATGAGTTCTAGATTTTTCTTTGCTTCGTCTATGAGTGCTTTGAATAATTTATGAACCATTTGGCATTGTCGCCTAAGTCATTTGAATAATTCCAATTTGTTGTCTTTACTTCAAAATGGTGGTTTAGCATCATCTTTCAACAATAAGAATAGTTTTATTTTTTGTTAAATCTAAACATGAGACTTGTTGTTTAGGTGAAAGCATTGTGCTCCCTTTTCCAGTTCATAATTCACGTACAATAGTAGCATTTGATATCATACACACTGATGTTTGGGGGATTGCTCCACAACTTAGTAGAGTGGAGTATAAATACTATGTTACATTTATTGATGATCATTGTCGCTACACGTGGATGTACTTATTGAGATTCAAATCTGAAGTACTCTCGACCTTTCAAAAATTTATAATATGGTTCACACTCAATTTCAAAAATTAATAAAAATTTTGCGTTCCGACTCATGGGAGGAGTATACATCATCTGCTCTTTCTGCATTTTTATTTGAAAAAGGAGTCATACACAAAAAATCTTGTCCTTGCACACCACAACAAAATGGGGTTGCAGAAAGAAAGAATCGACATATCCTTGAGGTAGTCCAGACCCTACTTAGTGAATCATTGGTGTCTCCTAAATTCTGGTGTGAAGCTGCACATGTTGCAATCTACATCATCAACAGGATTCCTAGCTGTGTTCTTGGAAAAGTCTGCCCATATGAATGTCTGTTTGGCCATCCGCCTACATACTCACATTTGCGAGTATTTGGTTGTTTATGTTTTGTTCATCTCCCATCACTAGAGCGTAGCAAGTTATCCCCACGGGCTGCTCTCGTTGTATGTTTGTAGGATATAGTGATGAACACAAAGCATTTGCTTGTTATGATCCAAATGATTGCGCCTTCAAATCTCACGGAATGTTGTCTTTGCGAAACATATTCCCTTAAATTCCCCACGTCCTAATCACAATAATATTCAAGTTTCTTATCTTCTTAACTTTGCAAAACAAGGTTTCTCTTCTCCGATAACATAGGTTTATGTCCGTCATCCAAAGCCAACGCTTCCTGCTCCTCTTGCTCCTGATCAACTGACCTCGTCGGATCCTAGCATTGAAGGTAATGATCCTCCTGACTCACCTCCATTGCGACGATCTAGTCGTATTTCAATACCTCCAAATAGATTTGGTTTTTCTCCCTTGTTCTCCAGTTCATATCCTATTTCTATTCAAACCTCTTATGCATAGGCTGCTAATATCCCTTGTTGACAAGATGCAATGACTGTGGAATTAATCGCTCTTAAAGCAAATCAAACTTGGGATCTGGTGCCTCTTCCACCGAAAGTCTTTTATTGGGAGCAAATGGGTCTATTCCACCAAGTTTAGATATGATGGTACTCTTGATCACTATAAAGCGAGACTTGTTGCGCAAGTCTTCAAGCAAGAATATGGCATTGGCTACGAAGAAGCTTTTGCACCCATCACTAAAATGACTACCATTCGGTGTCTACTTAGTGTTGTAGCTATGTGGCAATGGCCCCTTTGGCAAATGGACGTAAATAATGCCTTCTTACATGGTCATCTTAATGAGATTGTCTACATGAGATCCCCACCAGGCTATGCATGTCTCCCTAAACATGTTTGCAAGCTAAAGAAATCTTTATATGCCTTAAAGCAAGCTTCCCGTGCATGGTTTGAAAATTTCGACCAGCCATCCTTCCAGTTGGTTTCTTGCAAAGTGCCAATGACGGCTCTCTCTTCATTTGCTATACATCCCAGGGCTGCACAATTTTGTTGATGATATGATCATAAGTGACAATGACTCTATCGGCATCTCTAATCTCAAAACTCATCTAATGCGTACTTTCTAAATGAAGGATCTTGGCTTGCTCAAATACTTTCTTGGTATAGAGGTTTTTAGAAACGCCAAGGGCATACGAGTTCATCAAACCAAATATGCTGATGATTTAATTAAATCTGCTAGACTCAGCGATGCAAATCACTTGATACTCCTCTTGAGCTCAATGTTAAACTTAGCAAAGATGATGGGGGTCCGCTCAAGTATTCTACTCTTTTCTAACGCTTGGTGGGTAGCCTGCTTTATTTGACGATGACCAGGCCTTACATCTCTCATGTGGTCCATACTGTGAGCCAGTTTGGTAGTAATCTGCACAAACCCCATGTTCATGCAGTCTAGCGCATCCTCAGGTACATCAAGGGTAGTGTAGATTGTAGCCTTTTCTATCCTTCGATGGCCTCCTTACAACTACAAGGCTATGCTGATGTTGATTCGGTGGGCTGCCGAGATGCCCGTTGCTCCACTACGGGGTGGTGTATTTTTTTTGGCCTCTCACCCATGTCATGGAAGTGTAAGAAATAGACTATAGTGTCTAAATCCTCAACCGAAGCGCAATATCGATCGATGTCCTTTGCTAGTGGTGAAATTGTCTAGCTTCGACGACTATTGAGAGAGTTCGGTGTCCTCTTCACTGGTCCAACCCCTCTTTATGCACAAGTGCCATTCAAATTGCAAAGAATATTGTCTTTCATGAGCATACTAAGCATATTGAGATTGATGCCATTTCATTCACCAAGAAGTCATCTCTGACATTCCCTCACTTCCTTATGTTTGTTCAAACAACTAGTTGGCACACATTTTCACCAAAGCAATAACCAAGGACCGTCATGACTTTTTGGTTGCCAAATTGCTGCGTTGTTCTTCCCCTCATCAACTTAAGGGGAAGTGTAGAGACATGACCAAGCAGGCCTATCATCTAGACGTGGCCCAACCTGCACCAAGCCCAAGCCCATCCACATAAATATCTCATACGCTAAATATGGATGGATATTATATGGGATTTGGTCAACATCTGTACAATCTACTTGCCTTGTATATTAGATTACATAGTTATGATTATTTCCTTTATTTGCTTTTACTTATTGTAATATATTGTAATTAGGCCCCTAATTGGGGATTTGCATACTATATAATGGAACAGTCGATCCTTTTATGGGATACGACCAATTTCTCCAACTCTTCTAGCTTTGTCTGAAGGATGTTTGGATCTTCACAGATGTTTCCCGTGTTATTTAGTTTTTTAGTGTAATTAGGTTTTCTTAGGCCTTAAGCTTGTTTTTTCTATTTATATTGCAGCGTCGAACGTTATTTCTCAGACTTGATTATTGAATAGAATTATTGTGAGTTTTTATCTCTTGGAAGTGTGTCCTTGGGTTGGAAGTGTTTGTGAACACATGCTTTGGCACTTCCATGCAAGCCCTAACCCTGGACCTGCATCAATTACCAAAGGGAGATTTCACTAAAGGGATTATCTTGTCAAGTCCTTGGCTACTAGCTTTGAAAGATTTATCCATCATCGTCATCAATGCCTTGTCCCAACTATGTTGGGGTCAGCCACATGAATTTTGTTTCTACATTTTGATTTATCCCGAGCCAAATCTTTGGATAGGTTGTACTTCTTCATATCAGTCCTTAATACTTCCATCCATATCCTCTTTTGCTCCCTTGGTGGGCTACAACTTTGTGTAGAAAAACTTTTCCTCAATGATGCCATTGCTAGCCTCTAAAGAAGGCATGGCCAGAAGGGGTAGAAGAGTTCGAATAAGTAAAATTTTTAGCCAATTTTTTCCGTAGGATGGAGCAACCTGGACAAGTTCTTGTTAGCCCAAATTGATCATTCCAGTCCTCAATGTGAATTTCGGTTAAAAAAAAATGTCACCATAAGTAATTACAAGTCTGGTTAAGGTTTACACAAAATTAACAGTTAAGTGTTAAAACTGTGTTAAATATGCTGATGAGAAGAAATCCAATACTGCAGTCCTGTACTTCCCAAAACAGTTCCGTTTAGCTATCCATCCAGCCATAGTTGGAAGATCGAATAGCTGTTGGACTGATTTGAGATTCTGCAGGCCACAGAAGAGAAAATGTGATGTTATGTTTCTGACCCATTATCTAGCATGCTGCAAGGCATATGACGGTATGCAAAATAGCAAGTGCTCTCAAATCCAACAATGAAGCGCAGAAGACTGTGATAGGGCGGAGTTTTCAATGACTTTAGAAAAGTTCCACAAAAATCATCCAAGGTTTTAAAAAAAAAAGAAAAAGAAAAAAGGAGCTGGGAATGCTCCAGGTGTCATGTCTAAATCTCACACAGAAACCAAAAAGAGTAAATTTATAAAGAAATCACAATTGAAACAGTCAGAGTCATAATTGTTTAATATCTTTTTTACAGTTTATAAATTCTCAAGAATATCTTGGCGGATGTCCCTTCACTGGTACTTAATCAATCTGAATTCAGTGCAAAACAAAACCTCTTAATCACAACGATTCATTTGTTTCTAATTTAGAAAAGAATCTCAATTTAAATGCGTAACTAAAGATGAATCTAATTCTTAAATAATAGGAAATACTTAAAGATGATTATTATTTAGGAAACTTCCAAATTTCACAGCTGAAGGATACCTGCCCAATTTGATCATGGCAGAAATCCCTTTATGATATCTTTCTTTCATAATTAATGTGGGTGCCGACTGGTACCTTGTCCACATCAATTTCGTGTGAAGAAGAAAGCGTTAGTAACATTTTTTTAATCTCACTTTTTGGATAATCTAGGATACGAATTTTGTTGGTATTGGATGTTCGATAAAGAAGCCTTAACCTTGTAGGGGGCTAGAGAAGTCCAAACTGGGGCATTTTGGATTGCAAGGAGGAAGGATCATTGGTGAATTAGCTTAGATGGTTGGATCCTCCATCACTTTCATTGGGGGATGGCGCAGCCCTAGATCCTTGATCAAATGTAGATCAATCTCCCCAAGGGATTGATCAAATCCAAGGATGGATTCTAAAGTTAGAGCACACTAACGACAATGGGAAGTTGAAAGATAAATTATTCATTAATTGTAATAAGCAGTAACTACAATGAAGATACCCATATAGATAGGTTAGGATAACTTGGACACCAAGACTTGCCTAAACAATAAATGACAATAAATCACGAGACTTGCCTAGCAATCCAAATTAAATAAAACTCCTAATTTTAAATATTGCTAAATAAGATTCCTAATTAAATGGATATCCCGTTGGGCCTATGGATTGGGCCCATGGGTTAGCCGACCTATGGTTTGGCTTGCATCCGGTGATAAGTCTCCATTGAGCTCAACCGAAAGTGTCAAGGAACTCTATTGCAAAGTCCATGAAGTGAGGTTCCTAACCAAATTCTTTCTGCGGCTCTGCCCCTCAAAAACAACAAGTAATTGTGGCCCCCCATTGTGTACATAATGAGAAAAGCTAAGTTATTTGAAGCAAAAGAGACCTCTCAAATCCATAAATCTTCCAACAATATATTCCTCTCTAATGAAGTCGAAGTTTCTGTTCCTCTAATTGGGTGTTGTGAGAGACTTATATTGGAAAGTCATAATGCTATTATTGAAGGTGTTACTCTTGTCAGCTAGTCAACAGGGCTTTAGGAAAGCTTTTGTTCCTTAGAGGTTGGTGGATTGGGTGGAGAAGGTGTAGGATATCTTAAGACAATTGGGTGCCTTTTTCAATTGTATTTTATGAGAGGTAAATGTGATGGCAGATGGCCTTGCAAAGGAGGGAGTTTCCCATTGTTATATTTCTTTTGATGTTTAGCTAATCTTTTGTTTCTTTTTGTTGTTTTGACGGTGTTGTTTGTGTTGGGGTTGGCCTTTTTGGTCTTCTCCTTTTGGGCAATAATATTTACAATTATAAAAAATACAAAAATAAAAAAAAAGGAAAAAGAAAGAAAGAGATCCATGGTCCTTCTGCATTTTCTTGTTCCTTCTAAAATAGAGGAAACTGCCTGATTCAACATTTCATCAAATTGATAGACCTTTCTGATCCTAAGAACCAACTTCCTAGTAACATGAGAATAGGTAAAGAGTAGCAGTTCTCACTTGGCTATCTAGGGTTCAGGTATGCCCCACTTCTTGTGTGTGTAGGCTTTTTTTCCAACTGTGTGAGCTTTTTTCCAGCATGTGCGGGCAACTTTCCAACGTGTGCGGCCTGCCTTCCCACGTGTGCGGGCTTTCTCTTAGGTCTCAACCCACTTGGGGGGAGTACCAAAAAAAAAAAAAAAAAAAAAACACTCCCTAGCAACATGCCTTGAAGCTACCCGTTGTTGAATGTTAAATATGTTGATAAAACCAGCTTCCTCCAAAAGGCCACCTAGTCATTAGCAAAGCTCCACCTATATGTTAACAAGGTCCAATTTCTCCCTTTCATTTTCCCTACCTCCCCTTGTACACTTTTCCGAAGTTGCTTATCATCCAACTTATTGAAGTGGAATCTCCGCTAGCCTTCTTTCCTTTTTAAAGAAAGTCTTTTTGAATTTTTCTCGTCTTCAAGCTAAGCTGCATTTCAGCTGAGATTTGGGTAGGGATAGATGGTAGACCAGTGAGCTTGATTAAGTAGATTTACAAGAGTGACACGACCACCAAAATAGATAACTGCATGAATGGGTTTCTAGATTTATCAGAACTAGATATTTGATTAGAAGTTTTCTTGATGGAAATCAACAACAGCCCGGGACTTTTGTCAAGGCAGGGAGGTGGCCTTTCCCAACAAAACTAAAGCCCTAAAAGGCCCTTTAGTTTATTTTTGGTCAACTTCACAGGATTCCTCCTTGTAAAAGTTTGATAGTTATCTTTGGAAAAAAAAATAGCTCTGTTAAAGATCTCAATTCAATTATACTAAAATTTCTGAGCTTTTGTGGCGATGTTGGTTAGGACAGTGAATCAAGATGCAGGGCGGGTAGGATAGAAATGGAAGAAATCGGGGTTAGTTTAGGCTTCACAGCTGAAAATTGGCATCACGCCAAACTCCTTAGTCCTTAGCATAGGTGAGGAAAAGAAAGCTTGAGAAGATGATGTGGATGGCGGATAAAGATGAGGGGCGGACGCATCAGATGTCCTTTAGCAGAAAACTTTGAAGCCAAGGGTTTGTTCTTGATTCATACCTATAAAAGGGATTCTTCGTTAATCAATAAAGATATAACCTGAAATAGTGCAGAATTGGCTTACATAAAACTGGACCCTTAGTAAGATTGTTGGTCATGTTGGTTGTTAGAAAGTTTAGTAGCCTAGAATATATTTGAATGAATGTGTGTCATCCAAACCCCATTTGCCAAGGCCTATGAACATGACACTAAGAAAGTCAAGGAAATTACTTTGAACCAAAGAAGCATGGACACCGACACAGGACACAGATACGACATGACATGGACATGCGGACGCAGCATTTCTTAAAAAAAGTAGGACACGGACACATCAGGGGACACGTTAATAATATATATTAATTTATATATAATCATATACTAAAAAAATAATATCATTTTAACTTTTTAATCAATTTAGAAATAAAAAAAATAAAAATTCAAGTCCCAACTAACAAACATATTAAATTATCAAATATCAATACAACACTAAAACATAATTCATAATCATTAAATATGAAATATCCATAGTTCCATAAAATCTATACAAAGAAAAGAGAGGATCATCTCTTTCTCCTCTCTCCCAAAAAAAAAAAAAAGAAAAAAAAGAAAAAAAAATGAAAAGCAAAAAAGAAGCCAATCTCGAGGCCTATTCTTTAGTGAAAATTTTATTTGTCTTTTGCTTGTGATATGATTAATATTAACAATCATACATTTTTCCATTATATAAAATTGTTATATATCAAGTTTATAAGTTTTAGTAACTACATGTTAACAAAGTGTCCAAGAAATGTTAGCCACATGTTTATTTTTTAGTCATAGACATGGGTTAAGAATTGTGGGATAGGTCGCAAAAAGAGTGTCGAATAAGTGTCTGAAATTAAGATTTTTAGTTCTTAATTATGGACACGGCTAAAATAGTATTGAACACGTGTTCGAGAGTGTCTGACGAGTGTCGGTGTCTGACACGTGTCCAACACGGATACATCACTTTCTAAGAAGTATCTAGCCTTGAACAAACATCTTTCACCATAATGATGTGAATAGATTCTTAAAATTGTCTTAAAGCATTTGGCCCTTAACTATAATTTTATCTTAAATCTTTGGCCGCTGAAAAAGTTATCTATTTTCACCGTATTTTGTCATAGATATTATTGCTAATTACAGCTCTATGGGGGCCCACTTGGGCCCGTCTTTGATTAGTGCAGCTTGTTATACACTCTTTTTCTCCCATGATTTCACACCGTGGCCATTTTTATGCTTATCAAACCATTACTTCATTGTTGGATTGAATCTAAAAAAACCTATGGTTCAAAGATAATTAAACTTTAAGGTTGTTAAGTCGAGGGCTAAGATAATCTGCTGGAAATATGTTTTTTTTTTATCAGTAACTTTGAAATGTATTAATATGAAATGGGGCTAAGATTTTGCATGACCTTTATCTGTAAAGAGGCCTTTCCATCCATCCTGCCCCCAATAATAGGAATGCATCCAAGTGGGCCGCATGAGATGGACCACATGAGCACAATATGCGGTCTATTCATAGGTGAAATTCTTTCTTAAGCCATTTAATAACCATTGTCATAAATACAGGTTTTGATTTATTTATGATGAACTTAACGTTTTTTGTTTTTTATCAGTACCAATAGATTAAGAATAAGGGCCTGTTTGTTTGAGGGGTAGAGTAAAGTAGTGTCGAGTAAAATCAAGAAGAATAATATATGATTGGGTTATGATGGCTTTTTGTTTTTAATTGCTTGATATGGAATCTTTTCTACTTTTTGTGTAAGAAGCTGATATTTTTTTGTAATTTAGTGATGACTTTTTGACTTTTTTTTTAAAAAGGAGAGAAATTTGAATTTCAAAAATTTATTTTACTCTACTCTACTCTACCTCACAAACAAACAGGTCCTAAGTTTATGGTGGACTTACTGATGGTTATTAACTGGAAAATACTGCAAAAAGTTAAAATAATTGGAAAAAAAGTAAAACTTTTAAAATGCTTAAGAATATTTATGATTTTAATAAAATACCATGAAATTATGGTGATTATATCACACTATTTTATTTCATAATGAAAATCTCAATTTCTTGTGATTTTATCATGTTATTTTTTGTGGGTTTCATGTGCTATTAACATGGGATTCACAAAGTGCTAGTGACATTGTGACTGTTAGTGAGTAGATTTATACCTGCGGCATCCATGTAGAAGATAGACATTACTCAGGCAGTAAGCCCTACTCTAGATGTGCCAAGTGCTAAAGATTACACTGGTAAAGGATTGATATGGAAAAAGTCAAAATACGCTGTATTGTCTAATCCCTTTCTTTTTTTCTGAAAAACATGATGAAGGATTAGGAACTTATGATTTTATAATCATAGTGCATGCTGTTAAAAACCAATAAAATAAAATAAAATAAAATCATAGTGCATGTCACTGCAAGTTGAACAGTTCAGACAGTCAAACATGTTCCATGTGTGACAGAGTTGCTAATAATTTAAGCTAGTAGAAAAGTAATATACTTCTACGTGTCCCATGTTTGTCAGGATAGAATTGTTGATTTGTTAATAAGAGGGGAAAATGGTGGAACTTGTAGGTTTCTTGCTTCTAAATATTCATATGTTCTCACTAAGGGGTCGTTTGTTTGCAGTCATTTCCATTTGTAAATGATTTAAATTTGTAATGGATATGCATCATCATGTTTGTTTGTGCTCATTTACGCATGTGATGCATAGATGTAGTGTGAAGTAGTCAATCTCCACATGGTGGTTTTTTCTCTTGTGGGTCCTATCAAAGACCTTTATTATTATTTTTTCATTCCTATGGGCAGCAGGCCCTGTATTTGTAATTCAAACTGTTCAACTTTTTTTTATTGATCTAGTAAGCCCTAATACCTTGAAGTTGATTATCTTAAATCCTCAATTTTTTGGGTAATTTGTGAAAAAGTCCCTACCTACAGATCTAATTTTTTGGAACTTGTTGGCCCCCAATTCTTGACCCAAACTGTCCAATATTCCTATATTAATGGTAAACATCAAGTCACAAAGTTTCATATCCTAATTCTTCATTAATTTTGAGAAATTTGTGAAAAAACATCCAAAAAATCCAAATACGTCTAAAACAGTTGGAATATACTCATTTACTCTTGTAAAAATGATGATTTTGAAAAGCATGTGTAACATTTTATATATATGTAAAACCCATTTTCCTATCACATACGTAAAAGGCAAGCGACTACTAAGTCGTTGTCATTGTCATCAGATAGGCTTGTCCCAACTTTGTCTATCCTGTGGCAAACCCTGACCCTTAAGTATAACCACGTGCTTCATTTGTTTGTTCTTGTGAATAAGGAAAATATCTTTCCAGGATAGAATTATTGTATATCCCAACTAGCTTTATAATGATTCTCAGTAAATTGCTTCCTGAGTTGGTCATTTGTGTTGTTACTAGCACTAACCAATACCTTTTTATTGGTTGTTAGAGGTGCTTTGTCTTGGTTGCCTTAGACATGGGTAGCTCGAGTATCTACAAAAGGCACTAATGGTATTAGAGTAGATGGGGCAACTCAAACTGGCACACTCATATACACACACACACACACTCATGTCCCTAACTAGCTGAGCAACAGCAGTGGACATTATAAGTGTTCTCTTTGTTTGCTGGTCATATTGAGTGGAAGTCTCTAATATCATATTAATCCTTTGTAGGTTGATGGGGAGTCGCTGGACAGAGCTTTGAGCTCCAAAGAGGGGAACACATATGCTGCTGTACTCTTATATGCTTCCTGGTGCCCATTCTCACGCAGCACACACTCTAACTTTAATGTTCTTAGTTCCATGTTTCCTCAGATGACACACTTGGTGGCCGAAGAATCTTCAGTGTTGCCAGCGTGAGTATGATCAAGCACATTGTCTGCTGCTTCTTTGGTGGCTTTCCGATTTTTTGGCTAGGATTGCAGATTTACAGGATTAATTGGCTGTAGTGTGAATCCCTCACCCGTTTCCCTTTTCAATCCCTATTTGCAGTGTGTTTTCAAGATATGGAGTTCACAGTTTACCTGCTTTATTGATAGCAAATCGAACCACAAAAGTGCGGTACCATGGTTCAAAGGATCTCAGCTCCCTTGTCCACTTCTATAAAAGAATTACAGGTATCTTTGCCGAATGAGTTAAATTTTAATGCATTCCTCTGGTTTAAAGAGGAATTGGATATTTGGATGATGTTTGATCTACCATTTACAGAACCTACAAGCTCTACCACTGAAACTCATACTTTTGATGGGTGCAGAGTCTATACTGCAAATGGGAAATAGTCAGAGAAAAATTCCCCTTTAAAATTGTTTTATTGCATTTGCCTTTGTTAAGATGGCCTGTGTCCATCTGCATGCTTATTTATATAGCTAGGACCACCTGATAGGGAAGGGAGCGAGGGATAGGACTAGGCGAGGAGAGTGGGGAGGGGGTGGGGGGACCATATTGATGGTTTGGATTATTGAAAGATTGGTTGGGTTGTATAGTTGCTAATTGAAGAATGAAAATGTTGTCTCTTTTCATTCATCCTGATGTATGGGCTGCTAATTTGAGTTACAAGATAGCTCTAAGTGACAATTTCTTTTGCCATTTTGAACCCAGGTTTTGAGCCAGTCCAGTATTTTGTTCTCGATCAGCCCAGTAGCTGGGAGAGGGAGAAACCTTTCCATCTGTGGAATGGTCCTCCAAGGGAAGTTTTGAGAAGGGATCCATATCTAGCATTTTCTCTACTGTTTCTCTGCTTGAAGATGTTCCTCTCCTTCTTCCCTGGAATGTTATCCCATCTCAAAACATTTTGGGTCACCTACGGTTGGCATCTGAACTTGGGGATCTTCGGGGAAACAAGTCAACTATTGGGACGTGTTCTCAATGTTGTCAACTTGGAGATGGCCCGGAGCAAACTGAAACAGTGCAAGGCAAGGAGAATACAGACTGGGGCCAAGAATGCTCGACTCTGGGCATCGTCTCTTACTTCTGTGTCCTTGGGTGAGTCATCTTCGACGAGACCTTCATTGGACTCATGATCTAGAGCACCTTTCTGAGGAAGAAAAATGTGTAGCTATTGCAACCGGAGGCCTTCTTGGGTGGATAGCTTCTTGTGATTTCAATGGTAGGTATCCTTTTTGTTTTTTTATAATCCTTTTCTCTTTATTAATCTGTCTTTTGAAGAAGGGAGGGCTATCTTTTTCAGTTTTGCGCATATCAGGATCATGTAAATTTCAGATCCTCATCTGTATATCGTATTGTTTGGCTTTTAACTTACTTATTACCATCATACTCAGTAGTAAAGCTTCACTGGGGAAACAGGCTCATTGTGTATTGTTTCTTATTATATCAGTTTGTGATCATAAGTGAATATCCCTTCAGCGACCCATCTCTCTAATTCTCCATTTTTCACTTCAGTTCAAATGGAAGTGCCTGGGCATGTTAACTGGAAATGTGTTACTTGATATAGCATGGAAGTGGATCAACAGCTGAGAATCCACAGGGGAAGTTAACTCTAGGTGAATTGTATCACCTCCCATTGTTAGACAGAAGTTGGCTTATGCTTGATCTTGTCACCTATTAAGTTTCAATTCAGGTGGCTTTCGTTCATCGGATACGTCTCATGATAAAGGTTTTACCCATAAGGAACTTCCCCGGTGGGTGTTTCAGGTCAGATCATTCCCTGACTGTATATAACTATGTCTATCATGAAAAGTGTCTGGTTCTGAATTTCCTACCTGGAGCACCTTAGGCAGTTTCTGAGGGCGGCCATCTTCTCTCGCAATCCTTTCTACAGTATGAAATTCCTCTCTGGCCACATTCTTTCACTGAAACAACTTCTAATATTTTCTGTTGTGTATTCTTTCCTGAAACGTATGGTAAACTAAAGTGAAAATGGAAATGTTTTTGCCCGAAAAATGAGACTAAAATGCAGTGTAAATGTTTTTTTTTTGTTACAAGTTAAAAAGAAATAGGAAATTCATTGGAAATATGCTAAAACTAGAGAAACATTTGGGAAAATAATTGTATAATATGAAAAAGAGCATTAATTAATTACAAGAGAATTGGCTGAAATTGAAGAATGTGTTTGTTATTTCTTAAACATTTCATAAATCACTTTCCAATTGCATTTCAATTTTCTCTCTTTCGTTTTTTGTTGTTGTTGTTGATTGTTTCATAATTTATACATTCTTTTCTCTCAAATGTCTTTGACATTTTAATTTGCTGCAAACTGGACTGCGTGAAAAACAGTGTGGTGGCCTTTCCAGATCCAAGTAAATATTTGCCCCATGATTCAAGACATCTAGGTCGTCTCTCACTACTGTCTAATTTCCTTCTATTGCCTTCCTTTTGGATCCTTCAAACTCAGTTGCGTTGCACTAAGTTTATTTATGAATCTATTTACTTGTAATACTTACCTGTAATTGGCCATTTGAGATAAAATAATTGCAACTTATGGGGGTAATTTAGTTTTAGAGGTTTTTTTTTTTAGCTTTTTTTTTATTGGCAATGAAAGTTGGATTAAATAAAAGGAGAATACACAAGGAGAGCACCACAATAAACTTGTCTAGGTTGGTTTTGTTTTGTTTTGTTTTGTTTTGTTTTGTTTTGTTTTTTTTTTGTTTTTTCTTTTTCTTTGAGCTTATTGGAGAGACACTCTTCCAAAGTTGCATTTCTAACCATCTAAGTTACAGCTGATGGACGAGTCCACTAACTTGATTTATGTGGAAAAGTCCACTAACTTGATTTAGGGGGTGTTTGGGTATACGCAGAATAAAATATTTATAGATTTGAATATGGATAGATTATTTTATCATGTATTATAATATTGAGATATTATAATACTGAACGTTTGGCAGCTTTTTGCAGATATTAACAGATTTATACTTTTAGTGTTTGGGAGTTGTAGATTATTTCTATATATTTCAAAGTGATGCGTTTGGCTATTCATAAATATTTTAAAAAGAATGTTATAAGCATAATGAAGAAATAATTTGAGATCAAAGTTTTTAAGCATTATTTTATTTTCATAAATGTAAAATCACCAACATTTAGAGCTATAATTGATCTCGAAGACTATTAATATGGAGGCATCATTCTTCCCACATTGCATCTGCAATTTGTCTTCGCATTTCATTTCCCATTAGTCTTCGTTGTTCTACACTCTGATAATCAACTTTTGATTTGGAATCATCGTCATCTTGAGCAGAAACACCCATAGGGAATTTGTCATATTCCTCGTTATCCAATCATCACCACCTGTTTCAATTCGAATGAAATTATGTAGAACACAACATGCAATTATAAATTTCATCGTATTGTCGTAAGAGTGGTGAGATGCATTTTTCAAATTGGAAATCAACTTTTAACTACACCAAAAACTCTCTCGATTGCATTCTGTAATGATGAATGTTGAAGATTAAACAGTTCTTTAGCATCGAGAGGACCTCTATTTCCACATGCAAATTCTTTCAAGTGATATCGAACTCCAAGAAATGGTGCAATATAACTTGGAGTACTTGCATACCCTGCATCTACAAGATAATATTTTCCTGCATACAGGCTCTCTCCATTCCTTGATTTCATCCCAAGCGGCAGAGACAGACAGTTGGCCAGATGGAGAGTCCGCCCAATAAATGGTGACACAGGGCGAGAGCACACCCAACGATTGTAGTCTTGAGTTGAAACTGGGACAACATAAATTTTTGTGTGGATCTCTTTCTTAATTCTAACTTGTTGGCTTGGCAGTCATTATAAAAAATGCATACTACTCATGGGAGATGCATTCATCAATTTTTCTCTCACACACACACACACACACACACACAGAGGAACTCCTTTCCATCCCATTATAGGGCTTGTATTTTTATAGATCTTTTCAGTCCCACAATGGTGTTATCATCGATGCCATGTGTTCCTCCTGTTTGTAGCCAATCTCTATGTTCGTAGCCAATCTCTATGTTCTCTTGGCATTGAATGCAAAACCAAAGCAATCTAATAAATGGAAAAACTTGAAGGAATAGAGGCATCAAAAGATAGAAGAAAGAAAAACAAAAAAGGAAGAAGGAAATCATAACTAATAACAGGAGAGAGAAAACTTACAGAGATATGGAAAGTTTCTATGGTAATGAAGGAGAAAGGACTTTTGCATAGAAAGAACAGTAGTTTCACATGTTGCCCGGGAAAAAAACATCTTCCCTCCCCATTTTGAGATACTGAAACCCAAAAGAAAAATTTCCCTCCTGTGTTTTGAAATATTGCATTATCTCAAAATCTACAATATTCACCCCTATCCTAAAGAAAGCAATATCCAACTTTTCAAAAATACGCCTGATATTATAACTTACAATGTTCTCTTTCCAAACACTATTAAATAAAAACTGAATGTTATTATCTAACATATCTTAAAATCTTTAACAATCTATGGTTACCAAACACCCGCTTTTGTAGAAATGAGGCTTCATGAGTTTAGTACTCATTTGAGTTACCATGATAGACGGTTAGCTCTGTCATAATTAATTATAAGTAACTAAAGCACAGGTAATCTGATATACAAGTAAATCAAGTGCAGGGAAACCATGTTCCTGGATCCAAACAATCTCTTAGAAACCCTGAATGGTGGATCGCATCATCATTTTCATCGTAAGCATTATCTCGTCCATTTAGTAGCCTTCTGGCCTTCTCCTATCTATTTTGAGCGACAGAATTGCCACCCCTAATTTTGAGTGGAAGAAAGCCTGTATTAACCAGGTCGAAATTTCCCCAATCAGTGGTCATGAATCATGATCATCATTTATGGAGAGTTGAAATTGTGGCCACCTACATAATGTGGAGGAGATAAGTGGTTTCCATCTTCGTACTATCACATCTTGTGGGCCCCATAATGAGTAAGTTTGTACTAATAACACCAACTTGTCAGCCGAGGTCTCTCCCCCATGTGCTTCACCAAACGTAAATCCAATTAAACCCCACTCTATTCTTTAATTCTCTTATTGCACCTAAAAACAGTTATCTACCTTCAACATCTTTAGACAACTTTCGAGGACCCACCTCTTTAATCCACCAGTGCAGAACCTGGTCTGTCCCACCTCTTTCTTTTACCAAGTACAAGATCCCAACAGTTCATCTGGCAGGCCATGGCCTACCTATATTAGGCCAAGCATATTAGCTGTTCAGATTATCCAATTATACTATCATTGGTGCCCCAGGAGGTCATCTCCACGAGGTAGAAGTTAGAATTGATTTTAGAGAGGAGATACTTAACCAACTTCATTTTTTTTCCTCAAATACTCATAACCACCCACTTGCCTTTTGATTTTTTTTTTTAAACAAATAACCACGTTACTAATCCAATATCCTTAGTTTGCCACTTAGATTTAGATTGGCTATGGATGTCATTTGGGGTATGTTTAGGCATTAACCTAATTAAACTGACTCAATTTAGTGCTTTATGCATGGTTAGCGCCCGAGCTCAAATCAAATCAGGTTAGAATTGAAAAAACTTTTATCCTTCTATGATCAGAAAAAAAAAACATTGGATTTGTCAACCAATCGTTGCTCGTCGAGCTGGTTGATTGAGATTTTCAGGTTTATGAACGTGATAAATTATAGCTAAGTTTTTACCAAAGAAGAATGTGTTTGTCCTTCATTTCTGCTTCCATTCTAACCTCACAACTACTACAAATAGCAGACGTGAAGACTACTTCATCGCAATCTCTACTGCTACTGCTGCTACTCTAATTTTCCAAGCTCTCTGTAATTGCGTCCAGATTTCAGAGAGATGTGACCCAGATCTTAGAATCCAATGGCTATGATCCAACAAATCCACTTCCAGGTAATGAAATTCTATCTGAAAACACAGTGGTAAGGGTACCCGATTCGTGCCGTGTGTGGACGGTATCCGACGGTCCATATCAACGGTCTACATGTTCACAGCGATGGTGTCGATTTTATAGCTGTTGGGTTTGTGGGGCTGGTGAGTGCAGATCAGATAGGAGAAGCCAATGGGATATCGGATTGGGATCGGATCTAGCTCGGGCAGTGGCTAGTGTTACCGTTGCCTTGTTTTTGCTTTGACGGCAGTGATAACGGCTTACCGGTGGTTTATTTGTGGTATGTGGTGAAACAAGGAGAGAGCTTGAAGAGCACTGGATAGCAGCATGGTATAACGGTAACGGACTTGGTGGCAGTAACGGTTTGGACACTGTGTTGGTTAATACAGGAGACATTCTTGCCATTCCCAACGTAACTCGGTAATTCCGGGTTTGGGTTGAGTCTATAAATCCTATTAAACTCACCAACTTGTCCAGAACATGATTTTTACTCCGAACTCGCAAATTTGAGCTCAACCCACTTTTTAAGGTTCTGAATTTTTTACTCGCAAATTTGAGCTCAACCCAATTAACTGTGCCACGTTCAGATTGGGCATGCCTCCATTCATTACCTGACAAGTCAACCAGAGGCGTACCCGGCCCGACCCAACCAATTGTGAGCAGTTGGAAGATATCTTATTCCCCATGCGCATTGGGTGCAGAGGGAATCGGAATTGCCAATCTTGTAGGCCACACTTTTTCATGGATAAGGCTCAACACTTGCAACATAATTATGAAATTAGAGTACCAATGGGTTGGGTTAAGTGGAGTTACTCATTACGGGTAATAAGTATTGGCTCAACCTGAGTTTGACCTGTTTATTAATCAGGTTAAATCTGTCAACCAACCAGAAGTTATAAGGGTGGACCTGATCTACTAATTAACAGGTTGGGTTTTGATAGGGTTGGTGGATCATAGTGCAAGCAGTTGGGTTGGATCAGGTAAAAGAAGGGCACACCATCACATTGATCACAAATCTAATAAGAGATTAAATATTAAAAGTGAAAGTGAGTGAGTGAACCACTTGCTGCTTTTGGTTTGCCTTAATAAACAAACATATCTATTGATTTCGATTTATTATTATTTTTTTACAGCCTGTTCCTCTGCCTACCTAAATTTGTATCAGGTGGATTTTGTTGTCCCAAATTCTTCCTTTGTCCTCAATGCTTTTGATCGTGTCCAATGCACTTGCAGACCAAAAGATCTAATGCAAGTTGTCATCACCTTTCATATCAACACCTTTAAATTCAATTTTGTTATTAATTTAACCTTACCAAAAACATGAATACATGCCCTTTCCATTCCCTCGACATATTTTTTTACTTATTTAACTTACTTTTTTGGATAATGGGGAGAAAACTGTCCTCATTTTCAACATATGAAGGAAGCAAGTCAAAACGAACTAAGGTAGCGTTTGGTTCGCTGGAATGATTTTTGGCAGGAATGGAATGGAAACCAGAATAAGTCTGGAATGGGATGAGGAATGAATAGTAATTCCCATTTCAACGTTGGTTAGGTAGAGGAATCAATCCAGTAATAAGATTCTGATTCTAGTTCCTGTGTTTGGTCTGCTGGAATAATACCAGGAATGGAATAAAATTTACATAAAACTTACCAAAATACCCCTGTGAAGGTTTTTGTTTTTATTTTTCATTTGCAAAAATTTTCCTATTTCAGGCTACACAAAACATAATTGGATATATTATCATTAAAACAATTACAAAATAACACACTAAAACATCACTTACACTAGCAATAAGCATCATCAAAATCACCAAAAATAATATGTTACTAAACTTAAACATCACATAAATTAGCTAAACCAAGTCATTAAAAGTTAACATTCATCCAGCATTTTCAAAATAACATCCACGTGCTTAAAATAAAGAGTAGCAAATATGAAATATAGATAATGTATCAATGCAGCTAAGTGCATCACTGACCTCCACTAAACAAAACCCTCACAAATTCTTCTTTCTCATCAATTTCTAAAGTGAAAAAAAAAATTGTAGTCATCTCATGATCATAGCCTATAGCAATCAAGGCTCTATGGCGTTCCATCCTTGATAGATTTGGAAGCTTGCAAAGCTCTTCATTGATTTTATTCCTCTTTGTTGCTATATCCAAATCAACACCAATAACTTGACTAAACTTCTTAGTAGCTTCATCAAGATTGTTGCCTATGATTATGGCTGTTTCTTGAAATCCATCCATATTATAAATGCTCCTCCTACTTTTTCTTTTCTGACTAGTTCCTTCATTATTGATGGGAGTTGTGGAAATTTCCTTCAAATTCATGCGGCAATTTTGTGTATCCTCATCTTCCTCATTCCTAGCCAGCTCATCCAAGATATCTTCAGTGGTAGTAGCTCTATTTCCTGTGGCACGATCTTTTCCAAAGATAGAGCAAAGCATTTCATAATGTAAAAAACTTCTACTCCTCCATTGACTTGCACCCTTGTGGGTCTATCAAAAACATATAAATAAGAAAAATAAAGTATAATATTCAAAGGATAGATAATAATACATCAAGTAATTCTTAAAATGATAATACCTTCACATAACCGTTCCAAACCTCACCTTCAGCAGCCACCAAATTTTTCTGTAGATCCCATCCAAATCCACTGCAATTCACTCCATTAAACATATCGTACACAATATAAAAATCCTTTTTCATTGTCTTGATTCTAGAATCAATGTGTGGCTTAGCTTTAATTCCATTTCTAGGTAACTTTTGCTTCAACACAGCTTCAGTCACTCCAAGAAAACCTGGCTTAAATCCATTGTCAGCCTTATAAGTCCCAGCATTTACCATATTAAACAAAGCAAAAACCAATTCCTTATCCTCGGCTTCGGTCCACTTTCTTTTGTTCTTCCCTGACCCCTTAATTTTGGAAGAACCAAATAACTAATAATATGATACTTAATTAGCCATGAATCTCCAAATAATGTAGCAAAATGGGAGACTAAATATAATGTATAAAAATAACATGATGTAGCAATTTAAATTAAACATTACAAATAGTTACTCAAATACAAGCAAATAGAAGAAATAACCATTACAAACTTGTGTCATTAAAATACAAACAAATTCAAGTACTTCATCTCCACGCATTAAACATAGAAATAGCCATTTGTTGTCTAAATGAGGTCCATTCAACTGAAGTCTCAACCGTGTCAATTAGATCTGTGTCTCCTTTGTTGTCCTCCTCGTCTAGTTCTACATCTTCAAACGGGTCCACAAGTAACTCGTTCTTTACATAGTTATGAAGTAAATAACATGCTAAGATGATATGAACTTCAATATTGATGGGATAAAAAGCAGGGCTCCTAAGAATTGCCCATCGTTTTTTCAATATCCCAAAAGCTTTTTCTATTACATTTCTAGCAATTGAATGCTTCATGTTAAAATATTCCTCTGGGTTCGTCGATTGACGTCCATTATTCTACTCATTCAGATGATAACGTTAACCTCTATATGGCGTAAGAAATCCTTCACCATTTGTATACCAATCATCAACCAAATAGTAGGACTTTAAACAAATTAAACATTTTTTTTATGTTAGTGATCTATAATTTTTTCAAAAATTAGATGATTATTTATTTTGTAATAGTATTGTGTCTTACCACGTGGAACAATTAGACCATGTCTTCTAGCAATTGTATCCCGTAACACTCCACCATCAGTGGCTGGCCCCTCCCATCTAGGCAATACATAAGTAAATCGTAAATCTGGGGTACACGCTGCAAGGATATTAGTTGCAATACGCTTTTTTTCAAGTTCGATACCTAGGTCTATCAATAGCTGGCACATGGACTAGTATGTGTGTCCCATCTAAAGCTCCTAAACATCCCTACAAGACGTTATAATGCATCAAAATATACTTACACATAAATGATAAATTACACAGCTATAATTTTTAAAAAAATATGAATCATTTACCTTAAACCACTTCTATTTTTCATCTACCGAGTTTTCTGGTATTGGCTCAGGTTTTTTATATAACTCTCTCTGTAGTCTAATGACTGCAACAAAAAGCCTTTTGAAATGCCTACTGATTGACTCGGCTGAACGATTAATCTCACTCTGAATTACCTTATTTTTTACGTGATGAGCAGCGATATGCAAGGAAATTGCAACCTGCTTATCAACTAACATGTGACTGGTTGGTTCCACCTTCCCAATTGTGCTAAGCAAGTGACATAACTTCACAAATGGTCGCCTAGTCATTTTAAAATTGTTCAAACATGTGTGATCACTCTTATACACCCAATTTTTAATTATTTCTCTATTACCATAGTAATCTAATCAGTACCTAGATCTAACCCCACGCATGCATTGTTTTTCGAACAATTTATATGATAATTGTAGGAATAGCCCTAGTAGATATAGAATGTCCAACCACCACTACATAACCATTGCCAATTTCTTCACTTTCAATTTTTTTTTGTTAAACTAAGATGTGCCATAACTGTCATCAAAGAAAGATACATCAATTTAATATAAAATAAAAGAAACAAGCATTACAAAGCTGCATTATTAAAATACAAACAAATTCAGTAAACTATGAATGGAGATAGCTGTCCCAACTCCCTCTCACTCTCCCTTAGTCCTAGCCCTCCTCATTGTCCCTTTAGTCCTAGCCCCCCTCACTGTCCCTCAATTCTAGCCCCCTCTCTCTGTCTCATCCAGCCCCCCTTCTCTGTCTCAGCCCAACCCCCTCTCTCTGTCTCATCCAGCCCCCCTTCTCTGTCTCAGCCCAATCCCCTCTCTCTGTCTCATCCCAACCTCCTTCTCTCTGTTTCAGTCCCAGCCCCTTCTCACTGTCACTCAGTCCCAGCCCCCTCTCAATCAACCTCTGCCCCAGCCCCCCTTTCACTCTCCCTCATTCCCAGCCCCCTCTCACTAGCCCTCAGTTGCAGTCCCCTCTCACTCTCCCTCTATCCTAGCCCCCCTCTCTAACTCATCCCAGCCCCCCTCTCTCTGTCTTACTCCTAGTCCCCCTCATTGTTCCTCAGTCCTGACCCCCCTCTCACTGTCCCTCAGTCCCAATCCCCCTCACTATCCCTCAATCCCAGCCCCCCTCTCATTGTCTCTCAGTCCCAGCCCCCTCTCTCTCTGTCTCATCCCAGCCCCCCTCTCTTTGTCTCAATCCCAGTCTCCTCTCTCTCTCTTCCTCAGTCCTAGCCCCCTCTCACTCTCCCTCAGTCCCACCCCCTCTCACTCTCCCTTATTCCCAACCCCCTCTCACTCAACCTCAGTCCCAGCCCCCCACTCATTGTCCCTCAGTCCCAGCCCCCCACTCATTGTCCCTCAGTCCCAGCCCCTTCTCTTTCTGTCTCATCCCAGCCGCCCTCTCTCTGTCTCAATCCCAGCCCCCTCTTTCTTTCCATCAGTCTTAGCCCGTCTCACTCTCCCTCAGTCCCACCCCCCTCTCACTCAACTCAGTCCCACCCCCCTCTCACTCTCCCTCTTTCCCAACCCCCTCTCACTTAACCTTAGTTCCAGCCCCCTTCATTGTCCCTCAGTCCCAGCCCCCCTCTTATTGTCTCTTAGTCCCGGCTCCCTCTCTCTGTCTCAGTCCCAGCCCCCTCTCTCTATCTCAGTCCCACCCCCCTCTCACTCTCCTTCAGTCCCACCCCCTCTCACTCAACCTCTATCCTAGCCCCCTCTCACTGGCCCTCAGTCCCAGCCCCCTCTCTCTCCCTCTGTCCCAACCCACCTCTCTTTCTCTTATCCCAGGCCCCCTTTCTCTATCTTAATCCCAGCCCCCTCTCACTCTCCCTCAGTCCCAGCCCTTTTCACTCTCTCTCAGTCCCACGCCCTCTCACTCAACCTCTGCCCCAGCCCCCCTTTCACTCCCCCTCAGTCCCTGCTCCCTCTCACTCTCCCTCAGTCCCACCCCCTCTCACTCAACCTCTACCCCAGCCCCCCTCTCACTCTTCCTTTTTCCTAGCCCCCCTCACTCAACCTCAGTCCCAGCCCCCCTCACTGCCCCTCAGTCCCAGCCCCTTCTCTCTCTGTCTCAGTCCCAGCCCCCTCTCTTTGTCTCAGTCCTAACCCCCCTCTCACTCTCCCTCAGTCCCACCCCTTCTCACTCAACCTCTATCCCAGGCCCCCTCTCACTAGTCTCAGTCTCTCACTCTCTCTTTGTCCTAGCCCTGCTATCTTTGTCTCATCCCAGCCCCACTTTCTCTGTCTTAATCCCAGCCCCCTCTCACTGTCCCTTAGTCTCAACCCCCTCTCACTCTCCCTCAGTCTCACCCCTTTTCACTCAAACTTTGCCCCAGCCCCCCTTTCACTCTCCGTCAATCCTAACCCCCTCTCACTCTCCCTCAGTCCCACCCCCTCTCACTCAACCTCTGCCCCAGCCCCATTCTCACTCTCCCTTATTCCCAACCCCTTTTTACTGTCCCTCAATCCCATCTCCCTCTCACTCTCCCTTAGTCCTAGACCCCTTTCACTCAACCTCTGTCCTAGGCCCCCCTCCCACTCTCCTTCTGTCCCAGCCCTCCCCCTCCCTCGCCCAGCCCCCTTTCCCTCTCTATCTCCCTTCCCTCTCTCCCTTTCTCAGCCAGCCCCTTCTCCTTCTCCCTTTGTCCCTCTATCTCTCTCGCCCAGCCCCCTCTCACTTTCCCTCTGTCCTAACCCCCCTCTCTATCCCACTTCTATCCCTCTCTTTGTCCCCCACTTTCTATGCCCCCCTCTCCCTCCCTCTGTCCCGTTGTCTCTTTCACTGAGCCCCCTCTCACTCGCCCTATGTCCCACCCCCAAAAGCTAGGGTTCAAAGGGAGGAAGAAAACTGTGTGTGCGTCTATAGCAGTGTCTTTTAAAAAGAAAAGAGAACAAGAGCGAGTGAGAAAAAGAGATCAGTACTTGGTATGGATCAATGGCGTTCAGTCGGCGATGACAGAAAAGGAGAGAGAGACCAGAGACGAAGAGGGAGATAGTAATGGGGAGACAGGCCAGAGACGAAGATGGAGAAAACGATGGGGAGAAAACAATCAAGTGTTTTTTTATTTAGGGCATTTTGGACTTAAGGAAGAATGATAAAGGAATGGAATGGCCATTCCTCTACCCCCCCTCCCCCAACGGAATGGTGATTCCTGAAGTAATGCTCATTCCGCCAATTTTTCATGAACCAAACGTGGGAATGCTCACTTAAGCTTATTGACCACTCAATTCCGACCTTCATTCCAGTGAACCAAACGCTAGCTTAGTAGACAAAAAATGATCTAAAATTTCAATAGAAACCGGATTGGACTTCCCTCTACACTTTGCATTTTTTTTTTATAACTTCGGTATTGAGCTTGTTACATAACTTAGGCAATCTAAGAGGGTCACCTGTTTTGAGCATAGATATCGCTGTTTAATGTTTCAAAAATGAGGCCAAGTTGAGAGGTAAAGACTGTTACAACTTACAAGCACTAAAATCTCTGCCTGTTGTTAGACAACTAAGGCAATCTAGGAATTAAACATTGTTACGAGGATAGATATCGTTGCTCGTCTTTACACAACCAAAGCCAATCTTGTAGTATTACCTATGTTGGGCAGCGATATCTATACTCATTAGCAAGGCAACAAAAGAACAACGTAGGCCATTCTGTAAGGGTTACTCGTGCAAAGTGTCAATGTCGATACTTAGTATGAGAACACCGGCGCCAACCTAAAGGCTAAACTTTGTGTTAGCCTATGATAAGCATAGATGTTGATGCTTATTGTCAACTCAAAGCTAAACTATCTATGTTAGCCTGTTCAATTTATGCATACACATTCACATTTAACTATACAATCACCTGCACATAGATATTCCATTTCACATCTCCTCACTACATTGAAAATAAATATTAGAAACGGTTTTTTGGCGCAATTTAACGCCGTTCCTAATTAGGAACAGCTTATACCCGCTCCTATATGCAAAACAATTTCTAAAGCAAAAAATTTCCCTCCTACCCTTTCGTCCCTTCTAAAGTGGAAAAGACCCTCCAAAACCACCGCCATTTACTATAGCCGCCCCTACTAAGGTTTGTGTTTGCCATCACCTGAGCTGGAGGTGGAGCTAGGTGGAATCCATATTGAAGAGTCCTGTCTCCTCTTCTTCTCTAAGAGAACTATCATATATAATAACTTTTACAATTCTTTTATTTTCGTTTTCATATTGATGATGATGTTGATGATGATTGATCTATATTTTCTTTTTCCTTGTCGGTCTTATTATTTTCTTGAATTTCTCCTGAGAGAGAGAGAGAGAGAGAGAGAGAGAGAGAGAGAGAGAGAGAGAGAGAGAGAGAGAGAGAGAGAGAGAGAGAGAGAGTGACAGGTTCTGAGCACAAAAGAGGATGATGATGGTGTAGATGAGCGTGTGTGGACGAATGTGCGCGGATGAAGGAATTAATGAGAATCGGCTTTCTTGTTTAATATGGATTTTCAAAGCCAGACGAGGAGGTTTGACCTTTTAAATAATCGCGCACACGTGGATTGGTGGATTCTTGGCGGCCATTTTCCACACTATACACTTACGCGTGCACAGGAATCGCTCGGAGATGTAGAAAATATATAGCAGAAAATATTTGAAGACAAGTTTCCTGGTAGCAATGAAGAGACTTGACCAATAATCAGTCTTTGGGAGAGTTATTTTGGGTCAATGTTACAAACGCTTGATCCACCAGATAATAATGCATCCACACGTCCAAGTCATGATTAAAGAAGGAATTGTGTGAAGAAAAAATGCCACATTAACTGATGAGGATATCGAGTGTGCTCAGATTGCTGGTAAAGGACGTTTCGTTTCACCGGTTTTGATTGTTTTTGTTCCCCCACTCTTCTTCATTCGTTGCTGCAGAGTTTGGGTTTCGATGTTGAATCACCTCTTAACTATGTCTTTCCCTTTGGCTTTTGCTTGGTTCCATCGTAAACAATCAATAACCTCATTATCTCAATCAAACAAAATACGACAGAGAGAGAGAGAGAGAGAGAGAGAGAGAGAGAGAGAGAGAGAGAGAGAGAGAGAGAGAGAGAGAGAGAGAGAGAGAGAGAGAGAGAGAAGTAGAAATCTGTAAAAAGGGAGATGACCTTCTTAAGGGCGTTGACGGTTATGCAGAAAACGTCTTTCCAGAAACATCGATCCTCTTCAGTCCCACCTGCATTGATTTGGAAGGTTACGAAAAATAGAAGAAGAGGATTAGAAACATGAAGAAGAATAGTAGAAAGAGAGGGAAATGAAAAGGATTTTGGAGATTTCTTCATACTTCTTTTGGTCTTCCTCTTGGGGCCATGACTGGGGGAATTCCTGAGAAAAATCCCTCTCTCTCTCTCTCTCTCTCTCTCTGGTTTGTGTCACTTCATTCTCCTGGCGGCAAGAAAGGTAGTTTCGAAAAGAACTTGCCAAACACGTTATACAGGTAAATTTTGTTGATTCAGTGCATTTTTTTTTTCGTATTGAAAATAGTTTTACTTTCTACTTTTTGAGACGTGGTGATAAGAACTTGATTTCAGATGGATATTATGTGAACTTTTGTTGGAAAGAGGTGAGTTTTCTCTTTCCTCTTGATTTTAGGAAGTGCTGGAACTTTCTATCTTAAGTGTTGAAATCTCTATCTCAATCTCAGTTGATCATCTGGTCTCTTTCCAAATCCTTCTCTTCTTCTTCCTTTTCATGTTTTTGATTATTTTCTGTTCAAGCTCGAAATGCAGGAAAATCCATTGACACCCGACCTGGCACACTGTGTTGGTCCCAGACTTTAGTTTTGGTGCATTCAAACAGGCATTTTCACCAAGAATAGCCGTCTCAAGTAAAGGGTGAAATGGTGAGAAAAGTTTCTTTGGGTGAAAATCATTTTTTCAGAAAGAAATGTGTAGGCAAACTGCGGCTATTTGCATTGTGAGAAAATCTCTCTCATTACTTAGAGTGGCCTGGTTGCCCTTTGCATTCTTTAGATCATGTAGCAGATCAATGCCTTGCAGGACTGGTGAATTTGTTCAGCTTCCATCTTTCTCATGTGAATAAGCTACATAAAATTGAGAAAATTGTGAAGAGTAAAAGTTACTACGTTATTTGGCACTTTATAGGAGAAAAGTGCTCTCTCTTGAGCTAAGTGTTATTATTGCTATTATTTTCTTTTGAGCGGGAAAAGTGGTGTTGTCTACAGTATCAGAAAAGTTGTTTTCTTCTTTGATGGTATTATTTCTTTTCATTTTCCCCTTTATAATGGAACATCATTCTCACGGAGAAAAGTGCTCTCCCTTGAGCTAAATGTAATTATTACTATTATTTTCTTTTGAGTAGGAAAGTGTTGTTGTCTGTTGATGCAGCATTGACCTCAATGACCACATATGTAGGGCCCTCTTAATTTTAAGAATTTATTTTATATCATTAATTTCTTTGTTTTCAGTTTATTTAGTTTCTATTATTAGATTAGGTTTTCTTAGCCCTTAAATTTGCTTTCTTATTTATATGGGCATTATAGTAGATTATTTTCAGACTTGATTGATTAAAAGAATTGGATTTTATCCCCGAAAGGTGCATTCTCATGTATGTTGAAGTCTTCTTAATGATTTGAAGTGTCCTCTGGACATGTGCTTTGACACCCTTACGCAAGTCCTAATCCTAAGGCTTGCATCAGTTTGGTATCAGAGCCAAACGATCTTTGATCGTTTGCATGATTACCTTTATCTTCCAGTCTCCTGCGTTCCCATCCCTGTCCATCGTCTTCACCAACCAGACCAAACCCTCGCCACAGTCTACCCCTTTCGACACACAACACCCTATCCCGAATCCCCCAATTCGGCCTTCACTAGAAATCCAAGCCATCTGAGATCCCCTTCTACCCAGCCCAAACCTAGATCCCTCAAACTATTACATCCCATCCTTCATCCCAACCACCATCCACTCCTGCCATTTATCCACCAACGATCTCCCTACTAGACCCTAAATCCCCACTTCCAAAAACCTAGATTCTTGAAATCCGTTCCATCCCATCGTCGCCCCACTGGCCAACCACACAACCCCTCCCGTCAAGTCGACTCTCCTCTATCATTAATTCCCGACCCCGGTAGCAGTACAAAAAAACAAAAAAGAAGAGAGAAGTAGAGGAGGAGAAGAGCGTATAAGAAGTGAGAAAGGCGTACCTAATTTTCATCAGAAAAGTTGTTTTCTTCTTTGATGTAATATTTCTTTTCATTCTCCCGTTTATAATCAAACATCAAAACATGAGAAACCAGTTTTCTATGTTGGATTCCTTTTGTTGGAATGGGTGGAAAATAATTTCCTAGAAAATCTTATTACTCAATTCTCTATCATGCTCCTTAATCCAATCAACGCCAGCTCTACCTTTTTCTCCCAAAATTCCTCCCAAAATTGTTCATCCTTCCTCATTACAGTTGTTTCTTGTTGCTACATTGCATTTCAATGAATGAGAGAAAGCCAGGGGCCCATGGATGCTCTCTTTTATTGAATTAAAGACAATGGTTGATGTTGCAAAAGAAGTAGGAGCAGGCACAGTTTCACATGGATGCACTGAGAAGAGAAATGATCAGGTATATGCATGTCTATTTTGAAGGGGCTATATCTAGTTTCATTGTTTCTTTGGACCTCATATCATCAAATTTTCGCTTTGTAGGTACGATTTGAGCTGGCTTTCTTTGCTTTGAACCTAGAGCTTAATGTTGTGGTTCTATGGAGGGAATGAGAGATTAAAAGATGTGAAGATGCTATTGAATATGCAAAGAAACACAATGTACCTATCCCTCTAACGAAGAAATCTATTTACTGGAGAGAGCAGAATCTATGGCACCTTAGCCATGAGGCACAAGCTTTTAAATATGTGTAGAACGTCAATTTTCAAAATGCTACATTTATGTGGTGGATGTCAATTTTCAAGACCTTTCACATGTGGCCATATTGTGATGGGGGGTTGAGATGTTTAACCCAAATCCATCTTCATTTTATCTATTGTGTTTACTAGATTTTATTAGTTGCATTTAATAAATTTTTTTTGCCTTTCTTGTCCATAAAAGATTTATCTGTTGTGTTTAACAGATTTTATTTGTTGTGTTTAATAGATTTTATCTGTTGTGTTTAACAAATTTTGTTTGCCTTTCTTGTCCACAAAAGATTTTATTTATTGCTTTTAAGAAAAGAAAAAATATCAAACAAAGCTAGATATTGACCAATCTCATGGCTGGGGTTTGGGCTGTCCCAAGTTTCACCCTTCTAGCCATATCCAACCCAAAAATGTCAAGTTGCCATTTATGAATCTAGTTAAAAATGTCATCCTACAAACGGGGTTACCCACAAACCTTGTATTTACCAACTCAGCTTCAAGAAGAACAGGTATTTGGAAACAGTTGAGAGAGTAACTAATACAAATTTGATTACCTGAACATTGAATCTCGGTAGTGTATGAAAGACTGCACCATCAAAATAAGAAAATAAAATGATCATCCATCAATGGTCTTAATAAGAGTAGGTTTAAATGTCGTTAAAAAATGAATGGTGAAGATGACCAGCTGAGAATTTGGTGAACATGGTAGCTGCGATAAAAGCATTTCATCACATCGCAACCGCTCATCGTCCTTTCCTCATAGATCTCCCCGATATAAAGATTGGTCCCTCTGCACTTGAATCTCTTGCAATTGGTTGCAAATGGGGATGAGAAACAGCGTAAACTGAAAAAAAAATAGAGAAGAAACCAGCGTCTGAGATTAGTTATGCAGGGATGGGGGATAATGGGCTTTTTGATGAATCATGAGCCAAGTCTTAAACAGTTTGGGAAATTGAGTTGGCCAAGTATCAGTGGATAAATTGGCTCTTGATAGGGATTGGAATTTGGAGGGTGGGTCCATTGTTTGCCTGGGCTTGAACCTGCACTGGTAATGGGGAACCATGCGTTGTCCCAAGCCCATACCATCAACCTGGACCCCAATCCAAGTAAAGGTCCCAGATAGAGGCTTAATTACCTGTATAGTGATTCAATACACTTACATAATAATAAGATTTATCAAATAACACAATCATTATCTTCACCACCTTCAAAGCTTTATCTCAACTATGTTAGATTCAACTACATGAATTATATTAGTTATCCGGTCTATCATAGGTCAAATCTCAGTATGAGCTATGCTTCTTCAAATCTATTCTTACTACTTCTACTTAAACATATGTAGTGACAACATGTAAAAAAAACCCGGATGCTGATTTTCATGAAGGAAACTTGAACCCAATCCGGGCTAAAAATCAGGTCCAAATGTTGAACCCATAAGCTATTTTCACATCAGGTCTATAGGGTATTTGAGTATTGGTCCTATTTCCATCTCTAGTTCTGGACTGGTATCTTAGTTTATTTTGGCTTGCTTCCTTTGGATGTCGAAAATGTGGACAGTTTTCTCCGCATTATCCAAACAAAGTAAGTTAAATAAGTAAAAAAAAAAAATGTTAAGGGAATAGAAAGGGCATGTATTCATGTTGTTGGAGGGGTTAAATAAATAACAAAATTGAATTTAAAGGTGTTGATATGTAAGCTGATGACAACTTCCATTAGATCTTTTGGTCCGCAAATGCATTGGACACA